>OX422216.1:234794406-235994406 GCA_949130495.1 Sambucus nigra
ATTCAGATTCCAAGGCATGGAATTTTGGTTTTGAAATATACCCTTATGATGCATTTGATTGCATCCATGGAAAATGAAAAGCTTCATGGAAAAATTTATTTTTCATTGTTTAAAATATTTGAGTTTGATTATACTTGTGGAAAATGCTGTGTTGGTCTAGACTTAAAAAAGATTTATCTATCTTGTGAAATGTTTTTCTATTTATGTGGGAATAGTTTCCATTGGTTTGGGTGGGCTCGGGTAAGGTTTAAACTTTGAAATGCATGGTAAGCGATATGGTCCTTACCTTAGCTTTTATAGCCCCTCGTCGGGTTGAAATGTGTCTGCCTAACCTTGCACATGGAGGATACCACAACCATTAAAAAAGCTCTCCCCTTTATAAAAGAAAAACCTAAATGGCCTTAAAATATCACAACCCTTTCTCTGTCCCCTCCCTCCTCTACCAAACCCCCCTCCTTTCACTTCCCTCATTCGGCTTAACGACCCTCCCCCACCCCTCCCTTTGGCTCCATGTGAGAGGGGGGAGGATCTCTCGATCTCCCTGAAATCCAAAAATAAACAAAAAACCAAACTTGTCTTGTGGGTCTTACAGGATTTGGTCAGTGACGTATAAAACGTTAACTTTGACTGTGTAGAGGGGGCTTGAAGGTAATCCTGAGATTATGAATAATTTCTTAATTGGCAAAAGTGTTTGAGATTAAGCAATCGAAGCAGCTCAAGCGTGGCAATTCAGCGAGACAGCTTAGAGTGGCAACTCATACTTTGGCTTGTTGTTTGTCATATTGTATTTCTGTTTATGTTGACTGTAAGCTATAACGGCTGTAATGTTGTAACGAGATTAATAACGAGTTCCAGTGTGAGGTCAAACGGTACTCGCGAGAGACTAGGCTTGGCAGGGCTTGGGAGAACTTTCATGCTCTATCGAATGACCTCGCCGTGGGAACTTTAAAGGGACTTGGTTTGGAGGATTGAAAAGTGAGGCACCGTTGGGGATTGTCCCGACCATCTTAAATACACCTGGTAAAACACCGAAGGACCTTGGCCGTGGAACCCGGGGCGAAGCATCTTGGAGTTCCATCGGGCGTTGAGTTGTGAACCAAACAACCCTCTACTTAATGTCACATCTACTATATGTGATGTCACTAGCTAGATAAACAATGTCAGACCTGCACATGAGTAAACCATCGTGGTATTTGGGGCTGTCAGGCAGTTAGTGAGCCACCTCTGCGACAACATCCCCCTGACACAGTGGTTAGGCAAAAGGCATGTCTTGGCATTTAATGTTTATTGCGTGGAGACAACTAGTGCATCAAGCATTTAATGTTGTGACATAAAGTATGAGGGACGTCTTTCATAGTCTTTAATGACTGAGTTGCCTCGGGGATGGTGTGGGGGGCTATTTAAGGACCCCAACCACCTTTGAGGAGGGGATCGATCCTTTGAGAGTTTAGGAGTTATTGCTAGAGAGAATACATATCAGAGAGAGTTATTGCAAACCAGAGGGTTTAGTCACTCACCATTGTTATTTATTACGAAGCTTTTAATGCTTGACAGAGATTCTTGAGATTTTTTGGTGTGTTTCTACCTGCCTACCAATGTGTATCTAGGGTGCTTACTTCTCTCTCCCTCTAGCTAGATTACTTCTAAGGTTCTTTACTATTTCCTGAGTTATACACGAGAGATTTGTGAGTTTAAACTGAGTCTTATCTTCACTGGGTTTGTGTTTGCATGCCATATCATTAATCCAAAGCTCTGGCCAAATTATCTTATTATTACCTTACTCGAATAGGGGTTACGTCTCCATCTATAATCTAAAGTACCCTCTTACATTTGGCGACTTTGCTGGGGAGGCATTCTTCTAAGTAAGGAGTATGTCGCAAGATAATGCTAATCGAAGGCTCAACTTTGATGACATCCAATATAATGAAGAACAGGCTGCGAGAGAACTGGAGGCCCTAAGAAATGGGGCTCCACGAGTAGAGGTACCTCTGGTTCCGATGACGTCAGGCGTTCCGGGGGTGACACAAGCTTCCACGAGTGCGAGGTTGGGACCCACTCAGGTCGCGCTCCTCATGAGCAAGTTTTATGAGTTTTTGCAAACTCCAGTAGCTTCAACTATGCTGGGAGGATTGGAGGCTAATGCTTTCATAACACCAGGGGTAGCTCCAACGGCCCCGTCAGGTGCAGGTGTAGCGGGGACAGTCCCAACGAGCGTACCCTCTATTGTGAATCCAGCATGGGGAACATCAGGAGAATCGGCGGTCCCAACTGTGGCGCTTGCTCCAGCTACAACGGACGCTCAGCCCGTGGTACCATTGGCCATTGCCTCAGTAGCATCACCCATGGAGGAAATGAGAAAGGAGATGCAAAAGGAGATGCCGAAGTTCATGCAGGCTTCCCTGCAATCTGCTGGCGAGGTAGCTTCGGTTTTTGATGACTTTTGAATACCGTATCCCCAGGAATACAATGACGAGCCATATCCGAAGGACTATATTCCTCCTATTTTTGAAAAATACACGGGAAAGGGTGGGAACCCGAAGGAGCATATTAAGCGCTTTGTTGAACATTTGGGGACGCATTGTAACAATAAAAGGCTTAGGTTGAGGGAATTTTCTAAATCCTTGACCGATAAAGCATTTACCTGGTATTCCCATTTGGCTCCTAACAATGTTTCTACATGGGAAGAGATGCACGTGTTGTTTGTCCAGAAGTTCTTTCTGACGGAAGATGTGTTTACTTTGACCCAACTGGGTAGGGAGAAGCAACGACCTGGGGAAGAAGTGGTGGCCTATGTTCGAAGATTCTGAGAAAGATCCCTCGATGTGAGGGAGCAGGTCAAAGAATCCAAGTTACTGCAGATCTTCACTGAGGGGCTGCTTCCTGAGTACATCTGCCATCTTATTAATGAGACGCGCGAGAGGACTTTTGCGGCATTCTTAAAAGCAACGATAAATATCTCTTTAGTGGTGCGACCCAATCCGGTGGCGGTGCCCATGATGTTTAGGCAACCGATGCAACCCGCGGGGGAGAGGTCTCAGCCTCCACGGGTAGGGTACACCGAGGGGGAGATGGGGGAAAAGCACTGAAGAAGGACAATAAGAGGAAGTTCGAAAGAGACAGGGAAGACCCACCACCATTGTCTTGTATAGTAGAAGAAGCCGTCAGCTGTTACAATGCGATAGTCCAAGGGGGAACAATCAATGAGCCAAAGGACGTTCCCGCTGGGGAGCCCGATGCGGTAACGAAGGCGGATCCAAAGTATTGCCAGGTTCATCGGAGGATCCAACATCCAACAGAAAGTTGTTTTACACTGAGAAGAATTATTGACAAGTACGTGAAGGCAGGGACGTTGCAAATCCCTCCACAGAATGTCAATAACAACCCACTACCAGCACATGGGGCCAATCTCGTGGTGACCTACGATGAAGAGGCAGCGAGAGGAGAAAGAGAAGAGTATGAAGCAGCTTTGGAGACCTGTACCAAGGGAATGTCTAACGTAGTTTTGGCCTACGATGAAGCAAGCGCCAAAGACGTGGAGGATGTGTACAGCGTTGAAAGTGAAGAAGCAGATCCGGGCCTAGAGTACTATGCAGTTTTAAAATCTTCGAAGTTCACCTGGTTCTTCGACCAAGTGGGGATTCCAAAAGAAAGCATGTTGGAAATAACGCAGGCGATACTAGATATTGCGAGGAAAGACGCAGCCCCTTCGCTGAAATGGAAGGGACCCATGGCCAGGTTGGTAAGGAGGTTCTTGTCAGAGGTGACCTTCAGCGATGCCGATAGGGCTGTGAGATTCCTTCATAACAGGCCATTGTACGTGACTGCCAGTGTTAACAGAGTTAGTTTTGCAAGGACTCTTATGGATGGGGGAGCTTCCATCAATATCATGCCAATTAACTCCTTTCACGCAGCCAATATTCCAAAAGAAAGGTTGGTTCCCCATGCCTTTGATAATTTTGGGGTATGATAACCAATCTTCCAAATCCATTGGGTATGTTAATGTTGGGATTGTGATGGGAAATTTGAGTTCCCATATAAAGTTCCACGTGATAGAGAGTGCAACTTCTTATCATCTGTTAATAGGAAGGGTGTGGATGCACAACCAAGGGCTAGTCCCTTCCACGTACCACCAGTGTGCTAAGGCGAACATCAAGGGGACAGATGTGACCATCAGGGCTACAAAGAGGCCCTTCGCTATCGAGGAGGCTCACTTAGTGGACGCGGCGTTTTATACTGAGTTGGAAGAGGATGTCCGGGTCCTAACGAGAAGGATGGAGGGAGCATGGGTTCCCCCGATCAGATAAAGGATGGGGTCCTTGAACGAGTAAAGTAAAGAGGTTGCAAGCAACGCAAGAGTAATGACCGAATAAACTCACCAGGTGGTCCCTCAGCCCCAAGGCATCTCAAAGCAGCTCAAAGACAGGATGAGGCCCAGAGTGGATCCGATGGAGCATGAGGTCCAACGACAAAGCGTGATGAGTCAGTTCTTAGGAAAAAGAGTGGCCGAAGCATCTAAAGAGAAGATGAGGAAAGCAGTCACCACTACTGGCAGACAGTGCAAGAAGGTCGTTATCGAGGAAGAAAAGGTGGTGTATCGATTATAACAATGTGAACGGGCGGCCCATGAAGCTGACGATGAGGTTGACCCGATGTGTGAATACTTTCTGGTATATCAAAGGGGACAATGTATGGCGATAAATAATTCCAGCATACAAGAATTTGTGGAGGAAGTCGCCGAAGAACCAGATTACATGGCGGATCGACCGAATCCGCAGGGACAAGAGCTAGAGCAGTTGAACCTGGTAAAAGAAGGGGAAGACCCAAGGCCTATCTTCATCTCGAAGGATCTTGGTAAAGAGAAACGAGAGGCCTTGGTTGAGTTGATTCGATAATTTATAGACGTCTTCGCGTGGAAGTACACAGAGATGGAGGGGCTAGATGAGGAAGTAAGCTGTCACAAGTTGAGCGTGATGCCTTCAACCATTCCAGTAAAATAAACAATGATAACGTACAAGCCCGAGGTGGATTTAAATATCAAAGAAGAAGTTCAACGCTTACTAACGGCAGGGTTCATTACACCGATACAACACCCACTCTGGTTATCTAGTATTATCCCAGTGGGGAAGAAAGATAAAAACCAGATAAGGATCTGCGTGGACTTTAGAGATTTGAATAGAGCCTGCCCCAAAGACGAGTTCCCTCTACCCTCCATCGATAGCCTGATAGATGAAATGACAGGTCATGATATGTATAGCTTTATGGATGGGTGTGTAGGGTACAACTAGATCAAGATGGGCCCCGTGGATGTAGAGAAAATAACATTCAGAATCCCGTTGGGCAACTTCATGTACAGGGTGATGCCATTCGGACTCAAGAACACTGGGGCGACTTACCAAAGAACAATGATGGCCATTTTTCATGACTTCTTTCACAAATTTGTGGAATTCTATGTGGATGATTTGGTTATCAAGTCGAGGAAGGAGGAGTCCCATCTGAGCGATTTGAGGAAGGTGTTTTCCCGTTGCAGGAAGTTTAAATTAAAGATGAATCCATTGAAATGCGTTTTTGGAGTAACAAGTGGGAAGTTCCTAGGCTTCGTGGTTGACCAACAAGGGGTGCAGATGGACCAGGATAAGCAGCGGGCGATCTTAGAAATGCCATGTCCTAGAACGGCGAAGGAGCTGAAGAGCTTCCTCGGTAAAGTCTCCTACCTTAGGAGATTCGTGCCTGGGTTAGTCGAGATAACACACCCACTAATGCAGCTGTTGCGAAAGCACACAAAGTTCAAATGGGAGACAATTCACCAGAAGTCTCTTGACGGACTGAAGAAGCTGCTCATCTCACCGCAGACCATGGTTCCACCAAGGGCAGGAATACCGTTACAGCTCTACCTCACATCCACCACAAGGTCCGTGGGAGATTTGCTGGCACAAGAGATCGATGGGCAAGAACGTCCAGTCTACTACCTCAACAAGATCATCCACGGGCCAGAAGTCAGATATAGTAGCTTAGAAAGGCATTGTTTAGCCTTAGTATTTGTAGCGTAAAAACTTAGACATTATATGTTATCTTTTACAATTCATATCGTAACTAGATGTGACCCCATTAAGTATTTGATTGCAAGAGCTATATTGATTGGCAGGGAAGCTAGATGGTTCCTTATCCTCTCCGAATATGACTTGAAGTGCGTGGTTCATCGCGCAATTAAAAGCCAGGAGTACGTTGATCTGTTGGCCATTTTCCCTTCGGGAACCTTCGAGCCACCCAAAGAAGATATTCCAGGAGACGATTTGCAATCCAACCATCTAAACGCAACGGATGAGGAATGGACAATGCAGTTCTATGGGTTATCGACAGAAAATAAAGGAGGAGTAGGGGTCATTCTTTCGAACGGAATGGAGAAGATTTACCTTTCTTACAGGTTAGATTTCCCTTGCTCTAACAACGAGGCAGAATATGAAGCATTGGTGTTGGGATTGCTAGAGGCTCTTCGAAGAGGGATCCGTTCACTTTGCATCAAGGGGGATTCAAACTTGGTGGTTCAGCAAGTGAATGGAGAATACGCGTTGATACACATGAGCTTGGCACCATACAGAACGATCATTCAGAGGCTCCTTAGCCAGTTCCATCGGATCGAGATCAAGAGGCAGCCTAAAACGATGAATCGTCACTCAGACGTCTATGCCACCATTGCCCAGAATATGATCATGAGGAGTGATACGACTACTGTCGTGATTCAACGAAGAATATCTCCTTCGATGGTACAGTCAATTTTACCGATGAAAGAGGACGCAGACTGGAGGGGAGAGATTAAAAGGTAACTGGAGTCTGGTGAAGGAACGATGAGGCTCAGAGAATTGGCCCAGTACTTTACAAACCAGGGAAACCTTTACTTAAGAAATGCAGGAGGATGGCTGTCAAGGTGTATCGGCCCAGAAGAAGCAGAGCAGAGATTGAAGAAAACGCACGAAGAGCACTGCGAAACGACTGAGATCCCCCTTTATAAAAGAATTCAAAGGGAAGCGTATTTCTGGCCTAGCACGAAGCAGGATGCAGTCGAGTTATAACGAAAGTGCGATAAATGCCAGTTGTTCTTCTAGGCAGTAGAATGTCATTTCATGGAGACTCAGCCTGACTGGAGACAACCCTATATTGACTTCATTAAAGATGAAGTTGTCCCAACAGAGAAAATTAATGCGATGGGACTACGGCAAAGGGCCCCGAGGTTCTACGTTCAAGAGGGGCAGCTTTATCGAAGGGGATACTTCAACAGATCATTGCGTTGAATCACGAAGGAAGAAGCATCCGAGGTTCTTAAACAGGAACACGATCCATCTCATATAGGAGGGGCCAAGTTGTATGACCAGTTGATGACTTTGGGGTACTATTGGCCAACGATGGAGAAAGATTCTGCTGAGTTCATTCGAAAGTGCAAGGCTTGCCAACTTCATTGAAATATGATCCATGCCCCGTCAGTTGACTTACACTCCCTAACAACGCCTTATCCTTTTCACACTTGGGCATTCGACTTGGTAGGGGCAATACACCCTTCTTCGAGGGGGAAGATATGGATCCTAGTAGCAACCGAGTGTTTCACAAAGTGGGCCGAGGGGATACCACTGAGAAGGGCAACAACAGGAGTAGTGAGAAACTTCATCAGAGAATACATCATTTTCCATTTTGGGATCCCAAAGGTTATCCTTTTAAACAACGAAACCCCTTCATCAATTCAGAGGTAACGATGCTCACAGACAAATACTCCATTGTCCATCACACTTCGACGGTGGCATACCCAAAGGGGAACGGTCAAGTCGAAGCGACTAACAAGACTTTAGTCAATATCTTGGCTAAAACGATGGAGGATTTCCCAGGATCATGGTATGACAAGATACCAACCGTTTTATGGGCCTATCGGACGACTAAGAGGAAGCCTACATGGTATACGCCGTTCTCTCTTATTTATGGAGTTGAGTCAATTCTCCCGATAGAGTTAGAAGTTCCCTTGGCTCGATATGCTCTGCGAAGTAGCATGCTCCCTCAGAATAGACACGTGCAGTTGGAAGCATTGGACGAACACAAAGATAATGCGATGCAACACTTTCAAATGTACACGAAGTAACTCTCTAGGCCATATGATAACGTGGTGAGACCAAGGAAATCCGTGGAGGGAGATCTCGTATTAAAGGCAGCAGTGAAACATATTAGGGGGCTTCCCCTACCTAAGTTTGCAACCAATTGGGAGGGACCTTTCATTGTAAAGGAGGCTCATGACTCAGGTTATTGCTTAATTTAAAAAATATAAGAAGATAAACCATTCAAGATTAATAATAAGTGGTTGAAGGTTTATCATGTGTAGGCAGTTATGTTTGACCACTGATGTAATTGGCTATTGTTATAAATACACAAGTTCTTTCTTATGATGAGTATGCAGGTTCTCCTTATTTTAATTCAAGTAGAGATGAAAGAGTTACATAACTTCATATTTCACAATCTATGTAAATATTTGTAACACAAAGAAATGGCATGTGAATAAGTATCTCTTTCCATTCATGAACTTTGGGGCATTAAAATTGGGAGCTATTGCCCAAGAATTACATGAGAAGAAAAGGAAAATATATATACACAAGCTTATTCACCAAGAAGGAACCACAGATCAGGAGAAGAAAATAAATCTCCAGGGAGGCCCGAAGAAGTTGCTTGGCAAGACCGTTGGGCGTTGATAGAGACCTCCAACCTTGTCTGCGCTTGTGTGCGCTCAATCAGGAGTTTCTCTCGTTTTGACTTTTTCGCCTGCAGAGCCTCTTCGAGGTCCTCCATCTCCTTGTCAATGGCTCCAAGGAGAGGTGCTAGCTCGGTCAACTTAGCTTCCTCGGTACGCTGATCCTCCTGATGTTTTCGTAAAAGCTCCATTTGGCTGTCCAACCGCTGGCTCTTCAAAGTCTTTAAATGCGCAATGAGCCAGTTAAAGCGGAACTCGTTACGACCCAACTACCTCAAATAACTTAGGAGTTGGTTGAGGAGGGGTCTGGTAACATTGGCAGTTGGAGTGTTGGCAATTTCAGCAACAACGGTAGCCATGCCTTGAAGCCTGTAGCTCATAACTGAGATGTTTGAACGAAGGCAGTCCATCGTGAAGGTTTCAGGATGATAGCTCACAAGTTGCTCAAGTGCCAAACGGTGATTAGCAGGTATCTGGGGAGAACGTTGGAGTACCATCAGGCATAAGTCGTGAGGAGCTGAGTCGGGTAGAGGAAGCTCTCACCCAGACTCACTTTTCGCGGCAGCACCCGTCGTGGAATCCTGATCATCATGGCTAGTTTCTTCGAAAGTGACAGGTTCACGAGGGGGCGAGGCAATGGGCGAAGGAACTGGTGGGGAATCCCCCAGAGCAACCTGAAAACAGTTAGAGGAAACAAGGAGTTTACAAAAATCTTAACAAGTGTTTCCGTTGTTAAGTCACCGATATAGGTGGCGTTTATGAGAAAAAAAAATCTTAACAAGTGTTTTCGTTGTTAAGTCACAGATATAGGTGGAGTTTATGAAAAATTTTAACAAGTGTTTTCGTTGTTAAGTCACCGATATATGTGGGGTTTATGAAAAATCTTAACAAGTGTTTTTGTTGTTAAGTCACCGATATAGGTGGAGTTTATGAAAAATCTTAACAAGTGTTTTCATTGTTAAGTCATTGTTACAGATGGAGTTTATGAAAAAAAATCTTAACAAGTGTTTTCATTGTTAAGTCACCGTTATAGGTGGAGTTTATGGGAAAAATCTTAACAAGTGTTTTCGTTGTTAAGTCACCGATATAGGTGGAGTTTATGAAAAATATTAACAAGCGTTTTCGTTGTTAAGTTACCGTTACAGGTGGAGTTTATGAGAAAAATCTTAACAAGTGTTTTCATTGTTAAGTCACCGTTATAGGTGGGAGTTTGTGGAAAAAATCTTAAACAAATGTTTTCATTGATTAAGTTACCTATATAGGGGGATTTTGAGAAGTTGATAAATATACAGAAATTAGAGAAGTACCTCAGCAGTAGCAAGAGCAAGATGGGTAGTTACCACAGGAGCCATAATGCTAGAAACCCTGGGAGGTGGGCTCATTACCTCAGCAGGCTCAACAGAGCCCTTGGATGTAGAAGCTTCAAGGGTAGACACACTCCCCTCGCTGACATAGGGTACTATGGCCAACATGGGCGCATCATCAGAAGGAGATGTTGGACCTTCGAGAGATGCCCCAACGAGAGCAGCCACACCAACCTGCGCCTGGTAAGGGATAAGGCCACTCAACGCAAAGGGCAGAGAAAGACTTGGAGAAAGCTACAAATGTAAAGACAAGTGTTAGACAGAAGGAGTAACCGCAAAAGGATAAGAGACATAAATGCACCTAGCTTACCCCCGTTATGGCATTGAAGAGAGGAACTGCAGTAATGGGTCTTGACAATCCAGGAGGTAGGAGAATCCTGGCTATCAGCGATGCCACTTCCACCTAAAATAGCCCAACATGTTATAATTGATGAATAAACCAATGGGACAAATAAAAGATGTAAGGCTTGGGAAGAAATTTACCCGCGGGGTACTCTCTTAGACCACAATAAGGGGCAGAGAGACCTCTCGCTCCGAGGGTAACTCAGAGGAAGATGGAACAGTTGCCTCGGGCGGGTCATATATCTCAGCAGCACCCGTGGTGGCATCCCTGGACCGATGAGAGGATGGACGACGCGATAGGTGAGGCTTATCAAAGGAGAACGTGGAAGGGCGGCAGTGTCTGGAGGGGTACTGCAATGTCCCCCCATGAAATGGCTCACTGCGGGACTGGGGGGACTGACCCTCGCTTCTTCAACTCCCTACACCAAAGTCATCAGGCAATAAGTAAAGGCGCTATGTTAAGAAAAAAAGAATGAGAAATAAAGAATGCACACATACCTCAGATCCAGAGGGAGAACGAGAGTGTATAACCACTAGTGAAGGTGGCGAGGAGGCAACAGCCGAAGGAGCTGGGGAGGAAGGCTTCTCATATGTCTGTTTCCTATGGGATTTGGTACCCAGCATTTTCCTTCTGGAGCTTGTTGCACCACCAGTTTCAGGTACCTTCGTCCTTCTCCTCCTTTTTACTGTTGGCTCCGTGGGATTAACCACAATCACAGGGAACGTACCCGGAGGAGGAACGACGACTCCGTGCTGTTGGAATTCAGCATTTATTCGGGCAACTTCAGCCTCCACCCGCTTCCTCAGCTCTTCAACCAATTTCGGATACATGGAAGGGGGAACAGAGGAAATTGGGAATGCCTCCAATGGATTTTACCTTGGGCCTTAGTCTTCTTAAACTTGGATTTCTTGGCTTTCTTGGTGGGTGGCTCAGAAGGCGCTTCTCCCGTGGCAGCTTCGACCGAGGGGACAGATGGTTTGGGGGTCGCAACGGCCTTGGGTTTCGGGGTGGCAGTTGGGATCATTGGGAAATGAGGGTGTAGTTCATGGGGAGACTCTTTAATAGTTTTACTTAAGGGAAACTCAACCCCAAGAACGGAATTCCCCTTAAGACCCAGTTCAGAAGAAGATAAGGAAAGCACTGGGGGATATTGAGGGGGGATTGAATGAACTCGCGAATCATTTCCAACTGTTCCAAATGGAACTTGGTGGTAAAATAAGTGGATTCATCTCCCTTAATAGTATCACTAGGAAGGGTGACACGACCGTCAATAGTGGATGTCACATCAAGCACTGCGGCTGCAGTATAGAAGGTACAGGCTTCAGTAAAGGTGGACTTTGAGTGGTTGTCCTGGAACACAGGTCGAGGGGCCCCCTGATCGAACCCGAACTGCCTGCTGTATCTATCAGGGTTGTAAGGCTCTGAGGTGTATCCCCATTCAGTATATGAGGGGAGAACCCCGGGGTGAAAAGAAGCACTTCGGTTTGTGAGGGATCTTCTACAACCGGATTAAATCTGACCATTGTGGCTGCAGTAGGAAAGAAGTGCCAACTATGGGCAAAGGTGGGATCACTATATGGACTCATTACGAAGGAGTCTGAGCAATCAAAAACCTCCATTATCTTATTTCGGTTCGTCTTCTTGTGGAAACATAGGAGGCGTGGGGGCTTAATACCTTCACTCATGGGCAGGGAGAATGACTTCGCAGCAATAGCAGGAAAGCGGGTATAAAGGAAGCCCGTCAAGATGACGGTGTTGATAAAATTTGCCAAGTTGTAACAGCCCAGTGACCGTTCCATGTCAATATGGATTCGATCTAACCAGGTGTAGAGGGACCCCAAGGCGATGGCGGCCAGAGGTAGGTTGAACCCTCTGGCCAAATGGCTGGAAATGTTTATCAGGTCCCTCCGGGGCTGATCGTTGGGTTTTCCAGCAAGAAAGAAGCGTGAAAGTAGTACAAGTATGTAGGCTGGTAGTTCCATGGAGGTACCTCTACCGCGGACCGTTACATAACTAGCATCCTTCGGCATCGGAGCATAAAAAAAATAGTTGATAAGGGGGGCAAATGTGGCTTTATTTAAGGGACCGGTGCAACTGTGGCAGATCCGATCCAGCTCAACTTGATCAGCAGCCTCTTCGGCATCCCGAGGCTCATCGTGGTAGGTGAACTCGCCCATGGGATCAAACCCAATGAGTTCACAGATATCCTCCAGTGTAACAGTAAACTCCCCCCACGCAGCGAAGAAGGTGTGGGTTGTGATATTCCATTGGGAGACAAGCACTTGTAACGTCGCGTTGTGCTTTGAGAGTGTGAACGCCCCAAACTAGTATACGCGATGAAGCCCAACCTTCAGAAGAGCAACAGTGTGGGAGCTCTGCATGTGTGTGTGCCAGGCAGTAAAATGGGTTGGTGACCCCCAGGTGCTTCGAAGTCGATCTGGGAATAGGGAAAGTCACCACGGTCCAGGCGAAAACGCAGAGTTCCCTCTGGTGGAAGATAACCCAACTTTGATGAATCCATTTCTTCATCACCCAACAATAATGGATCGAACTTGGATGAGAAATGGCAGGTCTTGCATGCCTCAGAAAATTTATTATCTTCTTCAAAGATGGGCGCTCGGCGATAGAAGCGTAGTTGCTCTTGACGAGCAGCGACCAGGGCAGCGTCGCTAAGGGCAGTGGTAGCTCCAGCAGCGGTAGAGGGGGAACCTGGCTGAGTAGTGTCAACAACCTTGGAAGTACTCGGAGAATCCATGGTAGAGTAGTGATGAATAATATAGCGAGGTAAGAGAAAGAGGGGAGGAGCACAACCTCGGGTGGTGGTGCAAAAGATGAGAGAAGGAGGAGGCTGAGTAAAGAAGGGGGCAACAATGGAGGTTGCACAAAGTTCGCACAGAGTTTCTCTCTAAAAAGAAGGCTGGTAGCTTGAAGAAGATGAAGAAGAGAAGGGTTTGAATAAAAGAGACGTTTAAAGCTTTTAAACCTTGTGAAACCTGTCGTTTCAGTTTCCCACCATGGCAAGTGCAGGGCCGCCTATAATAATTTCAAATGAACACGTGGAACCTCGGGAAGGGCCTCGACAGCTGAAAAGACAGCGTCACATCATTAATGAAGTGACGCTTGGGGAAAAGAAGGGGGTTGCCTTCCCCATCAAGTTTGAGTTTTGGCGCCAGAATTTTTTTCAGACATATCCAATGACTCCCAATGAAGGTAATCCCCCAATGGTTAAAAAAAGCTACGATGTCCCCTCGCAACATGTCCAAACGTTGTTTAAAGGGTGACTCAGTTACATCGGGGAGAATTTTTGCTTCTTCGAACACAACGAAGCATCACAAGGGAGAATTTCACTTACCAAGAGTCCAAACGAGTATTTGATAAGGTTAGTAGGCCTTTCGGGAGAATTATAAATATTAAAGCTAGAACGGTTGAGGCTCAGCATCAGGAAAAAGTGGCGATGTCCCTTCACCTAAGACCCAATGAGTTTGGGCACTTCGGCTCAGGTACACCGGGGAGAATTTTACTTTTTCCAGGAGATTATAACGCTGCGGTTCTAACGAGGGAAAGAAGGCCAAAATTTTTTTCACACAAAGAAGGTTCATCGGATTGAGAAGTTTCGTGAAGACATTTCTTGTTCCAATAAATCTATCCATGAAGGGGAAAATATAGATGGTACTTGAAGGTAATCCTGAGATTAGGGATAATTCCTTAATTGGGAAAAGTGTTTGAGATTAAGCAGCCGAAACAGCTCAAGCGTGGCAACTCAGCGAGGCATCTTGGCGTGGCAACTCATACTTTGGCTTGTTGTTTTAGTCATATTGTATTTCTGTTTATGTTGACTGTAAGCTATAACGGTTGTAATATTGTAACGAGATTAATAACGAGTTCTAGTGTGAGGTCAAATGGTACTCGCAAGAGACCAGGCTTGGTAGGGCCTGGGAGAGCTGTCATGCTCTATCGAATGACCTTGCCGTGGGAACTTTAGAGGGACTTAGTTTGGAGGATTGAGAAGTGAGGCACCGTTGGGTCTTGTCCTGACCATCTTAGATACACCTGGTAAAATACCAAAGGACCCTGGCCATGGAACCCCGGGTGAAGCATCTTGGAGTTCCATCAGGCTTTGAGTTATGAACCAAATAACTGTCTACTTAATGTCACATCTACTATAAGTGATGTCACTAGCCAGATAAACAATGTTAGACCTGCACTTGAGTAAACCACCGTGGTATTTGGGGCTGTCAGGCAGTTAGTGAGCCACCTCTGCGACAAAAGCCCCCTGACAAATAGTGGTTAGGCAAAAGGCATGTCTTGGCATTTATGTTTATGACGTGGAGATAACTAGTGCATCAGGCATTTAATGTTGTGACATAAAGTATGAGGGACGTCTTTCATAGTCTTTAATGACTGAGTTGCCTCAGTGGGTGGTGTGGGGGGCTATTTAAGGACCCCAACCACCTTTGAGGAGGGGATCGATCCTTTGAGAGTTTAGGAGTTATTGCTAGAGAGAATACAAATCAGATAGAGTTATTGCGAACCAGAGGGTTTAATCACTCACCATTGTTATTTATTACGAAGCTTTTAATGCTTGATAGAGATTTTTGAGGGTTTTTGGTGTGTTTCTACCCGCCTACCAAGGTGTATCTAGGGTGCTTACTTCTCTCTCCCTCTAGCTAGATTACTTCTAAGGTTTTTTACTATTTTCTGAGTTATACACGAGAGATTTGTGAGTTTAAACTGAGTCTTATCTTCACTGGGTTTGTGTTTGCATGCCATATCATTAATCCAAAGTTCTGGCCAAATTAGCTTATCATTACCATACTCGAATAGGGGTTACGTCTCCATCTATAATCTAAAGTACCCTCTTACAGACTGAAAAATATCCTCGCGAAGAGCAATGGAAGTGGTTGCGATAAAAGTTACTCCTCTAGTGGTAGATTAGACCTCTGACGATGAAGATTTTTTTTATATCATCGGGGTCCTGCTTGGAGTTTCTTCTTTCATCCTTGTGTGGAGCATGCTATCCTCTTTTGGTATAACTGAGAACTTTTGGGAGAGTGTGATTCAACTGTCCCCGTGGTCTTTCCTCTCGTGTGGCTACCCAAAAGGCCTTTGGTCTTTTTCGGGTATCTCCCACCTTAAGTAAGTCAGATATTTTATTATGTCCTTCATATTTAGAGTTGCTAACTTCCTTGGCTCTGGTGCTTCAGTTGCATCTGTTTAGCACTACACCTGGTTTGGTTGCAGATCGCGCTTGGAGAGGCTCGTCCATTGGTGTTTTTAACACCATTGTCTCGGTTTCGATTTTATTACTGGGATGTGTTGTGATCATGACCCCTTACTTATTAGGTCTGCTAAAAATCATTGTTCTAGGTGTCATCCTATTTTCTCTTGTAGGTTTTATTTTCTATCCCATTTCGATTTAACCCGAGCTTGTTTGGGTTACGCTATCCTTTTTTCTTTGTAATCGCAGGGTCCATTAATATATATCCCATCTGGGACGATAAATAAAAAAACTTGCACATTTGAAAGTCAAACTTGTCTACATGTTTAATTTAAGTTGGAGCAACACTTATGCACAAGGAATTTCACAAGGTATAAGTAAAAGTTTCTAGTGCAAATAAAGAATTGCCAAACACGATTTTGTGTGGTGAATAGTGTTTATTTAGCCTAAATAGACATGAAATGAGGTCTTTTTGGGCAATTTTTAGCAGAACAACGTTTTTCGCACGAGGGAGTGGGTCCCAACCTTAGATGGAACATCTTCCATCTCAATTAAGTTTTATTAACTTGGTTTTGACCCTGGCAAAAACCATCTACTTCTTAAACTTACAAACGTAATGTAACACCCCGTAATTTTATGCATTTAATATTTAATTAATTCGGGAAAATTCTAAATTACTTGTGTGTCGCAATTTTGATTGAATTAATTATGGTAATAATTATTTAAATATTAATCGGAGAGTAAATGGTTAATATTTAGGGAAATTTCAATTGCTAAGTGAATAGTAATAAAGTATTTGCGTCATTATGGGTATTAGTGACGGGGTATGAACTTATCTCAGCCGGGAGTCGGTACAGACTAATTTGGGTGTGAGATAAGGATTTTTATAAATTAATTCGAATGCTAATTCTGAGTGTACAGTTGAGTCCGGATGGGCCGAGATAGTCGGAAAAGTGTACCCGGGGGTAGTAAACGGGTCACGAGACGTTTTTAGGCATAGTCGAGCCCACACGGGGGTATTTGGGTCACTTGGGCTTGGCCCATTAGGCAAAGAATGGAATTTAGCCAAATTACCTTATTAAAAGAAAAAAGGGGAACGACTGATGTGAGATTAGAAAACACTTAGTGGGAGAGGAAACCCTAAGAAGCAGTTAAAGACAATTTGGAGGACAAAGGAAAGAGCCAAAGGGGGATTTCATCTTCAACCTTGAGATTTACAGCTTCAAATCAGACCCTACGAAACCATAAGGCAAGTGGTTAACTTGATGTAACATTTAAATTGCAATATGATTCATATTTATGTGATGTGAGAAATCAAAATTCGTTTTTGGGATTAAGGGGTACAATTTTTTTTTTTTTTGTAAATAAATCTCCTGATTTCGAAATTGTGTAGGAATTTATGTATAATTTGAGATTTGTATATATCTGGTAAGATGCGTAAAACCATATGAGTTAGGAACGAATTTGAGATAAAGATTTGATGTTGAAATGGGTTAACGAATAATACGGGGTTTTCCCTAATTTAGAAAAACATTAGAGAACGAAAATTGAACTATGTTTAGGGACTTTATGGGGGTTCCTTATGAGGTTCTTGGTGTATTATAGTGATGAGAGGACTTGGGATAGACTGTAGAAGAAGTTGGGGTTTTGAGTTTTTCGTCCATGGATGAAATAGGAACCTGCAGAAGACGAAGACCTGATCGATCGATCGATGGTCAGGGATTTTTGCCAGTTCGACCAGTTTATTTATATAAGGTGAATTTAATTAAAAATTTCTTTCCATATCATATTTAATGAGAAATATATATAGGACATACAATCTAATTAATTATTAGGAAAAAATAATTGGGATTGGAGGAAATTTATGTGTGACACATTATGGTTAAATTTTGGAAAGATTATTTCGAAATAATTAAATTCGGATTAATTGGGCGAGTCCGGGTATATTGGTTGAGTAATACCAAGGGGTTGAATTAATTTAGAGTGAGAGGTAAATAATTTGGAGTTGGGGATTTAGACTTGGACATTATTTTATTTCGGGCCACGAGAGCGAGTCCGAATATATTGGTTGGAGCGACACCAAAAGTAATTTAATTAATTAATGTGCAATTAATTAATAATCAGAGTTGGGCCATAAACTCATGATAAATTGTATAGGCTTGTGTTACGGACTTAGTACACGGTAGAGCCGGGGTGTTTATTTTTATATATATGTACGGTGTGCGATAGTATATATATATATGGTGTGTGCATTAATATCAGTGGCTAGATATTATTATTATATACATTCTAGTGCTATAGGGGGAGGTTGAGCGTAGAGGATGAATCCCTTAGCTTGAGGAGTAGGGCGAGTATATTCCCAGGTCATAGCATCCATTATATGGGTGGGGGGCATCTCACTTTGAGGGAAGGAATATGACCGCCTCCAATAATTATGTATTAACCAAGTTAACGAGCGATTCTGACTTGGGTAACTAGGTTATGTGAATATACCTAGTGGGATAACTCTTTAGAGAATATACATCCGGTGAGTTATTACTCAGGAGGATGTTCTTTATTAAATTATTATTTCAGCATATTTGTGAATGTTGTAATATGACTATACGTATATAATGAGGTAAATAATTATATATGGGTTCATTAGTACAGGCTGTGATTTGTATCATATATCGTGGATGTGAAGGTTATATAAATAAAAAGGGAAATGATTAATTAAGTTAATGATGACAGTAACTTAGAAATCATAGTTTTTGGTATACTCGGTTAGAGTAGGGTGGTTGCACGGGGTATTTTGATTATCTAGTTATGGGATAAATAACTAAAGAAATTAATTAAGGCGTTAGTAGTTCACATTAGAGAAGGGGTGAGGATATTCTCAAGGGAGTGCGACACTAACTAAAATATGGAGAGCATGCATACATATTTATTACTGCAAGTTAATCAGTTGCTAAATATTTTCCAAATGTTTTGGGTACTAACCCTTGATATAAAAACTTTTAAAAACCTTTTAGGTGTCCAACCACAGGGACACCAGACTTAACTCTTTCCAGGGATCTGTTGCTGCAGCACATGTGGATGTTGAGGGAGTTTGATAGGCGCTTCGTTCTTTCATTTCTAGTGTAGAAATTTTCTATCAGTTACTCGAGCATGTCGCTCACTGTTTTCTTCCGTACTTATGTCAGAATTGTTGAGATTTATTACTTGTCTTTACTTTTGTTGGTTTTGAGCCGATGGTTTATTCGGTCAATTATTTAGATGTGAATGGTGGATTTTAGTTAATTGTGATTGTTTAAATTACTTTGTTTCCGCATGAGTGTTTCATTAAATTAATGAAAGATAAAACTTGGCACTAGTCTAATTTTCTCACTTAGGTGGTTAGCAATTAAAAAGGCGACAGTGATGCTAAGAATGAACGAACTGAGAAACTTGTTCTAATTTAATTTAGGACTGATCACCCAGGGTTAATTAAGCGGGCTGTCACAGATGGTATCAGAGCATCAGGTTCTAGTGTCCTTAGGATATGTGCGGCTTACTACATTTCAGCGTAGGGTTCAGTTGTTATAGAACCCTATTATTAGGACTGTTGATTCATTTTCCGCTTTTGAGATATCGTATTTTATGCTATTAGATTTTTGTATAATTGTGTACTTATACGATTCAATTCATTTTCAGATGCCACCGAAGAGGCAGAGAGCGGAGAGGGCTGAGGCTAGGGATGACTTATGGGAGGCTCATCAGGAGCCACAAGTACCGCCACCCCCACCCCCACCCCCAGCCGCATTGATCTTCATTACTCAGGTGGCCGTGATAGTGTTACAGGCAGTTGAGACAGCAATGAGGGCTATGGCAGCCCATTTTCCTCAGCCCCAGGCACCACCTCTAGTGGCACCTGCAGTTCAGGCTCCAGTGGGTCCACCCTCTTAGCAACGAGTTAGGGAGACCTTTCAGAAGGGTCACCCACCCGAGTTTCGGGGTAGTACCGATGTAGTAGAGGCTTGTGAGTGGAAGAAGAATATTCAACGCCATTTGCGCATGCTGGAGTGCACCGATGTACAGAAACAGATGCTTGCTACCTTTCGTCTGTCGGGTGCGGTTCGGACGGAAATACTTCCCACCAGCGGTAGAGGCTGAAATGAGGAAGAAGTCCAGCGAGATAGTACAGGGTGACCGTTCAGTGGTAGGATATTAGGAAGAGTTCATTCGTTTGGAGAAATTTGTGCCAAACGAGGTGAGCGATGAGGAGCAAAATAAGTTGAAGTTCATGGATGTCCTGGACTGGAGGATCAGGCATCACTTGAATGGTAATCCGGCATTAGTGATATATACAGATGCCATTAATGCCGCCCTTGTACATTGTTAAGATCATCGCTTCCATGCGAAGGGGAGCAAGAAGGTAGGGGAGCTGAGCCAGCAGGGTAAGGCAGTCGTTGGTGGTGACACAAGTGGTACTTAGCAGCAGACTAGCAGTCAACCAGGGAACCAGGCTAAGAAATTTAGGCCTGGTAGGTTATGACCTGGAGGATAGGGATTCATGCAGCCCCAGTCGGGCCCAAATTAGCAGCAACAGGTTCCTCAGGGCCGTCAGGGCCAAGGGAACAATGGGGGAGGCCAGTAGGGTCATCCACGTCAGGTCCAATAGGGCCAAAGACAGGGGGACGGTCAGAGACGCTTCTTTATTTGTGTCCAGATAGGACACTTTAAGAGGGAGTGCCCGCAAAGGGGTAGAGGCCAACAAAAGGGTGCCCAACAGGGGCAGCGGGGTCAGATGTCGCCAGCAGCACCGACTCCACCATCCCCACAGTAGCAGGGGCAGATGCACTATGGACGTGTGTATAACGTTCGAAATGTTCTCAATCCTTGAGCACAGCAGGCACCGCTAGCGGTTGAGGGTATGTTTCTCATCCATGGTCATGAGGGTTGTATACTTTTTGATACGGGAGCATCTCATTCATTCATTCATTAAATCTATATTTGCTAAACGGGCCGGGTTACTAGAGACCGAGGGTAGTCTTCGTATGTGTGTAGAGTCGCCAGTAGACAGCGAGGCCTTGATTCACTCGATTTGTCGGGGGTTAAACATTTTGGTTGGGAGGCTTAGTTTAGCGATGGACCTCTTAGTGTCAGATATGGAGGGGTATGATGTCATCCTAGATATGGACTATTGGCAGGTTATCGGGCGACTGTGGATTATTACGAGAGGAAAATCGTGTTCTCCATTTCGGGACAAGAGATGTTCCTAATAGCGATGCCTCTACCTGAGGGAGGATCGCGCACACACTTGTATTATATCAAGGAGGAGACCTCACAGGAGGTAGGAGTTTTGTTGGATTTGATTCCTATAGTGAGGGACTTCGAGGATGTGTTCCAGGAAATACCAGGGTTGCCACCCAACAGGGAAATCGAGTTTGTAATCGATTTAGCACCGGGGATGAGGCCGATTGCTTGAGCACCTTACCGTATGGCCCCTTCAGAGATGCGTGAGTTAAGAGAGTAGATTCAACAGCTCCTGGGTTAGGGTTTCATTCGGTGGAGTACATCATCGTGGGGTGCACCGATGTTGTTTGTAAAGAAGCGGGATGGTTCACTTTGGTTGTGCGTGGACTATAGGGAGCTGAATAAGGCGACGATACGAAATAAGTATCTGTTGCTTAGGATTGATGATTTATTTGACCAATTGAGAGGGGCATCTTACTTCTCCAAAATCGATTTGAGGTCAGGGTATCATCAGCTGCGTATCTAAGAGGAGGATGTTCCTAAGACTGCTTTCCTGTTGCAGTTTGGATCTTACGAGTTCAGGGTGATACCATTCGGGCTCACCAATGCTCTCACAGTGTTCATGAATCTCATGAACAGGATTTTCAGAGAGTACCTCGACCAGTTTATCATCGTGTTCATTATTGACATCTTGATCTACTCGCGTATCAAGGATGAGCATGCAGAGCATCTGTGTATGGTTTTACAGACGCTACAGGATCACTAACTTTATGCCAAATTAGGGAAGTGTGGATTTTGGCTGTAGGAGGTACAGTTTCTTAGTCACGTGGTGTCAGATCGAGGTATTGCGGTGGATCCGAGTAAGGTGTCGGCAGTAAGAGAATGGGGACAACCCACGACACCGACCGAGGTGTGCAGCTTTCTGGGACTGGCTGGTTATTATAGGCGATTCATTAAATGATTCTCAAAGATTGCGGGCCCTTTGACGAATCTGACTCAGAAAGGGGTGCCTTTCACTTGGAGTGATAATTGTGAATTAGCTTTCGACGAGCTGAAGGACAAGCTGACATCTGCACCCGTACTTACTTTGTCGAGGGGAGGACTAGAGTATCGAGTTTACACTGATGCATCCTTACAGGGACTTAGGGGTGTGCTTCAGTAGGAGGAAAGGGCTATAGCTTATGCGTCCAGAAAGCTAAAGCCCCATGAGAGGAATTACCCCACTCATGACCTAGAGCTAGCAACGGTAATTTTTTCTTTGAGGATATGGAGACATTATCTTCTAGGAGATCAGTTCACTTTATTCACGGATCACAAGTCACTTCTGTATCTCTTCACACAGAAGGATCTGAATATGAGGCAGAGGCGGTGGCGGTGGCGGTGGCGGTGGCTAGAATTCGTGAAAGACTACCAATTTGATATTCAGTATCATCCTGGTAAGGCTAATGTGGTGGCAGACGCATTGAGCCAGAGACCAACTGGGGATATATCAAAAGTCTGGAAAGCGAAGTGGAGAAAACTTCAATATGAGGACGATGTAGCCAGGGCCTGCATGTCAGCTTTATCCATCACACCGGAGATCATTATGCGAGTGGTAGGGGCTCGGGCGGAGGACCAGATCTGCTAAGATAGGGTACGCCAACTGTTAATTGAGGGAGAAGAGGGTTACTCGATCAGCTCGGAAGGAGCCCTACGCTTAAATGGGAAGTTAATTGTGCCTGAGGATGAGGAGTTGAGGCACGCTGTTATGACAGAGTTCCATGGTTCGAGATTTATGGTACATCTCGGTGGGGATAAAATGTACCAGGATATGAGGAGGCAGTAATGGTGGGTAAGAATGAAATGGGACATAACAGATTTTGTCTCGAAATGTGCCATGTGTCAGCTCGTGAAAGTTGACTATCAGAGACCATCAGGGATGCTACAGCCACTAGAGATTCTCGTGTGGAAGTGGGAGAGCATCTTCATGGACTTCATTATAGGGTTACCTGCATCGTCAAGAGGTCACGATTCCATATGGGTCATTGTAGATCGCTTGACCAAGGTGGCCCACTTCCTGTCACTTCGCACAGACTTTGAGACAATGCGTTATGCGCAACTATTCATAGAGGAGATTGTTATACTGCATGGGGTGCCGATAAATATTGTGTCTGACACAGACAAAATTTTTGTGGCCCATTTTTGGCAGAGCTTTCAGGAGGCCATGGGTACAGAGTTACATTTGAGTACAACCTATAACTCACAGACCGACGGGCAGACTGAGAGAGTCAATCAGATGATGGAAGACATGCTCAGGATGTGCATTTTAGACTTTGGGGAGGATGGGAGAAATATCTTCCTTTGGTAGAGTTCGCGTATAACAACTCTTACCAATTCACGATTGGCATGGCACCGTTCGAGGCACTGTACGGGAGACCTTGTCGTTCACCCACTCATTGGTTAGAGGTAGGGGATAACAAACTATTGGGATCGGAGATTTTCCAGGAGACGTCTGCCAAGATAGAGTTGATTCGTGGGAGGATTCAGGTAGCTCAGGATAGGAAAAAGAGTTATACTGATGCTTCACGGAGGCTTGTGGAGTTAGCGATTGGGGATCGGGTATTAGTTCGGGTATCCCCTATGAAAGGGGTGATGAGGTTCGACAAGAAGGGTAAATTAGCACCGAGCTACGTGGGACCTTTGCCTATTATTGAGAGGGTGGGACCGGTAGCATATAGGCTGGGATTACTAGAGCATCTTCAGTGAACACACGACATGTTCCATGTGGCATCGCTGAAGAAATATCGAAGGAGCGAGAGGGCCTTCTGGCATATTCCACTCGAGGAAATTAATTTATAGCCAAACATCTCGTATGAGGAGAGACCGGTGGCTATTCTGGACCGTAGTGAGCACAAGTTACGATCCAAGGTTGTTCCACTAGTTAGAGTACAATGGTGTCATCACAATATTGATGAGTCTACCTGGGAATGGGAGGAGGATATGCGGGAGCAATATCCAAAGCTATTCACCACAGGTACGACCTAATTTCGGGGACGAAATTCCTTTGTAAGGGGGGAGTATGTAACACCCCGTAATTTTATGCATTTAATATTTAATTAATTCGGGAAAATTCTAAATTACTTGTGTGTCGTAATTTTGATTGAATTAATTATGGTAATAATTATTTAAATATTAATTGGAGAGTAAATGGTTAATATTTTGGGAAATTTAAATTGCTAAGTGAATAGTAATAAAGTATTTGCGTCATTATGGGTATTAGTGACGGGGTATGAACTTATCTCAGATGGGAGTTGGTATAGACTAATTTGGGTGTGAGATAAGGATTTTTATAAATTAATTCGGATGCCAATTTTGAGTGTATGGTTGAGTCCGAATGGTTCGAGATAGTCAGAAAAATATACCCGGGGGGTAGTAAACGGGTCACGAGATGTTTTTAGGCATAACCGGGCCAACACGGGGGGTTTTTGGGTCACTTGGGCTTGGCCCATTAGGCAAAAAACGGGATTTAGCCAAATTACCTTATTAAAAGAAAAAGGGGAAAGACAGATGTGAGATTAGAAAACGCTTAGTGGGAGAGGAAACCCTAAGAAGCAGTTAAAGACAATTTGAGGGACAAAGTAAGAGCCAAAGGGGGATTTCATCTTCAACCTTGAGATTTACAGCTTCAAACCAGACCCTACGAAACCATAAGGCAAGCGGTTAACTTGCTGTAATATTTAAATTGCAATATGATTCATATTTATGTGATGTGAGAAATCAAAATTCGTTTTTGGAATTAAGGGGTACAAAAATGTTTTTTTTTTTTGTAAATAAATCTCCTGATTTCGAAATTGTGTAAGAATTTATGTATAATCTGAGATTTGTATATATCTGGTAAGATGCGTAAACCCAAACGAGTTAGGAACGAATTTGAGATAAAGATTTGATGTTGAAATGGGTTAACGAATAATATGAGTTTTTCCCCAATTTAGAAAAACATTAGAGAGCAGAAATTAAACTATGTTTAGGGACTTTATGGGGGTTCCTTATGAGGTTCTTGGTGTATTATAGTGATGAGAGGACTTGGGATAGACTATAGAAGAAGTTGGGGTTTTGAGTTTTTCGTCCATGGTTGAAACAGGAACCTGGAGAAGATGAAGATCTGATCGATCGATCGATTGATGGCTGGGGATCGATCGATCGATGGTCAGGGATTTTTGGCAGTTCAGCCAGTTTATATATATAAGGGGGATTTAATTAAAAATTTCTTTCCATACCTTATTTAATGAGAAATAAATATAGGACATACAATCTAATTAATTATGAGGGAAATATAATTGGGATTTGAGGAAATTTATGTGTGACACACTATGGTTAAATTTTGGAAAAAATATTTCGAAATAATTAAATTCGGATTAATTGGGCGAGTTCGGGTATATTTGTTGAGTGATACCAAGGCGTTGAATTAATTTAGAGTGAGAGGTAAATAATTTGTAGTCGGGGATTTAGACTCGGACATTATTTTATTTCGGGCCACGAGAGCGAGTCCAAATATATTGGTTGGAGCGACACCAAAAGTAATTTAATTAATTAATGTGCAATTAATTACTAATCAGAGTTGGGCCATAAACTCATGATAAATTGTATAGGCTTGTGTTACTGACTTAGTACACGGTAGAGCTGGGGTGTTTATTTTTATATATATGTACGGTGTGCGATAGTATATATATATGGTGTGTACATTAATATCAGTGGCTAGATATTATTATTATATACATTCTAGTGCTATAGGGGGAGGTTGCGCGTAGAGGATGAATCCCCTAGCTTGAGGAGTAGGGCAAGTATATTCCCAGGTCATAGCGTCCATTATATGGGTGAGGGGCATCTCACTTTTAGGGAAGGAGTATGACCGCCTCCAATAATTATGTATTAACCAAGTTACCGAGCGATTATGACTTGGGTAACTAGGTTATGTGAATATACCTAGTCGGATAGCACTTTAGAGAGTATACATCCGGTGAGTTATTACTCGAGAGGATGCTCTTTATTAAATTATTATTTCAACATGTTTGTGAATGTTATAATATGACTATACGTATATAATGAGGTAAATAATTATATATGGGTTCATTAGTACAGGCTGTGAGTTGTATCATATATCGTGGATGTGAAGGTTATATGAATATAAAAAGGGAAATGATTAATTAAGTTAATGATGACAGTAACTTAGAAATCATAGTTTTTGGCATACTCGATTAGAGTAGGGTGGTTACACGGGGTATTTTGATTATCTAGTTATGGGATAAATAACTAAAGAAATTAATTATGGCGTTAGGAGTGCACATTAGAGAAGGGGTGAGGACATTGTCAAGGGAGTGCGACACTAACTAAAATATGAAGAGCATGCATACATATTTATTACTGCAAGTTAATCAATTGCTAAATGTTTTCCAAATGTTTTGGGCACTAACCCTTGCTATAAAAACTTTTTAGGTGTCCAGCCACAGGGACGCCAGACTTGACTCTTTCCAGGGATCCGTAGCTGCAGCACATGTGGATGTTGCGGGAGTTTGATAGGCGCTTCGTTCTTTCATTTCTAGTGTAGAAATTTCCTATCAGTTACTCTAGTATGTCGCTCACTGTTTTCTTCCGTACATATGTCAGACTTGTTGAGATTTATTACTTGTCTTTACTTTTGTTGGTTTTGAGCCGATGGTTTCTTCGATCAGTTATTTAGATGTGAATGGTGGATTTCAGTTAATTGTGATTGTTTAAATTATTTTATTTCTGCATGAGTATTTCATTAAATTAATGAAAGATAAAACTTGGTACCAGTCTAATTTTCTCACTTAGGTGGTTAGTAATTAAAAAGGCGACAGTGATGCTAAGAATGAACGAATTGAGAAACCTGTTCTAATTTAATTTAGGACTGATCACCCGGGTTAATTAGGCGGGGTGTCATAGTGTAATATCACAACTATCCTAACATAATACCACTAACCAAATTTAATTTATCCACCTTATATAAAATACACCACCTTAGCAACCCAAAAACACACCCAAAACACACCAAATGCATTTCCCTCGATTTTCATATTCCAACTTCTTTGCTGCAAAAAATATACAAGTAAAAAATCCCTCCCACTTTCAACAATAATATGTGTTTTCAAGCAAGAGCTCATCATATTATTGTACCCAATTTACAGCAAGATATAGTTTTTTTATAAGTAGTTTGTCTTTTCTTTCATTTCATTTTTTAAAAGTTATTTATAATTTTGTGGAGGATTTGTAGATCTCAAAATGTAGCTAGATAAAAGATTTAGACGAGCTATTGGGTTAAGTGATACAAGAACCAGAACTGAATAACGACCACAATCGTCTATTACACTTATTACCTTTGTAGGTTGCCACCCATCTTATTGAGCAACACTGGCAAACGAAATGCATTCGTTAGCAAAAATATCCCATAATGCATTTCCTATTCGATTATTGCCTTGCACTGCGTCATTTGTTTGATTTACATACAAAATGATTCATTCCTCGTATAAGTCATACTTGAATAGCGCCCCATTCTTATCCGATTTGTATGATATTAGGAAAATTTAAACAACCATATAGATCTAGAGTGGATGGAATTGTATTTATTTCTGTAATTATGTTGATTTTTATAGTTTTAGAAAAGTCGTTGGGGTTAATGTTGAATTTTACAAAATAGTTTGAAAGTCTGCTCACCACGTGTAAGGGATTCTATATGGATACGGTAAAAAATAAACAGATCACTATTTTAAAATTTTAAAATTTAAGTTAAATTAAATAAATTACCCAAACTAAACTTGGAATCGATTAAACGAATTGTTGTGTTAAATGATTAACTGATTTTATCTTAACTTAAAATATGCATCTACGTAATAGCAAGATAAAATAACATCAATTACATAACACACCGATGTACGAGGAAAATTAACAATGGGAAAAGCCTTGGACGACCTAGCCACAAAATTCACTATGTACGGAATTACAAAGGACACAACAATAGACTCACACAACGACCTTGATACCATCGTAAGCCTTGACGCTCTTCGTTCCTCAACCTTCACCAGAGTGACATGCAGGAGTCCAATCACCAAGCAATCATAACGTATGAGTCCACATATGCCTTGGTATCTATCGAACAGGCTCAACAACTGTCTACGAATTCGAACACGGACCCACCACTTTTTCATTTTAATACCAAACACAGAGCCCATCGTGTGTAAACAAAAAATAACCAACAATGATTATGAGTAAATTTTTTTAATGCCAAACGAAGATCTCAAACATGCATACAAGATTGAATATTGGATCTCAAAGTGTTTAGGTAAAATTATGGTTTGGAGGCCTTTTGGCTATAGATAGAAAATAGATTTTTTCCAAAATTCTCAAATGGAAACAATCCCAGCATGCCAATTTATAGAAAATACAAATTTCAAGGCGGAAGAATCTTGTTCTAATGAAGTCACTAATATTTTTCGAACCAACCTAAACCTCATTAGAATGAACTAGGTAATTGAGAATGCAAATTCGTATGGATTTGTTCGTATCTTAGGCCAAACACACAAATTCACCCCTTTGGCAGGTTTATCTTGATTTAATTTAGTGGACATGCAATATGAATTATGAAGCCAAATCCCAAACCAAACAAGCATGCGAAGAAGAAAATTAAGAAAAAATCCCTTTCGGGAAAAACCTAGATTTCAGTATTGTTAAAGAGTGTGATAAGACACTAGACGACTTACAGACTACTTAGAGATACATTAAGTATAAAGCGTAGTTCTTCAAATCTTCAACAAAATATGGCACAGTCCAACACCGTCCACAACAAGAAATTTTTGCCTCTGTATCCACCGATCAACCTCAGGAATATTCAATTGTTTTCTTTTTTAGTACTAGAGTCTCGACTCCACAAATAAGCAGTAGAGAAAATCTCTACAAAGGTTCTTGAAATTGGAATAAGTTCTTCTTAATTTGGTAAAGTGATCCTTAAATGCCCAAGGGGTTTGGGTGAAAATTTGATAGAGTTTGATCACAAAAATAACTCTAAAAAGACTTGAGAAAAGTCTAATCGCGTATATCTATTTATAGGAAAAGTTGTTGCAAAGAGATATGTATTAGAGAATTAGATCTGGTTTGTTTAAAAAACAAAAGCATGCATAATCGTTCGAACGACCTGGTACCTCATTCGAACAACGTACCCTATCTTGTTCGAACAAACTTCCAACGAAACTTCAAATGGAATTTTTGAGCTTGTCAAAAGACGGCGATTTAGATTTCGTTCGAACGAAGGAAACTCATTCTTACAATACAATGTAACTCATTCGAATGACCTATCAAACTCGTTCTAATGTGTTTTAATTTAAAAAAAATCGTTTTGAACATTTTGAAAACTTGCAAATGCAAACTCTGATATTAAAATATCTCATGGATAATTAAAGACTTTACCAAAACTCCTCATAACTCTTCTGAATGTTGCGACGAATATTCTTCAATCTTCCAAATATCATCAACTTATTGTCTTCAAATACTTGGAATTAGTCATGAAAGTGTAGTGGGGTATAACGGAATAATCCAAATAAAAACTAAATGGAGCAATCATAAAGCTTGTTCTTACAAATCTCCCCCTTTGGCTATTCCGGTACAAAATACAAACCGAAGTCAAATTGACCCCTAAGACTAATACAAATAATGCTTTCCCAAATCAAGAAATGGAAATGCATAAACGTATGAGTCTTTAACTGAAAAGTCTTCATTTTATCCGGCCTATGAAGTTATCATCAAGGTGGAAGAAACTTACACACATGAGATAAAAGAAATACCATGACGCGTATGAGTTTCACATAAAAATAAAACTCCCCCTCAATTTGTCCTCTCCTTTTTTGTCTGTAATAGACGAAGGGGAAAAGGGTTAGCATCACCTGAAGAAGTAAAGATATCATCACAAATATAATCGATAAATATATCATCACAAATATAATCGATAACGCACATGCAATGATAATCTAATAGGTATACAGACTATTTTAAAAATTTTTGAATTTAAAAAAAAATGTACAAATACAAGATACTATGGAATAACACTAAAATATATGAATCACGAAAGCGAAATGTAATTGCATGAACGGTTTTCATAGACAAATCAATATAAGCATTCATATCATAGGTGCATGAAGTCATGAGACACTTTTAAAGAAATAAATAAATTTATACCTTTGGTGTAAAATGTTGAACTAAAATGAAGTTGACTTGACTTATGCAATATACCATGAATTTTAGTGATTCTCAAATAATAACACCAAACTATTTAATGCTTTTCTAGAGAGTCTGTTGTGCAAATCCATAGATCAGCTACTTTATAACACCCTCAAAATCTTACATATATAAGAAATCACTCTCGAAGTTTTGAAGATATCATAATGCTCATATTTAGCGCAGCATCAATGAAAAAAATGGCCTTGGCATTTTTATTTTTGTGTGCTATAAATCTTTTAGGATATTTTTGCAAATGGTGGCTTTTAACGCAATGAGAAATATGCTATTTCGTAGCTTCTTTCCATTGTTTAACATATATCAATATTTTTGGGAATATATATCTGAGCAATGGTTCTTAGAAGCATAACTTATCTCTTTTTGCATTTGGTTCGTTGTTTAGCATGATTGATAAGGGAACATAGTATCCAACATATGATAAGCAAGTAAAATATTCAAAAAGTCCGTGCACATGTGCAATAAAGCTGACAAAGAGTATAACATGCAGAAAGTAATCATCAATGACGAAATGTTATCCACACATTATTAAGCACACTAACGAAACAAATACATGTCTCAAAGCACTATGAAAAAGTCACGTGAATGGATGAAATGTGGGGGTGATACTAATATCTTAAATGTTCATCCATATACGGTGAAAAAAAATACAAAAATATTTTTGTCTTTTCCAAAATTTTATCAAAAGAAAATATTTTTTAATTTTTCAAACTTTTTCTTAAAAACCAAAAATGTTTTTGTCATTTTTTAAAACATACCAGAAAGAAAACGCATAATGATACAAAGAAAATACAATCTAGAAATAGGGATAAAAGACATGAACATGATAAATACCCTACACTAGAAAAAGTCTCGACCTCAATCATTAAGCCCGAAGTTCTTAAAAGGAGAAGAATATCGATGAAATTCCTCCGTCAAACATCGTGAAGTCTTAACTAAATACTTTACTTGCTCTCGAAAACTCTCAAAATCTCTATGATGATGTGCGGGAGCATGTGGAGCAACATATATGGAAGTGCGTGCGGGACCATGTGTAGGAACTCGTGTGGGAGAATACCGGGGAACATGCCTGTGAAAAACTCTCCCTAACTTAAAACAAAACTCTTTAAGGTGACCTTTTTATTTGCAATGGGAACAAATATAAATGGGCTTGAATCTACCTTCTTAAAATTCTTAGGACGAGCTCTCCTTGGTAGGTTCAATTTTCTTGGGGTGGTAATGGTGGTGGTGGTTAGATTAAGGCCCATAAGGATTCATCACCAACTTGGGAACCTATTCGGGTGCGATTTTGAAAGTAAATACACCATCATAACCTATTCCTTGCCTCTCAACTTTACCTAACGCGGGATCAAGGATCATACCTTGACCTCTTGAGTTCCTTCGAGATCAATCTCGAGTTGGGCTATATGGAATTCAAGTTTCTCATGAGTCTCCAATGAATCTTGAAGATCTCTCGTAAAACCATCCATGGTCTTAGTCAAATCGGTCTTCTCCTTACCAATAACAATCAAACGCTCACATAAAGAAACTTTCACCTTCTCGAATTGACTCACCGACGCCTCACACTCTCAAAACATTCACCTCCTTCTCTGAATAAAACACCCTAAGAGATAGATTTTTATTATGCTTTTTTGTTTCTAAAGTCTCGGTGTAAAGTTCACAACATGCTTTTTGAAGTCCACCTTCTTCATCACTTAAATTCTCTTTCTCATTCTCACTTTCCCCTAAATGATTCGAAATATCATCGAGGCTCTCACATTTACAAAATTCTCCCATCGGCATGGGACAATTAAAAGTACTCAAGTGACTTGCCATGAATGCACATAAATTATGTTCACGTGGTGATTCATTCTTAGAATCCATCGATTCGACGTCACTATTTCTAAGAGTGGCTTTATGTGCAACTTTTCCCTTACCCTGTCTCTTTAGCCTAGTGGCACACTCGTGCGCTTTGTTACCTTGCCCTCGCACTCAAAATATCTCATTTAATCCTTCTCACAAACATTCTTAACCTCATTGATATTTTTATTTTTCTCAAAACTTGTGTTTTCTTTGAAAGAATATTATTTGTTAAACATGAGAAATTTGTTAAAATTTTTCACCAAAGGACTAAATCATCAAGCACAAAATCAAACTCAAATACAGAATAAAAAATATTTTCTTTATTCTTTTTAGCTTGAGCTTTCAAAGCATCCCCTATTTCTTTTTTCTTAACGATTTTGGTAAATATGTGGATTTAATAAGTTTGAAGGTCTCTTACGAGTTCTTCCAACTTAAGAGTATCTAATATTCCAACCGAATTCATGATAGTGACTTTAGGGATAAAATGGGCTGGTAAGGATCTCAAAATATTTTTCACAACTCTTGCCTCAGGAATTTTCTCACCCAAATTAAAACTAGCATTGACGATGTTCGACAAACGTGCGTAAAACTCATTAAAATTGTCAGAGTCATTCATGGTGATAGTCTCAAACTCGATGGTAAGATTTTGAAGCTTAGATGCTTTCACGGTGTTGGTACCCTCGTGAGTGAGTGGAGGATATCCCATTCTTCCTTAGACGTGGTGCATGTCATGATGTGCCGTAACTCGTCAGGGATGACGACTCCAGAAATATCACTTAAATCACGAGAGTTAAATTGACTCTATTAAATTCATCATTCGTCCAAGCAGTGACGGGATTAGGACCTATGATATCACCATAGGTCACAGTGGGCGGAATCCAGCCTCTTTCATAAATAAGCCAGACATGCTCATCAATCTCTTTCAAAGCCGAACTCATTCGAGATTTCCAACACGAATTATTAGATCCATAAGAAATAGGCAGCCTATTATACAAATTATCCATAAAATCCAAAATTTAAAGGATCACTCAAAAACTTAATGTAACCAGCTATCATACCAATTTGAGAATGAGAATTCGTATGGATTTATTCGTATCTTAGGCCAAACACACAAATTCACCCTTTCAGCTGATTTTATCTTGATTTAATTTAGTTAACATGCAATATGAATTATGAAGACAAATTCCAAACTAAATAAGCAGGCAAAGAAGAAAATTAAGGAAAAATCCCTTTGAAGAAAAATCTAGATTTCAGTACTGTGAAGGAGTTTGATAGACACGGAACAATCCAACACTGTCCACATCAAGCAACTCTTACCTCGGTATCCACCGATCTGCCTCAGGAATATTTAATTCCTTTCTTCTTTAGCAGTAGAGAAAATATCTATAAGGGTTCTTGAACTTGTAATAAGTTCTACTTGATTTGGTAAAGTGATCCTTAAATATCCCAAGGGTTTGGATGAAATTTTGATATAGTTTTATCACGAAAAGAACTCTAAAAGGGATTGAGAAAATGTCTAATCCCATATATCTATTTATAATGAAAGTTTTTTCAAAGAGAGAGGTATTATATAATTAGATCAAATTTGTTTGAAAAATAAAATACGCTTACTTGTTCGAATGACTTGGTACCTCGTTCGAACGATGTACCCTATCTCTTTTAAACAAGCTTCCAATGTAACTTTGAACAACATTTCAGAGCTTAACAAAAGGCAACATTCTAGATTTCATTCGAGCGAAGGAACCTCGTTCTAACGACACTATATCACTCGTTCGAACGATCTATCAAACTCGTTCTAATGAGTTTTCTAAAAAAAAACTTTTTAAATGCAAACTTTAATTTTAAAATATCCTCTGGATAATTAAAGACTTTACCAAAATTCCTCATAACTCTTTAGAATGTTGTTGTGATGAACCATCTTGAATCTTCCAAATGTAATTAACTCGTTGTCTTCGAATACGTGGAAGTAGTCATGAAAGTGCAGTTGGGAGTAATGAGATAAGCCAAATAAAAACTAAGTTGAGCAATTATAAAAATTTCTCCTACACTAATCTCGTTCGAACGAATTTTGAACGATATTTTAATGAGAATCCAATGTAAGAAAAAGAAACTTCATTTAAACTTCGTTTGGACTTCATTTGAAGGTTTTTATGATGAACTTCACAATATCGTTCGAACGAGCAAACAATCTTATTCGAACGAACTTTAAAATGAAAATATTTTTTCTTTTTAAAATCTGATTTATGAAAACATAGTATCAAACATTAAAAAACACACACAATGACATCCATGAATCAAGATAAAATGCATACATACCGTTTTGATATTCCTTGGATGTTGAAGACGAAACGTGGAACGAAACACGACACGATGATGTAGACTCTCTATCTTTGCTGCTACTTCTTCAATCACCCACGTCATAGTTTTTAAACGAAAACATACTTAAATTCTAACCCATGACACAAAGGTTTTATTCAAACACAAAATAAGCCGAAACATACAAATTGACTCGATTCAAAAATTTATCCTTATAAATCTTCCCTTTTGGCTATTCGGGGACAAAGCATAAAATAAAAATCTACGAGCCATCATGCTCACTAAATGACTCAATTCCTAACCCCAAAAGTAGAAATTACATATATTTGACATAGTCATGTTAAGTATTGATAGTGCAAATATAGCACCCTACCGCAGATGGTATCCGGCACTGCGTATGCTTACATGCCGCGGCATCTATCAACATAGGGTGCAACCCTACTGAACTTGGTGTGTGACACTATCGGATACAGGGGCGCGGACCACCTCATCACAGGGAGCGGCCCCCATCAACATGCTGCGGAGTCTACCATTACAGGGTGCGACACCTTTTGTCTCTAGCCTGTTACAGGATGCGACACTAATGTTGTTTGCCTTATAGGCTGCATCCCTCTCCATTACAACAACTCCAAACTTTATGTACGTCACATGCTCAAAGCACGTGAGAATATCCCCTATAAATAGAGGAACACACCTCAAAAATAGGGGGACCGATTGGATCGACTCCACACGTCCGGGGCAGGTTCTACAGTAACGATTCTCTCTACACAACAACAATATACAACTTGGGGGCTGCTCATCCACATCGCAGCCACCCCTCCGGCACAACGGAATCATCAATCATCATGTACTCTCCTTTATTCTCATACTTGTATGCCTCCTTAGGCACGATTATATTGTACAATACTATGCATACAATGAGAATGGAGCAACACAGTGGACGTAGGCCTATTTTAGAGGCTGAACCACTCTATATCTTGTTTTCTCTATATTTACTTTCTTTGTTATTTATTATACACTTTACACTTGAATTTCTGATACGAGACCGACTAGTGGGCGATTTTTCCTATCATCAAGTATCTTTGCTCTTGTGTAAACTTTGGTGCATCGTTGCAAACCTGCACACTTAAACACACCTTCAAATGAAAAGAGAATATATAACGATATAAATCCAAATAAGAATAAACACTCTCCCTTTGTAAAACAATATCCACCTAAGTTAAGACGTCCGAACTATAAATATTGAGATACCATTTCTCTCCCTTTTTTTCCAGGAATAGACAAAGATAAAGATGCATAATAAACCATTTATCCATAATCTAACCATTTCTCTCTAAAATGAAATACGAGTAAGCATAAAAATAAGTGTATCATGCAGTAATGTAAAGTGCAATAAGCAACGACAAACACAACGAGGCAATACAAGAATAAATAATACAAAGAATGAACAATTGATACCAATAATGATGGAAAAATTTAAGCATAAGATATCAATATAATCGTCAAGCATCTAATTAAACTACTTGAAACATAAAAGAAAATATATGGAATACAAGGACTAAATGTAAACTCAAAGAATCAAGACAAAAGGACACCATATATATAAATATGCAAAAGATACCAATGATGCACAAACATATATATATATAGGTATAAACACCACAAACAAGACACAAGACACATAAATATTACACACTAGCATAATATCGATGTATCTAAATATAGGTGGTATGGAGTGAAGGGGCATGAACTAACAACAAGCGAGATATGGACCAATCACTCAAAAATTTCCAAAGAGTTCTATTTAACTTCATTAACTTTCTCAAACAAATATTTAGCCTTATCATGACAAATAAAGTGAACTCATCAATGGAAAAAAAACATGACCAAGAAAATATTGATGATTCTCAAATCAGTAGCCTCAACTATGAGTTAACTAGGATTCATTTTGTAAACCCTTTAATCTTCAACTTATAACACCCTCAAAATTAAATATATCTACTCAACTCAACTCAACAAAGCCTTTTCCCAATTATTTGGGGTCGGCTACCTGAATCCTATTTTTCCATTTCATTTTGTCCAGTGCAATATCTTCGGTTAAACCACATGACATCATGTCCTTTTTTACCTCTACCCCTTGTGTTACCATCAATGATAACTAAATCACTCTTCCTTACAGGAGCATCCATTGGTATACGCTTGACGTGTTCAAACCATCTAAGTCGATTTTCTCTCAATTAATCTTCTATAGGAGCTAATTTTACCGTTTCACGAATTTGTTCATTTTTAATTTTATCCTTTCGAGTTTTACCATAAATCCATCTTAGCATTTGCATCTCCGCCACACTCATTTTTTGCACATTTTTTTTCTTGGTTGCCCAATACTCTGTCCCATATAACATGGCGGGTCTAATGGCCATCCTATAATATTTATCTTTTAATTTCAAAGGTATACGCCTATCGCACAAAACGCCGGTAGCACTTCTCCACTTAACCCAACCTGCTCTAATCCTATGAGTAACATCATCACTAATATCTCCATATTTTTGGATAATCGATCCTAAATAACAAAAATGATTATTTCTAGGTATCTCTTGACCCTCCAATTTCACCACATCTCCATTTGTCCTCCTATTACTACTAAAATTGCACTCCACATATTATGTTTTAGTTATGCTTATTTTAAATCCTCTTATTTCTAAAGTTTCTCTCCACAATTCCAACCTAGCATTAATTCCTGTCTTAGCCTCATCCACTAAAATAATATCATCTGTAAATAGCATACACCATGGCACCTCATCTTGTATTTGTCCAGTCAACTCATCCATAGTAAGTGAAAAGAGATACAGACTTAATGCTGAACCTTGGTGTACACGTACCGTAATTGAAAATTCACTACTTTTTCCGGCTGATGTTCTTACTGTAGTCATCGCACCATCATACATATCCTTGATCACATCAATATATCTACGAGTCACTTCTCTTTTATGTAGAACCCACCATATTATATCTCTGGGTATTCTATCATACGCCTTCTCCAAATCTATAAGAATTATATGAAGATCCTTCTCTTTCTACCTATACCTTTCCATTAATCTCCTAAATAAATAGATTGCTTCCATTATTGACCACCCAGGCATAAACCCAAATTGATTCTCAGATACTGTTATCTTTAATCTCAATCTATATTCAATCACTCTCTCCCAAAGTTTCATTGTATGACTCATTAACTTAATACCACGATAATTTGAACAACTTTGTATGTCCCCTTTATTTTTATAAATAGGTACTAAAACACTTTTTCTTCATTCATTGGTCATTAAATATATCATTTCCACTATTTTTTTAAATATATAAATTTTGAAGAATCAATGCAAAATTAATATCCTTGGAAATTTAATCTTTTCTCATGCCTTTTAATTTTTTTAGGATCTTGCCAATGGTGGTAGTTCACGCAAGGAAGATTTCTCCCTTTATAGTCCTTTTTCGTGCACACTCATATTTTCAATAAAGAATAAAACTTGCAGATAATGGTTATTACATGCACAAATCCCATATAGTAAAAAAGATATATATAACAACAAGATTGATGGGAGAACACCACACTTAACTCATATAACATATGAAGTTAAAATCCAAAAGAACTCGTGTAAAGTTTGTGCGGAGGTATATACAAAGTGAATCGATCAAGAAATCAAAGTCAAACAACTCCATGCAAGCATGATTAAGAATAATATAATCATTGAAAATTATAATCAAATGTCCAGTCACATGGATACATGTAAATAAGTAGATTCAAACACAACGATATGCCACACAAAATGTGTGAAACTAAACTACACATAAACAAAAATCTTTTTGAATTTTATAAACATTATTTAAAAGGACATCACATGAAAACAAAACTCAAAAGGCAAACAAAATATTTTTGTATTTTTCACAACAATGACCCCAAAAGAAAATTAAAATACAAAACACTCAAACATCATATAACTAAAAAACACATATAACATGGAGTACAAAAGATAGTGTATAAAAACATGCAAATACACTCAATCATCATATTTAGTATGAGAAGTATCATATGCAAGCATTCGCGTATTAACAAGTCTAACATTTAAAGCCTCCAAATATGTTTTCCTAACCCACATAGGTGAAATGTGACACTCACGATTTTGAAAACCTTAGTGACTCTATTCTTAGACTTCTTAGGACCTTTTCTAAAATCAAAGCAAAAATGCCTAAGGTGACCTTTCCTACCGCAATGTGTGTATGTGAAGATACGACGAGGAATGTTACCTAAAAGTTAACCTTTTCTGAAATCCCTAGCAATAGTCGACTATCTCAAAAGTATGGTATATGCTTTAGTGGTGGAAGAATTTAGATCATCAAATCCAATCTCACAATTATCATCTTTGATTTAGACGGTGCCTAACATCTTATCCAACTTTTTTGACCTAGACTCCAAATCAAATTTAACATTATTTGAGTGTCTCAATCTCTTGTCTTACTCCACAATCGTAGACTTGAGGAAACAATGAGACTCATCAATCATCAAACACTAGGGAGTCCTTATTCAAAATCTCTATCAAACCACGAAGGTTATCTTGCTTCCCTTAAAAAAACACGAGCTTCTCCCTAAAAGTATTCTCACATTCCCTAAGATCCTCAATTAATTTTAATTCATAATTACGTATGACACAATCTTTAATCTTAACTTCTAACCTCAAGTTATCCTTTTTCAATTTCATAGTCTCCGCATACAACTCTCGAAAGGAAAGTTGAAGCTCATTCTCCTCCTCCTCTTCATCATATTATTCTTTATATTCACGATTCCCTCCATCACTGACTTGGGATTCACACTTGGCCTCGGAACCACCGTGCACATAATTATCTTCATGAAAGATTTTTCAAAAAAGCTCATATGACTAGCCATGAATGCAGTGCAATTACGCTCAATGGGGGAATCGAGATCTTCTTCTGGTTCATTGTCACTAAGGGTGACTGATCGAGGTGGAAACCGAGCGTCCGTGTAAATACGCTAGTCGTTGTTGTCGGCTTCCAACCACAATACAAAAAAACCTAAACTTTAACTACACTCCTGCGGAGTATAGTGGCGAGTCTGGGTATCGAATCCACAGGGAATGTTTGATAGATTTTAATTAATTTATTACTTCAAAAAAATAAAGTGTAAAAGATGATGATTGAGTGAGAAAGGAAAAAGGGAAAAATAAAGAAGTTAACTAAAACTAATTGGAAAAATTAAGGTAGAGACACAATCCCCCAACCTTAGAGTATTGATGGTATAAAACTAATCGTAAATTTAACTGATTAATTTGACCCAGAATTTAGTACTCCCAAGCATTACGTATACGAGGTTCAAGCCCGCGTCATACTTAATCTGAGGATGAGTAAATCAGTATCGCGATAGTTGCACTCGAATTGCACTCGAAATCATCACGAGTACCCAGAGGCAAACGAGATATAAAGATCTACAATTATTGTGTAACTACGCAATACGGTCGTAATTAATCACTAAATTCAGAGGACTAATTTTATACACAAGCAACTACAACATAAGGTTGGGTTCATGCATCCCAACCTTTAAAAAACCTAGCCTAACATGGTGAATAATGATAAAAGTGCTGGAAATAAAAGTTACCACGATTGAAGAACAAGAACATGCAAGAAGAAATCAAAGAACCGAAAAAGCTCTTGAATTAATGGTGCAAAGTATGTAAATTCTTCTCCTAGATGTTCCTACTTGTTATGGAGATTTTACATCAATGAAATCTTTTTAAAAAGAGTCATAATGACTAAATATATAGGCTAAGGGTCGTTTAGAAGAGTCCCCAAAACATAAAACTCTTTTGGCTAAAAGATAAGCACAAAATAAAAATCCCGTATCTGCCAATTTGTCACACTTAGAAAGCGTGACTAATTTTGTAACGGATTTTGAGCGTGGCAAATGGGCGAACCGGTTCGGGTTCTGGGTGAATCGGTTCGGGTGAATTCGCTGGTTTTGGGCTTCTTTCAACACTTAGAATATTTTCCAATTTTCTTCTTTTCTTCCTTAGATTTTTTCTCAACTTCAAATGATCATAACTCCTTCACCGTAGCTCGGATTTGGGTGCCGTTTCTTCCAGTGTTCTCTTTGTTCCAAGATCTTCAACTTTCCAGTTGACTCCACCCCCGGGATCGGGCTGAAGAATTACGAAAATACCCTTGAACTTGCCTTCCTAGCCTTTCTTCTATGATTTTTCCGCAACTTCAAGGGATCATAACTCTTTCACCGTAGCTCGGATTGAGGTGCCGTTTTTTCCAGTGTTCTTGTAATTGAAAGCTCTTCAACTTTCCAGTTGGCCCCACTTCCGGAATAAGGCTGAAAAATTACGAAAATGCCCTTCAACACCCCGATTCTTGGTTTCTTTCACTATTTTGAGTTCTCTTTTCCATCTTTCTTGCATGAAATACCTGTAAAACACATAAGAGATACACAAAATACGAAATAATTGCCAAAAAGGGTTAGTATCATAAATATGAGACAAATCCAAGCTATTTACACAGCACGGGATCATAAAAATACTGAAATTAAGGGGATAAATGTGAAGAATTTATGCCTAATCAGTGACATTATATGACTTTGGTTTTTTCCCTCTTTCCTTAGTTTAGTGACACAACCATACAATCTATGGCCATAACCCTCACACCCAAAGCATCAATCCGACTTATCCCTTTTAAAATTATCACTATAATTTTAGGGAATTTTATAGCCTGGTTAAACTTGCTTTTATCAAACTTATTTTCATCTTTCTATTGTTTTTCAAACTTGAGAAATTATTTTGCAAATATGTCCATATCACCAAAATCGATGTCAGAATCATCAATTGAAATAAGTGTTTCCTCCTTCTAGGATTTCAAAGCAATGCCCTTATCTTTTTTCATCTTTTTAGAGGAAAACATGTCGAGCTCATAAGTTTGAAGATCACCTAAAAGATATTCAAGTTTTGTACAGTCCAAAGTACCCAAGGAATTCAAAACTATCGCGTTTAAATTAAAGATTTCAAGCAAGGACCTTAAGATTTTATTGACTACATGGGTTTTTAGTATCTCTCTCACAAGTTAAAATATGAGTTCACAATATCAGACAATCTAGCGTAGAACTTATAAAAGGATTCACTTTAATCCATGCTAATGGTTTCAAATTGAGTGATGATGTTTTGGAGTTTTGAATCCTTAACAACAGTAGTTCCCTTATGGGTTAGTTGGAGTATATCCCAAACATCTTTTGGTGTCTCATACATCATAATATGATGAAACTCCTCCAGTGTGATTGCGCAAAACAAGGCATTTAAACCATGCAATTTATAATTAGCTACCTTGTGCTCATCCTTACTCCAACCTTTTATGAGTTTAGGGATACGAAGTTCACCTACTAAAAGTCATTGTAAGGACATATTTTATATGTCCGTTATCAATTTAGTATGTCGTATACCGCTACACTGTCGAAGAGCATTCAAGAACATTCAAGCATCAAAGACGGATCCGAATATCAAGGTTCTTCATAAAAATGACACCGCAAATTTTACTTTAGTAAGGTTATGTTTTAAATACCTTGACTTTACATTTAGAGCTTTTGGAATATTTTTACAAAATATTTTCTAAGTGTTGGAGCGGACTTTTTCGTCAAATTTGAGAGTGAGTATTTTTTCTAAGTCCTGAAGCATACCTCGATTTTGATGCCCAAATCGTTCAAGCGAGATCAGTATCTCGTTCGAGCGACATGTGGATGTCGCACGATGTTGTTTGAACGACATCTATACTTCGTTCGCTCGAGATATCTTCCTCGTTCAAATGAGCTCGAATACCGAGGCAATGCGATTTTGTATAAATACTCATTAAATGATTTCGATTTGATCAAGAAGTACCAACGTTTTGAAAGACCAAAAACTGCAAAACTACAGAATCCTTTTGACCTTTTCTTTTAGGGTCTAATCCCTTTTTGTTTTCAATTCACAAAAATCCCATATGCTTTGGTGAATTGTTTTGGTGTTCAAGAACACACTTTGATTTTTTTTACCTTTGTGGGGAGACCTCTACAACTGGAGAGCTGCGTGCTATTGTGGAGAGAGTCTCAATGAAGTTACTCTTATGGGGAGGATAAACTACACCGTGAATACTGCGTGTCTGGACTGTGTGTCCGTGTGGTATAGCTGCGTGTGAACCACTGCTGATTTATTTCTCGCCGTTGCTTTGGAGTTTTGACGAAGATACCGTGCGTTACACTTGTGGGCGATTATCAGGTTGTATGTAAGTCAATGGTCTTGTTAATTCTTCAAAGTTCTAGAAATAAAAGGTTTTGCCCTTCAGGGATTTTTTCTTAAATTTGTGTCGCATGCTTTATTTATTTATGGTTTGACACACGCACACACGTAGTTGCATATTTAGGGGCTGAATTGATTTGGTTTAAATAGACTTTAATTAAATAAGGTTTACTTGGAAACTTGTGAATTAATTTAAATCGATATCACAGACCGCATTTATTCGTTTATAAATTGGTATCAGAGCTTATTTAAGCGATCACCCCTTTTACAAATTGGTATCAGAGCGGGTTATGCTAATTTAACGCGTGATCCTGATTTTTCAAGGATTTTTTTATACAATTTGACTTCTCACGTCGTCAAATTGGTATCGGAGCAGGTTACACTATTTTACTGTGTATTCCTATTTTCCGCAAAATCGTGTGATATCGATTTTTTTCAATCAGTTTTGAAAATCGCAATTTTTCGATGGAGCACTTATGTAATCGGATGCCCCCCTTTGATGATACAAGTCAGAGTTTTGATGATATAAATCATTTGAATTTGACGTTTGATAAAAGAATCGATTTTTTGGAAAAAGAAAATTCTTGTTTTAAATCTGCGATGGATCTTTTGCAAACGGTTTAAAATCAAAGAGATTGTTATCGTGAGAAATTTGTTGCCCTGGACCATGACTTTGTTGCTTTAAAATTGTTCAAGAAGGAAAGTGATGATAGGGTCCTATTTTTAGAAAAATAATTAGAGGACCTTAAAAATTCGATGGTTTGTGTTTCTGCCAAAGAGGATACAAATATTTTAATTAACGAGTTTGTGGCACGTGAAGAGACTCTTAGGAAAAAAATTGCTTTAATTGAGGCTGAGCGAGATAACCTTATAGGTTTGATTAATAATTTGAAGGAGTCCCTCAGATTGGAAGAGTCTAATTCTTTGCTCGAGTAAAAAAATTTGAAGTTAAAAAATAATTTAACAGACTCGAGAAGGTTTGATAGTGATGGTAATGGCTCATCTTGTTCTCATGCTTCTAGTTCTAAAGCCAAAACCATTATTTGTTTTTGAGGGTCAATTAATCCCAAGGATGTTAGAAAATATCACACTTTAGGTAACATTCCACCCGTTTACACATGTTCATATTGTGGTAGGAAAGGTCACCTTAGGAGATTCTATTTTGATCTTGGAAGAAGTCATAGGAAGTCGAAGTCTAGTGTTTTCTTGGTTCCTAAACTCCCCACACGACGTTTCACATCTATTTGGATTAGGAAATCACTTTTAGAGGCACTATATTTTAGACAAGTTGATTCCCGTTTGCTCGCACATGATTCTTCTCTTGCCATATCATGTAGATGATTGTGTTTGCATGTTTGTCATACACTAGTTGTGGTTTCATGATATATATTTGCTAGTGTAATGACATGTACTTTTTGTATTAGATTTTTGTTTTTGAAATTTTTTGAAAAATACAAAAAGATTTTATTTTGATAAAATTTTTGAAAAAATTCAAAAAGAGTTTTGTATTTTGTTTACACCGTTTATGGATAGACACTTAGGATGACCGAGTCACAATATCATTCCATTTTTTTCTTGTGACTATTTGATAGTGTTTTGAGACAATATATCATGTCATCTTTGTGCTTTATAATGTTTGGAGTCGTTAAGATGTAATTAAGTGTTACTTCCTACATGTTTGACTCATGATTTCCTTTATTGCACACATGCACGAATTTGTTTGATTATTGTTCTTGTATTATCACATGTTGGTTGGGTGTTTTCATTTCAATCTTGTCCTTAAAACGAACCAAGCGTGATAAAACTTGATAAGAAAGTGGTGCATGTAAGAGACGTTTGTGAGGATTTGTGTGCTTTGTTTGAAAATGGTGAAGGGCTACGAAAGGTTATCATTTATCCTTTGCGATTAAGCCGTCGTTTAAGTGGACCTAAAAAATTGAGGAATTTTATTATCCGGGGTCCAAAGAGGTTTAAAAGAGCCTGAAAAAAATGTAAAGTCAATAAAAAGAAATTCATGCCAAATAGGGACCATTTAGGTTTTTGAACCAATTCTCCAAAGTTTGAGAATTTAGTTAACACACCTCTAAAATAAAGTATATATGAGGGAGTTGGATGGAGAATTAAAATGGGTTTTCACGTCCTTGACAGTCTTGAAAAAGAGTTAAATAGTTTTGGACGTTATTGGGGTGGAAATCACTTTGAATTTGATTTGTTGATTTGCATAAGATGGTGTCATCTAAATTCAATAATTTTTACACTTAAGGATATTCTTGATGTTTATTCGTTAGGAGTACACGTATGCATCATGCGCATATGATTGATTGAGTTTATGTACCTATCGAATGCGTTCACACCCATTCATTTCGTTTCCATGAGTTGGTTGTTTTAGTATAAATCCATGGTGTGTGATTTTTGGTATCTTATTTTTGTACGAAAAATTTGAAAAATAAAAAATAGTTTGTGAAAGTTTTTTTGGGATATACCTTTGCATGCGCGTAGTTTGATCCATGTTTGCTATGCATTTTTGTCGTGACATTCCATGTTTTGATGGTTTCTTCTTATTTGTTTATTTGGGGACATCATAAAAAATGGGAGAAAGAATTATCATGTTTTGGGGGACTTTTTGCATTATTGGGGAGATTTGATTATTATTGATTTATTCTTATATCATTTCAAAATCTATGCGTCACGAAGGTTTTTTCTTTATCTCATGTGTGTAGGTACAAAGATTGAAGATCATTATGTTGCACACCCTGATGAGAAAAGCTTTGAGATTTGATGAAGATTTTTAAAGAACAGTTTGAGATCTTGCAAATTTATTCATGGGAGGGAAGATTTGTATAGGCATTTTGGTATTTGATAATTCAGATGTTTTTATGTATGTACCAACATAGACATAGGGGGAGATTTGTAAGGACATATTTTATAAGTCCATTATCAATTTAGTATGTCGTATACCGCTACACCGTCGAAGAGCATTAAAAAACATTCAAGCATCAAAGACGGATCTAAATATCAAGGTTCTTCATCAAAAAGACTCCGCAAAGTTTACTTTGGTAAGGTTATGTTTTAAATACCTTAACTTTACGCTTAGAGCTTTTGGGATATTTTTACAAAATATTTTCTAAGTGTTGGAGTGGACTTTTTTTTATCAAAATTTGAGAATGGGTATTTTTTCTAAGTCCTGAAGCGTACCTCAATTTTGGTGCCCAGATCGTTCAAGCGCGATCAGCATCTCATTCGAGCGACATGTGGATGTCGCGCGATGTCATTTGAACGACATCTGTACTTCGTTCGTGCGAGATAGCTTTCTCATTCGAACGAGCTCGAATACCGAGGCGACACAATTTTGTATAAATACTCATTAAATGGTTTCGTTTTCATTAAGAAGTCCCAGCATTTTGAAAGATACAAAACTGCGAAACTGCAGAATCCTTTTGACTTTTTCTTTTAGGTTTTAATCCCTTTTTGTTTTCAATTCACAAAAATCCCATATGCTTTGGTGAATTGTTTTGGTGTTCAAGAACACACTTTGCTTTTGTTTACCTTTGTGGGGAGAACTCTACAACTGAAGAGTTGCGTGATATAGTGGAGGGAGTCTCTATGAAGTTACTCTTATGGGGAGGATAACCTACACCGTGAAGAATTCATGTCTAGACTGCGTGTTCGTGTGGTATAGCTGTGTGTGAACCACTGCTAATTTATTTCTCGCCGTTGCTTTGGAGGTTTGACGAAGATACCGCGCGTTACACTTGTGGGCGATTATCAGGTTGTATGTAACTCAATGGTCATTTGAATTCGTCAAAGTTCTAGAAATAAAAGGTTTTGCCCTTCAGGGATTTTTTCTTAAATTTGTGTCACATGCTTTATTTATTTATGGTTTGACACACGCACACACGTAGTTGCATATTTAGGGGCTGAATTGATTTGGTTTAAATAGGCTCTAATTAAATAAGGTTTACTTGGAAACTTGCGAATCAATTTAAATCGGTATCACACACCGCATTTATTCGTTTACAAATTGGTATCAGAGCTTATTTAAGCGATCAACACTTTTACAGTCATGGTAGGGTCCACTCCTTAATGACAACTAACTAAACCCACTCATCTATAGCTTTAAGTGATCACTTCATACGTGCTTTCTAATACGTGTAATTAGACCCATCAAATATTGGTGGCCTAGAAAGCAACTGAACCTCCAAATAAACATCGCACGGATTCATGTTTAAACAACTTATAAACACCCACTCTGATACCACTTGAAAGTCTACTCATTACATTTAAGGGATTCCATGTGGATACTATAAAAAATCAGCAAACCACGATTTTTAATTTTTTTAAATATATGTTCAATAAAATAAATTACCCAAATTAAACTTATCACTAATTAAACGAATTATTGCGTTAAACGATTAACTGAATTTATCTTAACCTAAAGTATTAATCTAGGTGATGGCAAGAAAAAAATAATATCAATACAATAACGCTGATGTATGAGGAAAACCTACAACAGAAAAAACCTCGGACAACCCAATCGCGCAAATTCACTATGTACAGAATTACAAAGTACATGGAGGTACACTTACACAATGATCTTGATGCGCTCGCAAGACTTGACGGTCTTCGTTCCTCAATCTTTACCATAGTGATAGACAACAGTCCACTCACAAAGCAACTATAATTACACACCTCGTTATGCACTGAACAGGCTCAACAGCCATCTACGGATTTGAACACGGAGTCCGCTGCTTCATTACCACAAAACCAGACATGGATTCCACTTTGTGTAAATAATAAACACTCAATAATTATTATGAGTAAACAACTTTGGTGCTAAACGAAGATCTTAAACAGGCACAAAAATTGAATCTTGAATCTCAAAGTGTTTGGCTAAAATTCGGGTCTGAAGGCCTTTTGGTTATAGATAGGAAATTGATTTTTGCCAAAATTATCAATTGGAAACAATATCAGCGGGCCCATTTAGAGAAAATATAAATTTTGAGGCAGCAAAATCTCATTTGAACAAAATCTATAGGTTCATTCGAATGAAGTCACCAATTTTGTTCAAACTAACCTAAACCTCATTTGAACGAACTAACTAATCCCGTTGGAATAGAATTCGAACGAGCTTCTATCGAGAATCCATTGTATATAATATAAACTTCATTTGAACTTTGTTTGAAAATCGTTAAGGAACTTCATTACCTCATTTTGACAGACAAATAATATCATTCGAATGAACTTTAAAACACAAATATTTCTCTTTTTAAAATGTGATTTATGAAAACATAGCCTCAAATATTTAAAAATAAACACCCAATGACATAAAAAAATTAAACTAAAATGCATCCCTACCTTTTTGAGATTCCTCGGATGTTGAAAACAAAACGTGGCATGAAACACGACATGATGATGTAGAGGCTCTCACTTGGAGGATATGTATTTAATCAAACACACCATAGTCTTGAAAGGAAAACACACTAAAGTCCTAATCTATGACTAAAAGTTTTTTTCCAAAAAAGGAATACGCCAAAACATGCAAATTGACTCGATTTGGAAATTTGTCCTTACACGGTCATTATTGTCACATGACACATCTTCTTTTGTGTTAAATTTTTATTTCTTTACTTTATCGAGGAAGAAGATCTTTCATCCCAACCAGACCCCAGAAAAATATTATTTATCTCCCCACTACCGTAAAGCCATATTTGGTAAACTATAAACTTTTTAATTAAAATAGAAAATATGGCTCTCATCCATATTTTATTTTTAAACCCTAACCCTAATTAGGGTTTACATGGAAAGCCAAGAAGACATTCAACAAGCACATGTGGTCCCTAAGCCTCCTAATCTACCTAATGTATGGGCCAAGTCCTTTGTTAGTGTGCTGATGGGGAGGAAAAATGATCATGCAATTCAACTCAAACATCCTTCAAGATATTGAGGAAAATCAATAATATTGTTATTGAAGGAAGATATTAACTAGTAGTTATTGGTAAGTTTTTACATAGAAGATCATCTTTAGAATTCATAAGGACGAATTTTGATACTATGGGATTAAAACCAGCTTTCAGTATTTGTTTATTAAACAATAAACACATTCTAATAAGGTTAAATAGTGAGGAAGACTTTGTTAGATTATGGATGCGTCATCAATGGTTTATTAAAAAGAGTCCTATGAGAACATTCAACTGGACGCTTGATTTTAGAGTGGACAAGGAGAGTTCCATTACTCCTGTACGGATTTTTTTCCCTAGTTTACCTATTCACTTTTTTGCAAAAGAATCTCTATAATCTATTGCGTTAGTGGTAGGGACTCCCTTGAAATGGATGCTTCCACTATTAATATGAATTGACCAAGTGTTGTAAGGGTATGTGCTGAAGTGGATCTTATGAAACTAGGGCCTATAAGGGTATGGATTTAATGTTAAAAACATGATTTTTGGCAGGAAATTGATTGTGAATTTGTTCCTGATTATTGCAAGAAATGATTTAAACTTGTCCATAATGAAGTTAATACATTTTTAATAATTAAGGCAATTAGAATTTGAGAAGAAGGAACAATCATGCATATGTGGAAATGGGTGATATATCTAATGAAGGACATGTTAATAAAGAAGGAAGACAAGAATGATTGCAGACTCTAGAGGAAGCTCCAAGAATTGAACAAAAATGCAAAGAAGAAGAGGAAGTACAAGGGAAAAATTAAGATAAGGCTCCAATTATTAATTTAAAATGTATGGAGAACTAAAATGAATTCAATGTTGAGAAGAAATCTCAATTGCTTGAATCAAAGAAATTCAGAGTCAATGCATCCACTATCCAAGACATATATGATAAGACCAAATCTATTATTATTCCTGAAGAAGATACATGAGTTATTGAAAACTCAAACCTGTCCCCAAGAGCTACTGAACTTCCATTAAAAGAAATGAGTAATGTTTTTGAAGGCTTTGCTGTTTCAAATAATGAAGACTTGGGATATAGCTATGTTCCTTTTATTGAATAATTGTAACTATTCGCTAGAGACTTACCAGCAAAACTGGAAAAGTTCAAGAATAAGAAGGAGCAAGAACTATCGCACTTAAAAAGTTTATTTGATCAGGTAAAAGTGAAGACCAAAGATAAGATGAATCATGTTTCATGCAGAATTCAAGATCTAATGTTCAATCTTATCAATATAGATGCTATAAAGACAAACACTAATTTACCAAACCCTAATTTTCAATGATCAATACAATAATATGGAATACTAGGGGAGTGGAGAATAAAAGAATAAACATAAGATTAAAAAAGTTATGTAGATTGTACATGATTCCTTTTTTAGTAGTGATTGAACCTATGGTGGAAGTGTATTTCTTAGAATACTTTAGAAGAATTCTTAACTATGAAGGGTATGGAACTTCTGGAAATAACAAAATTTGGTGGTTTTGGAGGTTTAAAATGGAGTGTTTAAAAATTAAAGAGTTTGATAAAAATGTTCTTCTTCAAATGTAATATCCTATGCTCCTAGTGGATATTAGAGTCAATTTAGTATATGCTAAGTTTACTAAACTTGAAATATTGAGTTTGTTGGATGGCATTTCCCAAAATTCAAATCAAACCTCTAAGATTCCTCTTTTGGTGATAAGAGACTTTAATGTTGTGGCTGACAGCACCGAGAAGATATGAGGGAGAGGGATAGATCAATAAGAAGTCATGGATTTTATTTTTTGTATATCCAACTAAGGCCTCATAGATGCAGTATTTGAAGGTACCAAATATACTTGGTTTAAAAATAGAGTTGATTGTAAAATTTGGGAAAGGCTTGCTGGGGATCTCATAAATCAAGAATGATAATATAAATTCCCTCATATAATGATAAAGATATTAAATAAAAATTGTTCAGATCATTGCCCAGTCATGGTTTCCTTAAACTCAAATACCAATCATGGCCCCAGTCAGTTAAAATTTCAAAATATGTGGTGCAATCCTAAAGAGTTACTTATGATTGTTCAAAAGTATTGCGAAGCTCCTGCTAAAGGATATAAGCTTAATGCTTTTACTTTTCAACTTATGAGATTGAAAAAGGAGCTTTAAATATAGAATAATGAATCTTTCAAGAATATTTTGTAAGAAGTTATAAACCTGAAGGATCAACTGTTGAAAATGGAGAATGATTTTGTGGGATTATATTTGAAGAAAATAGGAAGAAATAAATGACACTAGACCTAAGATTAATTACGCTCTATATTGTGAGGAACAATTTTGGAGTAAAAAAGAAAGGATTCAATGGATCAAGGAAGGAGACAATAATACCAAGTTTTTTCATGCAGTAGTGAATAATAATATGAGGATAATGTGGATCCATAAAATCAAAACTGAAGAGGGGGACAATGTGGATACTACATCAGGCAGAAGATAGTGTTTGGTTAAGTACTATGAATATATCCTAAATCCAAAAGATACAAATGTAGGGGATGAATTGTTTAAATTCATTCCTAAGCTTGTAAATGAGAATATAAATGATAATTTTTTTCTGCAATTCTAGAAGAAGAATAAAATTACCAATCAATTAAAATCCAAAGTCTTAATAGTTTAGTAGGTTTAAATGGATTTAATGGAGTGTTCTTTATCAATTGTTGGCTATTAATCAAAAATGATTTCATAGATGCTGTTCAAAGCTTTTTCTTGGGAAGAGATTTGCCAAAAAGCTATAGCTCTACCATGATTTGTTTGATCACCAATATGAAGCATCCTTCTCAATGCGAAGACTTCAGGCTAATAATTTTGTGGACCTTCTCTTATAAAGTCATTTCCAAAGTTCTAGTTTCATGATTAGTCACTATTCTTCCATTTATAATATCTCCCTTTCAATCAGGATTTATAAATGGGGGAAACATCCTAAATACTATATTATTTGGCAGGAGATGATTCATCTATTGGATAGGAAGATTGAGGGACCTAATGTTGTTTTAAAATTGGATATGACCAAAGCCTATGATAGGGCTTCTTGGTTATTACTAATTAAAACTCTAAGAGCTTTTGGATTTTTTGAAAGTATCGTTGATATGGTGTGGAGATGTGTCTTTCTTCTTGGTTCTCAGACATGGTAAATAGTAAATCAACATGTTTTTTTAAGTCTTACAGAGGTTTGAAACAAAGAGATCCTCTATCTTCAAGTCTCATTGTGATATCATCAGATGTTTCGAGTAGAGACCTTTAAGATCAGATGATTAAAGGTAACATCAAATATTTTTCTCACCCAAGAGGTTGCCCCTTAATCGGCCACTTATGTTTTGCTAATGGCGTTGTGATTTATACTAATGGACAAAAGAAAAGTTTGAAGAATTTGACGTCCTTGATTCAAAAGTATGAAAGAGTTTCTGGCTAATTAGTGAATATTAAAAAGAGTAACTTCTCTAACGGGGAGACAAATAATATTGATTATTGAAGAAGTTATAGGAATTTCCTATGCAAAGCTTCCTATAAAATATTTAGGATGTCCTTTGTTCAAAAGGAGAAAAAGGCAAAATATTTTGATGGATTAGTGGGTTCAATCAGAAGTAAAGTTGATGGATGGAAATAAAAGTTTTTATCTTAAGGAGGTAATCTTGTACTCATTCAATCATTCTTTAATTCCAAACTTATTTACACTCTAGCAGCCTCATCACCTCTAAAATTTGTGTTACAATGGATTAAAAGGATCTTCATACACTTATTCTCGGGTTATACTAAAGAGTTTGAGAAGAAATTTCAATGGATTAAATGGAGAGAAATATGTTTTCCAACTGAAGAGGGAGGGTTAGGAGTTAGAAGACTGGGAGATGTTTTTACAATAGCATTTATAAAGATTGCATGGAAATTCAAAACCAATGAGACTGTATGTGGGAATTTTATGAGAAGTAAATACTAGAATTTGGAGGGAACAACATGTTCTCTGGTTTTAAAAGAATTCATCTTGGAATGACTTATGTGGACCTCCATTCAGAATTTATATAAGGGCAAAGAATTTGGAATTTAACTGAGGACAAATTGTTCTCATTTAAGTCAGCTATTCAGAAAATTAGAGAATCCAAGAATATGTCTAGCATCAAGTGCCCTTTTTATTTGTTTTTAGAAAATCTTTTACCCCATCCCATTTACGAAGTTTGCCTAGTTGGTGCTTGAAAAAATGATAATTGTTTTAAACGACTTTAGCAAACGAGTTTGAAAATAGGAAAAGAAAAATTTAATGAATTGATGTTTGGATTTTGAAGTATATACATCTATATGTATAAGTGTATATTTTATATGAAAGAGAGATAAGGTGAGAGGTCTCAGATGAGAGAGGGAGAAAGAATGATGGGGGGATACGTGGTATATTTTATTTTTTTAAATTTATTTTAAGGGTATTTTAGTAACTCGACATGAAATTAACCGTCGAAATGATTATACTAACAATCCACCTAAAATTGGGGTTCAATCCCCAATATTATTTTTAGGAGGTCAATCACCAAAGGGGAAAGACTTTTGGGTACTATAACTAGAATAACCTAATATATTATATTATAATATATTTAGTAAGAACAATATAATTTATATTTGTCAGTCTGATTGTGTTGGAGCTACTTGGACATAAAAGGATGTACCCAGGTTATTCTAAAATTTTTACTAGAACAAATAAATAAGCTAAGCCTAACTGTGGCCATCCGGGTCGGATTCCTCCGGCACAGGTCGGCCCCCGAATTGGAGATGAGAGAAAACTAGATAAATCCCTATCTTCGTGCATGCGGGGATTTGAGGATAAGGAAATATTATTTTCATCACTCGCACTGATCTTTGCGGGCTTCTACGTATATAAATCGACCGTCATCAAAAGGGGATAAAAATATAGAAATGGAGTCGCCAACCTATTTTTCTCAAAATAAGCAAAAGAAATGTAGCCGTCCCGAGAGAACGACATCAAAATACATACTGATGCGTATGAAACCAAATGAATCAAGGGTACAAGGACTAATTTGTGGTATGGGAAGGTGTTAGGCACCCATCCCACCTTTTTGATCACTATGGACTATGATAATATTCTCCTTTTCTCCAAAATATGACACGTGTGTACGTGTGAGGTACAAATAGTGAGAGAGAAATTGCCCTACCCATGTCATGGGAAAGACGAGGCAGAATCATTCTAAGGGTGTGAAAAAGATTAACATAAATAAAAAGAAATTTAATGTGAATGTTTGTGAAATCACAAATCAGTATGAAAAAGTTAATGTGTATATCAAGCGAGCACACTAATATGTAGGAGTACGTGTATCTGCAATAATACTAAGCACGAGAAAACATTATATGAATAAACGAGAAAATATGACTTGAATACCAATATTGTCTCGGGACTCCTACGTAGCCAAAAAGGCATCAAAGTCCACGTAGTTAGAAAATGCACAAGGGTAGGGTTTAACCCATAAATCCTAAGTTAGAACTTCCTTTAGTTTGTTTCAGGTAAAGGTGTGCAAGTGTAGAAAGTGTGGAAAATGAGAAAATTATAGTTTAGGGTTTATAGGAAAGCCCTCCTTTTTGTATTTTTTAGATTTTATGAAAATAAGATTTATGTGTACTAATAATAAAAAAGTGTGATTAATTTTGAAGTGAAGAAATAAAATAAAGATATATCAAAAGTTAAAGGACTTTAATTATAATTTTGTAATAGTAGGGGCTTATTTTTAGGTGGTTGGATGGTGATGAGGTAATAATGGAAGATGGGGTGAGAAAAAAATGAGATTTATGTAAGGAAATAGAGAGAATGTTTGGAAAAATGGAATTTTGAGTACTGATTTCAAGGAGAATGTTATGGCTTCAGAAAGGGACCCTTTGGAATGAGTTCATAGTCTTCTTAAGTAGTAAAAAAAGTAAGATTTTAAGGCAGTGTTAATTGATATGGACCTTGGCCTACGTATCGACACAGACCTTCCTTGATGTTTAAGAAAAGTACACCCTGTTGATAGGTAGGGGTCTGGGGTGCCTAAGGGCAGTCCGAAACGAATTTACTCAGAAAAATGGGCATAAAATGCAAATCGTAATTCCAAATTATGCACGATTGGGATCGTAGGAAAGCATATTTTGAGCCCGTCAAGAATTCATTAAGCTAATCCCAGGTATGAGAGTTGACCAAAGTGAAATGCGGCTTGAACGCACCCAATGACCTCTACACGGGGGGTTCTTGGAGTAAACGTGCAAGTAAATGAGAATCGTGAGGTCGACTTGTGCATGGTATATATGGTTGGAAAGGGGATTTAGAGCCCTATGATATTTCATTTGCTCAGTATGGATAGTTGTTTGAGGTTAAACGGGGATCGAAAGCGCCCGATGGCATCTATATGAGGTCTCAGAGTAAAAATGTTAGTTCGCAAGAACCGTGAGGTAGATTTGCCAACAGTATGGACCGTTGGAAAGGGTATTCAGAGACCTATGAGGTTTCAATGAGATTTTATCAAGTTGGAGGGTTGACCGAGGTGAAACGGGACTTGAAAGTTCCCAATGGTCTCTAGGTTAGGTCTCTAAGTAAGACATAGGGTTTTATGGTCGGAGGAGGAGTGTTAGGGGCCTACGAAGGTGTTTAAGGGGTACTAGGATGTGGTTCTATAGAGATACTAGATTATCAAGATGGGAATAGGTGGAGTTCATCGAAAGATAGACACCCATCTATGTTCAAGGGTTGGGGATCCCTCCGAGGTTTTAAAGATAGTTGAGGTCAACTCTGTGGACCTAATGAGTTAGGATGACCGATTCAGAGGATCAAGGTTTATTTTACTGAATTAAGTAGTTAAAATAACTGATTCATAGGATCAAGGTCAATTCTGTGGACCTAGGTCAATTCTGCGTACCAAAATAATTAGGATGACCAATTCGGAGGGTCAAAGTAAATTCTGCAAACGTAGGTCAATTCTTTGGACTTAGAGGTTGAAAACCCAATTGAGAGGTTTGATGTCAATTTTGTGGACCTAAAGAGTTGAGATGATCGATTTAGAGGGTCAAGATCAATTCTATGGACCTAGGTCAATTCTATGGACGTAGGTCAATTCTATGGACCTAAAGAGTTAGGATGACCAATTCGAAGGGTTGAGGTCGATTTTGTGGACCTAAGTTAATTTTGAAGATCTAAAGAGTTGAGAAGACTGATTCAGAGGATCGATGTCAATTTTAAGGACTTAGAAGTTACTAACGGGGAGCGCTCTTCAATTCCGATTCCGTTGGGGAGGATGTTGGTATTACGAGTGCATGTGCACTTGGATTTTGGTTTCACTAGGGAGTATAATGGTGATGAGAGCTTCGTAAGTTCTGATGAAGTTTTCTTCTGATTCTGCTGGAGATTGATGAGAACTTTGTAAATGGTTCAGTGCTTCTTAAAGAATTTTCTCAAAGCCGGCGACGTACTCAACCTTTCAAGGACTCTTTGAGAATTATTTGTGCATTTTTTGAGAAATTTTTGGAATTTAATGGAATTTAATGGAATTTTTGTAACAAAGTTTTGGGGGAATATCAATAAGCATAGCTAGGGGGTGCCTATCGACATATGGCACGAAATCTTGAGATTTTTGAGGGAGGGTAACGGCCATTATCGATAGGTAGGTCCATTGGATTGTCAATCGACAAACCCCTTAGTCTCTTATAATAAGGGGGCGATCCTTTTTATTTTTTTACAACTTCATTCAAGTGAATCTCTTACTCTCTCTCTCTAGCAATCGATTTTGGGTCTATTTTCTCAACATAACTCATGAAGGTCCCTTGTGATGATAAATGGATGGTAATCAAGGACTTGGATGGCTTGGAATGGTGTGGTGCTACACCACTAGTATTGGGGAATGAGAACATTTATGACAACTTTGGGCCCGCTCTTGATGAGAAGGTTTTGCTGTGGGAGCCAGCGCATCATCATTTCTCGAGGTGAATAACCATAAGGGCTATGTAAGCATTCACTATTTGTCCCATTTTATCTTTTTATTTTTCATCTTATCATTGGGATGCTAAAGGGTTTTCTTTCGAGCATTCGCTCTCGGGGGTTGATTGGGATAAAGGAAGTATGGAAACACCTTCTTGTAGAGGGAGCTTCGGATGAGGCACCATGTTCCACAACGGTATTGTGCGCCTTGGGTGAGAGATGATGGGACACGACCCAAACATTCCATTTGGGCATTAGGAAGATGACGATTTGAAAATGCCGTGTGCAATACTGATTGAAATAGATTTGAAATTTCCAATTCAAACTTATTTAATTGGATGTCTAAATTTACTAGTACTGAAAACTAATTAAATCAGCCCCTAAACATACATCTACGTGTCAATTCAAATCTCAAATTAAATCAAGTGATGAACAAGCTAATAAAGACAGATTTTAGGAAAAAATCCCCGCAGGGAAAAAACCTTTTATTTCCACTATAATTTGTAAAGGAACGCTTTACAATCGGATTACAGTGAAAATAAAATTTGACTTACGAAATACCCGCAGTTGTCGATTCGTAGTCGTCAACCCAGGATCACCGCAGCACTCCCTATGACACACAGTCGATTAGCCTAGTACCTCCCGCAAGTGGCACCTATGGTCAGCCCAGTACCATTCCAAGGCACTTATGATTCAACAACAAAACTCCCATCAAAATTATTCTTTGGGTTTCGCAAACAACTCACACAAAATGTCTGGGATTTGTGAATTGTAAAAATAAAGATTTGAACCCTAAAAAAGATGGAGAATAATCCAAAAAACACTAAAATCGTATTCTGTTAAAACCAGTGTTTTTCTCCACACGAAAATATAGAGCCCTGACACCTTATTTATATTGAAAATCAAGGCGGTGACGTGTCAGGATTTAGCTCTATCGTTCGAATGAAAAACTACGTCATTCGAACAATATCTGATCTCGTTCCAACGAGATCTTATCTCCTTTGAATGAAGAGGCACAAATTTCAAGATTCGTTAGCAGAGATTTAAAATCCTTGGAAACCTTCAAAACCAAAACTCGAACGAATCTGAAAACATTTATACAAAACATTTATGAATAAAATCATTTAAAATCTTTCAAAAAATATTTTTCGTAAATGGAAAAATATTTATTTTTCCAAAAATATCCCAACACTTTTTATGTAAAATGTAAATGGAACGAAAATATATTTTACCAAATTTGCCCTTATTGGACATGATTTTTGAAGTCGTCTTGAAATTCGGATTGTCGATTGTAGATGTAAGCTTCCTAATTCTTCAACAAACTTGTAGTGGTATACGACATACTAAATGTAACAGACAATGTCCATACAAATCTCCCCCTATGTCTATGCCGATACAAAATAAAAATATCCGAATTATCAAACTCAAATGACCTATACAAATCTACCCTCCCAAAAATTCAAACGTGGAAAGATAAACTGAACAAGTCATCAAACTTTACTTTAACAATCAACTTTTCAAAACTCCAAGATTTTCTCATCAGGGTGTACAATCCAAACATATTCAATCGTATAATGCGAAAACCTCGTGACGTATCAAGTTTGAAATGATATAAGCATAAACATGAAAGCATAATCAAAACTCCCCATATTTAAACTCTCCCATAATATCATAATTCGTTCTCCCCATTTTTATTTGTCCGAAATAGACAAGAAAAATAATAAATCACATAAAGCAAATTGTGGTCTCACGAAAAACCAAACAAACAAACTATTTTTGATTTTTTTAGTTTTTTATACAAAAATGCAAAAATGACGTTACAAAAAAATCACACACCATGAATTTATACTAAGATAACCAAATCGTGGAAACGATATGAATGTGTGTGAAAACATTCGGTAGGAAAATCAACTCAATCGTATCTTATGTGCACGATGCATAAATTACTCCGAATGAATGAACATCAAAATTGTCCTTAGGTATAAAAGTGTTGAATTTAGATAACATCGTCTTAAGTTAAAATCAATAAATCAAAGTCAACATGATTTTCACACCAATAATGTCTAAAATTTTTTTAATACCTTTTCAAGACATTTTAAGGACGTGCAAAGACGTTTTAATTCTCCAACCAAACTCCCTCATATATATTATCTTTTTGAGGTGATTTAAATTCTCAAACATTGGGGAATTGGTGAATAAACCTATTGGCCCATTATTGGCATAAATTTCTTTTTTATTTCCATTCAATTTTTTTCGTGCTCTTTTAAACCTCATTGGACCTGGATAATTAAAATGCCTCAATTTTCTAGGTCCTTTTAAATGGTGGCTTTATCGCAAAGGAAAAATGAAATACATTTCGCAGCCCTTTTCCGTTTTCAAAATTCACACAAACTCACGGTAAATGGTAAAAACATGCACACCTTTTATTATCTTGTTTTATCGTATTTGGTTCGTTTTAATAGAAAGAATTGAGATGAAAACACGTAACCAACATGTGATTCGACAAGAACAAACGTCAAATAAATCCATGCTTGTGTGCAATAAAGGACAAAAGGAGTCAAACATGTAGGAAGCAATACTATAGCATCTCCAAGACTCCAAAGTTGTAAAGCACATGAATGACACAATATATTGTCTCAAAACACTATCAAACAGTCACATGGATATGGCATGAAGTTGTGGATTGGTCATCCTAAATGTGTATTCATAAAAAGGTACAAACAAAATACAAAACTCTTTTTGGATTTTTCAAAATTTTTCAAAAAAAAGAAAATCTTTTTGTATTTTTGTACATTGTTCAGAAACAACCCAACAGTACCAATTAAATATAACCAGAAGAAATAGGGGACTGCAAAACAAAATCTAGGGTCGTTCGAACGAGATGCCTTGTCGTTCGAATGACAGGCCATCTCGTTAGAATGAGAAAAGTCAAATTTTCCAAGATTACAAATAATGACATGCACTTTTGTCCAGTGAGAAAATTTTATAAACCAACAGTTTTTGGAATGGGCAAACAGATCGAAAATAGTGCAAAAAATAGCACCAAAAATAAGTAAAAGCAAAGAAAATACAAATGGTACATACTAGTAATAGGCAAAAGTGTCATCATGTAAATCACCCTATGCTAGAAAACATGTCTAGACCTCAACTAGGAAGTGCGGTGGAGTTCTCCGAAGATGGAGACATCTTTTGAAACAACCCCATTAAATCGTGTGAAGTCTTGACCAAAAACCTTAATTGCTCACGAATATGTGCAAACTCTCTATCATTGTGTGCCAACAAAGTATCATGGGTGTGTGCATGTGCACAAACATGTGCAGGAGAAAAGCGTGGCACATAATCCAATTTAAAGCAAAATTCCCCAAGGTGTCCTCTCTTTTTACAATAGGAGCAAACATAAACCGGCCTAGGAATTAATTTTTCAAAAATTCTAGGTTGTGTTCTCCTAACAGGAATGGGACACCTAGGTGGGTTGGGATGAAAATCACGTGAGTCAATCACCAAAGTGGGAACCGACTTGGGTGAAACAAAAGAAGTGGACGCACCGTCATGACCTTTTCCTTAACTCTCATCGCCACCCAAAACGGGATTGTGAACCATCTTTTCAACTTTTTTAGATGTGTTCTCTAAAGAAACTTTGACCTCCCGGGCACGATCGAGATCAGTCTCGAGTTGGGATACACGTGTCATCAGACTAGACACCATGTCGATCAAATCACACTTTTCCCTCCTTAAAACTTCATTCTCTCTCTCCAAATCCAAAACCCGATGACCTAAATCCCTATTATATTTCTTCGTTTTCAATGTTTTGGTGTACAAATCCCTAAAATCTTTTTGGAGCTCACTTTCATCTCCACTCTGAAACTCGCTCTCATTTCCAATAGAAACACTCGACTCATTGCCGTCGCTCTCGCTATCATCGTGGGACAAAGTGTGTGTGCTCACACGACTCAAAAAAGCTACACACATCCCATGAGCTAAACCTTTTTCGGACTCATCTTTCTCATCATCTCCCTCACTATCACTAAGAGTGGTGAGCATGACTACTTTCTTCCCTTTTCTACTTTGCCTAGTATCACATTCAAAAGCCCTATGGCCCTTGACTTGACATTCGAAACAAATCATCTCATCTTCCCCACTCTCTTCCTCTTTTTCTCTCTCACTCACTTTTTCATTGTCCTCTGTGGACTTTTCTTTCTTTTTAGTTTTCTTAAAAGACTTTTTGTTGAAAAAATTATTTTTGTTCATTTTGAGAAACTTTCTAATTTTTTTTACAAATAAGGCCACATTGTCAATGTTAAACTCTTCATCAGAATCAGACTCATACACTCTCTTTTTCTTTTTCTTTATAACTTGAGTCTTTAAAGCAACACCTCTATCCTTAGCCTTAATGGTTTGGGGAAACATGTCAATCTCATAAGTTTGTAGGTGTCTTATGAGCTCTTCTAACTTAAGTGAATATATCTTTCCCAAAGAATTCAAAATAGTGTCTTTAGGAATGAAACGTTTTGGAAGAGATATCAAAATCTTTTTAACGACAGGCGTGTTATCAATAGTCTCATCTAAATTAAAACTCGAGTTAAAAATGTTCGACAAACATTCATAAAACTCATCAAAACATTCAGACTGAGACATATTAATGGTCTCAAACTGGGTGGCCAAATTTTGTAACTTTGATTCTTTAACCGCGTTCGTACCCTTATGTGTCAATTGGAGGACATCCCATGCCTCTTTATACTCGGTGAACGTCATAATTCGGTGGAACTAGTTGATGGTGACTGCTGCAGAAATATCACTCAATCCACAGGAATTAAAGTTAGACATTTTAAAATCATCTTCAGTCCAATCAGACACATGTTTCAAAGAGGTGATGTTTTTAGCAGTGATAGTGGGAGGAGTACACCCTCTTTCACAAATCAACCAGACTCGTTCGTTAATGACTTTTAACCAAAATTTCATACGAGCTTTCCAATAATTATAATTGTACCCATTAAAAATAGGCATTCGATCATATAAGTTCTCATTTTGAAACATTGCGAAAAACATTCAAAAATAAGATTTTTCAAACAAAAATCAATATCACACAAGTTTGCGAAAAATAGGAATACGTGATAAATTAGCGTAACTTACTCTGATACCAATTTGAAAATGCCGTGTGCGATACTGATTCAAATAGATTTGCAATTTCCAATTTAGACTTATTTAATTGGATGTCTAAATTTGCTAAAACTAAAAACTAATTAAATCATCCCCTAAACATACATCTACGTGTCAATTCAAATCTCAGATTAAATCAAGTGATGAACAAACTGACAAAGAAGGATTTCAGGAAAAAAATCCCCTTAGGGCAAAAACCTTTTATTTCCACTATAATTTGTAAAGGAACGGTTTACAATCAGGTTACAGCGAAAATAATTTTTGACTTACGAAATACCTGCAAGTGTCAGTTCGTAGTCGTCAGCCCAGAAACACCGCAACACTCCCCATGATACACAGTCGATCAGCCCAGTACCTCCCGTAAGTGGTACCTATGGTCAACCCAGTACCTCTCCAAGGCACCTATGATTCAGCAAAAAAACTCCCAGCAAAATTATGCTTTGGGTTCCACAAACAACTCACACAAAAAGTCTGGGATTTGTGAATTGTAAAAAGAAAGTTTTGAACCCTAAAAAAGATGGAGAATAAACCAAAAAACACTAAAATCATATTCTGTTAAAACCAATATTTTTCTCCACACAAAAATACAGAGCTGTAACACCTTATTTATACTGAAAATCAAGGTGGCGATGTGTCAGGATTTAGCTCTGTCGTTCAAAAGAAAAACTACGTCATTCGAACCATATCTGATCTCATTTGAACGAGATCTTATCTCCTTTGAATGACTAGGCACAAATTTCGAGATTCGTCAGCAGAGATTTAAAATCCTTGGAAACCTTTAAAACCAAAACTCTTACAAATCTGAAAACATTTATCCAAAACATTTATGAATAAAATCTTTCAAAAATGGAAAAATATTTTATTTTTTTAAAAATATCCTAACACTTTTTATGTAAAATGTAAATGGAACGAAAAAATATTTTACCAAATTTGTCCTTATTGGGCATGATTATTGAAGTCGTCTTGAAATTCAGATTGTCGATTGTAGATGTAAACTTCCCAATTCTTTGACAAAGTTGTAGCGGTATACGACATACTAAATGTGACAGACAATGTCCTTACGTGGTTACTCTTCTGTACGTTCATCAGTTGACGGGGCTAGAGTGCAAGGGGCAACAAATAGTGGTGGATCGTGCTCTGTGTGTTTCTGATGTGGCAGTGCGAACTTCCTTGGATGACATGTGGAGGATTGTGTCGGGGCATTCCATTCACATATCAATGATGGTGGAGACTTTTATGTCTAGGCAGATTGATGAGATCGATGGGCGGTTAGTGAGGCAGGTGACTTCTGATTTATTTTGCTTTTATTGGTAGGGTTTATAGTTGTGACGAGTGGCGATGTCGTTCACCTGTGATTTCTTCTGTTCGTTATGATCATCTTGGAGATTCACCTGTATGACTGGGGGAGCTTTACGCTAGCATCCCTATATGATTCTTTGGATGCTTTATGTCGGTGTTGCCAAGAGACTTTTACGAGGCCCACGTATGTTTTGGTAGTAATCTTTAGATTTAATTTCTTATTACGTTCTTACTGTCTTTTTGTTTTCTTTCTTTTTGACATCTGTATTGCCTTTTGTAGATATGGTTTTACGATGTGATCGAGCACAATGTCGAGTTGATATCCCTGAAAGAGAGTGAGCCGAGGATTTTTTCTAGGATGTACAAGTGGAGGAATTCGAATAGGTGATCGAACCAGTTCCTGTCTTTGAAGGATGTGTGGGAGACGCTGAACGCCCTGATGAACAATCTGGTTATGCTCATATTTCTATCTTTTTGATACTTTTTTACCCTTTGGTGGATTACCGACTCTGGTCGAGAAATAAAGGACCTTTTACCCCTGGCATTTATCTTCGGGGGTTGCGGGTATTATGTGTATGCATGCCCAGATAAGGAGGATGTTAGCGGCATATTTTAGGTATGGCTGGAACTTAGGAGAGAGGGTTATGAGGCAGGTGATAGAGAGTAAGGTGTGGGTCCCATCGTCAGTGCCTTCAGAGTATATGAGGTGAGTGAATGATATGTTCGATGAGGCGAGGGCGATAATGATGGAAGGCGAGCCCTATACGCACTACACTGACATGAAGACATGGTATGACTAACTGAGATTTGTGACTAGATAGTTGATGCCATCGTGTATCTATGACGTGGAAAATATGTCTCCACCTATAGCAGGATCCGGGAGGGGTACCAGCGTCTCAACGACATCTACCCATAATACAGGGGGAGGTGTGGTGGTGACAACAGAGGAGGCCCCTTTTCATCATATTTCCACCCCTTCTTAACATATTCAAGTGAACAGTGGGGGTATGGTATCGATTCCTCATCACCCTCATGCAGAGATAGATGGCTTCACGGGTCTTCCTGAGGAATATTTCGAAGAGATGTATGATCTCTTTTCTTCTTCCATATTTTTTTTTCTTCTTTTTTCTTATTACTGACTCGCTTTGCCTTTGGTGGTTTGGTTATTTTGATGACTATTCATGTATGGACAACCTAGCTATGGGATATTCAGGAATGGATTGAAGTCGGACAATTTTTGCTTGGTGTTATCGACTACATCTGAGAAGAGCTCTGAATTCTAGAGTAAGGGGTCTACTGCACATTATCGGGGGGAAAAATGTTCACTGAGACGCCCGCCATGGGGTTTTTATTAAGCTTTTTGGGGGTTTGGAGGGTTCGGGCTGCATCCCTATTTATCTTTTCTTTTTCTTTTTCTCCGGTCTTATGTACCTCTAGAAACAATGTAATCATTTTTGACAAGTTAATAAATAAGATGCATTTTTATTTGGTTATCTTGATTTAGTGTCTTACTTTACATGCACTTTAATTTTCTGCTGAGGTTTTTTTTACTACAAAGATATAAAAAAAATAGATTTGAAAAGTTTTTTTTACTAACATGTTGATTTTTTTATAAATAAAAGTTCTATTTTGGCAACGATATATAAAAAAGAGGAAATAAGAGATTCCCAAAAATAGGGAGTGCCGATCGGCATACCCCTTGGTCTACCAATCGGCATAAGGGTCAAGTCAAATCACTTCCTTAATTATAATTCGACTTCCTCTGTACTTACGAGTACTTAGGATCAGAAGGTCTGGCAACAGCTTGAATTGCTTGTCTTTTATGAGTGCTTGTGGTATAAAAGGGTATTTTGATGGGGGTTTTCACCCTTTGCATCCTTTCTTCTTCTTTTTCTGTAATGGCGCGTTATATGTATGAAACTTTCTCGACTTATCTCAAAGGTTCAGAGTCCATATGCCTCTATAACTTTAATTATGAAGCTTTTAACTTGTGACACGTCTCTTTACGACATAAATGCCTTATATATTGGAATCTTCTGGAAGCGGTTGTGAAATTCTAGTATCCCGAAGAGCATGTATTCTGATTCGGCCTGGATGAAGTGTGTTCCACTTGTCAAGAATTTTCTTCAATGTTTGGGGTCAACTCAAATGTTACAGCATCCAGGCCGAATTTGTCCCATTCCCCTTGGGTATGATTAGCAGAGTTGCTCCACATCTCTCCCTCAGCTGCTCGATATTGGTGGATAGAGGTAATATCATCCTCCCGACGATATTAAACTCGGTGTACCAGAGTGATTTCACTGATAATGTCTTTTCCGGTGTCATAGCCTTAAGATTGACTGCTAGGCTTCTTTTAATGTTAGGTGATATGACGGTTGAACTTTAAGTAGACATGATAGTGTTGTTGATGTCTTACCACTATAGTCCAGATACTTTAATACTGATGGAGACTTTGAATGGTCGGGATGCCTAGAAGGAAAGTCGAGAAAATTTCTTATGGGGGAACCCTGTTATGCTGTTCATGTGGTTGTCTGAGAGATGGCGCCTACCAACCCTTCCTGAGTACCCTCTGTCATTCGTTCCTAATTTCTTTTTTCAACCTTTCTTCAGCTTTGGTCCGACGATGGGGAACTTAGTGAATTGGCTTTTAAATCACAGGTCCAGGAGTCTTCACTGATTTGTACCTTGGTGGAGCAATTTTCATCCTGTCTTGTAAATGGTTGATTGACAGTATGTGCAGTTGGTGGGCCTTCGCCAAACCTCTTTCCATTTTTTATGGAGGAATATGTGCCAAGCAGGATGGGAGAAAATTACTTCTTCTTGAAGAACCAACTTCTTTCGTGTGGAGTACTTAACTGAGTTGCTGAGAATGATATTAGGGTCTTTGTGGCAGCACCGTCGACCATCTACTCACCCATCTCAGTCTGTTAGAGAAGTTGGGTTTATATTTGGAGATTATTTGAAGTGGTTATGAAAGCGAGCGGTCGTAAAGATTCTTATTGAGGAGACTGGTTAGATATGGCTTGTGATGTTCAACACTTTGGAGGAAGGTATGGTGGTTTTGTCCAAGTTGATAAAGGCTTATCGCTGCTCGAAGAGGATTCGATTCGCTACTAGGAGTGGGATTCTTGGAGCACTTCAGGGATAGGAAATGATGATGAAGCGAGTTTGTCGAGCGATAGGAATAAGGTCTTAAGTATGAGAGGGGGTAATTAAGATTATGAGAAGGTTGTGTAGGTTCTGAGATGTTGTTTTTGTGAAACTAGCATTGCTGTGGCTTTTTTGGCTCTTCATGTTTTTATAAAGCTTGTAAAGGTGCAGGTAGTTTTTCATTCTCCCTACTGGTATCTCATGTAAAATCTGTACTCTTATTTTTAATAAAAATAATAATGATTTCAACATATTTTCTAGTGCCTTTAATGAATTCCGTTGTTTGAACTATCTATACCTATCGTTAAGGCATACATAATCCTTCTGTTTGTTTAAATGATGAGGGAGTCCATTATTTTTTAAGGGAGAAAATAATATCATTTTATGCGAGAGTAAAGACCGCCCCATGTGTGTGTTATAGGCTACCTACGTACCTCTGTGGGGTTTAAAAATTATGAGCTTCTCTTTTTGGAAAAATGGATTTTTGAGAGGATGAGGTCCTATGTAGTTTTGAGTAGAGAGGAAGGAATTTTTTTAGAATAAAGGGGGTGAAAAGAGTAGTAGTGCGATGAGGGTTCAGACTAGGGGAAAATTTTCTTGAGACGGTCCAAGTTGACTAGACATGCCATTTATTCTCCATCGAGGTCTGTGAGCCTAACGATGACACTAAAAGGATTTTATTTATGATATAGGGTCCACTCCAATTGGGCTTGAATTTTCCTCTCAGGTCCCAGATGAGTTCTACTATTTCCTTAAGAGAGAGATCTCTTTATTGAACACCGCAATCCTTGACCTTTCTACTGAATGACCACGTAATACGATTATGGTACCCTTGTATGTGATTTAAAGTTTTCAACCTCTTTTCATCTAAGAGCATAAGTTCGTCGTAGAGATTTCAATTCCAATCTTTTTTGCTGACCTAACTTTTGAGAATAACACGTAGAGAGGGTATTTTAAGTTCAACAGGGAGTATCACCTCCATGGCATATGCCAGAAAGTAGGAAGTAGCCCCAGTGGGGGCATGGTAGCCCCAAAAGGCATAAGGAATTTGGTCGACCCAGTCTCTACAGTTTTTATCATATTGCTAATATTGATATTAAGGATCTTATGAGGGGCTTAGAGAACACCAATGATTTGTGGTCGGTAAGGAGAGGTCTTGCGTCTTTAAATTCCATACTCATCAACTAGTTTATTGACCTTAACTTTGAAATGGGCCCCCCATTGTATGACACCAACTCGTAGGGAACTCCGTAACGAAAAATGTTGTTCTTTCTGATGAATTTGGATACTTTCTCTGAATTTGGCACTGCATATGACTCGGCTTCATCCCATTTTTGTAAAGTAGTCAATGGAGACTAGGATGACTTTATGCCCGTTTGAAGCTTTGGGAGTGAATTTCCTAATGGTGTCTAAGCCCCATGTGGATGAGGGCCAGGGAGAGGCCATGTTATACAACTCCCGAGGAACTAAGTGCTGAAGGTTGGCAAACTACTGGCATTTTTAGCATGTTCGAACATAAATAGTGCACTCTTGAACCATGGTGGTATATTAAAACCCTTGACGGATGATCTTCTTAGCAAGCATAAGACTGTTCATATGGGACCCACATCCCCCACTGTGGATCTTCTGTATCATGTCATCGATATCAACCCCTATTATGCAATGCAATTGGTTCCATAGAAATTCCTCTCAAAGAGTGCCATGTCGCAAATGATGTACTGAGCATCCAGCTTGCGAAGAGTCTCAAGGTCTTTCTTGTTAGTGTCTCAGGGATACCTAAAATATTTGAGGAGGTTCTAAATGTCATAGTACCACAATTCCGCCATGTACGGATCTTCTTTTGTAATGAGCTCAATGTAGTAGTAGTGAATGGGCGCAACCTATTTTTGGACCAGAAAGGGGGCCATTGTTATTCCCTCAAGCATGTCGACTAGGGAGGCTAAGGTCATCAATGCTTCAGTTAGGCTATTCCTCAAGCGAGGGAGGTAGTGGAAAGTTATATCCTCGAATTAGGAGGTGATCTCTTCTAAGTGAGCATGTAAGTGTAGGATCTTCTCATCTTTGACTTTTCATTTACTAAGGATCTTCCCCACGATGTGGACGAAGTCTCCATAGACATCCATGCGTTTGATTCCTTTTTTGAGAGCAATCATGAGCCCTACAGTGCATGACTCATATTATGTCATGTTATTAGAGCAAGGGAAGTCAAATTTATTGGCAATGGATTATGAGAATCATAGGTGGGATCTGGAGTATCCCAATACCATATCCTTTCTTGTTAGCATCTCCATTGAAGAATATTTTCCATCTGAGGTCTTTGTGAGAGGTGAAGAAGATGTCTTCGTCTAGGAATTCAAAAATTTAAAGCTCAGTCCTTCTATAGGATTATTGGCAAGGTAATCAGAGATAAATCTCCCTTTCATAGCCTTTTGCATGACATAGTGATATCAAACTCGACTAGTAACATTAGCCAGTTGGCCATACGAGTGGACATAGCGGGCTTTCTAATAGGTATTTCATTGGATCCATTCAGAATGCAAGTTTGATAAGGAATGTACGCATGTAATGCAAAAGCTATTGTGTGACCTAAATTAAAGTGCAAACACACCTTCTCTACGCGATGTAGTTCACATCGTACCCAACTAGATTTCTAATAGCATAATAGATTTATCTCTCTTTATGATATTCCTCAATGTATTGGGTCAACATATCCCCTACTACATTGTCAACGATAGTCAAGTATAGGAGGTGGGGGAGACCTTATTACGGAGGCATGAGTACTGGAGGTCGAGTGAGGTATTTTTTGATCCGATCGAAGGCTTCCTGATATGTCTAGTTCCAAACTTTAGTTTAATACTTACGGAGAAGCTTGAAGATTGGCTCAGATATGGAGGTCAGTTGAATGATGAATCGACTGATATATTGAAGCTTACCCAGTAATCCGCACACTTGTTTCTCTGTTTGGGGTGATTCAATCTCGGGTATTGATTTTAGTTTGGAAGGGTCCAGTTCAATCCCTTTTTCATTGATTATGAATCTGAGGAGTTTGCCCGTGGTGACACCAAAGATGCAGTTATGCGAGTTGAGTCGCATCTGGTACTGTTATAGCTGCTTAAAGAATTTCCTTAGGGCTACAATGTGACCTTATCGAGTCTTAGATTTGATAATCATGTCGTCAACATTGGCTTTGACCTCTTTATGGACAAATTCATGAGGAGTAGTTATAGCAACCCTCTAGTATGTAGACCCGACATTCTTGAGACCAAATGACGTGATTGTGTAACAAAAAGTTCCCTATGGGTTGATGAAGGCGATTTTTTCCAGATGGTCCGAATGCATTTTAATCTGATTGCAAAATCATAAAAAAGTTATTTTAGGGCATGACTGGCAGTGTTATCTATGTTCATATCGATTTTGGCAGATGATAATCATGCTTTGGGGATTCCTTGTTCAGATCCCGATAGTCGATGCATATGTAAACTTTTTTTCCCGATTTCGGCACAAGGACGATATTTTCAAGCCACGTAGGATATTCGACCATGCGAATGAAGCCCATATTTAATTATTTCACCACTTTGTCTTTGATTTTGAGCTACCACTATGTTCGGAGTTTTCTCAATTTTTGCTTGATAGGTTTGCTCTCTGGGAAGGTAGGAATCTCATGCTATGCTATTTTTGGGTCAATTCTAGGCATGTTGTCATAGGACCACATGAAGACGTCTATGAACTCTTTTATAAGATCTTCTAACTACGACCGCCCATAATTACCGAGGGTGCCTATCCTAATCTCATGTGGATGGCTACTAGAATCGAGATTAATAACAACAATATCACCATCATTAGTTTGAATGCGGTTATGTTGTTTAATTTTTTCCTTATTAAGATCAGTTAAAAATTATACATTTATTAAATCATCTTCATCAACAGTTTGATTAAATCAAGAAAATTAATGTAAGGCCCAATAAGATACTCGAAATCATCATTTATTTCATTAAAAATGTTGTCAGGTAATACAACAGTGAGAACCTCATCAAAGGAAGCCTTTTCACAATTATTTTAAAAATAGGAGAAACAATAGTAGACTTTGGTATTTCTTGGAAATAATGAACATCGGGGTTCAGGTGAACTGGCATAGGCTGGACAAGAAAGGCATACCAATTGAGGAGGGGTGCATCAGCAATGGTGATCTTCTCAAACGATTCAGACAACCCAACTTTCTGGTGGATCATGGAGAGATCCAACCCCAGTGTATGTAGATCGAATGAATCATTGGTGTCACTATCCATGAATACTTTCCACATTTTTGTCTGTTGAAGGCTCTACCTCGTTCTTCTTCCTTTTATCCCAAGTGACTTCATCTTGAAATAAAATCCCCCAAGCCTGGTTTTATCTTTTTCTTGGTAGGGTCTTACCACAGTCAGGGAATCCGCAAAAGAGGAAATACCCACCTTCTAATTCATTACTTGAGCCATCAAAGTTGTCACCCCACCCAGTGGAAATGATGTTATCTTTCTAAAAGAAGTCAATGTATTCAACAACCTCTACGACTTCATCATACATATCTCCCCACTTAGTAGGTAAGTGATAGAAGGAAGGGACCAGGCGCCCTTGGAGTTTCAGGATCATAAGCAACTCGGAGACAATTCGTACTTCTTTCTTATGGAGGAACATATTTGACATAACCTACACAATGTTATTTAAGCTTAACTCTTCTGCAGGAATAACCCATTTATCAGATTCTCAAGCCCACCTCTGGGCTTCTATAAATAAATCACTGATCTTCTCACAGTCAATGGTCATTTCTAAGGGAAATTGAATCTTGAACTTCCTAAGATAATATTGAGTCACATGGAGTTCCATAACTCCCCATTCCGAATGGGTACGAATGATAATGCCGACTCGGGTAATGAGTGACAGAGCTTGATCGACTAGGTTTGTAGGATGCTGGAGAAAGGAATGACATATTTTGAAAGGTTTTGGTGAGATGGTAGGCAAATTGGGTATTTCAACGGGCTTGATTATAGTTGAGGGGTCAAATTATGGATCTCGTTCTCAAAGGATGGCATTCACCCAGGTCTATGTATTGGGAGAGGATTTTGGGTGGTATTGGGCTTAAGATTGGATGGTGGTACAATGATCCCCCTGTCTATGAGATTCTGGACAACATTTTTAATATGAAAGCATTGATTAGTGGTATGCCCAGCGATTTGATGGTTGACACTGAGGTTCTGGCCGACTTGTGGTATTTTACGACACGAACTACCCAGTCATCCTTTTTAATTCAGATTTTGCTTTATGACTTGCGACCCCTTCTTTAAATTTTACCCCAACCTCTTAAAGGGCTCTAAAGTGAGGGAAACACTGACCTCCCATTAAAGATTGGGTATGGGGAAATAAGTTCTTCTTCACTATGCTTCCATGTTCTTCTTATTATGGTCTGTTGGTTATGGTAGCTATTTTATCTCTCTACCTTTTGATGAAGCTACTGACTGATTCCCCTGGATTCTATTTGAGTAGATCTAAGTCTCTACGTGAGACTTCTAACTCCTCATTATAATTATACTATGTCATAAACTCTCTAGCTACGTTTTCCCAACTATATATTCTAATTTTTTCAAGGAACAACAACCACCTGAGGGAACCTTACTTAATGGTTTGCTGGAACATTTGGGACATTACTTCCTCTGACGCCTTAAGGAAAATCATGGGGCAATGATAGTTGCAGATGAACAATTGGAGGCCCTCTACCTCCGAACTTCTCAATGTCCAGCATTTTGAATTTCTCCAATAAGAAAGCATTGGAATAGGGAGACATATGGTTGCAATCCACGTAGTTCCCTAAGATCCCTACCTGATCAAATATCGTAGACAACAACCTAAAGTTCTCCTTGACCTTGTTCAGTTCTTCCTTTTTGGGATCCACTAGCACTGGTAGATTAGTCCATGGCAAGGCAAAATTTGGTATCGATAATTAAACTGGCGGTGACCCATTGGTATGTGAGGCATATGAGGCATGTTGATACTCTTACAGGACCCATACTCGTTCAGGATCATGTGGACCCATGGCACAGGGAAAGATAATTTCAGGCTCGGGATCCTCAATAGTCTGAACTCAATGTCATTGAATTTTATGGACTTTTACCTGTAGGTTGTCAATCTTAGCGCTGAGATGGGCAAGGATGGCCATTAAATTTGGTTGGGCATTTGCATCCTGGTCAATGTTCTTCATGAATAACCTTTAGAGGTATAACTCAAACTCGGTAGAAGTAGGGGTGGCAACGGGTCGTGTCGAGCCGGGTTCGTGTCGGGTGATAAACGAATCGTGTCAAAAATTCATCCACCCAAACACGATTCGTTTACTAAACGGGTGGAAAAATGAAATTCATACACGATTCGTTTACTTAACGAATGACACGACACGACCCGTTTACACCCGTTAAATAAACGAATGGTTTTGACCCGGTTCACCCGTTTAACCCGGTTCACCCGTTTAACCCGATTAATTCGTTTAACTCGGTTCACCCGTTTAACCCGGTTCACTCGTTTAACACGATTCACCCGTTTAACCCGGTAACCCGATTAATTTAAAAATCTAAAGAGGTAACAACTTACTTATACTTAGTCAAGAATGGAGAATTTTCATAACAAATCGATGTGGGATGCTTAGATTACGGGTTAACGGGTTATAAACGAGTTAACGGGTTACAAACGGGTCGCGGGTTACAAACGGGTCGCGGGTTCTAAACGGGTGACGGGTTCTAAACGAGTGAAGGGTTATAAACGGGTGACGGGTTATAAACGGGTAGCGGGTCACACGGATTCTAAACGGGTGACGGGTCACTAACGGGTTTCGCGAATATACACGAACCCGATTCGTTTTCTTAACGGGTCTGGCGGGTCCACCCGTTTATGACCCGAACCCGTTAAGGCTATACCCAAACCCGCTTAAAGCGTGTCGATTTCGTGTCGGGTTAACGGGTCGTGTCGCAAATTGCCACCCCTAGGTAGAAGTAACAGATGGAGCATAGGATCTTCGAGGTGGTTTGACAGAAGACTGGAGCCAATAGGGAGCCAGGTCAAAAATGAGGTTAAGCGATCACACCTGAGAGGAAAAATGATCTTTCTTTTGAGGGAAAGAGGACTACTTTTTTTGGTATTTTGTTTCGAGAAAATATTTTTGGTATTTTTTTTTGAAAAGGGGAGGAAAGAAAATTATCAGAATGGTTTTTATTATTAAGTTCCACTTGTATTATGTTCTGCCTAGGATGCAAGAAAAATGTCGAACAAAACCTAAGTCTGGGGAAAAGATAGGATACATGATGCAAGACACAATTTGACTTGTTTCCAGACTATGAATAGGGTCCTATTTTAAAAATGGGTGAAATAGTGCGAAATATTGGGTGGTAAGGCGACCCAAAATTTTGACAGAGTTTCGCATTGTAATTGGTAAAATAGGTGTGAGTGTCTTAGTGTAGACGCCTATATGAGGTTGATGCATTTTTTGGGTCAGTGGAAAGGTTCCCTCCATTGGCATAACTTCCACGATATACCTCTTGCGTATAATGGAAATCATTTAGTGGTACACATGGACAAGCCACTTGATATACCTGAGTGTACATGAATTGCCTCTAATATACCTTGTGGAGATGATACTGTGAGAGAGAATTTGATATACTCGACGAAAGCGAATGAGTTCTCCACTATATACCTCTCATTGTGAGTTCGATCAAGTGGTACGATGCGGGAGAAACCGTTCGATATAAATAAAAGTTACAATTCTAATGGAAGGTGGGAATCATATCTCTTAGGTTAACTGTGATCCCCTAGTACATGATAAAATTTTAGTCAATATTGCAATGCTCAAGTGCTGTAGTGTGCAAGAATGCATGAGTCTTAATTAATATCTTATGGGGAGTTTTATGTATGATAAATAAGAGAAGTACGATCACTATGAGGGAGAATATACAAGTAGCATGGGATAAGCATGGAGAGTAAAAATGGATTGTACGTATATGAAGCATGGAGACTATACAAGGCATGGTGATAGATACAAAATGTGGGACATGTGAATATGTACAAGCGAATAGGAATATATGCAACGTGAGATTAACATGCGAATATGTGTGAGTGAAGAAATAATGTGGATATATACAAGTGAGAGAAATGTGTAAGTGTGTGCTAGTGAGAGTAAGCATGAATATCTACAAGTGATGTGAATAATGTACAAGTGAGAGTAAGTGGAGTGAATCATGGCGAATATATAAAAGCGAGTAAATGGTGAAACACATGACAAGACAATGATATATACATGTGTTGAGAAAAGATCATGGTAGATATAAACATCATGATGGGAATGAGGCTTATATAAAATATGTAAGTATGAGAGTAATATGAACATATAAGTGGGGGAATATGTACACATGTAGAAAAGTAGAAGAGAAAAATAACAACACCCACGTGAAAATAGAGTCTAGTCTTCTAATATAAATCCCCAGCGGAGTCGCCACTGTGTCCATCTGAGTCGAATTCTTCTAGCGTGGGCCGGACCCGAAATTGGAGAGAAGAGAAAACTAGAGAAATCACTCTCTCTGCACTTGCAGGGATTAGAGGATAAGGAATCCTCTTTTTGCCACTCATGGTGATGTTTGCGAGCTGCCACAAATATAAATCGATCGTTGTCAAAATGGGAGAAAAATGTAGAAATGGAGTCAACAACCTATTTTGCTCAAAATAGGTAAAAGAAATGTATCCATACTGAGAGAACGACATCAAAAGACATACTGATGCCTACGAAACAAAAGGAATCAAGGTTATGGGGACTAAGTTATGGAATGGGAAGGTGTTAGGCACGTATTCCGCCCTTTCTATCTCTTATGGGCTATAATAATATTCTTCTTTTCTTCAAAATATGATACGTGTGTACATTTGTGCGGTACGAAAAGTGAGAAAGATAAATCACCCAACCCATGTCATGGGAAAGATGGGGCAAAATCATTCTAAGGAGTATGCGAAAGAATAACATAAATAAGAAGAAATATAATGTGAGTATCCGTCAAATCACAAATCACTATGAATAAGTGAATGTGAATATTGAGCGGAACACTAATATGTAGGAGTACGCGCATCTGCAATATTACTAAACATAAGAAAACATAAAATGAATAAATGAGAAAATAGGTCTCAAATCCAAGGATTGTCTCGAGATGCTTACATAGCCAAAAAGGTATCAAAGTCCACGTAGTTCGAAAATGCACAAGGGTGGGGTTTAACTCATAAATCCTAAGTTAGAACTTCCTTTAATTTGTTTTTAAAAAAGGTGCGCAACTGTAGAAAGTGTAGAAAATGAGGAAATTCTAGTTTAGGGATTATAGGAAAACCCTCTTTTTGGCTTTTTTAGGTTTTAGAAAAATAAAATTTATGTTTATTAAATAATAAAAAAGTGGGATTAGTTTTTAAGTGAAGAAATAAAATAAAGATACATCAAAAGTGAAAGAGAACTGAATAGATACTACTAATTGAATGAGTTGCGAATGGATAGGAGTAGACCTTCAAAAGGACTTTAATTATGATTTTGTAATAGTAGTAGCTGATTTTTTAGTGGTTGGACGGTGATGAGGTAAGAATGGAAAGTGAGATGAGAAATGGATGAGAGTGTATTAAAATAACTAGTGGCCAAGCCTCTACTAAAATAAAACAGGAATCTCATATGGTTCATTCTTAGCATCATTGTTGAAACTTCATTTAATTACTAACCACCCATTATTTAATTGAGCACCTGTCAATTTTTATCATTCTGAAAACGCCATAAATCAATTAACCATTCATCACAATTCATACATATACATAATGAAATCCATAATAGAGTAAATCTGAACACTGTAATCTAATACATGAAAATAAATAGAATAAACCATCAATATAAAATCCATATAATAATCTCAATAAAGTGAAATACCCAAAATGAATAAAAGCTCTGACATGGACAACATGCCCGAATAGTAAGGAAAAGAGTCTTGTCTAGATTATCCAAAAATAAGATATGACTAAATCAAATCCCTGCCACACGCCATAGTTGTCACAACTCATCCTCATGTTTGACGTCCCTATGGTTGGACACCTAAAAGTTTTGAAAATAATTTTGAATCGAGTCAAAGCCCAAAATCTTTTGAAAATCTTTTGTAAGTAATTAAAATGCATATAATTATGAATACATTTTTCCATATTTAAATTGGGGTCGCACTCAGATGAAATAATAGTCATCCCTTAACTATAGTGCGCACCTAAAATATGCATTTTCACCTCTTAGTTATGCTATCCCGACTAACTTGTCTCAAATATCCTTAAGCCCATACGCTACCTTGTGTAGCGCGTATTTTATAAAATTAATTTTTCCCATTCGTTTAATAATAATAAAAATAATAATTCACAATTATAATTTATTAATTAATTTCCAATAATTTTCAGGAATTTTTACATCATTACTCACACTTAATGTTTTCAACCCGTTTATAATTTTCAGCACATTTATATACGTAATTTTCCATATCATAATAAGCATACAATAAGTACACATATATTTTTCTCGCTATATGCATATAAATCGCCATCCCTCAGAGTAATAGCTCATTGGATGAGGGTCTCTAAAATGCTATCATGCTCTATGTCATACATACATTATATTGGACTATCGGGTCGGAATCTCACCACCGAACCTGAAAATAAAAAACATATCGGAGGCGGCTATAGTCCCGAGCTAGTGGGTCATGACCATGCCAAAAGTTACCTCACTATGACTCCAACCTTACATAGGGTGGTCATGCACGGCCCTATATCCCTGGGGCTGATACTACACCTGCTGAGATTTTCCAGGAGAGATCACCCACGGCACACAACCTCCCTGATAGCACGAGAGTGGTATGTTCACAAAATTATATCATACACACAGATATGATGATACATATATACTACCTCTATACCTGTATATAATCCCCAATTAATTCGACTAACCGTGCCTATCACTCGTAGCACTAGCCTATAATTTCCAAATGTCATTTCCATTCCCAATTATTTAAACATCCACTTGTTTGACTAATTGATTCTTAAATTTTCATTTTCGGACACGTACTATTCTCAAGCATCCCATATCCCCTTTTTCTTGAATTTTTATTAGAAATTCATTAATAGTTTCCCAAGTATAATTCCTTTCAATACTCTCATTCATATCCCGAGTATATCCCTATTCATCCCAAGCCATTTTTATCAATGTTAACCATTTGTTAAGAAATCCTATACTATTCCTGAACATCATAATTTAACACGAAACCAAATCACGACCAAATTATATCAAATACCCAACCTGGATGTAGCAAGTACACTGAACCTGTTTCGCTTGAGGGCGAATCGGTTTGCCCCTGCAGATAGCCCCAGTTCTTCCCATTTCGACTTTCAGTAAGGTTTAATTCCAATTAATCAACTCCAAATCATATTTTCTCAGTGATTCTCAATTCTCATGAATCCTAAACATGAAATATATCCAATTGAATATAGAATTCATTTACACATGATCATTACACGGACATCAGAATAAATTTCTAAATATTATGGAATTATCACAATACCACAATAGTTCATATTTTCTCAACCTTCTAAATCAATGATTCATCTATCTACATGGGATTCAAAATTTTATATTTTAGTTCATATAAATCACATAATTTTATTATGAATTCATTTCTCCAAAACTCAATTATATATAAATCCCACCCAAAAATCATTTTCCAATCATGATATGAAATTAATTGTGTACATATCTATTTAGAAAGATAATTACTTGCCTTAATATTCGTAGGGTCTGAATTTGATTGAAAAGATTCATTTGAAGATGATTGAAATCCTAGAATTTCTTCCCAACTTCTTCCAATTTGAATCTCCCTTGAATTCCTTTAGCTTTCTCTTGAAACTCTTGAGTTCTTCTCCACTTTTCTCTTCACTTTCTCTTTAACATTTGATGTGACTCAAAGAAAACATTGGGTATTGTGAAATGTTTTTCAACTCACCCAAAACCTTCTTTTTATAAGATCAATCCTGAAATTCCCTTTTCACATTTCATTAAAATGACTAAAATGTTCTTATATGAGTCTCAACCAGTCTGAAAAGGCCTCGAAACCCAATCATTACCCCGAGTACTTACTTTTGACTATTTTAACGTATTCCAGATCAATCATGCACCCAAAATCATCATCCTATTCGCTAATCACGAATCTCTCATCATACCCTAATAACACCCACACACGTGCCCAGATTTGGATACCGTCAAATCCCGTCGCATTTACTCATTTACAACGTAAATACCATTTGACATTAATTTATTTACTTTATCACACTAGTTAATATTAAATCACATAAATATTAATTCATTTCTCACTAATTAATAATTATTTTAAATTCACATTATTTACCAATTTATTTTAAATTACATGGACAAGTGTAATTTAATTGTGAAATTTTAAATACTCAAAATTACAGGGTGTTATATACTTCCCCAGTTGAAAAGGAATTTTATTCCTGAAATTCGGGTATACCTGGAATAAAGAGCTCAGGATATTTCTCACGCAGATTATCCTCCCGCTCCCACGTCGACTCGTCGGCACTAAGGGCATAACTTTAGACCGTACCTTACATTCAGTATGATCCAATATAGCAATTGGTCTCTCCAGATATGATATATTAGGCTGCAAATCAATCTCCTTTCGTGGAATGTGCCAATTAGCCATCTCACTCCTCTGAGACCTTTTCAACAATGATACATGAAACATGTCGTGAATCCTCTGTAGATGCTCTAGAAAGGAAAGACTATATTCCACCAGCCCCACTTTCTCGATAATAAAAAAGGCCCCACATAGCACGGTACGAGCTTCACCTTTTTCCCGAACCTCATAACTCCTTTCATAGGAGACACCCGTAGTAATACCTGATCACCCACCTTAAGCTCTACGTCTCCTATTTGTGTTAACATAACTCTTTTGCCTATCCTGAGAAATCCGTATGCGACCTTGAATAAGCTCAATATTGGCATAAGTATCTTGGATTATCTCAGGTATAAGAAGATTATTGGTCCCACTTCTAATCAATAAGCGGGAGAATGTCAAGGTCAGTTGTATAATGCCTTATAAGGCGCCATCCCTATGGTAAGCTGGTAAGAATTATTATACGCAGACTCCACCAGTAGAAGGCACTGCTCCCAACTGCCTCTAAATTCAAGTATACACATCCTAAGCATATCCTCTAGCATCTGATTAACCCGCTCAATCTACCCATATTTCTATGGATGATAACTCGTACTCAATCACAACTCAGTCCCCATCGCCTCCTCAAAACTCCGCCAAAAATGGGACACAAAGATCTTGTCCTGATCGAACACAATATTAATCGGTACCTCGTGCAAGCTCACTAGCATTTGGATATAAAGAGCTAGGCATACTATGCCGTCATATAATCTGTATGCACCGAAAAAAAGTGGGCGACCTTGGTTAGCCGATCCAAAATCACCCATATGGAATCATGACCCCTCTACCAATAATTAACTCCGCCCCATCTACAATTGATTGATGTAACTTTTCTTAGCAGTACAGATCCCCGACCTGTGCTTTTACAACCCGCATAATAATCTCGGGTGTGATAGTCAATACTGCCATACATGCCTTAGTAACTGCGTTGTCCTGGGAAAGCTCAATCCACTAAGATTTCTAGACCGTCGCTAACTCCCCCATAGGCCATCAGCTCAATGCATCTGCTATTATGTTATCCTTCCTTGGGTGGTACTGAATATCAAATTGATAATCCTTCATGAATTCTAACCATCTATGGTGTCTCATATTGAGATATTTTTGAGTGAACAGATACTGCAGAAACTTATGATTCGCGAACTGACTAAATTTCTCCCTCAGGAGATAGCGCCTCCAAATTTGTAAGGCAAAAATTATCGCAGCTACCTCTAAATCATGTGTGGGGTAATTCCTCTCGTGGGGATTAAGATTATGAGAAGCATAAACTGCAGTCCAGTCCTCCTGCTTTAGCACAACCCCAAGTCCCTATAAGGATGCATTTGTAAATACAAGGTACTCCACTCCTACTTTAGGCAAGGCGAGCATAGGTGATGAGGAAATTTGTCCTTTAGCTCATCCAAATCTAGTTGACAATAATCATCCACACAAATGTCACCCCTTTTCGAGCCAAATTCGTCAACGATACCGTAATATTTGAAAATCCCTTTATAAATGGCAATAATACCCTGCTAATCCCAAGAAACTGTGGATCTTTGTTAGTGTCATGGGTTGAACCACTCCCTCACCACTGAAACCTTACTCAGGTCCATTAAAAAGACTCTGTTAGACACAATATGGCCCAAGAATTGTACCTCTTATAACCAGAATCCACACTTAGAGAATTTGGCTTACAACTGATGATCCTGTAACTTCTGTAAAATCATAAGCAAGTGTTCTGTGTGATCATCCTAAGTCCGAGAATATACCAAAATGTTATCTATATACATGATCACGAACTGGTCCAGGAAATTTCTGAAGACCCTATTCATGAGATCCATGAATACTGTTGGGCATTAGATAGCCCAAACGGTATAACCGAAAACTCATACGACCCATACCACATCATGAATGCGATCTTAGGGACATATTGCTCCCTAATACACAAATTTTGATACACGAACTCAAATAAATCTTAGAGAAGTACACTGCTCCCCTCAGCTAGTCAAACATGTCATCAATTCGAGGCAACAAATATTTATTTCAAATCGCTACCTTGTTTAACTCTCAATAATCAACACATAATCAAAGTGAATCTTCCTTCTTCTTTACAAATAATACCGGAGCGTCCCACAATGATGTACTCCCTCGAATAAAACCCTATCCCAAGAGCTATTGAATCTGGTTCCGTAACTCCTGCATCTTTCATGGGGCCATACGATACGGTACACGTGCAATCAACCTAGTCCCAGGAACTAAATCAATAACAAACTCTATCTCTCGACTTGACGGTAAACTTGATATCTCTTGAAACACGTTCAAAAACTCCCAAACCACTAGGATCGACTCTAATGATATAACCACATCATGCTAGGACTCCTCCTCAATATAATAAAGGTGAGTGATCGACCCTCCCCCGGGAAGAGGCATCGCCACTAAGAACATCTATTGCCCTGTAATGGCAAACACAATGGTCCTACAAAAACAATCCACCATGAACCTATACTCTGCCAACTAGTTCATGCCTAAAATTATGTCATATCTACTTATATAATACGAGTAAATCGAGTGATAAAAAAAATCGCCTGATATGTATCCCCACCCCTCTAAAAATGAAGTGAATAAGGGCCCTATTACCCAAAGGTGAATCTACACACATGATAATGCTATCGACTATCTCTAATAATTCGGTCGTGCGTGTAAATCTAGTAGTTATAAATGAATGCGATTCTACCGTATCAAATAGGATCCAACCCATATTCCCATGGATAGGAAAAGTACCCTCGACTGCAGGTAGCACTGGTGACGTCTGCGGTTTCATCGCATTACAAACGATACAGACACATCCATACTGCATATTTCCTTGCTACTATGGGGCTACTGATACTGGTGATGTATGTGCTAACTACAACGATTGCCCCTCCTAGATGCCCTTCTTCTGTACCTAACCCTGCTATGGGCAATATCTCTTCTTATGGCCTACCTTGCCACCATCATAGCAACACCCTATATAATTCCCATGTCTTTGGCCTTGTTGGATATATCAGGGTTGCCCAGATCACTGGCCCTAGTGGACTCGACCCTGATGGCCACCCCCATTATTCTGTTGACCCTGCTGGCCTTTAGGAACATGCTTCTGCTGGTTCTATGGGCCCTGTTGACCTTGTCTATACCCATTTCCATTAGGCCTAAAACCTTCAAGTGAAATCTGTTAGCAGAATCCCCTGATTGGGAATCCTAATCCTGATGATGACCATATTACTGCTATGGTGCCCTACTAGAAGCATTACCTCCCTACCTACCCGAATGGCTAGATTCCCTTGCTCTCTTTCTCCCCTTCAAATGGAAGTAATGAGTATGATAGTGTAATTATGCGACATTGACGACATCAATGTACATCTGTAATGTTGGGTTTCCCAATAAGTGATGTCTAATCCTCCGATTCAGCCCATCCATAAACTTTTGCATCTTCTTTTCCACAGTATTCACCTCTTCTGGCACAAATTTCTCTAGGCGAGTGAATTCTTCCTCATAATCATCCATTGTAGGTCTGCGTACCCAACATCCAAAAATTTTCACCGCATCTCAGTCTGAATACCCGAAGGAAAATATTTGCGTTCAAACCGAACCAAAAACTTTGTAATAGGCATCATATCTCCCTCCTATGTCGTGGTGACCAACTCTCACCACTATAGAATTGCACCTACAAGATTAAATATCTCCAACATCTACCTCTGAGTGTCACTGCACTCAACTATGCAAAGGTGATGCTGTATGTCCTTTTTCCACTGACTGATAACTATAATATCTGAATTGCCTTTAAACTCTGGTGGATGCCCCTTGTGAAAGGATTTCCTCACCTTTTCCCACACAAAAGGCCCCGGGTGGGCTTGGATGCTATGCCATTGGTTGTTGTAGACACCCCATTCTAGCACCCCCTAACCTCTCCTTAGGTCCCTAGCACCCCCCTCATCACTACAAACCTAAGTCATACCCCGGGTACTGACCTAGGGGCCATCGGGCACTCCTGGGCTCCGTTTGACCAAAATTTAAACTCTTTAACTCAATCGAGACTGAATGAATTTTCAAAGGGCACTGAAACCCCTTTCCAATGATCCATCCTGTGCGCAATTCTGAGTTACAGTGCGGACGAACGACCTATTTTCTCCCGAAACTTGATCAGGAGGCAACTGGACGCTCCCCAGGATCCGTTTGACCAAAGTAAACTCTTTATCCCAACTGAGACTGAATGAATCTTTAAAGGGCGTAGAAACCCCTTTCCAACGGTTCACCCCATGTGCGATTCTAACTTACGGTGGGGACGAACGATCCGTTTTACTTCGAAATGTCACCGAACTCTTCTAGGACCCGGTTGAACAAAGATAACTTCCCAAACCGAGTCAAACTCTTTGGAATGTCTAAGTACATCTCCTAACCTTTCCAATGGTCTACCCCATGCACGATTATGACTTACCATGCGGATAAACGATCCGTTTGCATCCGACGATTCCCCATCCAAAGGACTGATGAGCCCTTCTGAGCCATATTTGACCCAAAGTCAACTCTTGGAACCAGAAGCAGTCCAAATACTTTCAAAGATCACTAAAATACCTTCCCATCGGTTCACCCCGTGCACCATTCAGATCAATAGTTTGCGCTCTACGACCGATTTTTCGAAGGAACATAAAAGAGACTGCCAAACGACAGGTTCCAAACCCTGCCTATCGGCAGTGTGCCTAAAAACACCTGTCGATTGGCAGGACCAGGGACATGCTGATCGGTAATGCACTGGGCCTATAAAAAGGAGGGCCTGGTCCCATTGCAAAGAAACCCAAGATCTGAAATTCATCACTCTCAGCGAACTCAGAAACCTCTCTCGAAGTCAGCATGATTTTCACATCCAAATCCTTTTCCAACCATCACTTTTCATCATATTTTCCACCAAACTTAGTGAATTAACTACCCTTCATCATCATCCAAGTGCAAGGTCTTATCTCCAACATTCAAGACCATGCTCAAGACCTTCAAAAAGGCCCACCTTTCTCAACTCCTTCTTCCAATTCTCCTAAATTCGCATTAGCTTATTTTATTACTTAGCACTTTTATTCTCTCATCTCACATATCCTAATATACTTTTTATTTAGTATTGTTGCACATCTCTTATTTTCATATAAATAAAACTTAAAAAAGAAAAAAGAAAAAAGAAAAAGAGGGTTTGCTCATAAATTCCAAACGGGAATTCTCACACTTTTCTCACATTTTCCTCACAACTAAAACACCTTTTTACACACACACACACACACACAAATAAGAGAAGTCCCCGATTGGATTTATGGGATAAACCCCACCCCTCGTTTTGTATACGAACTACGTGGACTTTGATGCCTCTATAGGCTACGTAGGCATCTCGGGGTAAAACTCGAGACTCGAGTCCTATTCCTACTTTTCTCCTATTTTCTATTTTTCTATATTCTTTAACTTAATTATCTTAAATTCTATATATTTACGTATACATATATTTGTTCTTAGTTGTATTATTCTACATGCGTTATCATTCCATCATAATGATCAACGCAAGGATAATCACATAAATCCTATTTTCTAATATTACTTTTGGAACATTCCTATGGATGACTCGCTTTACCTCTTCCATAATACAAGTCGATGATTCCTATATCCACTACATATACACATGCACACATATCACAGGGAAATAAAGGAAAATAGCAACAATCATGAGAGACCGCAAGGGAGGAATGGGTGCTAAAAACCTTCCCATTTCGTAACTTAGCCTCCGGACCCTTTGCGAATCATTTTGGTTTCGTATGTATTAGTATGTCTTTGGATGATATCTTTCGGGATGGATCCCTTTTCTTTTGTCTGTTTTCAGTAAAATAGAGTGTCAACTCCATCTCTTTACATTTTTCACTTCATCATCGATGCCGTCCGAAGCACTCCCGAGAGGGATGCGCAGGACCAAGATCCTCTCGACAAGAAGACTCCCTATTCTTCGTCTCTCCCGCCGTAGGGATCGAGGATGGACACAGTGGCGACTTTGCTGGGGAACTTCGTTTATGAGGGCTAGAATCTATTAACATGGGTGTTTTATTTTCTTATATATTCCCCTATTTTGCATGTTCTCCTTTTCATGTGTACCTCATGCTTATGCTTCTATTCACACACTTATAGAAGATTCTCCATGTACACTTCGCACCACGTGCACCTAGGATCACGTGTATCCGCATGTTACACGCATCACCCATCCATACTTAGTATACCATTGGTACTTGTAATTTTCTCCCTGTTTGGCATGATCAAGAAAGATACTCTCATCATAAGATACTAATAAGAGAATCATGCATGATACACACGACATCACCAAAGAGCATTGTGATTTATCAAATTTATTCCAGTAACTGGAGGGTCACTTCATGATGGGCGCTGGTCCGGCAGGGCGCACTTAGCCTAAGCGATATGACTCTCACCTACCATTGGATAAGCACCTTCGACGTATATCGAACGGTTCCCCCGCATCATACCGATTGACCGAAGTCATGACGGGAGGTATATCGCAGGGAACTCATTCACGTACACCGAGTATATCAAATTCGCTCTCACACGTACCATCTCCATGAGGTATATAGTGAGGCAATTCATGTACACTCAGGTATATCAAATGGCTTGTCAACACGTACCGGTTGCCCTCAAAAGCAAGACTATATTATGAAAGTCACGCTAAAGGGGGGAACCCTTTTTGATTAACCCAACCAACTGCATACTTGCATATAGGTGTCAAGCCTATGACACATATGTTAGATTGTCGGTTTCAACCCGAAACTCAGTCAAAATTTTGGGTTGGCCTGCCGCCTAAATTTTTATGCGTTTTTAAAACGGGACCCTGCCCATGAGCCTGGTCACAAGTCCAACCATAGCTTTGCCTACGTTACAAACCCAACTTTTCCAGGCTCGGGTCCCGTCTAGCATTTCATTTTGCATTTAGGAGAATTTAATACAAGTGAGAACATAATAATTATAATAATCATGCCAAGACCCAGTGTGACACCCCTCCTAATTAAATACCGGGTGATCACTCCTTTATTAAATTAAATCAAGGTAAACAGTTGGTTCATTCTCAGCATCACTGTCGATAAAAATACATTTTTTCCAATTTAACACCCTAAATAATTAAGCTAAGTGTCAAAACCATTTTCATACATACTTTCCAATTTTAATTAAAGAAAAATATTTATTTATTTAAAAACAACATTTCTACTATTAAGAATCACATCGCAGTAAATCAAATAATATAATACATTCGTTAATCAAATGTCAGCATATGAAACTAAAGTCACAAATCCAAGCTGAATAAATCCCATAGAACAATACTGGAAATAACTGAAATACAAATGTCCCAACAATAATGAAATAATGGAAAGGGCGACACATGCCCAATAAATGAGAATGCTAAAAGTGGAGTCAATAAGGGAAGCCGTCTACGCAAGTAACCTGCAACTCCCACCTAAGCTGCAGCACGTTCCTTTCAAGGGATCCTAAGCAAGACGCCCCTGTGGCTGGGCACCTGAAATATATACATATATATACAAGAGAGAGAGAAAAAGAAACGGGTCAGAGCCCGAAAGTGTGTTTGATTTTAAAATACGTTTAACAAGTATTTAAATTGATATAGGCCAATGCAATAACATATTAGTACGTCCCTCTCTTGAGAAATACTCAGCTCTCTTTTAATGTGCACACCTATCGCACTAACCTTCCCAACAATTTAACTCATCATTTTATCATACTAACCTTCCCAATAATTTATCGTATATTAAACTTACTCATAAGATTTCAAAACCGAACAATATTTTTGGTTTAAAAAGAATACTACCAATTAGTAGCACTACTCTTGTTTTAGCTTTTATTCATTTATAAAGTTTCCCAGTGACATATTATACTTCCACAAAATAAGTACTTACTATATGTGTCATCAACCATGTCCTACTTATCAAATCACAGTAGGCAGTTTCAAATTTCCAAGTCTCATATATATATATATACTACTAGTATAATATATATAAATAACAGCACCCCGAATAAAACTATGGTGCGTGCATACTTCTACTATCCAAACCCCATACCACTCATATCAAGGGGAATACAAGTTCGGAATCACTCTCGAACTGTATTAACACATACACAAACAATATCGAGGCGAAGCATAGATTCCAAGTCTCTAAGAGGATGGCACATACTCGCGTCTCTTAGGACCTACTGAACTATCGATTCGATAGCCTGTACCAAGGATATCTATCTTCTAGGGTACAAGTCAATATCCCCCATAAAGGTCCCATCGAGATAAGACTATCCCAGCGCGGTAACCTCAAGGATAGCAAGTAGCGCGGTATGTTTTTTTCACATGTATATCATATATGTACACACAATCATATAAATATACCATTTTATTATATTAATATAGGTTCTTCTCGTCACCCATAATTACACCATTTATCCTTAAATTCACATTTATAGAATTTCGTATAAAGTTTCATTCCTAACCTTAACTCGAAGGGTTTTCTCACTCATTACCTGACACTCATGGACTATATCCTCACAAATCTGAAATTCAGTAAGTGTCTTTATTAGGTTCCAACGTAACTCTCTTACGCACCTCACCCTTTAGATTTATAAATTCACCAACCTTAAAGTAAATGTCCCATAAGTAATATTCTCGTCGAAGATTAAAGGTCCCAACATTTATTCATATGCCCTATTGGTCCTCAATGTCTCCCAAATCATTATATCAAGAATGCTCAAGAATTATATCATGACAATTTGAATTTAACTCATTTAAAGAGGGAATTAGGAGTCTACCAGGAGGGGTCGATTGATCGAAGCTTGGGGCTCGATCGATCAATCCTTCGATCGATCGAAGCTCTAGGCTCGATTGATCGATCAAGCAGGTCTGCGAAAAATTCTGCAGAATGCAGTTACGGGTTTCATCACCAAAATTACACCAAATCCATATTTTCAAGTTCCAATCGTCCCAGAATTCTACTACTAACATTATAACACTATACCAGATGATTCTAACGTAAGGCATGTACCTATTCATCATTTAAACACGGGTTTTCAACCTAAAATTATATCCAATTATCAAGAACCCTAGAATTTTCTTAAACAGTTTTCTAACAAATCTTTCTCCAGAATTTCTTTCTTAAGATCATCAAAATTTCGTGGATTATATTCCTCTACATGGCAAGGATTCCAGAATTTCATATAAATCATTTCTACATGCATTTTCCTAACACAAATTGGGTGTTCTTCCATATTTATCATCTCTAATCAATCCTAAACCAATATGAAGATTGCATTAACGAAAATACGCAAGTTAAACACTTGCCTGGGATTTTTGGTATTCTGATTCACGGGTGATTTTGGTATGGCTGTGTTCCTCGTCTCGCGATCTACGCGGTGGTGGTGGCGGCGGTGCAAACCGGTGACTTTTTGGCCTTGAATTGCCTTGGAGCTCTCTCCTCTCTTCTTCAATGGTCGTCACTTGATTTCTGGATATTCTAACCCTAAAAGACTAACCTAGTTGGCTGATATAGGTTGCTGAAATTCGTGGGTTTAATTACCCAATTATGTAAAATGACTAAAATGCCCTCCCGGGGTACTAATTAGGCCTAAAAATGCCCCGAGACCCAAACTACACCCCCAGGTACACTTTTCTGACTATCTCGACCCTTCCGGACGCGTTGGCGCACTCAAAACGACCATACGAACAACTTATAAAATATTCACTTTTTATTTAACAAAATTAGTCCCGACGTGACACGAGCACGTTCCGACTTAAATTTTCGAAATCGTCGTTTAATTCACTCATGACATTCAATATAATCAATATAATATATTACTTTGCTCATTAGTAATATTCAACCAATTTCCCATAATTACTAACTCTCGTCACGTTAATAATTATAACATAATTAATTTCTGGATTTTTATTAAATAAATCATTCACATTAAATTTAATAAATCCCCAAATTAATATAGTATAAAAATACGGGGTATTACACCCAGCTCCCAAAATATTTCTCCTTTCTTTATCAAAAATCCAAAAACATTTATCTTTTCTTTATCAAAAATCCAAAAATATTTTGTCTTTCAAATCTCAAAAAGAAAAATCTCAAAAATATTTTCATTCTTTTTCTCCCAAAATAAATCCTATTTTATGCCTCCTCAGGTCTATCGCACGCCCTTGTCCTGGCTCCTTATTGTCTTTGGTCTTTAGTCAAATCACCCCGGAGTTCCGTCCGTTCCTCTGTTACTTCTTTCAAGTTCAAAATCCACCCGATTTCCATGGAGAACACAAATCAAGTACCAGTTGTGCAACCAGATCTGACGACAGTTTTAGCTTAGCTCGTGTCCAAGATTGACAGCCTCCAAACTGATGTCCGAGAGATGCAACAAAACCAGGTTCCTATTCCTTAAGATCCCGAGTCCCTATTCCCTCTTGCTATGGGTCCACCCGAGCCTATCTAGGTTCCCGAAGAGTATCAGCACGTTCCATGTTCCCCTCCTGTTAATGGGCCGCCGCCTGCCCAGCCTGGGGCTAACTTACCTATGATCATTGATCCGAAAGAGGAAGAATTGAACAAGGTCAAAGAAGATCTCAAGATTCTAACTAAGAAGTTCGACCAAGTTAGAATCTCTGGGAATTACATGGACTACACCCACATGTCTCCTTATCCTAAAGCGAGGTTACCCGAGAAGTTCAAGATGCCAAATATCGAGAAATTCGAAGGAAGTGGACCCCCAATTATTCATCTTCGCAGTTATCACCATTCTATGACTCTCCTAGGGACTTCTGAAGAAGTGATGGCCCAATTATTTCAGCAAACTTTGAAGGATAGCGCCCTCAGATGGTTTTTATCTCTCGAGGATTCCAGAATCCGTAGCTAGGAGGATGTGGCCCGAGAATTCATGTCGTAGTAAAAATACAATGAAGAGCTTGAGGTCACCCGCTATGATTTAGAGCTGCTCAAACAGAACTCTGGGGAATGATTCAGTAACTTCATAGCCCAATGGAAGGAAAAAGAAGCCACCATGACCAATCAGCCATCCGAGGAAGAACAAGTCAACATAGTGAAGAAGAATTTCTTACCCCATGTTCGAACATCAATGTGAGGACAATACTATCCCCACTTTCGAGCTCTCAGAGAGGCTAGAGTAGAAATCGAGGAAGGTCTTGCTAAAACATAAGTTGAACTGAAGAAAGTGTCTGGACAATTCACTCCCAGAAAATATGATAAGCCCGTTAGTGCTGCAGTCTCAACCATCAATAACATCTCTCAACCAACCACCTCATGGGCACCAGAAAGCCGCCCTGTCCCAGTCCAAAAGGAATACAACGAGCTCCATGCTCCCCTCTCCAAAGTCTATCAGGCCCTGTTAAGCCGGAATCTTATCAAACCCTTAGATCCCCATCTATTGCCAAATCTGCTCCCAAGAAACTTCAAGGCAGACCCATTGTGCCTTTCATCAAACTGCTGGCCATACCACCGACCAATAGTTTCACCTTCGAAACATAATCCAAGGTCTAATCGAAAGGGGTACTATTGCCCCACCAGCCAATCCTAAGCCAAACACTACTCACAACCCACTCCAAAATCATACCAATGCTATCTTCCTAAAAGAGAACCCAGAATTTGATTCCACAACTCAAATCACACCCATACACTATCCCAAACCTCTCCAAACTTGCCCATATTTCCTATGACACCCTGTTAGCCCCGCTGATCAGGCATTGTCACTCCTTACCAGAGCATGCATCGCTATCTGTACCCATTCTGAAAATGGAAGTATGGAATTATCAGAAGAGTTAAACCAACTCCTAGAGTTCGGGCTAAAATTTCCCTCACAGATGATCATTGGTTGCTAGAGGTTCAGTATGATATTCTTGGAAGCACGAAAATGGGCTCGAGAGCCAAACAGTTGGGTAGTAACGATCGATGAAGTCAGTTTAGATGATGTTATCCAGATCATGGCAGAATTATTCAGGTAAACCAAAAATATTTACAGTATGACCGAGTTACTTGATACTCTAAAGCTACAAGGACGCCTGGTCCCTTCACCCTTACTTATCCCCACAGAATGGGAAGATCTGTATAAAGAAGCCATTGAAGTTGTGGAATGCATTGACTTTACATGGAAAGATAAATTTTTTTCCAGTGGATGGGGGGAAGAATTTAAAGATTCAAATGAAGAGAAAGCTTATAATAAAACTGGCCCGGTAGCCGACATGTGTGGGATGATATCATTTGAAGAACTCCTCGGAGAAATAAATAAGTTGGCAGAACAACCCGAGATTGACGAGGAAACTGGGTTCATGTTCTTCTCTTCTTCAGTAAATCACATGACCAGATCGGGAAGGCATTACCAGATCCCAAATGACAAGGGTAATGGCATTGAAAACCTTCCTATGCCAGAAATGACCCTCGAGGAAAGCAAGATCCTTGATCAACTGAAGAAAACTCAAGATAACATCACTTTATGAGGGCTTTTCATGTCTTCCCAGCTACACATAAATGATTTGATCAAGTTGCTCACCGGACCCCCAGTTCCTCCTTCCACCACACCAGAAGAAGCGATAAATTTAGTCAGATACTTGACCTCTACCCGAATGCTATCCTTTTCCAAAGAAGCAATCCCACGAATTGGGCCAAACCACAATCATGCACTAAACATCTCCGTAAAAGTTATGGGGAAGATCGTACCACTCTCTCTTGTCTATAATGGATCAACCTCGAATGTCTGCCCATTAAGAACCTTCAAATGCTTAGGACTAAAGGAAAGTAATCACGCTCCAACCTCTTCTGCGGTGCGTGCCTACGATAATACCCGTCGAGAGGTGATGGGATCCATAAAACTTGTAATAGGGGATGGCCCTATAAACCCTATCATTGAATTCCAAGTTATTAGCATCCCAGCTTATTTCAACCTGTTGCTCGAACGACCTTGGCTCCACAGTATCAAGGGCGTGTCTTCTTTGCTCCATCAGAAATTAAAGTTCTTCGCCGACGGACCAGTCATCACCATTTTGGGTGACGATGACAATGCCGAGGGTGCAAGTATCAGTAATCCAATCCTTGAGATACATTATGGGTCAAATGATATGCTTCTATTAGGATTTCGAGTTGAGACACTTCTACTCCCGACAGGGGATGATTTCAAAGAAAGGGTTTGTCCAGAATATGACCCTCATGGCAATGTCAATGTGATTCAGATGTTTAAAAACATACACTTCATTCCCGGACTGGGGCTGGGATAAAGACAATAAGGGATAATTGAACCCATTGAACTAAAAAAAGCTTTCCCTCCTTGTGGTTTGGGGTATCAACCATCGAAATAAGATCTCAGAATGATCCGCCAGTCTCGACCAAAGATAAGATCAGACTACATCCAGACTATCCCTGGTGACTCCTTGAATGGACGATTCATTAAAGAGGGCGAGGACTTCACTTTTTGTGACTTCCCAAAACCATGGTATGACCATACAGATAAGAACACGAAGCCTAGAATAGAGATCTTTTTCCAGGACAGCTACCCATGGGATAAAAATTCCCAACACCATGTACAACCGATCATCAAAGATACCAAAGATTTCGAGGAAAGTGACTCCGAAGATTCGTTTAACTTACAAACACTGGGGCTGACACTCTGCATGGTTCATTCAAGCACTACATCACTGGATCCATCCCACCTTATTAAAGCTGCTGATGCACCTCTCCTCAACTGGCATGCTGCGCCAGTTCTACCTATTAAAATCCACCTAACCCCAATGTTTACCTAATATCTTCTTCAATTGTCTATCCTTGCTCAAATGTAATCGATACCTCCTTTGATAAGGTTCTCAATGCTGTTTTTCCTATCAATGAAATAAACAAGATTTTGAGTATCTTGTTGTGCTTTGCATTAATTGTTTAGATTCTAATCAAACTTTTGATGATGATGATTTTGCAAATGAACAATTCTTAACAGATCTAAATAAGGTTAATAATAAACAATATAACCGCGTTCAAGGTAATGAAAAAGAAACTATTGTTGTTAACCTCGATTCTAGTAGCCAATTGTGCAAGATTAGGATAAGGGCTACCCTCAATGAGCATGAGCGTGCATAACTTGAAGAATTACTGAAGGAATTTGTGGATATCTTTGCATGTTCCTATGATGATATGCCCGATATTGATCCTGAAATAGCTCAACATGAGATCCCCACTCTCCTAGATTACAAGACGATTAAATAAAAGTTGAGAAAGCTCTGCACCGAATGGTCGCTTAAAGTCAAAGAAGAAGTGGTCAAACAACTGAACGTGGGCTTCGTTTATGTGATCGAATATCCCACATGGCTTGCCAACATAGTGCCAGTGCCAAAATCGAGAGGCAAAGCTTGGATGTGTGTAGACTATCTGGACTTGAACAAAGACTCTCCAAAGGATGATTATCCGTTACCCAATATCGACATGCTCGTGCACAACACAGCCAGTCATGCTCTCAAGTCATTCGTCGACGGGTTCGCCAGATACAACCAAATCAAATTGCACCCAGACCACCAAGAAAAGATTGCATTTATCACCCCGTGGGGAACCTTTTGCTACACTGTTATGACATTTGGTCTCAAGAATGCCGGGGCTACCTACCAGAGGGCCGCCACAACCATCTTGCATGATCTGGTTCACAAAGAAGTCGAGGTTTATGTGGATGATATGATTATCAAATCCAAAACTAGAGAAGTTCATGCTCCCGCTCTTCGGAAGTTCTTCGAACGACTGCGATGATATCAGATGAGACTAATTCCACAGAAATGTGTCTTCAGCATTACAAAGGGGAAACTTAGGATTCATGGTCAGTGAGAAGGGGATAGAAGCAGATCCTGCCAAGCTGAAAGTCATACTTGAGATGCCACCTCCCCAAATGGAAAAAAAAGTCTATGGTTTCCTTGGGAAATTGCAATACATCAGCTAGTTCATCAGCCAACTAACCTCCATCAAAGAACCTATTTTCAAACTCCTCCAAAAGGATTCAGCCAAAGTTTGGAACGAGGCCTGCTAAGAAGATTTTGACCGAATCAAATAATATCTAGCCCAACCTTCGGTACTCATGCCACCACAGCCTGGTCTCCCCTTGATCCTATACCTAACCATAATCGACACTACAGTTGGGGATTTTCTATCCCAATACCTTGAAGATTCTCGTAAAGAAAGAGCCATCTATTATGCCATTGGATGGGCATGAAGTCAACTACACTTCTCTAGAAATGGCATGTGTCGCACTTATCTGGGTCACCCAAAAATTGTGACACTACATGCTCGCTTCCCCATCAAACTTGTATCCCGAATGGACCCCATCAAGCTTGAGAAACCTACCTTATCTAGCCGAATGGCCCGGTGGTTGATGCTCCTAGCTGAGGTTGACATCATGTACGTCACGTAGAAAGACATAAAGGAAGAGCCATATTCGACTACCTCGCTGACCACCCCATGGAAGAAGATGATGACTAGATCTCCGAATTCCCAGATGAAAACATCCTTTGTGCTGCTCAAGACAACCTTCGATGGAAAATGTTCTTTGGCGGCGCTGCTAACAAAAAAGGATATGGCATTAGGATACTTCTGATCGCCTCAGATGACTCCCACACTCCCATCACTATCAAATTGGATTTCCCCTGCACCAATAACATGACTGAATACGAGGCTGTACGGTAGGCCTCAAAGTTACTCTCAAGAGAGGTATTAAATGCCTAGATGTATACGGGGATTCTGCCCTCATTATTGGTCAAGTGCTCAAAAAATGGAAAGTCAAGGATGAGAAGCTCCAACCCTTACATGCCCACTTAGAAGAACTAGCCTCCCAATTCCCAGATATCACCTTCCATTACCTACCTCGAGCAAAGTATAACCTAGCCGATTCCCTTGCTACCTTAGCCTCCATGGTCGACATGCCCTAAGGAATAACAATGGATCCCTTCCTAGTTCAAAAGCGAGACAAACCAACCCATTTATACCACATTGAGATCATAACCACAGAAGATCCCGAGCTAGACAATTGCTGGTACTATGATATTTGGCACCTCCTCAAGCATGGTAGGTATCCCTAGAGTTCCAACAAAAAATATTGAGAAACCCTCCGAAGATTGGCCGCCCAGTACATCATCTATCACAAAGCACTGTTCAAGAGAATCTTCGATGGAAACCATCTACACTGCATCGCAGGGGTTGACATTGAAGAGGTAATGTAGAGAATCCACAGTGGGGAATGCGGGCCCCATATGAACGGTCACATGCTTGCTAAGAAGATCATCCGAAAAGGCTACTATCGGACCACCATGGTCCAGGATTTCACCGCCTATGTCCGAAGATGCCTCAAATGCCAATAATTTTCCAACCTTTATCTCCTACCTTCGTGAGAATTATACAACATGACTTCTCCCCAGCCGTTCTCCACTTAGGGTATCAACATCATAGGGAAAATTACAACCAAGGCTTCCAACGGGCATGAGTTCATCCTAGTTGCCATTGATTACTTCACTAAATGGGTCGAATCTGAGTCATACACAGTCCTGAACGCAAAGAAAGTGGCCAAATTTATCAGGAAGAACATCATCTACCAATATGGGGTATCGCACGAGATAGTGTCAGATAACGGGTTGCATTTCGAGGCAGAAGTCACAGAAGTGGTCAACGAGTATGAGATTCGGAGACACAAATCCTCTCCCTACTTACCTTAGACCAATGGTATAGTCGAGGCCGCCAATAAAAACCTCAAAGCCATAATCAGTAAGATGATCAAAAGCTATCAAAATTGGATCGATCGAATCCCATACGCCCTCTGGGCTACCGAACCTCGATCCGAACTTCTACTGGGGATACCCCTTACTCTCTAGTCTACGACATGGAAGCATTCCTACCCGTGGAGCAGGAAATACCCTCATTTCACGCCATCATTTAAAGCAAGGCCAGCGAAGAAGACTGGTACCAAAGCTGTCTTGACGAGTTGACCCTCCTAGATGAAAGGAGATTGAAAGCTCTATACCACATACAAGGGTACCATCACCGAATAGCGCAATCATTTAATAAGAGAGTCAAGGATCGTGGTGTCCGAGAGGGGGATTTAGCCCTTAAAGAAATAGTAGAGATCTGGGACCTCAGAGGGAAATTCAAGACCAATTGTAGCGGTCCATACATTATGAAGAAGATCTTGTCCAGCGGTGCCGCCATGCTCACCAACCTATATGGAGAAAAGATGGATCATCTAATCAACCTGGACCGTCTTAAGATGTTTTACCCCTAGTCCAAAATCTCGGTGCGCTACGACTCTTCTCATCTCCCTTCTATTAAAAAAAAACTTCATTTCCCTCTACCTAGAACTACGTGGGCCTGATCCTCTACAAGAACCATTTTCAGAAAAATTAAAAACTTTTAAAAATCCCCAGAGGTACGTAGGCAGCTCATACATCTTACATGAGCACAATGATTTCTTTTTCATAAAAAAACTATTCTTTTCTTATCTCCGAGAACGACAGTTAATTCTAGCATATATTTGAACAAAAGGATTATGCATGCCTTAGCGATCGACATAGATAAATAAAAAACATAAAATTCAACTGGATTATCAAAAACTTGTTTATTTCACTAATAAGAAGTTACAGTGCAATTACATAAGAAAAGGAATGGATATCTCCCTTCCCCTACCTTCTTAAAAAGCCAAATAAAATTCCCAAATTTATTCCCCATTACAAAAATAAACTCCCTCAAGAGTCTTATCCACAGCTACCAGAAAATACCTCTCCATCATCATCATCTACATCCTGGGGTCCCCAAGCTTCCCCTGCCTGAATAGAGTGTCGCAAACGCTCCATGGACCGATAAGCTCGAACCATCCTTGGAAAACTACCACACCTCCCTCCATGGTATCAGATAAGGCAATCCACCTTTGTCCGGTCTCCACTACCAACATGTTGCTGACTACTCTTCTCCACATGCACTTCATATAATCCTCGGGGATATGCTAGACTCTCCCAACGGATTGAGAGGGACGGGTCGACGGATGCCGACTCTCCCATAAAGAGCCAAGCCACATGCACAGACGCTCTGTCAGATCTTCTACCGAAAAGAAATCTAGTGTCCGAGGTGGCATGATCTGTTCCCATCCAAATTGGCACAGAAGCCGCTAAGGGAAATAGAAAGAGGTATGTCTGAGACCAACCAACCGAACGTATGGGTATTCCCCCAACTCCAGAATAGGCATCAACTGTCCCCATTAAGGCACCGACCAACATAATTTAGATCCCTATGCTCCACAAACCAGTTCTCCCAGCTCTCAATATCCAGGACAACACTGATGAAATGGCGCGAGAAGAAGTTGGGTACAATCGAAAAAAGGTATTTCGAAAGAGTCACCAGGCAGAATCTTTTGGACAACCACATGAACAATATCACTGGGCTACCGCTCAGAAAGTCAGAACGACCTTCTCGCCAGGCATCCAGGTCATTCAGAGTCTCCGCCAGTATCACCACCGCAGGATTGCAACGGTATGACATCCATGAAGTGATGGCTATAAGTTATGGGTCCACCAGTAGTTCCCCAGTCACCAGCAGTAATTTTGAAACCAAGCCCAGAACGAAAGTTTCGGCATATCCAACATCACCAACCTCCTTCAAATGCACAGACCGCAGCACCATCATAAGAGAAATCATTCCTCCAGTAACCAAGGATCTACCCGTCGAGGTTGAGACACGGAGAAGTCCAACCAATGACTCCCGATGAGACTGAGAAAACTTAGGCATAACAGCTGCCAAACTAGGGTTTACCCCAACATGGCAAAAAATTTCTCATAAGTCGGACAGACTTCTTCCAAGACAAAGCGGAACACATGGTATTTGGGGTACCAAAATTGTACCACCGCCATCACATTGTTCCACTCTATGGGTTGATTACGCCATAAAGAGACTCGATGCATGTTGAAAGCATCGTAGTCGACGTTGTAGGAGCACATCGCCTCCAAAGTCTCGAGGTAGTTGGAAAACTCAACACTACCAGGGAGAGCCATATCGCAGAATGAGAAAGTAAGAATGTGAAGGTGTGATGAAAACACTTGAGCCTTACCCCTTTTTATACTTGAAAACCCTCACAAAAGACATAAGTCCCGCAAAAATCGGAGGAAATCCTGCCCCACAAGGTACCAAAGGCTGAAGAGAGTACCAATCAAAGCTTTGATTGATTAGACTGGACTGACCTGCCGATAGGCAGGACAAGGGTCTTGCCGATCGATAACCCCCTGTTTTTGGAAACTTTCCATTTTCCTCTTTTGTCAAAATCTGAAAACTCAATAAAAATAAATTGATATTCTCAATAGAATTTCAATTTTCCTTTCCATCTTTATATAATTTCTCATTATGAATAAAACTTTCTTTTAAACTTCCAAAAATATTTTACGGTCTTAGCAGCAAAGTAAAAAAATCATGTGCATGCATCCATTCATTCATTACTAACAGAAGGTAAATAAAAAACTCCATTGCATTGCATAGATACGTTTCTGTGTTACATCATTTTGCAGGAAAATAAAAGCAAAAAAATAACGGGACACAGCTCGAACCCACATTCTCTCTCTCTCTCTCTCTCTCTCTCTCTCTCACACACACACACACACACACACACACACACACACCTCCCCTTTACCCTCTCTCTCTCTCTCCAAGAGCTCCCACCCCTGCGATGCGCTCTCTTTCCCCTGTGGCGAGATGACGCACCAACGCTACCCAAACCAGACTCCTCCCCAGATGAGGTAGAAGACACCAAGTAAGAAAGGACAGGAACCGCGTCCTGAATATGGGCAGTCGCTGAAGATATCCAATCCCTAATGTCCCTCAGCCAAGTGGTGGACACCCGGACTTGCTGCAAGAAAAGGCAGAATCAATATCAAGCAGAAAAGATAAAAAAAAACCAAGAGAGAAGAACATAAAGATATACAAAGGACGAATAACCTCCTCTGTCAAGCCCAACTCCTCCTGGTCCATCGCATGAGGATGATGTAACATAGGCACCATCCCTCCATCAGCCCGTCGGATGTTGTACGAAGGGGTATGCAACCTCACAAAGGGGACCTCCGAAGTCGTTGTCACCGTAGATGTCGATGGACCGCCACCGCTGTGGGAAGACCCCACTGGCCGACTTGAACCCGTAGGAGGGAAAGACAGTGCTTCATATATGCTGGGCGCCATTAGACAACTCATCACGAAGTCCATATAATCATACGACACAACCGTGCCGGTGTACAACATATAGGACTCACCGATCATCGCCGCGATCCTCGCATCCTTCGGCAGCAGCTGCTCCCACCTCATAGACATAGGAGGCCTCGCAGGTGGCACAACCACTTCCTCCTCAGCAATCTGTTGGACCACCCTCTCCCCGAGATACCAAGAGTGTCCAAACTCATGTGCGAACAAATGCCTCTTCTGCGCATTCATCCCAATCAACCCCGTGTCCTGAACAACCATCCCCCAAGGGTAAAAGGTTACCTGAAAAATCCCTAACAGATATAAGGCAATATGGAATCAGAGCACACAAAGACCAAGACTGAAGAAAGGAAAAAGCCTTACCCTATCATTGGTCAGGCCATTCAAGATCTGACGGATCGCCTCAAGAGAAAGAGACTTCCTCGACTGTCGATGGCCTTTCGCCACCGATACAACCGAAAAAAGTCCCCAACGGTCTCATCCTTCAGAGAAATTAGATGGGTTTTACACCCAATCACCTCATAGAACCACGTCTTCCAAAGACAAAAATATGCAATAAAAAATAGACGCATAAGGAAAATGCGAATGCCTAAAAGGAAAATGCGGAAATTAAAGAATACCTCAAAAAGATACGAGGCTCCAGTGAAAGACTGTCGACAGCACCGGCTGAATGCATCCAGAGAAAAATAAAGGGTCGCCAAAGTCAGGCTCCACCAGTTATAGAGAGGGATATTCTAAAACATCCTCAAGTATGCTAAAAACCTAAGCCCGCATAATTGGCTACGACCCGCAGAATTGGTCATCTCAACCTAAGCCCACAGAATTGGTAATCACAACTTAAGACCTCAGAATCGGCTTCGACCCGCAGAATTGGTAATCACAACCTAATCCCTCAGAATCGACTTTGACCCGCAGAATTAATCCTCACAACCTAAGCCCTCAGAATTGGCTTCGACCCGCAAATTTGGTCATCACAATCGAAGCCCTCAGAATTGGCTTCGACCCGCAGAATTGATCATCTCATCTCCAGGCCCTCAGAATTGGCTTCGACCCGTAGAATAGATAACCCTCATCTCTAAGCCCTTAGAATTGACTTTGACCCACAGAATCGGTCACCCTCATCTCTAAGCCCTCAGAATTGGCTTCGATCCGCATAATTGGTCACATCTCATCTCTAAGTCCTCAGAATTGGCTTCGACCCGCATAATAGGTCACCCTCATCTCTAAGCCCTCAGAACTGGCTTCGACCCGCAGAATCGGTCACCTTCATATCTAAACCCACAGAATTGGTTTCGACCCACAGAATCGATCATCCTTATCTTTAGGCCCTTGGAATTGGCTTCGACCTGCAAAATTGGTCACCCTCATCTTTAGGCTCTCGGAATTGGCTTCGACCCATAAAATCGGTCACCCCCCATCTCTAAGCCTTTATAATTGACTTTGACCCACATAACCGATCATCCTCATCCTTAGGTCCTCAGAATTGGCCTCGACCCTCTGAATTGGTTTTTCCCTTTCAAAGGCATCATGCTGTGTCTATTCGACGGCTATCGTTTATTCCAAACTCACCCATCGAGGGGATCTGTAGACACCCCATTCTAGAACCCCCTAACCTCTCCTTAGGTCCCTAGAACCTCCCCTCATGCGAACGAATGATTCGTTTGCGTTCGACGATTCTGACTTACCATGCGCACGAACAACCCATTTTCATCCGACGATTCCCTGTCCAAAGGACCGACGAGCCCTTCTGAGCCATATTTGACCCAAAGTAAAATCCTGAACCCGGTAGAAGTCCAAATACTTTCAAAGGTATCTGAAATACCTTTATAGCGGTTCACCCCATGTGCGATTCGGATCAATGGTTTGCGCTCTACGACCGATTTCCAAAGGAACTTGAAAGGGACTGCCAAACGGCAGGTTCCAAACCCTGCCTATCGGCAGTGTGCCTAAAAATACCTGCCGATTGGTAGGAACAAGTCTATGCCGATTGATAATGACCTGGGCTAATAAAAAGGAGGGGCTGGCCTCATTGCAAAGAAACCCAAGATTTGAAATCCCCCACTCTCAGTGAACTCAGAAAACCTCTCTCGAAGTCAGGTGATTTTCACATCCATATCCTTTTCCAACCAGCACTTTTCATCATCTATTCCACCAAACTTGGTGAATTAACTACCCTTAATCATCATCCAAGTGCAAGCTATGCTCTCCAACATTCAAGACCAAGATCAAGATCTTCAAGAAGGTCCAACTTTCTCAACTCCTTCTTCAAATTCTCCTAAATTCGCAGTAGCTTATTTTATTACTTAGCACTTTTATTCTCTCATCTCACATATCCTAATATACTTTTTATTTAGTATTATTGCACATATCTTATTTTCATATAAATACCCCCCCTCAAAAGAGAGGGTTTGGTCATAAATTCCAAACGGAAATTCTCACACTTTTCTCACATTTTCCTCACAACTAAAACACCTTTTTATACACATATAAATATGAGAAGTCCCCTATTGGATTTATGGGATAAACCCCACCCCTCGTTTTGTATACGAACTACGTGGACTTTGATGCCTCTATAGGCTACATAAGCGTCTCGAGGTAAAACCCGAGACTCGAGTCGTATTCCTACTTTTCTCCTATTTTCTATTTTTCTATATTCTTTAACTTAATTCTCTTAAATTCTATATATTTATGTATACATATATTTGTTCTTAGTGTTGTATTATTCCACATCCGTTATCATTCCATCATAATGATCAACGCAAGGATAATCACATAAATCCTATTTTCTAATATTACCTTTGGAACATTCCTATGGATGACTCGCTTTATCTCTTTCATGATACAAGTCGATGATTCCTATCTCCACTACATATACACATGCACACATATTACGGGGAAATAAAGAAAAATATCAACAATCCATGAGAGACCGCAAGGGCGGAATGGATGCCTAACACCTTCCAATTTCGTAACTTAGCCTCAGGACTCTTTTTGAATCATTTTGGTTTTTTATGTATCAGTATGTATTTGGATGCTGTCTTTCGGGATAGATCCCTTTTCTTTTATTTTTTTTGAGTAAAATAGACTAGCAACTCCATCTCTATACATTTTCACCTCATCATCGACGCCGGCCGAAGAGCTCCCGAGAGGGATGCGCGGGACCAAGATCCTCTCGACAAGAAGACCCCCCTCTTCTTCGTATCTCCCATCGCGAGTATCGGATATGTCCACAGCTGCTGCTGGTGATCCTGAGTCATAGCAGTCATTATGGTATTGACTGCTTGAGTAACATTATTTTCCTCCTCTACGGCTGTCACGGTTCCCTACGGTAACTGTGGCTCATGCTAAACCTGTCCAGCCTTGGCCCCTCTAGCAGCCCTATTGTCATGCTCTCCTAAGAGGCATCTATAACTAGACCGAATTTTTATAAGTTCACCATTAATATAATTTATATTAGCAGAAGAACGTAAATACGTAAATAAATATAACTGTCCTAATAATAGGGCTCTATATTAAAGAACACTATGCTGAAATCGTAATAAGTTAGCACAAATCCTAAGGAATCTAGAACCTGATGCTTTGATACCATCCGTGACACCTCTCTTATTAAAATAACGGGTGGCCATCCCTCTACTAAATTAAAATAAGAATATCACATGGATCATTCTTAGCATCACTGTCGAAACTTCAATTAATTACTAATCACCTATTATTTAATTAAGCCGTTGTCAACTTTTATCTTTATAAAAGTTCCATAAATTAGTAAATATAACCATTCATCACAATTCATTCAAATACATAATGAAAACCATAATTATGGAGTAAATCTAAATAATGCAATCTAATACATACAAATAAACCTAATAAACCATTAGTATAAAATTCATACAATAATCTCAATAAAGTGAAATAATCAAAATGAATAAAAAGTTTGACATATGAAACATGCCTGAATAGTAAGGAAAAGAGTCATGTATAGAATATCCAAAAATAAGATACGACTAAATCAAATCCTTGCAACACTCCACAGCTGTCGCAGCTTCGGTAACCTGGAAAGATCCTTATGTTTTGTGTCCCTGTGGCTGGACACTTAAAAGTTTTGTAAATATATTTGAAACGGGTCAGAGCCCAAAACCTTTTGAAAATATTTTGCGAGAAATTCAAATGCATAATAATTATGAATATATTTTTTCATATTTAAATTGGCATCGCACTCACATGAGATAATATTCAAACTATAGTGCACACCTAAAATATGCATTTTAACCTCCTAGTTATGCTATCCCGAGTAACTAGTCTCCAATATCCTTAACCACATAAGCTACCCTATCTCATGGAGAGTTATAAAATTAATTTTCCACATTTGTTTAATAATTATAATTCTCAATTATAATCTATTAATTCATTTCTAATAACTTTCACCAGTTATTATATCATTATTTACACCTAATGTCTTCATCTTGTATATAATTTTTCTGCACATTTATATAGGTATTTTTCCATATCACAATAAGCACACATATATTTCACTCACTATATGTGTATAAACTGCCATCCCTTAGAGTAATAGCTCACTGGATGCGAATCTCTAAAATCCTATCATGCTCCAGGGCATACACACATCATCCAGGGCTAATGGGTCAAAATCACACCACCGAACCCTAAAATCATGAACATACTTGAAGCGATCATAGTCCTGAGCCAGTTAGTCATGGACATACCAAAAATCACCTCACTATGGATCTAACCTCACATAGGGTGGGCATGCATGGCCATATGACCCTGGGGCCAATACTACACCGACTGAGATTCTCCAGGAGAGATCACCCACAATGCACAATCTCCTTGATAGCACTAGAATGGTATATTCATAAAACTATATCATACACACAGATATAATGATACATATATAAGGTCTCCATATATATATATCCCCAATTAATCTGGCTAACTGTGCATATTACTCGTAGAAATAGCCTATAATTTTCAAATATCATTTCCATTCCTAATTATTTAAACATCCACTTGTTTAATTAATTGATTCTTAAATTTTCATTTCTGGACACGTATTATTCTCTACCAGCCCGTATCCCCATTTTCTCGAATTTCCATTATAAATCCATTAATAAATTTCCTAAGTATAATTCCATCCAATACTCCTATTCATACCCCGAGTATATCCCTATTCATCCCAAGGCATTTTTATGAACACTAACCATTTTTACAAAAATCCTAAACAATTTTTGAACATCATAATTTAACCCGAAAGAAAATTATGACTAAATTATATCAAATAACCTAACTTGGCTGTAACAGGTACACTGAACTAGTTCGGCTTGAGGGCGAACCGACTCACCCCTGCAGACAACCCCAGTTGTTCCCGTTTAGATTTTCAACAAGGTATAATCCCAATTAATCAACCCCCAATCATATTTTCTCAATGATTATCAATTATCATGAATCCTAAACATGAAATAGATCCAATTGAATATAAAATTCATCTACACATGATCACTACATTGGCTTTAGACTAAATTTCTAACTATTATGGAACTCTCATAATACCATAATAGTTTGTAATTTCTCAAACTTCTAGATCAATGTATCATCTATCTACACGGGATTCAAATTTTCATATTTTAATTCATATAAATCACACAATTTTATTATGAATTCATTTCTCCCAAACCCAATTATATATGAATCCCACCCAAAAACCATTTCCCAATCATGATATGAAATGAATTATGCACATAAATATTTAGCCAGATAATTACTTGCCTTTATATTCGCAGGGTTTGAATTTGATTAAAAAGTTTTCTTTGAAGATGATTAAAATCCCCATAATTTCTTCCCAAATTTTTTCAATTTGATCTCCCTTGAATTCCTTTATCTTTATATTGAAACTCATGAGTTTTTCTCCACTTTTCTCTTCACTTTCTCTCTAACCTTTGGTGTGGCTCAAAGAAAGCTTTGGGTATTGTAAAATGATTGTTCAACTCACCCAAACCCTTCATTTTATAAGATGAATCCCCAAATTTCGTTTCCACATCCCATTAAAATGATGAAAATGCCTCAATATGAGTCTCGACTAGTCAAAAAGCCCTCGGAACCTAATTAATACCACCGGGTACTTAATTTGAACTATTTCGAATCAATCGTATACTTGAAATCCTGATCCAACTCACTAATCACGAATCTCCCACCTCAACCTGGTATCACCCACACATGTGTCCTGATTGAAATACCGTTAAATCCGTCGCATTTACTTACTTAAGATGGAAATACCATTTGACATTAATTTATTTACTTTATCACACTAGTAAATATTGAATCACATAAATGTTATTCCATTTTGCACTAATTAACATTTATTTCAAATTCACATTATTTCCTAATTTATTTTAAGTTACGTGCAAACAAGTAATTTAAATGCCAAATTATAAATACTTTAAATTACAGGGTGTTACAAGTGATGTAGGGAAATGGAGAGAAGGTTTGGAAAAATGGAATTTTGACGCAATGATTTCGAGGAGAATGTTCTGACTTCAGGAAGGGACCCTTGGGAATTAGGTTATGGTATACTTAAATAGTAAAAAAATAGGTTTTTAGAGGGGTTCCGATCGACATGGCCCCTGGCCTGTCTATTGGAAAAATATTACTTTGCTGGACAAGAAAACTACACCCTGTTGATAGGCAGTGGGTGTGGGGTGACTGTAACCGTCCAGAATGGAATTTTTCCAAAAAATGGGCATAAAATGCAAACCGCAAGTTCGAATTTTGTACATACAGGTCCATTGAAAAAGGTATTCATAGACTTTAAAGAATCCATTAATCCACTCCCATGTTCGAGAGTTTACCAATGTCAAACGGGACTTGAAGCACCCAACGGACTTTGGACGAGGGTCCTTAGAGTAAAAGGGAAAGTAAGCGCGAACCGTAAGGACGATTCATGTTTGGTATAGACCATTGGAAAGGGAATTCAGAGTCCTATGAGGCTTCAATAAGATTCAATTAGGGTGAAGAGATGTATGAGGTCAAACGAGATTCGAAAGCACCTGGTGGCCTCTGAATTAGGTCTCGGAGTAAAAAGGCTGATTCATGCACATTATGGACCGTTGGATAGGGAGTTCAGATATTTATATGGTTTCAATGAGCTTTGTTCAGGTTGGAGGGTTGGTCGAGGGCCGATGGCCTCTATATTAGGTTTCAAAGTAGGACCTAGGGTTTTATGGTGGGAGGAAGAGTGTTAGGGACATAAGGAGGTGTTTAGGAGTACCATGATAGGGTTTATACACTAATCTATGAAAAATTTAACAAGTCTTTATAAAAGAGTCAACGAGGTCTTTCAATGTGGACAAGTTGCAGACCTATCTCCAACACTGCTCACAACACAAAACTCAAATTCTATTCAAGTAAGTTTACCAATAATACCATTATTAAATGTCTAATTTATTTTGGATTCCCAAAAGATGCAAAATACATTTTGCACAACTAAAATGTATGTGTTGCTATATACATTAATAAATAGGTGATGTTCCATCAATCTTATAACCCCCTAATATAATGGATCCTACTAGATAGCCCATGAGACTCAAACATCAAAGAGTGGGAGTATATACTAAAGGTAAGATTTATCCTAGAAAAAGACAAATTGTGTAATACCCATAATTTTTAACATTTATATGAATTTAAAATAAAATTTCTTAATTAATAATTACATGTGAAATAGGATTTATAATTGGTTAATTTGAAGATGTGTAACTTAATCGGAGACTTGTTAAATTAATTATGGATTTGGTTGAATAATGGACTAATTGGTCGTGGGTCTTACCTTCTTTTGGCTAGATTATTCTAGAAAGGGTATATGTGAAGGATGAAAGACCACGATCCAGAGGGTTAGGGACTTTCTTTGGGAACACGACTTGGAATTGGAAGTTTAGTTAATGTGGGCAATACGAAAATAAAAAATTATATGCAACAGAGTTTGGGTTGCAACTTAGGGCTAATTACCCCACGGTTGCGAGAGTGTTGAGCTGCGGTTTGCTTGCGGTCTATCCACTAGTAGGTTGGTTCCCTTCTAATTGCTTGACATACACAAAATATGCACTTTTCTCATTATTTTTTCACACAAATTCTCTCCCTCTCTAAACTAACCTAACTTCTCTACAATTCTTTAGCATATCCAACCCAACTCCATTAGCAAACCCAAAATCTAAAAGGACAATAAGAAATATTATTATTCAAGGGTAAGAGCTGAAGTAATTCAAGATATTAAATAAAGGTTTTCAAGGAATTCACGAATGTTTTTTAAGGCATTAAACTATTCAAGAATGTAAGTTCTAAACCCTAATTACTAAACGCTAAACCCAAAATCTTAAAATAGAACTCTAAATCATAAAAACTATATTGTAAACTTAAAACCATAAACCCTAAAGATTAACCTTAAAACCAAAACCCTAGAATCTAAAACCTAAAACCTAATAACAAAACCCTAAACCCTAATTTCCGATTCCTAAACCCTATAACCCAAGCACTAAAAACCAAACCCTAATCCTTAAACCATTATTCATAATAATTTGCAAAATTAACAAATTACAAATTTATTCATGCAAAATAATAATAGGCTAATATTAATAAAAAAATCATATATTTTTTGAATTACTTTGTTATTGGGTAAAAGTATTATCAACCAACTTACCACCATATGCAAACCTATCTCCAAATAATGAAAAATGACTCACCCAAATAATGGAACTCTCAATTCCAGAAAGCAGTCAAGAAAATATAAGAGTACCTCACTCACATACCTGTATTGATTCCCCATCCCCCAACAGGGAAAACATTTACTACTCTACATGACCATAACCGACACGATTGTAGGATCCATGTACTCAAGGCATGCCATCAATATACTTTTATCCATACATATGCATAATTGTTATATTATCCTAAACTAAAATGTTAGGATTAAAATTGAGTGTAGACAGCTAGGGTAATACATCTTCTCATCTAATTCACTTTATATGTAGAACTAATTTGGGACTTCACAAGTTTAATTCAAATTAATGCTAAATTGATTTGAGTTAACCTTTAACAATCCTCATGATTTAAGATATGTAATTTGGAATTTATATGATGTATAATTGGAATTGTGTAAATTGATGTACACTCTTCAAGTTAGTATTATAAATTTGGAAATTTATAACATAGGCATGCTAGCATTGTACCTTATGATTTATAATTGTATATTCTTTTTAAAAGAATTCAGTTCCTTATGGGCTGCATAATTGAAGATAATGAATCATAAATTTTTATGTTAATTTTTACATATTGCGAGTAGTAATGAATTAGTAAATCAATCAAAGATGAATTGCCCATTTTCACGTAATTATGCTAAAGGGAGAATACGTTTTTAGTAGACTAGTTATTGAGATGTAGATTAATACTAATTATCACAAATGCATCTTGAAACAAATCCATGTGTATATAATTATTGACATGTAATTAGAACGTAATTGGCTATGATATATGACGTTTGGGACTTAAAAGTAGAATTATCAATTGGGTGGGATAAATGAACATATTGTGACTATAGCTTTGAGTAGTAACCTAATTAAGAAACATGTAACGAGATAAAGACAATGGTGATAATTCTTAATTGATAATAAGTAATGAAGCTGATTATATTGTGTGTGCCGAGATACAACACCTTATTCATGCGTACTCCATAATGGTAGTCTTGATTCGATTGTGAGGGCTGAAGAAAATGTTGCATGATTTATGTGTTTCCCTTTATGTGAGTAGTGCACCCATGATAGTGAATGGAGGGTATAGATATAGTGGCAATTTTATTTATGAGTCCTTCGTGCTTGGTGGGCCCATTCTAGTTAATGGCAGTGCATGGTTGATGTGACAGTTATTATATGTTGTGTGCCACGTGATGGGCGTCCGGGCAGGGCAATTGGATGTGATTATGATTTAATTAATTAAGATATTAATTAATTATTGAAACTTAATAGATAATTAAAATGTACTATGAGGTTCCGTTTCATAATGCACATAAATTGCAAATAATACATATGAAGAGTGCGCTTTTGTTCAAACAAAGAAATTATTTAATTAAACTCAGTTTTTCAATTAAATCCTAAAACATGCATCTAGGTGTGATTGAAATCAATATGATCATGCAAGAACATTCAATCACAAACAAAACACACAAGTGAGTAACCCCAAAGGGGAAAACCCTTTTATTTTCACTATAATTTGTAAAGAACGGTTTACACGGATTACAATAAAAACTAGAGTGACATACGAAATACCCTCAGATGTCGGTTCCAATGTCATCGGCTGGAATCTCTCGCAAGAACTCCAGATGGGTAGTAATGGAAAAGAGACGGCTTCTCCACAAGTTACTCCAGATGAGTAAAAATGATCCTCTTAAAGGTTTAAAGATTCACATACATATATGGGAGTGTTTATGTGAATAAAGAAGGCATGAAACCTTAAAATATGAAGTCTATTTTTTGGACAGTAAAAAACAAAAATCGTGTGCTAAAAATACTTGGAAAACGTGTAGAATGAAGCCAGATATTTATACGAAAATCGAGGCGGTGGCATCACTCGAACGAGTTCGAGTGAATGACAAAGAGATGTCGTTCGAACGAGTTCGCGTGACATACTCATATCGCTCGAACGACAGAGCGATGTCATTTGAATGAGCTCGTCGATCGAGGACAGTTCGATTCTACACTTAGAATTTTTTTTGCTTTTAATAAAAAACAATTCAGACTTCAAAAAATATTTTCTAAAAAATTCCCAAATATTTATGCAAATATAAACAAATGCAATAAATCATTTTACCAATAATGCATAGTGGAGTAGTGGGAATGAGTTGAGCAGCACGTCGCATGAAGCATGATGCACGTGTGAAGATGGTGGGCGCATGGATTCGGATCAAGGCCGTCGTGGATGATCGTGTTGACGTGCCGAATGTAGCGGTATCAAACATACATTCTGTGATATAGGACAAATATAAATTTCCTATATTCTACCTCGGATATTTATAAAATTATTCCCTTAAAAATCTCCCCCTATGTCTATGTTGGTACATACATTAAAAATCCGAATTATGCTATCTCCATAAAACAAATGACATATAAGACAATAAACCCATTACACCCTCAAACTGAGAATACTAAATGACATGTCGTCAATAAAACTTCAACATCTTCAAGTCTGCGTCTTTTCAGAAATTCTCAAAGCTTTTCTCATCAGGGTGTGCAATCTAATAATCACCAATTTTGTACCCACACACATGAGATAAAGCAGATACCCGTGACACGCAACAGTTTGAAATATAATGATATGCAAAAATTAAAGATCAATTAAGCTTGAGAAAATCATTGATAAATCAATCAAACAAATTCTCCCTCATAATTCATTCTCCCCCTTTTTATAATGTCCCCAAATAGACAAATATGAGAAGAACAAATAAATTCCACAAGGTAATAAAATTTCTATTTTTGAATTTTTCAAAATTTTTTGCATAAAATATACAATAAAGAATCACACCATGAACAAACACAAAAATAGCCAAGTCGATGATAGCGGTAATGTAGGGGTGTGATCGAATTAGATAGGAAAATCAATTCATACAAACATGTAACACCCCGTGTTTTTATTTATTATTTTAATTAATTAATTGGAATTTTCGAGAAAAATAAATTTTTGAATTTTAAAATTTTTATTGGCAAAATATGTTGGTTATGATTTTAGAAGAATAAAACTTCAAGCGGAATTAAAATCGGAGTTAAAACGGATTTTATATTGATTTTACAATATTTTTGCCTTATGGCATTTTTTTGGGGAAACTGTCAGTTTTTCGGGGTGATCGATCGATCGACGGGGGGGGGGGGGGGGGTAGATCGATCGACCCTCCCAGAAAACGTGCGCTGTAAGCTGTTTTGTTAAGAGTTTGTGTAGGATTAGGACTCCTAATCACTATATAACCTTGTTAATCCGTAGGGGGACTTCTCATAATCACTTTTTCTCCAGTTTTTCACCAGAGAACACTTCCAAATATTTTTCCTCTCATCATAATCATCAACCTTCAACAAAATCAAGTTTTTGTCACAAGTTTTGGCACAAGTTTTTGAAGGCTTAATTGGGGTTTAATCAAGATCGTTCAAGAACACTCTTTTGCTAATTTTTCGAGAGGAATCCAGATTTCTAATCAGATTTTCAACACGATCTTCACAGGCATGAATACTCTATTCTTTTCCTTTAGTATTATGCGTTTTAAGTGTCGCCTAAACACTTAATTACATGTTTTCTTAAAAATAATTAGTAACTTAATTAGAAAAATTGAATACTAATTATGGGGCTATTTTTATAAAATCTTTTAATCTGAATAATATTCATAACCCTTTGGGTACGTAGGATTGATGAGCGATTTTGGGTTTTATTGGTGTAGGTTGCATGTAGAAAAATTCTAGTTTTAAAATAAATGATTTTTGGGTGCGTACAACTCATGTAATACATATAGAGATAATAAAATTTGGGTTTTGATATATGTATAATGAAAATTTGGTATATTTAATTTAAAATAATTAAATGAGATTATTTGGATATTGTTGGAATTGTGATAATTAAATTAAAGATTTAATTGAATTGGACTATCATGCGCAGTTTATATATTGATTAATTATGCTTGTTTTGTGTGACTTGTTGGTATTATGATGTTGCCTTTGTGACGACGGGTTGTTGGGTATTATTTATCTCCCTATATTTTAGAATGCCTCTAGGTATGGGACTAGTGGGTATGCCTTTTGATGATTTACGCCTTCTAGGTATGGGACTAGTGAGGGTAGATTATCCCGTTTTTATCATCTTGAGGGTGGGCTGATTTTTATTACTTTATCGTCGTTACGGTAGTCTAAGTACGAGACTAAGTTAAGATTTATGTTAGAAAATCCTCCTATACATAGGATAGGACGTATTGATAACTTGGGGACCCTTAGGTATGGGACTAAGGGGTATTTTGAGGATCTCACATCGATTAAAAAGGGTGGGGTAGTTTATAAATTGTGAAATTTAGAAATTGAGAATTAATGCCTAAGATAAAAACGGGTATTAAAATTTGTGGTGACATAATGTGTCGGGGCTGACAGTTTAAACGGGCCAGAGGGCGATTTATGTCGTGTCGTGTGTGGAACCTTGTCATGTGTCGGGGCCGACAGTAAACGGGTCAGAGGGCGATTGACAAGGGTAACCTTGTCATGTGTCGGGGCCGACAGTAAACGGGTCAGAGGGCGATTGACAAGGGGAAGTGTGACACTTTAATAAAAAGTGAGAACAATAATAAAAGTTGGTTAATTTAATTAAATTAACATCGTGGGACTTGGGAATTTAAAATCATATTGGTGTGCCTTTATAAATGGGGATTTTTGCGGGTAGTTAGTAGGTTATAATTATCGCGTTTAATTATCCCGTTTAATTTAAAATATTCTATTGTGATATTTATTGCGTATAATGCTACTGTCTGGATTCAAGAATCCTAATTGAGGGGAGTAGTGTGTATTCTTGCTCGGGGCTTTGGCTCTGACCCATGCGTTGACTAATCTTTTTCAGGATTAGAATTAGAGAAGCTGCATAAGTTTATCGGAGTTATCATTTGGTGCAGCTGGAGCTGATTTACTTTATCGCTTTGTTTTAGTTTAAACTTTCTTTTCCAGTCGTATTTCAGTATGAGACTTCATTGGAGTTTTATTGGGCCATTCGGTTCCAAAGTTGTTTAAAGGATTTATGTTGGATTATTCAGATCTTTGTTATTCAGGTTTTATTTAATCATTATTGGAGATTGGATTTTTGGAGTTAGCATGTGATGGATCTTTTATCGCTTAGTTATTTGTGATTATTTGGGATTTATTCAATTATTTATCTTATGGACTGATTATTTATGTCTCATATCTGTCTCATGCTAAGAATGGTATTTTATTTAGTTCACGCCCGGCATAGTTCGGCGGCGGTGGCTGGCCACCCCGTCTGTCGGATTTTGCGGGGTGTGACAAAACATAACATATGTGCACGATGATTATCGGATACTCCTAATTAATGAACTCAACATCTTCCTTAGGTGTAAAAAGATGGAAATATATTAAATTGACTCAATCAAATCAGCAAATCAAAGCTCAAAGTGATTTCCATACCAATAACGCCCAAAACGATTTAATGATTTTTCAAGACTTTCAAGGAAGTGCAAACCCGTTTAAATTCTCCAACCAAACTCCCTCAGATTTATATTTTGTATAGAGGTGATGTAAATTCTCAAACTTTCGAGAATTTATGGTGAAACCTAACGGCCCATATTTGGCATGAATTTCTTTTTATTGCCTTTAAATTTTTTGGGCTATTTTAACCTCTTTGGACCTCGAATAATTAAAATTCCTCAATTTTTTAGGTCCGATTTAAACGGTGGCTTAATCACAAAGGATAAATGAGTACCTTTCGTAGCCCTTCATCGTTGATAAAATACCACAAAATCTCACCAACTGGATTTTACATGCATTCCAATCTTGTCAAGTTTTATCGCATATTGTTCGTTGTATAGACAAAATTGAGATGGAAACACTCAAGCCAATATGTGATAGACAAGTACAATAATCAAATAAAGTCGCGCATGAGTGCAATAAAGGAGATAATGAGCCAAACATGTAGAAATATATCACTAATCACATCTCAAAGACTCCAAATAAGGTAAAGCACATGGATGCAATGATGTAGCGTCTCAAATAACTATCAAACAGTCATATAAATAAATGGAATGAAAGTTGTGACTCGGATATCTTAAATGCTCATCCATAAAAGGTGTAAACAAAATACAAAAATCTTTTTGTGCTTTTCTAAAATTTTTAGAAAAAGAAAATCTTTTTAGATTTTTCAAAAAAGATATAAAAAGAAAAAAAATAAGAATACATATGATACAAACTAGCAATAGGAATCATATGATATGATCATGACAATCAATCCTATTCTAGACAAAGACCATCCCTTAGTCAACTGTGAAAATCCTTAAAGACTTCCTAAGACTCTCGAATCTAAGAACATCTAAAGGTTTCGTGAAAATATCGGCTAACTGAGCGTCAGTGGGTACGAAACTCAAGGATACGACTTTCTACTCAACTAACTCACGTATAAAGTGCTCGCGTATCCTGATGTACTTTGTGCGCGAGTGTTGAACCGGATTTCAGGATATGTGTATCGCACTCGTGTTATCACATGAGATGGTCATGGTGTCCTTTGATATCCCATAATCCTCCAACATTTGCCTCATTCATAAGAGTTGCGTGCAACAACTCCCGACAACGATGTACTCAGCCTCCGCAGTGGACAAAGAGATGGAGTTTTATTTCTTGCTCAGCCAGGAGACAAGAGTAGAACCAAAATAGAAACACGCACCAGAAGTACTCCTACAACCATCTACATCCCCGGCCCAATCGACAACCGAATAGGCGGATAAATGAGCATCGGTATAAAAGGAATACCAAATACCGTAGGAGAGAGTCCCACTCACGTATTTGATAATACGTTTTAGAGCGAGTAAGTGTGACTCTTTCGACGACGCCTGATATCTCGCACAGACTCCAACACTAAAGGCTTGTGACACCCCGCCCGCCAGGGGAGAGCGAACGGAGCGATACTATCGATAAAACTAACTAATTACACAATATAACAAGCTATAGAGCATCTAAATCCCACAACAACAAAAGAGAACTACCAATCTCAATCTCTTCAAATAAATACCAAGTCTCTCGAATTACATACAACAACTAACTCGAAAATAAAATACAAATCTCCAATGCTCTTTACATCAAAATAATACAATCTTCTCTCTTGTATTAAAAATCTTCCCAAAATAATCCTTGCTAAAATCAATCTCCATAGCGCCCCAAAATCCGCGCTAATCTGCCACTAAAAGAAAATATGGGGAAGTACACAATACGACAGGAAGATGCTCAATAAATATTAGCGGTGAATAAAACGTCATAATATGAATACGAATATTTAAATAAAATGCGGATCTCATAAGCAATTATATCAATATAATTTCTCAACAACACATTACCGGGTCACCAGGCCTCACCACCGTACCGCGCCTATGCATTTTTCTAGCATATCCGAAAAAAGGAATATTGGCAAGTGCCCAAATTCAATGCCATAATAAAATCTCATGACAACATGCTCAATACAAATATAATACCACATGAATCAAAATTAGATTCCAACAATTATTTTCCAGAATTCTAATGAATTTATCAATTCAAATATGAGTTCAAATAAATATGAAACCAATGGAATAACACTCGTGAGATTACGGAGCATATTGTGTAAAACCCCATACCTCAAACCACGATGAGAAACCAACCATAAATCTGCCCAAAAACGCAGATAAAACCATCAAAATCAGTCCTCAAACATAAAAAAACTCCTCCAAGATCATCCTCAAAACAACCCCCAAGAACACCACAAAAACCTAAGGTTGAAAGCATAAATTAAAGGGTACTGTTTGTGTATAAAAGAGAGGAAAAGAAAATATATTTTATGGGTATTTTTGTGCCACAAGGCTGTTCCAAAATACTTGCCCACGATCCCTTTTTATAAGGTAAAAATATAAGAGTTGGAAACCAAAACAACCACCTCGAAAATACTTGTTGCTCACATTTTCTGGAGGGGTCGATCGATCGACCTCCAGGCATCGATCGATCAATGGCCCCCAAAAACTGACAGTTCGCCCTTAAAAAATTATAAGGGACAAAAATTATAAAATCAATATAAAATCCATTTTAACTCCGTTTTCGAAACCGTTTGAAATTCTCGCCTTTAAAAATAATAACCAACATATTTGAGCAATAAAAATAATTTTTATCTCAAAATTTATTTTTTTCCTCTTTATTTTGAAAAATACTCCAAAAATTACTCGAGTTGTTACAAGGCTATGTTGGGACGACTGACAGTCAAGTAGAGAAGAGTACTTATCATACTCCGATACAAGGTTTGTTCTACGTCCTTGCCTGAAGTGTCCTTACTAAGATTGATAGAAGTACTCATAGGTATACGTGCATGCTTAGCGGAGTCTAAACCAAATTTTTTCACTAGGTCTCTAGCATACTTGGATTAGAAGATGAACATCCCATCCTCTAGCTGCTGAACCTGGATACTAAGGAAGAAAGTAAGCTCACCTACCATGCCCATCTCAAACTCACTTTTCACCTCCCCCTCAAAGTGGTGAGCATTCTGGGAGCACGTGGATCCAAAGACTATGTCGTCCACATAGACCTGGGCAACCAAAATAGCATCGTCGTCTCTCCTGACGAACAACGTCATATTAACTCCCCCTCTCTTGAAGCCACGGATTAAGAGATAGGAAGTAATCCTTTCGTACCAAGCACGAGGTGCTTGCTTCAAACCATACATGGCTTTCCTTAGATAGTAGACGTGCTCCGGGTGCTTGGGGTCTTCAAACCTTTTTGGTTGTTCCACGTAAACCTCCTCCTGTAGAATTCCATTTAGAAAGGCACTCTTGACGTCCATCTGATATAGCTTGAAGCGTAAATGACATGCGATGGAGAGTAGTAAGCAGACGGACTCAAGCCTCGCAAAAGGAGCAAATGTCTCCCCAAAGTCTACACCCTCTATCTGTGTGTAGCCTTTAGCGACCAACCTAGCCTTGTTTTTGATTATGGTACCATTTTCATCCATTTTATTCTTGAAAATCCACCTGGTACCTATCACATTTGTCTCACTAGGTCGGGGCATAAGTTCCCAGACATTATTCTTTTTAAACTAAAGAAACTCATCCTGTATAGTAGATATCCAGTGTTCATCCTTGAGTGCTTATTTGTGATTCTTAGGCTCAACTTTAGATATGTAGGAGACATGGATAACAACATTCTCTAGATGAGCACGAGTCTTGACCCCTAAAGTGGGATGTCCAATAATGGTGTAAGGATAATGACTCTTGCGAACCCAAGCAGGTGTGTCCCCTAGAACAGGAGTAAGGTCCACCCTGGGTGTGGGAGACACAGTGGAATCATAAAAAAGGAGTGTGTCATCCTCACTCAAATGGGTGGAGTTAATAGACGTCGATGGTTCGTCATCTTGTACAGTAATGTTTATTGACTCCATCACCTTAGAGCTCTTTAGGTTAAAAACTCGGTACGCTCTACTATGTGATGAATATCCTAGCAATATTCCCTCATCTCTTCGGGAGTCGAACTTTCCTAATTTCTCTCTATCCCGTAGGATGTAGCATTTACTCCCAAAGACATGGAAATATGCAAGGTTGGGCTTCTTTCCAGTCCACAATTCATAGGGCATTTTAAGTTTGTGTGGACAAAGGTAAACCCTATTCACCGTATGGCATGCAGTAGACACTGCCTCTACCCAAAATCTCCTAGAAACTTTATGACCTAGAAGCATAGATCTAGCCATTTCCTGAATCGTCCTGTTCTTTCTCTCAACAATCCCATTTTACTGAGGAGTCTTCACAGCAGAAAACTCACATTTGATTCATAGGCTATCATGATAAAGATCTAATTTTTGCTCCGTAAATTTAGTGCCGTTGTCACTACGCATTCTATTAATAGTGACTTCGTGTTGGTTTTTCAAGTCACGACACTTGGTCATTAAAAAATCTACAACATTGGATTTCTCTCTCAGAAAACCTACAATCGAATATCTGGAGAAATCATCTACCATCACTATGATGTACCTCTTACCACCCAGACTCTCAGTAAGAGTAGGACCCATAAGATCCATGTGAATTAACTCAAGCACACGAGAGGTGGTAATGGAATTCAACTTCCAGTGGGAGCTAGGGATTTACTTTCCCAACTGATAGGGTCCACAAATCGTGGAAGTTAGCTTTCCAAGTGTTGGTAAGCCACGTACTAGGTCCTTTTTAGCTGAGCGTGTCAAATCTCTAATGTTCACGTGACCTAGACGTTGGTGCCACAGATCCATAGGAGTGATCATGGCGCTGTTGCAGACAAGTGAGGATTTGGGCACAGTCCCATAGCAATTATCCTCTGTCCTCACCGTCTTTATTAGGAGTGTCTTTAAAATATTTTTCATTTTTCTTTTCAAACTTATTTTTCTCAAATTTTTTTTATCTTTGAAATTTCCATTTTTCTCGAATATGAGAATTTTCTTGATTTTTTTTGCAAACAATGCCAAACCATCTAAATCAAGGTCACACTCGAAACCAAACGTTTTTATCTCCCTTTTTCTATATGACTCTAATCTCTTTCTTTCCGACCCCTCAATCTTCTTATCCTGGGCGTTAAGTGCAATTCCCTTATCTTTAGGCTTGACAGATTTAGGAAACATATCAATTTCATACGTTTGTAACTCTCTAACAAGTTCCTCTAATTTAAGCGTGTTTAAATTAATCATAGAATTTAGCACAGTGACTTTAGGGATAAAACGCTTAGGCTGTGATCTTAGAATCTTTTTAACAACTCTAGCATTAGGAATGTGTTCACCAAGATTAAAGCTAGTGTTTACAATATCAGATAATCTATCATAAAATTCATCAAAACATTCAGTCTCAATCATGGTGATAGTTTCAAATTGAGTTGTCAAGTTTTGCAGTTTTGATTCTTTCACAACATTAGTTCCTTCATGGGTAAGTTGTAAAACATCCCATGCCTCTTTTGACGTGGTACACGTCATTATTCGTCGGAACTCGTCAGGTGTGACGGATCCAGAAATAACAATTAGACCCTTAGAGTTAAAAGTTAACCATTTAAATTCTTCTTCAGTCCATACAGTCACAGATTCTAAATTAGTCACGTTATCAGCTGTGATGGAGGGAGGTCTCCACCCTCTTTCAACTAAAATCCAAACTCTTTCATCAATGGCTTTTAAATCAGATTTCATGCGGGGTTTCCAGTAAGAATAATTTGTCCCATCAAAAACTGTCATTTTATTATATAATTTCTCCATTTTGAACACGCCCTTTTTCAAAAATCAAATTTTCAAAAAATTGATATCTTAGAATTTTTTTGCAGAAAATAGGAATACGCGATAAATTTCTGATACCAATTTGAAGAGTGCGATTTTGTTCAAACAAAGAAATTATTTAATTAAACTCAGTTTTTCAATTAAATCCTAAAACATGCATCTAGGCATGATTGAAATCAATATGATCATGCAAGAACATTCAATCACAAACAAAACACACAAGTGAGGAAAAATCCCCCAAAGGGGCAAAACCTTTTATTTTCACTATAATTTGTAAAGAACGGTTTACACGGATTATAATGAAAATAAGAGTTACATATGAAATACCCTCAGGTGTCGGTTTCGATGTCGTCGGCTGGAATCTCCCGTAAGAACTCCAGATGGAAAGCAATGGAAAAGAGATGACTTCTCCACAAGCTACTCAAGATGAGTAAAAACGATCCTCTTGAAGGTTTAAAGATTCACATACATATATGGGAGTGTTTATGTGAATAAATAAGGCATGAAACCTTAAAACATGAAGTCTGTTTTCTGGGATGTAAAACGCAGAAATCGTGTGCAAAAAAAAACTTGGATAACGTGTAGAATGAAGACAAATATTTATACAAAAATCAAGGCAGCGGCGTCGCTCGAACGAGTTCGCACGACATCCTCATGTTGATTTAACGACAGAGAGATATCGTTCGAACGAGTTCGCGCAACATGCTCATGTCGCTCGAATGACAGAGCGACGTCGTTTGAACGATCTCATCGACCGAGGACAGTATGCTTCTACACTTAGAAATTTTTTTGCTTTTGACAAAAAACAATTCAGACTTCAAAAAATATTTTCTAAAAAAATTCCCAAATATTTATGCAAATATAAACAACTCCAATAAATCATTTTTCCAATAATGCGTAGTGGAATAGTGGGAATGAGTTGAGCAGCACGTCGCATGAAGCATGATGCACGTGTGAAGATGGCGGATGCATGGACTCGGATCAAGCCCATCGTGGATAATCGTGTTGACATGCCAAATGTAGCGGTATCAGACATACATACTGTGATCTAGGACAAATAAAAAATTCCTAGATTCTACCCCGGACATTTGTAAAATTTTGTCCTTATAGCATATATATATATATGCTCTAAGGACATAATTTTATAAATGTCCAGGGTAGAATCTAGGAATTTTCTATTTATTCCATGGACCATTTCATGTGCTAGGATAAATATTTTACCTACCTCTGAGTGATCATCATATAATTCTTAATATGTAGGTGCTATTAGTATTTGATTACTTCATATTTTAGTCGTTTGAGTCGAGTTGTACTATTCTAGTTGGCTTGTACCTGATTAGTCATAACATGTCTATTTTATTTTAGTTGTGTTAGTGGATTGAGATTTAGACTCTAGTTTTGAGACAATATGGTTTGGTTTTATTTCATGGATGATAAGACTCTTTATATTATATTAGTTCATAGTGATAATTCAGGTTTATGATTTTGAAGTTATTATCCCATCACATTCTTTACTTGTTATATATTTATCTTATTGATTCTTTACAAGCTAAGAATGATATTAAATTTGTATAAATAATTTCTATATCCAATTATTGAGACTTCATGAATCCTAATATCGATATAAAAGGTTTTTACATATTGATTTGTAAAGGATCTTGAGATAATGACTTCATTGACAGATAAAAATAAAAATCCCTACAAAATCACACATGTGGAATAAAGGAAACTCTGGCAAAATAACGAAAGCAAGAAGAAGAAATCGCTCTGAGTTGGACGAGCGTCCGCACATACTAAGAGGGTAAAATGCATTATATTTACTTGCTTTAGGTAATTTATTAAATTAATTTAATTTCATCCATTATTTTAAAATGTCGTGTGCCCTTAATTTTTTACATATTAAATTTTAATTTGATAATTCAATTATTGTTTGATTAGTCTATTCCCATATATACTTTTATCGTCTAAAAATGGTGAGGTGATTTGCATCTTAGTAAAATATTTTATGATAGTAAATAAAAGAATAATAACTAGAAAAGAACAGAGAGAATGGGGTTGATAGACAACAGAGATGAGACAGGATTTACGTGGTTCATCCCAAAAAGAAAACGTACATCCACGGGTGCCAGTAATTCTTGTTTTATAGTTATGAGTATACAGTTAGGGTTTCTATGATTACAAGGATGACTGAGTCGTCCCTTTCCACATGGGTTTCCCCCACTTATAGATGATTAGTTGGGAATCTTAGGGATAGGTGGACCGCCTTTGTAGGTCAGAAAGTTACACCAATACAAATGCTATAACATATTGATATGCTTTAGATATAACTTATGCATTTGAAGGAGTGCGTGTGTAATTACCACGTAAAAACCACATTCCCCTTATTCCCACGTGACTCGTGAGAACTTCATTACGTGTATGTGAGGATACGACTGCACGGTATAAGTAAATGGTTACACCAAATGAGGAAAGATCTCAATTGAGGTTGGTCGAGTAGATAGGTACCTGAGATGACCTCATGCTGGAAATGAGATCGATCATATGCTAAACGATTATGGGTCCCTCATTATGACACCTAGGTTCCACGTAGGCTGGACCTACAAGGGTATAATAGAAAGCCCTGAAGACTTCGGGCACAAGCTCTGTGATATTGAATAGTTACTACTTTAAAGTGAGTGGACGGAGTGCTTATTCTACACATCATTGAAGTATGTTGTCGACTCAGTTTCTGGTCAGCGTGGACCGAACATATTACTTTGGATTCTTGTTGAAGTACTGAGGACATGTCGCAGGCAACTGAACCGTCTTCCTGTAATGATTATTGCAGGGTGCGTGTGCAAGTTCTCTGCATCGCCAATTGAGTGTTGCAGACTTTACGTCTTCCCTCGCGGTAACTTTTCAGCTGTCTTTTTAAAACTGTAAATACCCATTATCTTTTTTTATCCAAATCATAGTTTCAAATACTTCGAGTTTACATAGAGAGAGAAATAATCATTCCAAAAAATCTAGAGGGTGATTTTCTCCCGACGATTTCTTTTCTAGTTCTTCCTTTTGCTCGTTTGGTATGCTTTCTTGTGTTATTTCCTGTTTAAATCCTTCGTCTTTCCTTTCATTTACCAGGCACGTCCTTTTTAGGGTTTCACTATTCCTCTTGAATTTAGTTTTTCCCTTTTCTGGTTGGTGTGTGGATTGTTATGGAAATTTCTGATGGGAGTATGTTGATTTAGATGGCCAAAGAGTTGGTTTTCCTAGGGTTGAGGTAGCATTAGAATTTACGGTGTTAATTTGTTGTGTGGGAGACTTTTTGTTCAGCTCTCTAGTTCCATTGTTGCATTTGTTTTGTCTTTTGAAGTTAAATTGCAATCTTTATGAGTTTTTTGCCCCACGTTCAACGTATTTACGAGTTTGTATTCGATTTTGAGTTTTAACGCTCAAAATTACTGTTAGAAGGTTCCCTCGCCCTCTATAGGTAATTATATCGGAGGAAGAATTGGGTCACCCTAAATATACACCCAAAACTTCATGAAGTAGTGGTTCTGCACCTTACCCAGACGAGCTTTTCGTTAATTCCCCTATCTTAGACAATTCTCAAATAGGTTATTTCGCACCCCTTTATCCGTATATTAATTTGAAAAGACAAAGAATCTATGTCTTTTATAAATTTAGAATCCGTTTAAGAGGATGTTGGTTTGAACAAAGCTGAGGATGTTAGGCTAAAAAGTGTAGACCCCTTTCCATCTACTTCCCCAGTGGATGAATCTTTGATCGACGTGGTAGAAGAAGAGGAACAAATCTATTTTGAGTTTTTTGATTCTTGTGATCTTGCCTAAGATGACACCCAATGGTATTCCAAAACCAAAACTAAAGTTGAACTTGGTAATTTAAGAGAGAGGTATGGCCTCCCCATAGCTATTCGGTCGAGGATTTTGTTGCCAGAGGAGAGGGTGTACGATGTGGATGATGCTGAGGAGATTTTTTTTACCCCTTTGGGCTTTTCAAATAGGTCTTAGGTTTCCCCTCCATCCTGTGATACGATCTATATTGAGAGGTTATGGGATACTTTTAACCCAGCTCCTCCCAATGCATATATGACCATATTAGGAGCCATGACATTTTGGAAACTCAGAACAGGATTTGATCTGAATAGGGACATTTTTAGATATATCCAAGGGTTAAAGGACAATGCCAAAGCTCCTGGCTATTACTATTATTCTCCTCAAAAGTCTCAGTATAGGATGATGACTATTTTTCAGATTAAAAATCATAGCTAAAAAGGTAAATATGTGTTTGCAAATGGGGAGTGGGAGTTTAGGCACCATGAAAAGGATAGATCGTGTAGGATCCCCAGAGAATGGAATTGGTAGAATTAGAAAGGCGCAGGTTTTTCTTCTATTTTTTTATCTGCTCGTTCATTTTCGTTCATCGTATTATTTTAATGTCATGTATTTGATATTTATAGTGAAGAAAGACCTTAGATTACCCACATTGTTAGTGGATTTAGTTGAGGCCTATTACGAGAAGAATTCTCTAAAGTTCGAGGAGTTATTTTTGATAGAGAAGTTTGTTACCACGGGTTTCATACTTTTTCATGTGGTTCTTCCCCTGTGGAGGTTGAGATTACTTTAGAGGGATACATGTTGTACGAGACCCACCTTGATGTGGCCAATCATGTGGTAGGATGATTTGGAGCAAGTATTGAGATAGGTATTATAATGCCCTTCATTTCTGGTTTATTATTAGCATTTGTTTGGTTATATACTTCTCATCTTTCCTCATCCACTACAGAGCATCCCTCTGAAGAAACTTATGTGATGGATCCTCATCATATTGATCGCAAAGTGATGGAACTGACCAAGAGGAAGTAAATGGAAGTAGGTAAGATCAGGATGGAAGTGGAGAAGGATAAGGTCGAAGAAAAAGAAAGAGATAAGAAGGCTTCTCGATGGAAGAATAACGAGGATGCAACTGCCCAAACCAAGTGAAAGGGGAAGGCCTCCCTGTACCCATAAACCCCCACTGTTAGGAAAAATTACCCTTGGACCTTCCTACTGCTCAAAATGTTAATAAGATGCCCTGAGTGGAAGAGTCTAGGCCCCCTCTTTACATGTTGGTGAGGGGGTAGGGTCCTACCTCTGGATATGGAGAGGTAGAGGAATTTAAGTTTCATCCAAGTCATAAGATTACATTCGAAGATTTGGGGGACTATCCCGACTCCATTTTCCACCATGTTAACACTGCTATTGACTTGCTCTGTTGCCATGGTCACAGTAAGGATTTTGAATTTTTGAGGGGTTGCAACCCTGATTCTTTGTGGAGGCTAGCTCACTATAGGCTTTCGATGGTAAGTTCTCCTTTTAATCAATCGCTCTATATATTGTACTGTGTTTTAGTATTGATGATGATGATGATTCTTCCAATTATCAGGATGCTATGACTACTTCTATTTTAAGGGAGAAAGTTACGGCTAACCATGTTGCCTTTGAAAAAACGTATGATGAGAATAAGAAATTAAAGGCTGGTCTGGAGCGGTTATTTAGTGATTTGAAGAAAACAACGGAGGAGTTGGAAGAGAGAGATAACTAACTAGTTTTTAAAACAACTGAACTGAGATCGGTTGAGGTAAAGATCACTAAGCCTAAAGATAAATTTGCCACTGATGATGCCACCATCAAAAGTCTTAACGAATCTCTTAATGCAGCCCAGAAGGCGTTATAGAAATCTGACCAGGATAAGGCGAATCATGTCAGTTAACCTGCAGAGTGCTCGCGTAGCTCAAGTTTCTATCAAAGAGGTGCGTGTAAAAAACTATAACTCCTCGGCTAATATTAATGTAGACTGTGTGGGTTTTTTCTGGATGGATATGAAGAGCTGAAGAAGAGGGTCATGCACCATTACCCAAATATTGCTACGGTAGTGAGCACATGGAAAAAGGATGATGAATAATCAACTGCTCTGGAAGGATAGGATGGTGGTGATGCTCCTCTACTAGTCCTAAATGCCTTCGGCCCTGTTGACGAAAATGCTCATGCATCTTGATATCTTTCGTGAATCTCTATTTTTATTTTTTGGATGATATAATTCTTCTTTTGAGCTTCTTGCAACAATTTTTGTTACAAAACATAAAATTTTTAGTTATCATCAAGTGTTCCTTTGTGCAGTATTTGTTTGCCTTTTTTGTGTGTTGCTAACAAAATATTTTCTTTTTGCTTCGCTAAAGTATCACATGTGCTTAATTTTGTATTTTAAGTACGAGAATACCCCATACTTTATCATAACAAATGGTTATTCATGACCCGTTGGATTGCACATATGTTAGGCTAAGCTTCTTGTTCATAATTTGTGTGAAGACAAGATTGTACAGGAAGCTAATTTTCTATTCGTGGCTTATTTTACTTAACGAGGCCATACAAGTTCTATTCGTGACTTATTTTTTCAATGAAGTCATATAGAATAATTCTGTTCGTGACCTATGAGGTCATACAATAATCTTGTTGTCATCGTAAATCCTGCTCCTAATCTTAAAAAGATTGTACAAGAGTTTGTATTCTGATATGTGGTTATGTTTACACATGTCTCATGCTTGAAAAATAAAAATAAAAGAAACATAAACAATGGAAATGGAAAAAAAATATAATTTTATTCATACGATGTTGCTAAATACATGATCAATTTAACATACTACTGTTAATACTTTCTTAAGTGTTTAGGATTCCAAGGGGTCTTGAACTGTTCACCATTAAGTGTTTCAATGCGATAAGTTCCAGGCCTTACCATGCTCGTCACCCGGTATGGTCCATGACAATGATGCTCAATTTTGTTTTTTTTAGATCACCTTTTTAGGACATAGTCGCCCTCTTTAAAACTGCTCGACTGCACCCATCGATCATAGTAGTGAGCGGTCCTTTGCTGGTAAGCAGCCACTTGCAATGCTATGTTCTCCCTTACCTCTTCAACCAGTTCGAGGGCTAAACTTCTCATCAGATCACTTTTGGGGGAGTTAAAGTTTAGAACCCAAGGACTAGTAATTCCTATCTCAGTAGGAACCATTACTTCTATGCCAAATGCGAGCATGTACATCATCTCTCTTGCTTCCATTCCCGGAGTAATTCTGTAGGCACAAAGTATGATGTGTAGCTTGTTGATCTGATTTCCCTTACTGTCGTCCAATCTCTTCTTAATTCCATCAAATAATGTTTTATTAGTTACCTCAGTTTCTCCATTGCATTGTGGATGTCCAGGGGCAGAGTGTAGTTTTTAAATATTAGAACGGGCACAGTAGTATTTGAAGTCTTGACTATCAAATTATGTATCGTGGTCTGTGATGAATGAATTGGGCATGCGATAGTAACAAATTATATTCTTCTAGATATATTATAAGACTCTCTCATAGGGAATCTCCACTAATCGCTCGACCTTAACCCATTTAGTGAATAAGTCTACTTCCACCACTAAGTATTTGAATCGCCCTTTCATTTTTAGGAGTGGTTAGACCAAATCAATTCCCTATATCGCAATGGCCAAGGGTAAGTGATTGGGGTAAGAGGCGCTCAAGGCGTGCGATGGATTTGACGTATTTTTGGCACTTGTTAGTCATCTTTCATGGCCGATCAGTAATAACCTTTGGCCGTGATGCATTTTACCAATGATCTTTCAAGAGAATGTACCCCAAAACATCCTTCATGCACCTCTTAGATCAGTTTGATAACTTTACTAGGGTGAACACATCTTAGCAGTGAGATGATACACCACCTCATGTATAGTACCCCGACCTCCATCACATAGTGAGATACCTTATAGCGCAACTTTCTGGCTTTTTTTGGATCAGGAGGGAGTTTGCTAATTTCTATGTATGCCTGTACAGGGTCCATCCAAGATGGACTGAGGATTATTTCCATAAAACTTAAGGATACCTTGTTTGTACTTCTTCGAGGTAATATGTCAATAATAATTGCTCTTCTTAATTCGTTTCTCATTGCCAAGTCCAGTTCTTCTAAAGCGTATGCTCACGCATTCACTGCTCAGGGTATCCTTACAATCTTCACTTTTGAGAACTTTTCTAACCATTGCTGTACTATGTCCAAGTACTTGATCATGGATTCCTCTCGAGCCCCATACATTTTGAGCAGATGATTGAATATTAGCTAGGAGTCACTGTGTGCCATGATGTGGTCGGACCCTAGGGACAAGGCCAGTCTGAAACCTTCTATCAACGCCTCGTATTTTGCCTCATTTTTAGAGGTGGAAATAATGATCCCTGCCTTACTATCTATTTCATCAGGGGTGGAAATAATGATCCCTTCCCCACTATCGAATGCGTAAGAAGATCCATCAACATATAACTTCCAAATGACACTGTTGTGACTGAAATTGGCTTCCTCAAGCTTCCCAAACTATACCAATTTTCTTTGCCATTCTTCATCCTGTTTAGTGAGATCCCTCCTAAGGGAGTATTTTTGGCATCAACCGTGTAAGATCTATCTTATAATGAAGTCTACTTCTTAGGGGTGGAGTTATCTCCTGGAGGAGTCTGCTCAGATGATTTTTCTTCATACGTGAATTCAACAATAAAATCTTTTAATGCCTTCCCCGTTAGAGCTGTACGTGGTTCATAATGAATGTTGTATTCACCAAGTTCTACTGCCCTTGCCATCAAGCAACCATATTTCTCTAGTTTGTGCAGGATTTGACTTAGTGGGAGGTGAGTGTAGACTATGCTAGTATGAGTGTGGAAGTATGGCTTCGTTCTCATAGAATCCTCTATCAGTGCCAAGGGTAATTTCTCCATCTGTGGGTACCGAATTTCTACTAATTGATATGCCTTGCTAGAATAATAAACTATTGTTTGGATGCATTATTCTTGCTGTACTAATGTTGAGCTGACGACTGATTCTGATACAACAAGACATAGGTAGAGCTTTTCTTCATCAACGGGTCTCGACAGCAGCGGGGGTGACTCTAAGTACCATTTTAGTTATAGGAAGGCATTCTCGCATTCCTTGTTCCACTCAAAAGACTTTTTTAGAACTTTATATAAGTGAAAGCATTTATCAGTGGCATTGAAGACGAACCTGTTGAGGGCCTCAATACGCTCTATTAGTCGTTGAAATTTTTTCTTTGTCGTAGGGGACTACATATTGATTAAAGTTTGGATATTCTCTGGATTAGCCTCAATGTGTGGCTAATTGATGATGAGACCCATGAACATTCCTTCGCTTACTCCCAACACACATTTTATCAGATTAAACTTCATTTGGTGCCTCTCAAGCTCATTGAACGTCTTCTCCAGATCCCTAAATAAGCATGTCATCAACATACACCTTCATATTTACCCCAATCTAATATTCAAAGACTTTATTCACCAATCGTTGGTAAGTGGACCCATCATTTTTTATACCAAAAGGCATTACATTATAGTAATAAGTACCTCTACTAGTTATAAAAGACTTCTTCTCCCTATTCAAAGGCTTCATACTAATATGGTTGTATCTAGAGTATGCATCCATAAAATTGAAGAGTTCGTAACCCAAAGTTGGATCGAACAACTGGTCAATTAAGGGTAGGGGATAATGGTCTTTGGGGCACGACTCATTCAAGTCAGTGAAATAAATGCACATCCTCGACTTATTATTCTTTTTGCGCACCATCACTATGTTGGACAACCACTTTGGATACTTGACGTCGTAGATGAAATTAGCCTTTTGCAGCTTAAACACCTCCTCCTGCACAATAAGATTCTTCTCAGCATCAAAGATTCTTTGCTTTTGTTTAACTAGCTTTAACCCCTTTGTTATGCTCAATTCATGAAAAATGAAATCGGGATAAATCCCGGGCATGTCTACGTCGCTCCATGCAAAAACCTTCTTGCGTTGTAATAGGATGCCTATGAGTTCTTACTTCAGACAGGGATCTAGTGACGATTCGATCTGAACGATCTTTTCCGGATGGTCTACATCAAGCAGAACTTCCTCAATTTCTTCTACTTCCTTCCCCTTGACTAGCTTCTCTTCATCTCGAGGATTGATGGTTTCAATCTAGTAGGTGGTTGTCATCTTCTTCTGCTTTTCTCGATGCCTGGTTGCCCTTGACGGCTCCTACTCCATAATAAGTCCAAAATTTTAGGCACTGCTGTACCATGGGTGGGATAACTTCAAATTTTATCACTCTAACTCTTCCTAGTATCACATTATAGTTAGAAAGAATGTTTTTATATAGGACAAAGAAACGCACACTTTATGTTCGGCAGGTTGGCCAAGTACCCACTATGACCTCTAAATCTATTGTTCCTAGTGGATACACCTTTTCTCCTGAGAATTCGATTAAGGGTTGGTGATATGGTGTTAATTTTCTATCTCGGAGCTTTAATCTTCTGAAAGAGTTGTAAAGCATGACATTTACTGAACTGCCATTGTCAATCAACATTCTAGCGATTCTTACCTCATGGATCAACATAGTGATGACTAGGGGGTCATTATGAGGATAAAGTATTCCAGACAAGTCGACTTTAGAGAATCTAATAATTAATTTACCTTTGTTAACCTTGTGGGGGCACGTGTCCGCCTCCGTTGCTAGATTGATCTGCCTCACATAAGCATAAAATTTATCTTCATTTAGGTATGCCTTCTTTTTAGCCGTATCTTCTCCCCCACCTGCATATCCCTTAGCAATGAAGTGACATCCAAAAGTATCATGCCAACCTCATCTATGGGATCTTTAGACTTTTTAAAGAGTTCTGGATAATCATCCGAGTCATTATTCCTGCCTCATTTCTTGTCGTCTGTTCTTCGACAAGGCGATTCTGATTGTTTCGTGGGTTTGTGCTCGCCAAATTCTGGTCAATTATCCTTATCAACATACCTGGAAATCTTGCCTCTCCTGATTAAGCCTTTAATCTCATTTTTTATGGCAATGCAACTATCAATGTTGTGGCCGTGATCTTTGTGGAATTCATAGTACTTGCTCTTGCCGTGCCTATTTACTGGTGCCTTCATCTTTCCAGGCCATGTTATGTCCTTGCTTCCCCGTATCTCCTCGAGAATGTGGTGGATGTTGACTATCAGTGGGGTATATTCATCATACTTCTTTGGCTTGTTGACCTCCCAATCTTTTCAATCCTTTTTGTCGTTTGCCTTGCTAGATGATGATTTATGAGAAATCAAAATGTGATACCAATTTGATATTTTGCAATATTTTAATAGATTTAACTTATTTAACTAGATGTAAATCTCAAACAAACCAAATTTTAATTTTATTAAAACCTAAGCATGTATTTATGTGATTTAAGGAATAAAACAATAAAGCATGCAATCACTGATTCAGGAAAAATCCCCACAGGGTAAAACCTTTATTTCACTAATAAAATGTAAATCGCAACTTACAAACTTAAAAGTGAAGCACTACAATGAATACTCTCAAGAACCCACAAACACCGCAGTCTTGAACCAATAATGACTCCCTCGAGAATTATGAGAACCGCAGTTCTTCCTTCAACAATGAATACCCTCGAGTATCACCAAGTACAACAGTAGAGACAACAATCCACAAGAATAAACTTCGTGACAAAAGTGTTTGTATTTAAAATAATATTCACAAAAGTATATGTGGATTGTTCTGGTGAATCTAATTTTTTTTTTGCCCTAAAAATTGAAGACTTTATTTCAGCAGTTCTGCAATTTGCGTAAATGAAAAGTCTTAATCGAAAAGCTTCACGAAACATGTTTTTATAGGCTAACAAAAATTTTAAGGTGATGGAACGTCGTTCAAACGACTTCATCATATCATTTGAATGGCATTGAGATGTCGTTTGAACGACCTAAGAAACGACCCTTTAAAATACAAAACACTACTGGTTCGTTTGATTGAAATTTGATAAGGGGCATCAAATGACCTATTTAACGACATGATAATATGTCATTTAAATGACATAGCCATGACGTTTGAACAAGAGGAACAATGTTATTTTTTAAAGTCCGCCTACAGGTATTTCAGAAAACATTTTAAGTTTGAAAAACACCACATTTTGATAAAATCAGTTTTTAAAAAGTATCCTAATACTTAGTAAAAAATCTAAGTAACACAAACTTAAATCCATACTGAAGTATACCTCATGTTGTGTAGATGTTGAAGATGCTTGATATTTGGATCCGTCTTCTTGGGGGTGTGAACGTGAATGCTGTAATACCCCGTATTTTTGTGATATTTATTTATGGGATTAATTGAATTAAATGCGTATTAATTGGAAATTAATCCGGATTAAAATACTAGCGAGATGCGAGTTGGTATTTGATTATAATGTGCATATATGATTATATATGAATTTTGAATTATGAAATTTGTCGTGAGATTGAAATACGGCAATTTGGAAATTTTGTTGAGACGCGTGTGACAGTCGCGTCCGGAATATATTTATTTTAATTAAAAAGTAAATTTTATTTCTATTAACCGTATGGTCATTTTGAGTACGCCAACGCGTCCGGAAGGATCGAAATAGTCAGAAAACACTAGCCGGGGGTTTAGTTTGGGTCCCGGGGCATGTTTAGGCCATGCCGGCAACGTATAAGGGTAGTTTGGTAAATTTGAATTTTTGGGAATTAAAACCTACGAAAATTGGGAATTAAAAAGCTGACTTGGTAATTTCCCACTAAACCCACTAATAACCAAATAGGCTACGGGGGTTATTAGAATTAATCCCAAAAAGTTCCTTAGGCAAAAAAAAAAAAACCTAGCCACCATTGTTACTTGGAGAAGAAAGCTTGTAGAGAAAGAGGAGAGGAGGATTCTGCAGAGAGAGAGAGAGAATACTCCATCAAATTGACATCAAAATCAGAGATTCAAATAAGGCAAGTGGTTTAATTTCATTATTTTGCAGAGAATGCTTCTTCCATGCGTAGGAAATTCAAATAAATTGTATTGTTCTTGGAGTATGATGAAAACCCATTTAATTGGATGTAGAGATTTAAGAATCTATTGAAGAATTGTATGTAGAATTGTATGTAGGTGATTAATCTGATGATAATATACTTTGGATGAAACAAAAACGGAATTGATTAGGCTCATTGATGATTTATAAATTTTAGGGTTCATGTTCATGTAATTTGGGGGATAAATGAAGGGATTTGATATTTGGATGATGTTTATAATGAATTAACCCTACAAAAACGTTAGTAGGTGACCCATGTATGTTTAGGGACGATTAGGAACCTTGAACAATTGTTTGACTAATGTTTATATGAGATTAGAAGTGAAGAAAAGATGGAAAAACGAAATAAGGAATTTCTGGGCTCGAATCTGGCCACTCGTTAGAAGACCTGCCCAGGTCGTTCGAACGAGCTCGTTCGAACGAGTTTCTAACGAGTTGAAAGTTTGGGTTCTAATGAGAGGGATGTTCATTCAAAGACTTTCATTCGAACGAGATCTCGTTCGAAGGCCCAGTTCGTTCGAACGAACTCTCGTTCGAACAGCCTCATTCGAACGAGACTTCTAACGAGCTGACAGTTTGGGCTTTTTAGCCTGTTTTGATCCCGAGTGTCCCGTAACCTTGGTTATATGTAGAGATAACACTTCCTTGTTGATTGATTAATATAGTAGGGACATTTGAGGTAAAATGAGGAGTAAAACCTAGAAGTGTAGTTTGAACCTAAGGGGAATTATGAATCAGGACGCGAGTGCCTATACGATGCGAGAACATTTACGGCCTAAAAATATTATATTAATCGGGAACATATAAATTGTGTAGCATTATATGTCGGTACGAGAATAAGAAGTGTACCACCAATAATTATGGTGATTACTAAGATGTGTGCATACTTAGTATATGTATTGATTTTATGTGTATGACATACCTACCATACTTGCTATCACGGGAGGTTTTGCATTCGCTTTGGTCCCTCTAATCCTTGTGTTGCCCGGATTTAGACTGGTACCTCGATGAACATAGGTCAGAGAAGGACTTATTGGGATGTTAATAAGTCTGCTGATCGTGGGAGCGTAGGTATGTACGTGACCCATGTGATGTGACTGTGTTCGCCTCCATTATTTGTGATGTTGTTATCTGAGAACGATTCCTGAGAGATTCGGAATGCCTGATCCTTATGTACGTGATGTACCGGGATGGATAGCAGAGTATGTGTGCACCGCAGCTTAGTCTCGGGGTGCTTGTATTGTATATTTATGATGTGAATAGTATACACTTAATTAATGGGAACTTGCATGTTAATATTGTGAATATAATTATGGTCATGTTGTGAGAAAACATAACGGGTTAATTGATAGTGAATTGTATTACTTATTGAGAATCCAAGTGTATGTAAAGCCCTCTATTATTTTTTGATAACGCTAGAATGTAAAAATGGAAATCGAGTAGTAAGGGGTAGAACTTATTACGGTTTGGTTAGATAGGTATGATACTTAGATGGGTATGGTACGTTAGGAGTGCACATGTAGTCGAGAGGTGAGAATTTCATGTGAGTGCACGTCCTAACATGTATTTTGCATTTAATGTTTTAATGTTATTAAAACACTTGCTGTTTTTAAAATGATTTCCACTTTCGGGCTCTGACCCATTTGCTTTCAAATCTATTTTTGTAAAAAAAACCATTTTAGGTGCCCAGCCACAAGGACACCATGCTTAGGATCCTCATTCAGGTGACGAGCTATAGCTGTTTGTGGAAGTTACAGGACTTTGCTTATAGACGCTTTTTCTATATTGACTCTCTATTCAGCATTCATCAGGTGTAGGGCATGTCGCCCATTTCTTTAGAGACATTTCATTTATTTCAGTTATTCAGACTTCGGGCATGTAATTAATTCAGGATTCAGACTTGTCTTATTATTTTTCAGTGGTTGGATTGTTGTGAGGAGTTTTCCTCCGGACTCTTATATTTATTTGTTGGTTACTTCATTACTTCGTTATGGTGAATGGATTATGTTGTTATTCCATTATTCTTTTATTGCATGTTAATCAGACTTAATTAAAATTTGGCAACTTACTTTTTCAATACTAGGTGGTTAGTAATTATTAAAATGTTTTCGACAGTGATGCTATTAACTGAACTAACTTGGCATTTTTTATTGATTTAATAAAGGAGTAGCTACCCGGTATTTAATTAGTCGGGGTGTCACAGGTGGTATCAGAGCCAGGTTCTAGTGTCCATTAGGATCTGAACGGCTTATTATGTTTTCGCTGAGCTTTCTTTGATATAGAGCCTTATATTTTAGGACTGTTGTATTCCTTCTTGTATATGCTACGTTCTTCAGCTATTTTAAGTTTATAACTGCGAACTTATAAACTTCATTCTTGTTTCAGATGCCTCCACGACGTGCACAACGGGTTCCCAGGGATGCTACGCCAGAATCACAGCCCGCACCAGTTCAGGGCACGATGAATGCCGCCGAGGTTGCAGCCAGGCGGTAAATGCCGCACTAGCTATAGTTCAGCAGGCACAACCTCAAGCGCCGATAGCTGTGCCAGTTCAGGCTCATGCATTCCCGCCTGCTTGGGAACGTGTACGTGATGCTTTTCAGAAAGCACACCCTCCGGAGTTCCCAGGTAGCTCCGATGTGGTAGTTTCGAGTCAGTGGAGGAAGGACATCCAGCGACACCTGAGGATGTATGAGTGCACAGATGTCCAGAAGCAGATACTAGCTACCTTTAAGCTAGTGGGGTCTGCACTGCAGTGGTGGGAGTCTATTACCACCATTAAGGAGAGAGATACTCTCACTATTCAGGAGTTCTGGGTGCGGTTCGACCGCAAGTACTTTCCGTCAGCTATTCACACGGAAATGAGGAGGAAGTTGATGAGCCTTCGACAGGAGGGTAAGACTGTGGCTGAGTATGAGGCCAAATTCACCGATCTTCTGAATATTGTTCCGGATGAGATACCGACAGAGGAGAAGAAAATACAGAAATTTACGGACGGGTTGACATGAAGGATTCGTCAGCACTTGTTAGGGAACCTATCGTTAGCCACTTATTCTGATGTGGTTAACGCTGCACTGTTACACTGCCAGGATCATTGCTTTCACATGGCTGAGGGCAAGCGATCGGGAGAGTCCAGCCATCAGGGCAGGACTGGAGGACATGGTGCCAGTGGGGCACAATCTGTTCAGGGGCAGAGACAGGGCGACCAGGGTTCCCAGCAGGGGGATCACAAGAGGTTCAAGTCAGGGAATTTCAGGCACGGACAGGGAGGTTTCCGGCAGGGCCAGTAGGGTCCGAATGGCCATCAGAACCAGCAGGGTCAGAATGGTCAACAACAGTTTCAGCAGGGCCAGTGGAAGAACGGTAACGGCCGCCAGGGCTCGGGGCAGCAGGGACAGAGAGGGGAGAACTTCCCGGGGAAGTGTTTCATTTGTGGCAAGACTGGCCATAAACGCCAGGACTGTCCTGATAGGGGCAGGGCCCCGCAGCAGCAGCAGGGTGCTCGACATGAGCCACAAAGGCCACTTTTTCCACCTGTTCTTCCAGCTCCAGCCCAAGTGCCAGCTCTTCCAGCTATCCCAGCAGTTCTTGTGCAACAGGGGCAGTTACAGTATGGACGTGTCTATAACGTCCACCAGGCAGCAGCTCCACAGGCACCACCCGCGATTGAGGGTATGTTTCTTATCCATGGTACTATGGGTCGGGTTTTGTTTGATACGGGGGCAACACATTGTTTTATAGCTACACATTTTGCGAAAGCCTTAGGGTTGTTAGCCACAGCAGAGAGCACAGTGACGTGTGTAGACTCACCATTGGGGAGTGGGTCACTTATTTTCTTTATATGTCGGGGAGTGGGGGTAGAAATTGGTAGTTTGGTATTACCTGCAGACATGTTGGTATTAGATATGCATGTTCACGATGTGATTATCGGTATGGATTGGCTCGCTGATTATAGAGCCATGATTGATTGCTTCGGTGGGAGCATTGTTTTTGCCATTCCGGGGCAAGAGATGTTTGTAGTGGCGATGCCTCGCCCAGAGGGAGGATCGACCGCCCATTTGTACTACATAAAGGAGGATACCTCTAAGGAGGTTGTGATTCCTTTAGATTCGATCCCAGTTGTCAGGGAGTACTCAGATGTGTTTCAGGAGATACCAGGCCTACCCCCCAATCGAGAGATAAACTTTGTCATAGACTTATTGCCGGATACGAGACCTATATCGCACGCACCGTACCGTATGGTTCCGACAGAGATGCGAGAGCTACGAGATCAGATTGAGCAGTTGTTGGGTCAGGGGTTTATACGGAGGAGTACTTCGCTGTGGGGTGCCCCTGTGTTGTTCGTGAAGAAGAGAGATGGTTCACTAAGATTGTGTGTGGACTACCGAGAGTTGAATAAAGTCACGATACGGAATAAGTATCCGTTTCCACGAATCGATGACTTGTTCGACTAGTTGAGAGGAGCTTCATTCTTCTCGAAGATTAATTTGAGATCGGGATACCATCAGTTGCGTATCAGGGAGGAGGATGTCTCGAAGACTGCGTTCTTAACGAGATATGGTTCTTACGAGTTTCGGGTTATGCCTTTTGGTTTGACCAATGCTCTAGCCGTGTTTATGGACTTGATGAATAGGGTGTTCAGAGATTTCCAAGACCAGTTTGTCATAGTCTTCATTGATGATATTCTGGTTTACTCCCAGACAGAGGAGGAGCACGCCGAGCATTTGAGGCAAGTTTTGCAGACGCTACATCAGAACGAGCTGTATGCAAAATATGAGAAGTGCAGGTTTTGGCTGAAGGAGGTCAAGTTTTTAGGACATATTATCTCCGACCGGGGAATATCTGTTGATCCGGGGAAAGTATCCGCGGTGAGGGAGTGGGGACAGCCCACGACACCAACGGAAATTCGTAGTTTCTTGGGATTAGTAGGATACTACAGAAGGTTCATTCGGGGATTTTCGAAGATAGCAGGTCCTTTGACACATCTTACTCGTAAGGGTGTGCCATTCATCTGGAGTGATGCCTGTCAGTTGGCATTCGATGAGTTGAAGGATAAGTTGACCTCAACACCTGTGTTAGCATTGCCGAGACCGGGAGTTGAGTATCTAGTCTACACCGATGCGTCCTTACAAGGACTTGGAGGTGTATTACAGCAGGAGAGTCAGGCCATAGCTTATGCTTCCCGTAAGCTAAAACCTCACGAGAAGAACTACCCCACTCATGACTTGGAGTTGGCGGCAGTGGTATTTGCCCTACGAATTTGGAGACATTATCTGTTGGGGGAGAAGTTTTGATTGTTCACGGACCACAAGTCCCTACAGTACCTATTCACGCAAAAAGAGTTGAATATGTGGCAACGAAGGTGGCTTGAGTTTGTGAAGGACTATCAGTTTGATATCCAGTACCACCCGGGGAAGGCTAACGTGGTAGCAGACGCGTTGAGCTGTAGGCCAGTAGATGAGGTGGCAGAAGTGTGGAAGGCCAAGTGGAAGGAGTTGGGACACCAGGATGCAGTGGACCGATCGTTCATGTCTGTGATGACCGTTACACCTCAGATTGTCACGAAGGTAGTAAGGGCAAAAGAAAATGACTCGTTCTGTCAGGAGCAGATAGTTCGATTACTAGCAGAGGGAGCCGAATCCTATACCGTTAGCTCAGACGGGGAATTACGCTTCAATGGGAGATTGGTAGTTCCGGAAGGGGAGGAATTATGACACGAGGTGATGGCAGAGTCGCACGGATCACGGTTTGCGGTACATCCCGGTGGGGACAAAATGTACCAAGACATGAGACGACAGTATTGGTGGAGCGGGATGAAAAGAGATATTGCCGTGTTTGTTTCAAAATGCACCACTTGTCAGCTAGTAAAAGTGGATCATCAGAGACCGGCAGGACTTCTACAGCCATTGGAGGTCCCGATGTGGATGTGGGAGAGCATATCCATGGACTTTATCACGGGGTTGCCTACGTCACAGAGAGGGCACGACTCCATTTGGGTAATTATGGAAAGGTTGACCAAAGTCGCTCATTTTCTACCCGTAAGGACAGACTACACTGCGGGACAGTATGCCCAGCTCTTTATTGCAGAGATAGTGAGACTTCACGGTGTGCCCCTAAATATCGTGTCTGACAGAGACAAGATATTCGTTTCACGGTTTTGGGAGAGTTTTCAGGAGGCCATGGGCACGGAATTGCGGTTGAGTACGGCGTATCACCCGCAGACCGATGGGTAGACCGAGTGTACAAACCAGATGTTGGAGGACATGCTACGTATGAGTATCATTGACTTTGGGGGTGGATGGGAGCAGTATCTTCCACTGGTGGAGTTTGCTTACAACAACTCCTACCAGTTCACCATTGGCATGGCTCCATTTGAGGCGTTGTATGGTAGACCTTGTCGTTCTCCAGCATGTTGGTTGGAGGTGGGGGACAACAAACTACTTGGGCCGGAGGTGATTCAGGATACTTCGGCAAGGATATAATTGATTCGGAGTCGCATTCGGGTAGCTCAGGATCGGCAGAAGAGCTATGCTGATGCGAAGAGGTTCTTCAGAGAGTTCCAAGTGGGGGACCAGGTTTTGCTCAGAGTATCTCCTATGAAGGGGATTATGTGTTTCGGGAAGAAAGGGAAGTTGGCACCGAGATATGTGGGACCATTTCCTATTATTGAGCGGATTGGACCGGTTACGTATAGGCTTGGGTTACCGGAGCATTTACATCGGATTCACGATGTATTTCATATTTCCTCGCTAAGGAAATATCTTAGAGACGATTTGGCTCATTCTCATATTGCCTTGGAGGACATCGATCTCCAGCCTGATAGCTCCTACGAGGAGGGGCCGATTGTTATTTTGGATCGAAGTGAGCGGAAACTGCGGTCAAAGATAGTTCCGTTAGTACGTGTTCAGTGCCGACATCATAATGTCGAGGAGTCCACATGGGAGAGCGAGGATGAGATGCGCGAACGTTATCCAGAGTTTTTCGTACCAGGTACTTTCTAGTTCCGAATTTCGGGACGAAATTCAGTTATTAGGGGGGAAGTATGTAATACCCCGTATTTTTGTGATATTTATTTATGGGATTAATTGAATTAAATGCGTATTAATTGGAAATTAATCCGGATTAAAATACTAGCGAGATGCGAGTTGGTATTTGATTATAATGTGCATATATGATTATATATGAATTTTGAATTATGAAATTTGTCGTGAGATTGAAATACGGCAATTTGGAAATTTTGTTGAGACGCGTGTGACAGTCGCGTCCGGAATATATTTATTTTAATTAAAAAGTGAATTTTATTTCTATTAATCGTATGGTCATTTTGAGTGCGCCAACGCGTCCGGAAGGGTCGAAATAGTCAGAAAACACTAGCCGGGGGTTTAGTTTGGGTCCCGGGGCATTTTTAGGCCATGCCGGCAACGTATAAGGGTAGTTTGGTAAATTTGAAATTTTGGGAATTAAAACCTACGAAAATTGGGAATTAAAAAGCTGACTTGGTAATTGCCCACTAAACCCACTAATAACCAAATAGGCTACGGGGGTTATTAGAATTAATCCCAAAAAGTTCCTTAGGCAAAAAAAAAAAAACCTAGCGACCATTGTTACTTGGAGAAGAAAGCTTGTAGAGAAAGAGGAGAGGAGGATTCTGCAGAGAGAGAGAGAGAATACTCCATCAAATCGACATCAAAATCAGAGATTCAAATAAGGCAAGTGGTTTAATTTCATTATTTTGCAGAGAATGCTTCTTCCATGCATAGGAAATTCAAATAAATTGTATTGTTCTTGGAGTATGATGAAAATCCATTTAATTGGATGTAGAGATTTAAGAATCTATTGAGTAATTGTATGTAGGTGATTAATCTGATGATAATATACTTTGGATGAAACAAAAACGGAATTGATTAGGCTCATTGATGATTTATAAATTTTAGGGTTCATGTTCATGTAATTTGGGGGATAAATGAAGGGATTTGATATTTGGATGATGTTTATAATGAATTAACCTCACAAAAACGTTAGTAGGTGACCCATGTATGTTTAGGGATGATTAGGAACCTTGAACAATTGTTGGACTAATGTTTATATGAGATTATAAGTGAAGAAAATATGGAAAAACGAAATAAGGAATTTCTGGGCTCGAATCTGGCCACTCGTTAGAAGACCTGCCCAGGTCGTTCGAACGAGCTCGTTCGAACGAGCTTCTGACGAGTTGACAGTTTGGGTTCTAATGAGAGGGATGTTCGTTCGAAGACTTTCGTTCGAACGAGATCTCGTTAGAAGGCCCAGTTCGTTCGAACGAACTCTCGTTCGAACAGCCTCGTTCGAACGAGACTTCTAACGAGCTGACAGTTTGGGCTTTTTAGCCTGTTTTGATCCCGAGTGTCCCGTAACCTTGGTTATATGTAGAGATAACACTTCCTTGTTGATTGATTAATATAGTAGGGACATTTGAGGTATAATGAGGAGTAAAACCTAGAAGTGTAGTTTGAACCTAAGGGGAATTATGAATCAGGACGCGAGTGCCTATACGATGTGAGAACATTTACGGCCTAAAAATATTATATTAATCGAGAACATATAAATCGTGTAGCATTATATGTCGGTACGAGAATGAGAAGTGTACCACCAATAATTATGGTGATTACTAAGATGTGTGCATACTTAGTATATGTATTGATTTTATGTGTATGACATACCTACCGTACTTGCTATCACGGGAGGTTTTGCGTTCGCTTAGGGCCCTCTAATCCTTGTGTTGCCCGGATTTAGACTGGTACCTCGATGAACATAGGTCAGAGAAGGACTTATTGGGATGTTAATAAGTCTACTGATCGTGGGAGCGTAGGTATGTACGTGACCCATGTGATGTGACTGTGTTCGCCTCCATTATTTGTGATGTTGTTATCTGAGAACGATTCCTGAGAGATTCGGAATACGTGATCCTTATGTATGTGATGTACCGGGATGGATAGCAGAGTATGTGTGCACCGCAGCTTAGTCTCGGGGTGCTTGTATTGTATATTTATGATGTGAATAGTATACAATTAATTAATGGGAACTTCCATGTTAATATTGTGAATATAATTATGGTCATGTTGTGAGAAAACATAACGGGTTAATTGATAGTGAATTGTATTACTTATTGAGAATCCGAGTGTATGTAAATCCCTCTATTGTTTTTTGATAACGCTAGAATGTAAAAATGGAAATCGAGTAGTAAGGGGTAGAACTTATTACGGTTTGGTTAGATAGGTATGATACTTAGATGGGTATGGTACGTTAGGAGTGCACATGTAGTCGAGAGGTGAGAATTTCATGTGAGTGCACGTCCTAACATGTATTTTTCATTTAATGTTTTATTGTTATTAAAACACTTGCTGTTTTTAAAATGATTTCCACTTTCGGGCTCTGACCCATTTGCTTTCAAATCTATTTTTGTAAAAAAAACCATTTTAGGTGCCCAGCCACAAGGACACCATGCTTAGGATCCTCATTCAGGTGACGAGCTGTAGCTGTTTGTGGAAGTTACAGGACTTTGCTTATAGATGCTTCTTCTATATTGACTCTCTATTCAGCATTCATCAGTTGTAGGGCATGTTGCCCATTTCTTTAGAGACATTTCATTTATTTCAGTTATTCAGACTTCGGGCATGTAATTAATTCAGGATTCAGACTTGTCTTATTATTTTTCAGTGGTTGGATTGTTGTGAGGAGTTTTCCTCCAGAATCTTATATTTATTTGTTGGTTACTTCATTACTTCGTTATGGTGAATGGATTATGTTGTTATTCCATTATTCTTTTATTGCATGTTAATCAGACTTAATTAAAATTTGGCAACTTACTTTTTAAATACTAGGTGGTTAGTAATTATTAAAATGTTTTCGACAGTGATGCTATTAATTGAACCAACTTGGCATTTTGTATTGATTTAATAAAGGAGTAGCTACCCGGTATTTAATTAGTCGGGGTGTCACAAATGCCTTGACGGTTCTAATGGGATACGACATACTCAATGTATACTAAGGACGATGGACAATATGTTCTTACAAATCTCCCCTTATGTCTATTAGGGTACAAAATAAAAACATTCGAATTATCAATTATCCCCTTTCAAATCTTCAAATATCCTTGATTTTGATCTTCTTCTTTTTGCGTGCTTTCTAACTGCTCATCAAAGTCCTACACACAATAAACAAAGCAAATACTTTCGTGACGTATCGAGTTTGAAATGAGATAAAACGTAAATCAAATCAAGTAAATCAATTCTCCCCCATAATTCAAACTCTCACTCCACCATAATTCATAATTCGTTCTCCCCCTTTTTATTTGTTCGAAATAGATAAGGAAACAAATATAACAAAATAAACCGGAGTGCCAGGACAAGCGTAAAAAATTATCAATTAAGCTCATTCAAGGATAATCTCAAAAGGTTCCACAATCTATTTTTGACTTTTCAAATATTTTTCGAGAAAAAATAATTTTACAAAAAATAACACACCATGAACTAACCCTAAGATAGACAAATCGTGGAAACGAAATGAATGGGTGTGAATAAATTTGATAGGAAAATCAACTCAAACAATCGTAACATATGTGCACGATGAATTTTGGATACTCCTAACACATGAACTCAAAATCGTCCGTGGGTGTAAAAATGTTGAATTCAAATGATATCGACTCAATCTAATCAACAAATCAAAGTCTGAAATGATTTCCACATCAATAACGTCTACAACTATGTAATGATTTTTCAAGAATTTGTCAGGATGTGCAAATTCATTGATTTCCACCCAAACTCCCTCATAAATAATAATTATTTTTATTTTTCTATTGAGGTGCTAATATTTCTTGAAGATATTTCCTATTGGTCCCATTTTCAAACGACGGCTTTCACGACGAGTTCACATGCCTCTCCAGCCCTTTTTCGTGTTCACTCATATTTTTTAATATTAAATAAAATCTCATGGGCAATGATTCTTACATGCACTAATTTCATTATCTCATTTTATCGCATTTGGTTCGTTTGAAAGTCAGGATTGAGATGAAAAAAACTTTAACCAGCATGTGATAGACAAGTACAACAATCAAATAATTTCGTGCACGTGTGCATTAAAGGAAATCATGAGTCAAACATGTAGGAAGTAATCACAAATCTCATCTTAATGACTCCAAACATTATAAAGCACATGGATGAAATGATGTTGCGTCTCAAAACACTACCAAATAGTCGCATGGATAATGGAGTGGTATTGTGACTTGGTCATCCTAAATTTCCATCCATATATGGTGTAAAAAATATAAAAATCTTTTTGTGTTTTTCAAAATTTTTTTATCAAAATAAAATCTTTTTGGCTTTTCAATTTTTCTAAAAAAAATAGAAAATCTTTTTGTATTTTTCCAAAAATTTTCAGAAATAAAAATCTTTTTGGATTTTTTGAAAAATATATCAAAATGGAAAAATATAAATACAATGGTAGTACACACTAACAATATGCATAAAATATCATCAAGAAAATCATCTTATGCTATCAAGCAAGTCTAAACCTCAATCATTAGGTCCAGAGGAGTTTTTCAAAGGTGGTGACAACCTATGAAAAAAATCCATCAAATCATGTAAAGTTTTGACTAAATACTCAACTTGTTATCCAAAATGCTCAAAATCTCTCATGTGATGTGCGAGATCTTGAGGAGTAACATTTATGGGATTGCGTACGAGAACACATGTAGTCATATAACAAGGTAAAACCTATGAGACACACTACCCAACTAAAGCAAAATTCCCTAAGGTGTCCTATTTTCTTGCAATGGGAACAGAAAAAAATGAGTTTAGGAACACCTATCTCAAAACGTTTAAGATGTGCTGTCCTATGGGGAAACGCATGCCTATGTGGATTAGGTTGAGAGCCATATGGATATATCATAAACTCACTAACCGGATTGGGTGCAACAGGAGAAGTCGACGCACCGTCATAATGTATTCCTAGTCTCACAACATCACCCAAAGTAGGACCAAAGAGTATCTTTCCAACCTTCTTAGATGTGTCCTCTATAGTGATCTTGACCTCCCAAGGACGTTCAAGATATTTCTCGAGTTAAGATACACGGTCTTCAAGTTTTTCACGAGTCTCTAATGAAGATTGAAGATCTCCCATAAGACTAGCCACGGTGTTGGTCAATCAACTCTTTTCCCGACCTAAGATGATCAACTGTTCATATAAATAAACTCTCACCTTCTCTAGTTAACTCGCCCATGCCTCACACACCCTCAAAAAATCTGTCTCTCTCCAAATCTAACACCTTAGAATCTAACTCTTTATTCAAATTTTTCTTCTTTAAAGTCTCGGTGTACAAATATCTAAACGCCTTTTGGAGATCACTTTCACCCTTACTTGCGATCTCATCATCACACTCACTATCTCCCGAATGGCTCAAAATATCATCGAGGCTCTCAGGTATACAAGTGTTCTCACTATCGTGGGATAAACTAGATGTGCTCACATGACTAGCCATGAAAGTAACACACTTTTCATGTGGTGATTCATTCCCATAATCATCTAACTCGATGTAATGATTTTTCAGAGTGGTCGTATTAGCAATCATCTTGTCGTTTATCTTTAGCATAGTGGGGCACTATCACACCCTTATTTTTGGTATGAATGAACAAGAAGTACACATAAAGCAATGAATTAAAGCTAAGGTGATATAGAATAACTTTATTCATTATTAATAGGTTTACATAGGGTTGAACCAAGCCCTTTGGGCATTAAATGTTTTGTAAACTCTCTCTTTCTCTCTCGTAAAACCCTACTAGGGTTTGCATGGCGGCTCAAAGTCTTGAAAACACCATTACACCCAAACCTCCAGATCCAAATAACATTTGGTCAAGGTCATTTTCTTTTGTAGTTGTTAATAAACCACTTCTATAAGTGAAACTCAATACTCCTTCTATGTATAAAGGAGAACTTGCGGTACTATTTTCTAAAGAAGATGTCGAGGTATTAGTTGAAACCTTTAAGTTTTTGATAATAGGAAAGTTTTCATATAGTAGGCCCAGTATGGATGATATTCATAAGAAAGTTCTTTTATTTGATCTGAAATAAGAATGTACTGTTAGTTTGATAGATAACAAACATTTCTTGTTTAGATTAAACTGTGAAGAAGATTTTTTTAACTGTGGACAAAAGAGGGGTGGTTTCTTGGTAGATTCCCAATGAGAACTTTCAAATGGTCTCCATTGTGGAAGGTTGAAGAAGAAATATCATTGGTTCCTGGATGGATCAATTTCCCTAACCTACCTATACACTTATTTCCTAAATCTTTATTATTCTCTATTGCCCAGTTGATTGGTAAGCCCCTAAAGATGGACTCTTTAAATATCTCTAATACGAGACCTAGTTTAGCGAGAGTGCGCATAGAATTGGATCTGATCTACGACAAGCCAAGAAGGGTGTGGATTGGGGTAGGTGACACTGGTTTTTGGTAAGATGTTGTCTATGAAAATCTCCCTGAATATTGTAAACATTTCATGAAGAAAGGTGATTAGGCATAAATTCTTAATAATTATCCCCTTAATTTCGGTATTTTTATGATCCCGTGCGGTGTAAATAGATTGGATTTGTCTCATATTTATGCTACTAACCCTTTTTGGCAAGTATTTCATATTTTGTGTATCTCATCCCCTTAATTTCGGTATTTCTATGATCCCGTGCGGTGTAAATAGATTGGATTTGTCTCATATTTATGCTACTAACCCTTTTTGGCAAGTATTTCGTATTTTGTGTATCTCCTATGTGTTTTACAGATATTTCATGCAAGTTAGTGCCAAAGAGAACTCAAAATAGTGAAAGAAACCAAGAATCGGGGAGTTGAGGGGCATTTTCGTAAATTTTTAGCCTTAGTTTGGAGGTGGGGCCAACTGGAAAGTTGAAGATCTTTCAATTACAAGAATACTGGAAAAAACGGCACCTCAATCCGAGTTACGGTGAAGCAGTTATGCCCATTTGAAGTTGAGAAGAAATTCAAGAAAAAAGCTGTCACACCCGAACCGAACCGAAGCTGAGAATAAGAACCAGGCTGCCCATTTGTCACGCACCAGATCTGTCACGAAAGTAGTCACGCTCCAGATCCGTTACGAAATTAGTCACGCTTTCTAAATGTGACAAATTGGCAGATACGGGATTTTTATTTTGTGCTTATCTTTTAGCCAAAAGAGTTTTATGTTTTGGGGACTCTTCTAAACGACCTCTAGCCTATATATTTAGTCATTAGGACTCTTTTTATTAAGATTTCATTCATGAAAAAGCTCCATAACAAGTAGGAACATCTAGGAGAAGAATTTACATACTTTGCACCATTAATTCAAGAGCTTTTCGAGTTTTTCTTCAATCTTTGATTTCTTCTTGCATGTTCTTGTTCTTCAGTCGTGGTAATTTTTATTTCCAGCACTTTTATTATTATTTACCATGTTAGGCTAGGTTTTTAAAGGTTGGGATACATGAACCCAACCTGATGTGTTAATTGCATGTGTATAATATTAGTCCTCTGAATTTAATGATTGATTATGTCCGTATTGCGTAGTTACACAACAATTGTAGATCTTTATATGTCGTTTGTCTCTGGGTACTCGTGATGATTTAGAGTGCAATTCGAGTGCTACTATCGCGATACTGATTTACTCATCCTCAGATTAAGTATGACGCGGGCTTGAACCTCGTATACATAATGTTTGGGAGTACTAAATTCCGGGTCAAATTAATCAGTTAAATTTACGATTAGTTTTATACCATCAATACTCTAGGGTTGGGGGATTGTGTCTCTACCTTAATTTTTCCAATTAGTTTTAGTTAACTTCTTTATTTTTCCCTTTTCCCTTTCTCACTCAATCATCTTATTTTTTTTTCTTGTTAGAGTCAACTTAGGGTTAACAGTCTTACCTTTGTCGTCACGTTCACTCGTCCTAGTTCCCTGAGGATTCGATACCCAAACTAGCCACTATACTCCGCAAGAGTGTAGTTAAAGTTTAGGTTTTTTTTGTATTGTGGTTGGAAGCCGACAACAACGACTATCGTATTTACACGAACGCTCGGTTTTCGACTCAATCAAAATGGCGCCGTTGCCGGGGAATTAGGTAGACTTTAGGTTAGGTTGGTTAATCCCGAATTTGATCTTTTAAAAAAAAAAAAATCCAAAAATATGGGTGTCACGTTTTTGAATTGCCCAATTTGAAATGTCTTACTTTAACTCCTTTGGTGGGTTTAATTGTTATGATAATAGTGAGGAGGAGGAGGCGCTCAAGATTTATAAACATTGGATCAATATCACTAAAGATGAGTATAAAAAATACAAGCCCAGTGCTAAGGCCATCCAAATTTATCAAAATGAATTACTTGAGGAAAAAAGACTTGAAAAAGAATATCGGGAAAAAAATCGTTATTGGGAGCAAGAGTTAGATGCATTATTTGAACCCAATGAGGATTTTCCTTCCGATATTTTTGAAGTTGAAGAATGTTTTCAACCAAATGAGGAATCCGAGGTGCTAGAACCAAGGAAGCCTACTTTGGAAGAACTCATGCTTATTAGCAAAAAGCAATTCGACGACCTTGCTACTTTAGAGTTTTAAGTTAGAGCAACTTGCAAGGAGTTTAATGATTATTTGGATAGTTTAGAGAAAGTCGGGACTTGCGCTTCCCCTAACCATTTTGAGAACGAAATCATTGAGAGTGATCCAAGTACATTTGAATCTCAACCTATTATAAATATTTCAAAACCCATTGAGGTTGAGGATCAACTGTCTCCTTGTGTCACCACTATTATCGAACCATTAAATCCATTACAAGAATTGGATGAATGTCTTGAGGATGTTGATCCGATTCTTGTATGGGAATGTTTTTTTGAGATGCTTCATCTTACGGGCCATACACTTAGACGTGTCACTCCACCAGATCCAGTTGAAAATTTTGGCGGAGAAGATTTTGAGGACAAGGACTCTATGCTTGAATTGTTTTCTGAGATGGACTCTTTCTGTTTGTGTGCTCTGCTTCCCATACTACTTGAAAAATCTTTGGGACATGATTCTATTTTTCTTGGATCCCAATGGTACTTGTCCCCCTATGCACTCAAATCCCTCATTATCCCCCTAAAATTATTCAATGGTGATGGTTCATTTCTTCCACTTTGCACATCCCTTCCGTTGTTCAAACAAAATTCTTATTTTTTGGGAGCCATGCTTTCTAGTGAGGGTACACCATTAATCCCTCAAAGTCAAATCGTATTTTGGGTGGACCCTCAAATTTTTCGACTTCTAGTGTATAATTTATTAGAATTTGAAAATCGTAGGTTGTACAATAGTTAGCTTATTTTTTTTTTTTTTAGTTTAGAGTTTTTGTTATTATTTTTGCTATGCTTGGTTCTAACCTGTTTTCTAGATTCAATGGACTCACATTCATCGGGGATCGCTCCAATTGGGTAATATCTTTATTTTCCTCTCTTTATGTTGTGTTCTTGATTCGCATTGAGGACAATGCAACATTTAAGTTAGGGGGTGTGGGATATTCTTCCCATTTATTGTTTAGTTTCATTGATTTGATCACGTGTTCGTTCCAAGTATGTTTTTTTTAGATAATAAAAAAAATCAAAAATTTCAAAAAAAAAAATCATAAAATTTTGAAAAAGCCAAAAATATTTTTGTCCAAAATAAATAAAAATTGGAATTCAAAATTTTCAAAAATATCATTAAAATTCGAATTGGAGTCTCAAATTGTACACATCCAACATACACAAAGCCGAAATTGACCAAAGATGAAAATTGAGCGAAAATTGACGACTTAACGAATAAATGTGGAGATTAACAAACCCGGTGAGATTCGAGCCTATCACGTTTTGCGAGATTTTAAATCAATCCGAGTTAATTGTTAACTCAAAGTTCTTTTTAGCGCGTAATAAGTTGTCAAGGATCTTAATTCTTTCATTTTGATCGGTTTTGAAAAATGTGTGCAATGTTGCCTTGAAAATCGTGCCAAATTAGTCTCTAAACTTAAATTCACCTCGAAACGCATATGGTAACGCAATTGACATTTTGGACAATGAAGTAGGCCCTCGTTTGTCACCCAAAAAATATTGGCCAGAAAAAGTAGCGAAAAATTACCCTTTGCAACCCAAATTGAGCCGAATAATTTTCCCTTTCGTTTGACAACCCGAAAAATCCCAAAATAGCAGGAATTGTGAAAAATAAAAAAATTCAGCAATTAAGTCTGAAAAGTGCAATAATAAGAGGCAAGAAGAAAAAATAGAAGAATGCTCAACAAAAAAATAGCAAGACAAGAAAAGAAGTGAAAAAAAAAAAAAATGAGCAATAGCCCGGGAAAAAAAAGCACAAATGGACATCCTAAATAACTTTTCCAATTCCGAATTTCTCGACCATTTCCATGTTACCCAATATACCTTAAACCCCGAAAAAGTCCTAACCGAGTCCAAATTGCGAAATTGATTACCGCGTGGAGAGCTAAGACACCAAAAGATAATATAAGAGATTAAATGTGCGAAAAAGAGGCAATGTTCCCGTTTTTAAAACCGTAATCCATTGATGAGATCCTATCACTATGAAATTTCCGTCTTTCTACTTGTATGCGTGACTTTACGTCCATTACATTTACTCTTTATATCACGCATACCGAGAGAATAACCACATTCCGAGTGATTCGTTTGAGAGAGCATTCTGTGAGAACTTGAAATCAAAACGAATTTTCGGATAAGTAGCGTAATGATCAATCAGTGGAAATTGGCGGTTATATTTCTGGCTACGCACACACACACTATGGTTTGAGACTCGTAAATATGACTTGATGATGACTATTTTCTGGAAAAGTTTGAATTGCACAATTTTTGCATATTTTGAATTTTCTTTGAGTCGAATTTTGTGGGTATATTCACTGCAAACCCTCACGAGACACAACTCGTCCTACTAGGGTAACCTAGAGGTTTAAAGGCTTGTTGCATGCGCTAAATGAAATCGCTTGCCCGCGAAAAAGGTATTCTATCCCAATAAAGTTTTTGAAGGGTCCTTAACTCATACTCTCGTTCTTTTACATTGCTCGGGACGCGCAAAGTTCTAAGTTAGGGGGGTTTGATTAGGCATAAATTCTTCATATTTATCCCCTTAATTTCGGTATTTTTATGATCCCGTACGGTGTAAATAGATTGGATTTGTCTCATATTTATTCTACTAACCCTTTTTGGCAAGTATTTCGTATTTTGTGTATCTCCTATGTGTTTTACAGATATTTCATGCAAGTTAGTGCCAAAGAGAACTCAATATAGTGAAAGAAACCAAGAATCGGGGAGTTGAGGGGCATTTTCGTAAATTTTTAGCCTTAGTTCGGAGGTGGGGCCAACTGTAAAGTTGAAGATCTTTCAATTACAAGAATACTGGAAAAAACGGCACCTCAATACGAGTTACGGTGAAGAAGTTATGCCCATTTGAAGTTGAGAAGAAATTCAAGAAAAAAGCTGTCACACCCGAACCGAACCGAAGCTGAGAAAAAAGAACCAGTCTGCCCATTTGTCACGCACCAGATCCGTTACGAAATTAGTCACGCTCCAGATCCATTACAAAATTAGTCACGCTTTCTAAGTGTGACAAATTGGCAGATACGGGATTTTTATTTTGTGCTTATCTTTTAGCCAAAAGAGTTTTATGTTTTGGGGACTCTTCTAAACGACCTCTAGCCTATATATTTAGTCATTAGGACTCTTTTTATTAAGATTTCATTCATGAAAAAGCTCCATAACAAGTAGGAACATCTAGGAGAAGAATTTACATACTTTGCACCATTAATTCAAGAGCTTTTCGAGTTTTTCTTCAATCTTTGATTTCTTCTTGCATGTTCTTGTTCTTCAGTCGTGGTAATTTTTATTTCCAGCACTTTTATTATTATTTACCATGTTAGGCTAGGTTTTTAAAGGTTGGGATACATGAACCCAACCTGATGTGTTAATTGCATGTGTATAATATTAGTCCTCTGAATTTAATGATTGATTATGTCCGTATTGCGTAGTTACACAACAATTGTAGATCTTTATATGTCGTTTGCCTCTGGGTACTCGTGATGATTTAGAGTGCAATTCGAGTGCTACTATCGCGATACTGATTTACTCATCCTCAGATTAAGTATGACGCGGGCTTGAACCTCGTATACATAATGCTTGGAAGTACTAAATTCCGGGTCAAATTAATCAGTTAAATTTACGATTAGTTTTATACCATCAATACTCTAGGGTTGGGGGATTGTGTCTCTACCTTAATTTTTCCAATTAGTTTTAGTTAACTTCTTTATTTTTCCCTTTTCCCTTTCTCACTCAATCATCTTATTTTTTTTTTCTTGTTAGAGTCAACTTAGGGTTAACAGTCTTACCTTTGTCGTCACGTTCACTCGTCTTAGTTCCCTGAGGATTCGATACCCAAACTAGCCACTATACTCCGCAAGAGTGTAGTTAAAGTTTAGGTTTTTTTTGTATTGTGGTTGGAAGCCGACAACAACGACTAGCGTATTTACACGAACGCTCGGTTTTCGACTCAATCAAAATGGCGCCGTTGCCGGGGAATTAGGTAGACTTTAGGTTAGGTTGGTTAATCCCGAATTTGATCTTTTAAAAAAAAAAAATCCAAAAATATGGGTGTCACGTTTTTGAATTGCCCAATTTGAAATGTCTTACTTTAACTCCTTTGGTGGGTTTAATTGTTATGATAATAGTGAGGAGGAGGAGGCGCTCAAGATTTATAAACATTGGATCAATATCACTAAAGATGAGTATAAAAAATACAAGCCCAGTGCTAAGGCCATCCAAATTTATCAAAATGAATTACTTGAAGAAAAAAGACTTGAAAAAAAATATCGGGAAAAAAATCGTTATTGGGAGCAAGAGTTAGATGCATTATTTGAACCCAATGAGGATTTTCCTTCCGATATTTTTGAAGTTGAAGAATGTTTTCAACCAAATGAGGAATCCGAGGTGCTAGAACCAAGGAAGCCTACTTTGGAAGAACTCATGCTTATTAGCAAAAAGTAATCCGACGACCTTGCTACTTTAGAGTTTTAAGTTAGAGCAACTTGCAAGGAGTTTAATGATTATTTGGATAGTTTAGAGAAAGTCGGGACTTGCGCTTCCCCTAACCATTTTGAGAACGAAATCATTGAGAGTGATCCAAGTACTTTTGAATCTCAACCTATTATAAATATTTCAAAACCCATTGAGGTTGAGGATCAACTGTCTCCTTGTGTCACCACTATTATCGAACCATTAAATCCATTACAAGAACTGGATGAATGTCTTGAGGATGTTGATCCGATTCTTGTATGGGAATATTTTTTTGAGATGCTTCATCTTACGGGACATACACTTAGACGTGTCACTCCACCAGATCCAGTTGAAAATTTTGGGGGAGAAGATTTTGAGGACAAGGACTCTATGCTTGAATTGTTTTCTGAGATGGACTCTTTCTGTTTGTGTGCTCTGCTTCCCATACTACTTGAAAAATCTTTGGGACATGATTCTATTTTTCTTGGATCCCAATGGTACTTGTCCCCCTATGCACTCAAATCCCTCATTATCCCCCTAAAATATTTCAATGGTGATGGTTCATTTCTTTCACTTTGCACATCCCTTCCGTTGTTCAAACAAAATTCTTATTTTTCGGGAGCCATGCTTTCTAGTGAGGGTACACCATTAATCCCTCAAAGTCAAATCGTATTTTGGGTGGACCCTCAAATTTTTCGACTTCTAGTGTATAATTTATTAGAATTTGAAAATCGTAGGTTGTACAATAGTTAGCTTATTTTTTTTTTTTTAATTTTTTTTTTAGTTTAGAGTTTTTGTTATTATTTTTGCTATGCTTGGTTCTAACATGTTTTCTAGATTCAATGGACTCACATTCATCGGGGATCGCTCCAATTGGGTAATATCTTTATTTTCCTCTCTTTATGTTGTGTTCTTGATTCGCATTGAGGACAATGCAACATTTAAGTTAGGGGGTGTGGGATATTCTTCCCATTTATTGTTTAGTTTCATTGATTTGATCACGTGTTCGTTCCAAGTATGTTTTTTTTAGATAATAAAAAAATCAAAAATTTCAAAAAAAAAAAATCATAAAATTTTGAAAAAGCCAAAAATATTTTTGTTCAAAATAAATAAAACTTGGAATTCAAAATTTTCAAAAATATCATTAAAAGTCGAATTGGAGTCTCAAATTGTACACATCCAACATACACAAAGCCGAAATTGACCAAAGATAGAAATTGAGCGAAAATTGACGACTTAACGAATAAATGTGGAGATTAACAAACCCGGTGAGATTCGAGCCTATCACGTTTTGTGAGATTTTAAATCAATCCGAGTTAATTGTTAACTCAAAGTTCTTTTTAGCGCGTAATAAGTTGTCAAGGATCTTAATTCTTTCATTTTGATCGGTTTTGAAAAATGTGTGCAATGTTGCCTTGAAAATCGTGCCAAATTAGTCTCTAAACTTAAATTCACCTCGAAACGCATATGGTAACGCAATTGACATTTTGGACAATGAAGTAGGCCCTCGTTTGTCACCCAAAAAATATTGGCCAGAAAAAGTAGCGAAAAATTACCCTTTGCAACCCAAATTGAGCCGAATAATTTTCCCTTTCGTTTGACAACCCGAAAAATCCCAAAATAGCAGGAATTGTGAAAAATAAAAAAATTCAGCAATTAAGTCTGAAAAGTGCAATAATAAGAGGCAAGAAGAAAAAATAGAAGAATGCTCAACAAAAAAATAGCAAGACAAGAAAAGAAGTGAAAAAAAAAGAAAAAAATGAGCAATAGCCCGGGAAAAAAAAGCACAAATGGACATCCTAAATAACTTTTCCAATTCCGAATTTCTCGACCATTTCCATGTTACCCAATATACCTTAAACCCCGAAAAAGTCCTAACCGAGTCCAAATTGCGAAATTGATTACCGCGTGGAGAGCTAAGACACCAAAAGATAATATAAGAGATTAAATGTGCGAAAAAGAGGCAATGTTCCCGTTTTTAAAACCGTAATCCATTGATGAGATCCTATCACTATGAAATTTCCGTCTTTCTACTTGTATGCGTGACTTTGCGTCCATTACATTTACTCTTTATATCACGCATACCGAGAGAATAGCCACATTCCGAGTGATTCGTTTGAGAGAGCATTCTGTGAGAACTTGAAATCAAAACGAATTTTCGGATAAGTAGTGTAATGATCAATCAGTGGAAATTGGCGGTTATATTTCTGGCTACGCACACACACACTATGGTTTGAGACTCGTAAATATGACTTGATGATGAATATTTTCTGGAAAAGTTTGAATTGCACAATTTTTGCATATTTTGAATTTTCTTTGAGTCGAATTTTGTGGGTATATTCACTGCAAACTCTCACAAGACACAACTCGTCCTACTAGGGTAACCTAGAGGTTTAAAGGCTTGTTGCATGCGCTAAATGAAATCGCTTGCCCGCGAAAAAGGTATTCTATCCCAATAAAGTTTTTGAAGGGTCCTTAACTCATACTCTCGTTCTTTTACATTGCTCGGGACGCGCAAAGTTCTAAGTTAGGGGGGTTTGATTAGGCATAAATTCTTCATATTTATCCCCTTAATTTCGGTATTTTTATGATCCCGTGCGGTGTAAATAGATTGGATTTGTCTCATATTTATGCTACTAACCCTTTTTGGCAAGTATTTCGTATTTTGTGTATCTCCTATGTGTTTTACAGATATTTCATGCAAGTTAGTGCCAAAGAGAACTCAAAATAGTGAAAGAAACCAAGAATCGGGGAGTTGAGGGGCATTTTCGTAAATTTTTAGCCTTAGTTCGGAGGTGGGGACAACTGGAAAGTTGAAGATCTTTCAATTATAAGAATACAGGAAAAAACGGCACCTCAATCCGAGTTACGGTGAAGAAGTTATGCCCATTTGAAGTTGAGAAGAAATTCAAGAAAAAAGCTGTCACACCCGAACCGAACCGAACCGAAGCTGAGAAAAAAGAACCAGTCTGCCCATTTGTCACGCACCAGATCCGTTACGAAATTAGTCACGCTCCAGATCCATTACAAAATTAGTCACGCTTTCTAAGTGTGACAAATTGGCAGATACGGGATTTTTATTTTGTGCTTATCTTTTAGCCAAAAGAGTTTTATGTTTTGGGGACTCTTCTAAACGACCTCTAGCCTATATATTTAGTCATTAGGACTCTTTTTATTAAGATTTCATTCATGAAAAAGCTCCATAACAAGTAGGAACATCTAGGAGAAGAGTCTACATACTTTGCACCATTAATTCAAGAGCTTTTCGAGTTTTTCTTCAATCTTTGATTTCTTCTTGCATGTTCTTGTTCTTCAGTCGTGGTAATTTTTATTTCCAGCACTTTTATTATTATTTACCATGTTAGGCTAGGTTTTTAAAGGTTGGGATACATGAACCCAACCTGATGTGTTAATTGCATGTGTATAATATTATTCCTCTGAATTTAATGATTGATTATGTCCGTATTGCGAAGTTACACAACAATTGTAGATCTTTATATGTCGTTTGCCTCTGGGTACTCGTGATGATTTAGAGTGCAATTCGAGTGCTACTATCGCGATACTGATTTACTCATCCTCAGATTAAGTATGACGCGGGCTTGAACCTCGTATACATAATGCTTGGGAGTACTAAATTCCGGGTCAAATTAATCAGTTAAATTTACGATTAGTTTTATACCATCAATACTCTAGGGTTGGGGGATTGTGTCTCTACCTTAATTTTTCCAATTAGTTTTAGTTAACTTCTTTATTTTTCCCTTTTCCCTTTCTCACTCAATCATCTTATTTTTTTTTTCTTGTTAGAGGCAACTTAGGGTTAACAGTCTTACCTTTGTCGTCACGTTCACTCGTCCTAGTTCCCTGAGGATTCGATACCCAAACTAGCCACTATACTCCGCAAGAGTGTAGTTAAAGTTTAGGTTTTTTTTGTATTGTGGTTGGAAGCCGACAACAACGACTAGCGTATTTACACGAACGCTCGGTTTTCGACTCAATCAAAAGGTCAGCAGGAAAAAGCTTGTATTTTCTTAAATAATATCAACGAGGTGAATAAAGATGGTATCAATGACACCACCAAAAATAATAAAACCACACCCAAACTTTTTTAAGGCATTACTAATAAACCTACAAGACCTACCAATTTTGTTAACCAAGACAAAAAAAAAAGAATCCTCCATCAGAAGTTCTCTCATTATATGCCATTAACAATCCTCCTATTGACCTCCCTTCAATCCAAGTACCAAAATAGTTGAAATTCAAACCGTTCCTGTCAATAGAAATCCTCAACGTCTACAAAGACGTTCTAGTCCTCTGCCTCACATCCAAGACCAAAGCCCTAAACCTATAAATAAGTTGCCTGTAACCAAGACATCAACCCTTAATTCTCAATATATCCGAAGAATTCACCATTGTGACATATCTCATCAAGAAGCTTTTATTGTTGATGAATTGAACCTTTCCCCTAAAGCCACAGACCTACCAGATTATGATGCTCATCCATCCAATAAGAAGGATTATAATTCTGACTCTGAGAGTAAGAAGAAAGGAATTTATGTGATGAAGGGGGAACTCCAGATTTTCTTTGATTGTTTTGACAGAAAATGGAAAGCCTATCAAGAGAAGCAAAGACTTAGAAAGAAGAAGGTCGAAGAGTTGAATCAAGTAGATACAAGGGTTGTAGAAGAAAGGCTAGTGAAGATAACTCCAAAAGAACCTATGTTTAGGAGGATTACAAGATCTCAGGGGAAAAGCAAGAGGAGGAATTCCTTTCAACTGTCTCAATGATTAATTTCTTAATTTAGAATGCTAATGGGGTGGCTAACAAGCCAACAAATAGAAAGATTAAAAAGTTAATTAAGGAATTCAAGCTTCCAGTTATGTCTATTATAGAGCCAAAGGTGGACAGTCTCAAAATTAATAATTTTTTGATGAAGTAGAATTATCATGAAGTTGTTGTCAATAAAACCAATAAAAATTGGTTATTTTGGAAGGATATGATGAAAGTTTAGGTCCTGTTAAATGAAGAGAAATTTATGTCCTTGAAAATTTCATATGATAATATGGTGAGTGGTGTGCTTGTTACTGTGGTATATGCTAAACATACTGTAGAGGAGAGAAGATACTTGTCGAGTGAGCTGGAATTTATATCTTCTAATTATGGAGATTTGCCTCAAATATTTATTGGTGATTTTAATGAGGTGTCATGTCAAGAAGAAAAATAGGGGGTAATTCTATTGATTTCCAGTCTGTGGAAGATTTCAAGGATTGTGTTAATTATCATGGGCCTTTTGATTTGGGCTACCATGGATCTCGATACACTTGGTCTAATTATAGAGTTTATGAAGATGCCATCAGTGCAAGGCTTGATAGGGCCTTGGTCAATCTCAAATGGTCTTCTACTTTTCAGAATTGCTCAATTACTCACCTGTTAAAGAGGTGTAATGATCATTCTCCTCTCATCCTTTCCATTAGAAGTCATTTGGACCTTGTGCCTAGGCCTTTTATCTTTCAGAAGATGTGGATTTCCCACAACTCTTTTAATCCTTTTGTTAGCCAAGCTTGGTCTGATCAGCCATATGGTAATCCTATGACTTATTTGTCTGAGAAGTTGAAAAGATTGAAGGATGCCCTCAAGGTGTGGAATAAAGAGATTTGTAAAAATTTATTTCAAAACATTCATGATTTGGAGGATGAAGTGTTAGCTGTGGAGCATGATTTTGAGTTTAATCCAACTCAATCAAATAGAGTGAAGATGCAGAATTCTAGAATCAAGCTTGAAGAAGTTTTGAAGGAGGAAGAGGTTTTCTGGAGGCAAAAATCTAAAATCAAATGGCTTAAAGAGGGTAATAAAAACACTAACTTTTTCCATGCTGCAGTTAAATGTAGTAAAAGTAAGTTGGCTATCCTCAAAATCAAATATGAGAATCTTTGTTTGAAAGAGAACCCTATTGAAATTGCTGATATTTTTGTCCAATATTTTTTTGATAGATGGTCTGCTGACTTGGTAGATATTAATGAATCTTTATAGGATGTTTTTCCAAGGGTCATTAATGAAGAGATGAATGGAAATATTTCTCAGATTCCTAATGAAGAGGAGATCATTTCTGCTGTTAAACAGTTAAATGAGGATAGTTGTCCTAGTCCTGATGGCTTTAGTGGAGCTTTTTATATTTCCTGCTGGGGGATTATCAAGAATGATTTGATTAGAGTTGTGCAATATTTCTTTGTTGGTAATACGATTACCCAAAGTTGGTCTGCAACTAATGCGGTGCTTATTACCAAAGTTAAGAATCCTTTGAAATGCTCTCAATTCAGACCTATTACTCTTGGGAACTTCTCTCAAAAAATTATTTCTAAAATTCTTAATTCCAGAATTAGTCATATCCTTCCTCTCATCATATCTCAAAATCAAAGTTGTTTTATCAAGGATAAAAATATCCAAGATAATATCCTCTTAGCTCATGAGATGGTTAGTTTTCTCAATAGCAAAATTCACGGATCTAATGTGATCATTAAATTGGACATGGAGAAAGCATATGATAGAGTGTCATGGATTTTCCTTCTTAAAGTTCTTAGAATATTTGGTTTTAATGAAACTTTCATGGATTTTGTTTGGTGATTGATATCTAATAATTAGTTCTTTATTCTTATAAATGGCAAGCCTTCAGGTTTCTCTCAATCTTCCAAAGGTTTAAAATAAGGAGATCCATTTTCTCCTTCTCTTTTTATTATCATGACAAAATTTCTTTCTAGAGGATTACACTATTTAGTAGAGGTTAAGAAGATTGGTCCTTTTTCTCATCCACCTGGAAGCCTTTTAATATCTCATCTAAGTTTTGCTGATGATGTGATTATTTTTGTTAATGGGAGGAAAATAAGTTTGCAAAACCTTATGAACGTTTTGGTCAAATATATGAGAAATCCTCAGGTCAATATCTAAACAGAGATAACAATAGCTTTACAGTTTCTGAAGGTCTCTCGTTGGTTAGGAAGAATCAAATTTCAAATGTTTTGGGTCAGAATTCTAAGAAGATGCCTTTAGTATACTTGGGTTTTCCTCTTTTTGCTGGCAGAAATAAGGCTATTTTTTTATTTATATTTGATTGAAAAGATCATAAACAAATTATTAGGTTGGAAAACTAAGTTTTTATCAACTGCAAGTAGGATGGTATTGATCAAGCATGTTTTGGCTTTCATTCCTATTTATAACTTAGAAGCTTTGAATCCTCCTATATCTGTTATAAATATAATTCACTCTATTTTTAGCAAATTTTTTTATAGTTTAGATTCTATTAGAGGTAAAAAAATACTTTGAAAGTGGGAAATTTTTTTCCTTCCTATAGAAGAAGGAGGTTTAGTCATGCGAGATATTAATGATGTAAATAAATGATTCTCTTTTACGATTGATTGGAGGGTAAACCATTCTCAAGGGCAGTGGGGCAGATTCATGAGGAAAAAATATAAAAGTTCTTTACAATATGGTGTTTCTGGTTATCATGTCATTAAAAGAAGAGTTCAATAAGAGGTTGCTAATCATTCAAAGACTATTGATGATAAGGTGATTTGGAAACCTTCTCTTGATGGTCTTTTTTCCATTAAATCTACTTTCCAAATGTGTAGAAGATCTGCAGTGAGCTCTTATAGTTGGAAACTTCTCTGGTCTTCTTTCATTCCTATTAAAATATCCATCTTTGGTTGGAACTTGATCAGGAAATCCATCCCTACTGATGACAATATTCAGAGAGTTAGAATCAAATTGTGCTCGAGATGCCTATGCTAAAAGGCCAATATAGACTCTCTAAAGCATTTGTTCCCTGTAGGGAAGATTGCCAAGGAAATTTGGAAGTTTTTTCTCAACTTAACTGATGTGATTCCATCATTTCAGTCTATCAAATCCATGATAATGGCTTGGTGGTTATCTAAAGTTAGAGGAAGTTTTCAAAAAGCTATTTTTTTAGTTATCCCGATGGTGATTTTATGGGAAATTTGGAAAGCTAGATGTCAAAGTTTGTTTGAAAATGAGGAGATTAAGGAAGGAAAAATCATATCTGAGATTATAAATAATATCTCAAATGTTTTCACTAACAATTATTTTGCAGGTCCTCTGATTTTATCATCCAAAATTCAAGATACTTTCAATTTCAGAATCAAAGTAAAGTAGCAGCAGTTTCAGATTGTTCGATGGGAAAGACCTTAAAATGGTTTCATTAAGCTTAATGTGGATAGATCAAGCATTGGTAACCCTGGAGTCAGTGGTATAGGAGGCATTTTCAGAGGTCATAATGGAGAATTCTTGTTTGTTTTTTCTCTTTCCATTGGTCAATCTTCTTCTTTAAAGGTTGAGATTAAAGCTATTCAAATCGGTCTTCAATGGATAGTTAAAAAGGCTACTCAAATGTTAATCTTGAATCAGACTCCAAAGCAGTGATCGTGATTATTTCAGAGCAGTGGAAGCCTCCTTGGGAAGTTAGAGAAATAATAAACAAGATAAAAGGTTTTATTAAAGACAATAATCTTCAATATCATCACATTTGGAGGGAAAAAAATAATTTAGCAGATGCCTTAGCAAAATTTTCTTCCTCTTCAAAAGAATCCAAGTGTTTTCATCAATTTAGTGATCTTACTCTTCTTGCTAAAGGAGCTTTTAACATGGATAGACTAGGTATTCCTAGTATTAGATTTTCAAAATAGTTTTAGTTTTTAGTTTGTATAGCCACCTAGGAGAGGCTTTTTCTCCTTTTAATAAAATTTAAGGGATTAATATCCTCTTCTGTTAAAAAAAAACATAGGGTTGAACCAATACAGGGGTGAGTTACACGTTTTTAGTACACATGATAATATAGAAAATTGAAAAGTGCCACTCCTTGCTCCCATCTACACAAATAGGTGACCAGTTTCTGTCTCTAATAGGGAAGAGATACTATCTTATTTATCCCGACGGATCTGTAGAAGAAAGGAATTAGCACAAAAATGCTAAGCAGGTTCTACCAGTTATATAACAATGATATAGATATAAATGAGAGTTGGAGTGTGTATAGAATCAGTGTTTAAAACATTGAAAATAATAAGCTGATAATTCCATATTTATCAGGTTATAAAAACATAAAAATATTGGAACTCACAATTCCATATTGATTAGTCCGTTTAAGAAATACGGTTCATTACCAGTTTATTTAGGATCATGTAAAGAAATTCAAGGAGTGTTGAACTAATAATCCCATTCTTAGTAGTTCACTAACGGGTAGAAGTAGTTAAGCCATCAGTTTACTCATAATAATAATAATCAGTCAACACAAAACTTTTGGAAAAAAGTAACCTTCTATGCACACAATTAAAGTGGCACTCAAACGTATGTAGCAATAATCACGACTCTCAATTATCTGAAATCGATAGGCCAATTAGAAAGTTTTGTGGGATAACACGTCAGTCTACTTCCTTGTTAATACTGATGTATATAGGAAAAATGGCTCAAAGTGCTAAGGTGAACTGAATCAATAAGTTACATGATATCAGTTATTTGATGAGAATGGTTAAAATTGATCCTTCAGTTTAAATACTGGTGATAAATTCAAATACCGATGATGGTTAACAAAATATGTATTATGGCAGTATAATAATATACACATAATAAGAGTAAATAAGGCTATCACTAAGTGGTATTAATAGCAGTATTTCAAATACGCAAAGCATAATATTGAAAATGTAGGAAAAATCTACTTTCTTGGTATTCGGTTGGCTTGCTATCACACTAAGATATTTGAAAGAACCAGCGCTTGATCCTATGTTTATACAATGTGTGGTATATAAGTGTTTGGGGTTTAATCAATTAGTTTTGTATTAAAACTGTCTTTTTTAAAGTTTCAGGGGATTATTTGTAATTATCTTGGGACTTTAAAATACTGAACTTAAGCTCATTAATGAACTTTGGTGCAACAAAGTTTTTATCTTGAAATAGTTTGATGTATGTATAGGCAAATTATGGGTATCAAACTCATAAATTAGAAAAGTCGATAGTGGTTAATTTGTAATTTTGGAAATAGTTTTTTCTATGTAAAAACCTTGTTCTTTCATAACTTGAGCTAGGAATGTCCAAACTTATCTTATACCATTTTGATTAGAATAGTTTAATAAAAATTTTGAGAAAAAAAATCAGAAATTCCAGATTGGCCACGCACCTTCACGCGCATGGTCAAGGTTTCTGAAAAAAGTCTTCATCTTCAACCTTTCGATTTTGACTTTTTAGGGTTACAATTTTTTACTGAGGTTTTATCCTTCATTGCCATACCATTTTAGATGATTCCTTAACAAACTTAACCTAATTTTTCATGAGGAATCCATATATATAAGTTTCATGGGTTGACATTCAATATAACTCAAGTTCCAAAACTGTATTTTTTATTTAAATTTGACCTGAGCTTCATGGATTTTTATAGTATGGCAAGGTCTCTTATGAATTGGGTTTGGTTTCTGCTACATGTGTGAGTAGTTTAATTTCGATTTCAATAATTAAGATGGATTGTATATGGAGTATTTTGAATTTTGAATTTTTTAGTTCAAAATACACTTTTGAATTATTTGAGATCTACATGAACATTCATGGCTTTTAACCATTACACTCGAGATCCTTAGGTAATAATGAAGTTATATATGACTTTAAATTAAAGTTTAAGGCAATATATCGAGTTAGCTTTAATGGTGTTCATACTGGTTTTTAATATCCTTGGCCATTTAACACGTAAAAGCTTGCATATTATGATTGTTCTAACTATATTAATTATGCAAAAAACTACCAGAATTGAAAGAATTGGAAATGAAGCGTAAAATGATAAGATACCTGAATTGGGAAAAATTTTATGCTTTAAAACTGAATTGTGGTGTGAGTTTTTACTGCTAGGATCGTGGGGTATTTATACTACTTCCTGAGAGGATTTGATTTGAGCTCAAGGGAGGTGGATTAAAATCAGTTTAGGTGAAGTTTTAGTTATGGGTAAATGGGGTGAACATGGGTTAAAGGTGGATTCATACGGGTTTTCACTTCTTATGCTCATGTGTGGTAGCATGTGGACAAGGGTTAAAGTATAAATCAAGAAGGTTTTGAATTTAGTCCTTCATTGTTTGTATATTTCTTTTTATAGTCCTAAAAGTAGACTTTTTGTAAAGTATAGGGATATTTTGGTAAATTTTGAAAGTTTACAGGGTTAAAACTTTAATTTTATGTTGCTTAAGGTCTAAAGGAATAATTTTATGTAAAGTTGGGATTTAGGGATTAAATATATCTCAAGTTATCTACTTTGAAACTTTCATGGGCTCTTTTATAATTTATTGAACTACAAGGGGTCTAAGTTAATATAACAAAAATGTAGGTTTTTAAACATAACTTCTAGCCTCTTTAGAAGACTTTTGATTTATACAACTTATGAGGATCTAAATCATAGTCGTAGGTAAATTAGGATTTACAGAAATTCCCGGTTCTTATAGTCTACCTACCTAAGAAAAAAAATTCGTCCTTAAATTTTACCTTGAAATAAGTCAGGTTATTCTTCATTGCTTGTTCTAGTTTCCATATAGCTTCTTGTCGATTTTGATGTTCCCAAAGTACTTTAACTGAGGGAATTTCCTTAATTTTGAGATACTTAACTTGGCGATTGAGAATTTGAATAGGACGTACTTCAAACTCATGGTTGGGTTCAACTGAAACATCTTGCCATGTGATGGAATGTAATGGATCTGAAATATACCGGCGTAACTGTGATACATGAAATATGTCATGTATATTGGGTAATTCCACAAGCAATTTTAATTGATAGGTTACGAAGCCAATTCTTTTATAAATGATGAAATATCCAATATATATGGGGGCTAATTTTCCTCACTTCCCGAAGCGTAAAATTCCTTTTCGAGGAGACACTTTCATAAATACTTGCTCATTTTCTTGAAGGTTTTCGGCGTTGGTCTGCATAACTTTTCCATCGATATTGGGCTATCTTCAACTTCTATCAAATATGTTGTATTAGCTCAGTGGTTTCTTGGATTATTTCTGGACCAAAGTGTTTACTATCCCCTAACTATATCCAACATACAGGGGACTTAGAAGGTCTTCCGTATAAAGCTTCAAATGGGGAAACTTTAATACTAGCCTAGTAGCTATTGTTATATGAAACTTCGACAAGAGGTAAATATACATTCCAGTAGTCAGACATATCTAACGTACAATCACGTAACATATCTTCTAGGGTTTGAATTGTACGTTAGAATTATCCATTTGGGGGTGTAATTGCGGTACTTATGTGAAGTTTAGTATCCATTGCAGCTTGCAATGCTTGTCAAAATTTTCCTATTAAATGAGAATCTCTATCTGATACATGGATAAAGTTATTCTGTGTAATCGAATGATTTTTCGACTATATAACTTGATAAATTTAGGAATGAATCGATGGCCTTTAAAGGCATAAAATGGATAGATTTGGTAAGTCGATCTACTATTACCCAAATTGAGTACGAGGTAGTCCACTGACAAAATCCATGGTAATATGATCCCATTTCGATTCGGGAATAGGTAGGGGTTAAAGAAGTCCACCAGGGTGTTGGTGTTCTATTTTTACTTTTTGACAAGTAAGAGATCTCCTTACGAAATTCTCGATATCATTTATCAAATTTGGCTAACAATATTGCTTCTTCAAAGCATGATACATTTTCGAGCTTTCGGGATTTATCATAAATTTTGAACGATGAGCTTCCTGTAACACGTCTTCTCGTAGAGATGCATCGTCGGGTACATATAATCTGTTTCTAAATCATAGTCCTATTTTTTTATCATAGGAAAAATCAGGATTTTTGCTAAAAAAATTCTGAACAAAAAAATCTTGGGCTTGTTGAATTAAGATTTTTTCACTTAATTCGGGATGAGCGATAATGTTAAAAGTTTTGTACGATGGTTAAGTAACTTTATATCATATTACTCTATGGTAGCAGCAATATCGTAGGAATTTAGAGTATGAAGTCTTCCTACTAGATTTCGACTCAAAGCGTCGGCTACTACATTACCTTTGTCTGGATAGTAATTGAGTTTAAATTGGTAATCTTCCCAAAATTCTATTCAAAGTCGTTGTCTTAAGTTCAAGTCCTTCTGGGTAAATATATATTTCAAACTTTTATGATCTAAAAAGACTTGGAAACTTACACCATAATGTAACAACACCAAATCTTTAATGCAAAAACTACGTCTGCTAATTCTAGATCATGGATCGAATAATTACGTGTGACACCCCGCTTAATTAAATACCGGGTGATCAGTCCTTTATTAAATTATAATCCAGGTGAACGGTTGGTTCATTCTTAGCATCACTGTCATAAAAATAACTTTTCCAATTAAACACCCTAATTAATTAAGCTAAGTGACAAAAACCATTTTAAGACATTAATTCCAAATTTCAATTAAAACTAATATTTTAAAACTTTACATAATTCATGAATTAAGAATCATCCAACAAATATACTTGAACAACCAATCCAATTAATTAAACATCCAACTAATTGATTCCAACATTAAAACTTAAAGGAAAAACATCCTGACAGTAATAAATCCCAAAGTGTAAAAATTGGAAATAAATGAATCACAATATCCGATGAAACAACTGAATAATGGCAAAGGGCGACACATGCCCAACTGGATAAAATAATGCTAGGAGTGGAATCAAGAATGAGGTCGTCTAAGCAAGAGGCCTGCAACTCCCACCTAAGCTGCAACGCGTTCCTTCCAAAGGATCCTATGCAAGACGCCCTGTGGCTGGGCACCTATAATATATACATATATACAAGAGAGGAAAGAAAATAGGAAACGGGTCAGAGCCCGAGTGTAAAAACAGTTCAAAATTAGTTTAGCAAGTATTTAAAATGCTACCGACTAATGCAACCAACATATTAGTGCGGCACTCTCTTGAGAAATTCTCACCTATCGCACTAATCTTCCCAACAGTTTAACTTATCTTATCTTAAGTTGCTCTTAAGGTTTCAAACCGACAAATTCAAAGGTTTAAGAGGTTAATTTTATTTAACAACAAAGTTCTCATTTAAACCTTATTTGCTAATAAAGTTTCTCAGTAACATATTATACTTTTCAAACACTTATTCCCAAATTGAAATAATTATTCATTTCTTACTTACCATAGACACAGTAGGTAGTTCCAAAATTCCAGATTTAATATATATATATATATATATATATATATATATATATATATATATATATATATATTAAATACTCATATTATATATATTCTAACAGCACCCCACATAACAATTATGGTACGTGCATACTCTGCTATCCAGTCCCGTATCACTCGTACTAAGGGAAATACAAGTTCGAAATCACTATCGAACTGTATTGACACAAAACACATACAATGTTGAGGTGAAGCATAGTTCCAAGTCTCTAAGAGGTCAGCACATGCCCTCACATTTCTTAGGATCGTCTGACTATCGATTTGATAGCCTGTACCAAAGGATTTCTATCTTCTAGGGTACGAGTCAATATCCCCCCATAAAGGTACCATCGAGATAAGACTGTCCCAGCGCGGTAACCTCAGGGATAGCAAGTAGCGCGTGCATGATTTTTACACGTATATAGTATATGCATAAACACAGTCATATAAATATAATACTATTACCATATCAAATTTAGGTACACTCTCACGACCCATAATTATGATATTTATCCTTATTACTCATTATTTAGTTATCACGTATAACGGTTCGTCTCTTATTTTAATTTGTGGGATTATTCCAACTTACTACGTAACACTCGTGGATTCTTATCTTCCCAAGTGAAATTTCAGTAGGTACTTATTCATTTTATAACGTAACTTCTTTACGGGTCTCACCCTTAACAAGTATTTCCATTTCCCCTTATATGTAAAACACCCCCGTGAAATGTTAATTTCGCCTTTCGTCAACGGCTCCATATATTTCTAAAGTCCTACTGGTCTTCTTTATATCCCAAAATATTCTAACATTAATATCCAAGAATGTCTAATCATTTAAGTTGGAATGAACTATTTAAAAGGGAATATGAGTTATACAGGAGGGGTCGATCGATCGATGGCAGGTTTTCGATCGATCGAACCATCGATCGATCGATCAAGCAGGTATGGCGAAAACTGCAGAATACCAATTACGGGAATTATCATCCAAAATCATCCAAATCCAAGTTTTTAACTCTCAGGCTCCAAGAAATTTACACCACAAGCATTATAAACTCAAATGAACAATATTCTACGTAAGGCATGCGAGTTTTAATCAAGTATCATGAATTAAAAGGCCCAAAATTTATATAAATCTCATAAACCCTAATAATTTCTTTAACTTAGTTCTTCTCATTCTTTTTACAGAATTTCTTCTTCTAATCCAATGTAAATTCGTGGTTCAACCTCTAGATGTGAAGGGGATTTCCAGAATGATGTTTATATCTCTACAACATGCGATTTCTAACCTCCAACATAGGTTTTCTTTCATAAAAACTCATCCTAATCAACCCTGAACTAATATGAATGAAGAATTAACTAAATTAAGCAAGATAAATACTTGCCTGGGAATTTTTGTTTTGATTTTTGGATGAAATCAATGTGGTTGTGATCCTCGTGGCGCGATCTAACGTTTGGCGGTGACGGCGGTGCAAACAGAGGAGTTATTGGCCTAGAACTCCTTGGTAAGCTTTTCCTTTCCTTCTTCAATGGTCGTCTTTTGTTTTTTTGGTTGCGTTTACCCTAGAAGACAACCCTAGGCATCTGATATAACCTAGAAAATTCGTAGGTCTCCAAGCCCAAAAATACAAAATGACTAAAACGCCCTCACGGGGTGTTAATTAAGCCTAAAAACGCCCTGAGACCCAAACTAAACCCCCGGGTACATTATTTTGACTATCTCGACCCTTATGGACACATTGACGCACTCCAAATGACCATACGGGTGACTTATAATTTATTTACTTTTAATAGTCCAAATTTAATCCCGACACGACACAAGCGCGTCCCGATAAATTTCTAAAATTACCAAATTAGATTCTCGTGATAATTTTAGTAATCATAATTACACCACTTACTTTACCCGTAAAGTAACTTATAACAAAATAATTACTTACTCTCATGACGCTAGTAAGTATTTAAATGATTTTCTGGATTAATATTAATTTAATATCTCTAATTAAATTTAATAAATCCCTAAAATTAAAAGGCATAAAAATACGGGGTATTACATTACGCTCATGCGTCTTGAGTTGTCGTGACCCGTATTCTACTACTTTTTCATTTTCCATTAACACATATCCTAGTCCTTGTAATGAAGCATCGACATACACATCATAACTTACATCACTAGAAGCAATAGTGAGGATAGGCAAAGTAGTTAACCTGTCCTTTAACACTTGGAGTGATTGGTTACATTCTTCAGTCCATATAAATGGAACTTCCTTACTAGTTAGTTTTGAAAGGGTAAGAGCAATGTGTGTAAATATTTCTATAAAATGATGATAGTATACAACTAATCCTAGAAAAATCTTTATTGCAGTAATACTGGTAGGATTTTTCCATTCTAAAGTGGCTGAAATCTTGGATGGATCGACTTGAATTCCATTTTCATAAATCACATGTCCTAAAAATTTAATTTCCTTCATTGATAAATCACATTTGCTCTTTTTTGCATATAACCAATGGAATCTAAGAGTACTTAAGACCACCTTCAAATGTTGGATATGTTTTATCAGATTTTGAGAGTACACAAGAATATCATCAATAAAAATGATAACGAACTTGTCAAGAAAAGGTCTAAAAACTCTATGCTTTAGATCCATAAAAGCAGCTGTGGCATTGGTTAAACCAAATGACATTACAATAAATTCAAAATTTCCTTAATGAGTTCGAAAAGAAGTTTTCAAAATGTCTTCCTTTCTAGCACGTAACCGATGATAACCGGATCGTAAGTCTATTTTAGAAAAGACCATTGCTCCTTTAAGTTGATCAAATAAATCTCCTATTCGGGTAAAGGATAATTATTCTTAATAGTTATGGAATTTAGTTTACGATAATCTATGCATAGTCTAAAGCTTCCATCATGCTTCTTGACGAATAATACCGGAGTTCCCCAAGGTGATGAACTTAGTTGAATGAAACCTTTTCCTAAAAGATAATCTAATTGGGTATGAAGTTCTGAAGGAGCCATTCTATATGGAGGTATCAAATAGGAAGTGTGTTGGGATAAAGATTGATTTTAAAATTAATTTCTCTAGGAGGGGGTAATCCTGGTAAATCCTCGGGAAAAAAGTCTTCAAATTTTTCCATTAGATTTAGAATCAAAGAAGAAATCTAAATTTGGAAATTGATCCTTGAAACATAAAAGAATAATTATTTCCATTTTGAAAGTGAATTTTCTTAGCTTGACAATTGATATATGCGTGATTTTTGGATATCACATCCATTGCAAAAATAATATCAAAACCGCGAATATCTAGGATTATCAAGTTAACAAAGAGAGTTCCTAGACCAAGCTAAATTTTACATCTTTTATAACCTTGCTTTGGTGTATTGATTTCACCTATTGGTAATTCAATATCCAATGGACTAGTTTGTAATACTTCGTATTTTTGTGATATTTATTTATGGGATTAATTAAATTAAATGCGTATTAATTGGAAATTAATCCGGATTAAAATACTAGCGAGATGCGAGTTGGTATTTGAATATAATGTGCTTATATGATTAAACATGAATACTGAAGTATGAAATTGTCGTGAGATTGAAATACGACAAGTTGGAAAATTTTATTGAAACGCGTGTGACAGTCGCGTCAGGGAAATATTTATTTTAATTAAAAAGTGAATTTTAGTTCTTTTAATCGTATGGTCGTTTTGAGTGCGGCAACGCGTCCGAAAGGGTTGAAATAGTCAGAAAACACTAGCCGGGGGTTAAGTTTGGGTCCCGGGGCATTATTGGGCCATACCGGTAGCTTATAAGGGCATTTTGGTAATTTCGAAAATTGGGTAATTAAAACCCACGAAAATTAGAGTTAAAAATCTGACCTAGTATTAACCCACTAAGCCATTTCCAACCCCAATTTAGTAAGTGGTCTACGGGAGAAGTTATAACTTGGCAAAACCAACCTCACCTCCATTAACACCTTGAGAAGAAAGCTTGGAGAGAGAGAGAGAGAGAGAGGAGGAATTCTGCAGAGGAGAGAGAGAACCATTCATCAGATTCGTCATCAAATCCAGAGTTACCCTTAAGGCAAGTGATTAAATTTCGTTTTTATAGAGAATGCTTCTTCCATGCGTAGGAAACCCAATTAAATTGTATGTTCTTGGGAGTTAATGAAAAAAACCCATTAAAATTGGAAATAGAAACTACATTTTGATGAGGAATCACATATAGATTTGTGTTTAGATGATTATTCTGATGATATTATAATTTGGATGAAACAAAAACGGATTTAATTAGGCCCATTGATGATTTATAAGTTTTAGGGTTCATGTTCTTGAGATTTGAAAAATAAATGTTGGAGATTTGATAATTTGATGCAGCTTAGGGTGATTTGAACCCATATAAATGTTGTAATACGGTTGAAACATGTTTAGGAAGGATTAGATACCTTAAAACATTATTGGGATGACATTTAGGTGAGATTAGAGGTGAAGAGAATTGGGAAAAACGAAATAAGGATTTCTGGGCTCGAATCTGGCCACTCGTTAGAAGACCTACCCAGGTCGTTCGAACGAGCTTCTAACGAGTTGACAGTTTGGGTTCTAATGAGAGGGATGTTCGTTCGAAGACTTTCGTTCGAACGATATCTCATTAGAAGGCCCAGTTCGTTCGAACGAACTCTCGTTCGAACAGCCTCGTTCGAACGAGACTTCGAACGAGTTGACAGTTTAGGCTTTTTAGCCTGTTTTGATCCCGAGTGTCCCGTAACCTTGTGTATACGTAGAGATAACCTCCCCTTGATGATTAATCGATATATTTGGGATGTTTGGGATATAACGAGGAGTCAAATCTAGAAGTGTAGTTTGAACCTAAAGGAAAATATGAGTAGGACGTGAGTGTCTATTGCATTGCGAGAACTATTGACGGCCTAATGTATTATATTAACCGAGAACATATAAATTGTGTAGTATTATATGTCGGTACGAGAATAAGAAGTGTACCACCAATAATATGGTGATTACTAAGATGTGTGAATACTTAGTATATGTATTGATTTTATGTGTATGACATACCTACCATACTTGCTATCACGGGAGGTTTGCGTTCCCTTATGGCCTTCTAATCCTTGTGTTACCCATATTTAGATTGGTTACCTCGATGAACATAGGTCAGAGAAGGACTTATTGGGATGTTAATAAGTCTGCTGATCGTGGGAGCGCAAGTATGTGCGTGACCCATGTGATGTGACTGTGTTCGCCTCCATTATTTATGATGTTGTTATCTGAGAACGATTCCTGAGAGATTTGGAATACGTAATCCTTATGTACGTGATGTACCGGGATGGATAGCAGAGTATGTGTGCACCGCAGCTTAGTCTCGGGGTGCTTGTATTGTATATTTATGATGTGAATAATATACACTTAATTAATGGGAACTTTCATGTTAATATTGTGAATAATATTATGGTAATGATTTGAGAAAACAAAACGGGTTAACTAATAGTGATTGATATTCCTAACTGAGAATCAGAGAGTAAGTAAAACCCTCTATTTAATTGATAACGTTAGAATGTAATATGGGAATCGAGTAGTAAGGGGTAGAACTTATTACAGTTTGGTTAGATATGGATGTCTTATAGATGGGTACGGTACGTTAGGAGTGCACATGTAGTCGAGAGGTGAGAATTCCATGTGAGTGCACGTCCTAACATGTATTTTGCATTTAATGTTTTAATGTTATTAAAACACTTGCTGTTTTCAAAATATTTTCCACTTTCGGGCTCTGACCAATTTGCTTTCAAATCTATTTTTTGTAAAAACCATTTTAGGTGCCCAGCCACAAGGACACCATGCTTAGGATTCTCATTCAGGTGACGAGCTGTAGCTGTTTGTGGAAGTTACAGGACTTTGCTTGTAGACGCTTCATCTATCTTGACTCGATATTCTTCAGTTATCAGTTGTAGGGCATGTCGCCCATTTCTTTTAGAGACATTTCATTTATTTCAGTTATTGAGACTTCTGGCATGTAATTATTCAGGATTCAGACTTGTAGTATTATTTTTTCAGTTGTGGGATTGTTGTGAGGAGTTTTCCTCCGGATTTATATTCATGCTGTTGGTTATTCATTACTTCATCATAGTGAATGGTTGTTATTATTTCATTATTCTTTTACTGCGTGTTAATCAGACTTAACTTAAAATATGGCACTTACTTTTTAAATACTAGGTGGTTAGTAATTATTAAAATGTTTTCGACAGTGATGCTATTAACTGAACCAACTTGGCATTTTGAATTAATTTAATAAAGGAGTAGCTACCCGGTATTTAATTAGTTGGGGTGTCACAGGTGGTATCAGAGCATCAGGTTCTAGTGTCCTTTTAGGATCTGTACGACTTATTATGTTTTCCGCTGAGCTTTCTTTGATGTAGAGCCCTATATTTTAGGACTGTTGTATTCTTTTGTATATGCTATGTTCTTCTGCTATTTTAAGTTTATAACTGCGAACTTATAAACTTCATTCTTATTTCAGATGCCTCCACGACGTGCACAAAGAATTCCCAGGGATGCAACGCCAGAACCACAGCCCACACCAGTTCAGGGCACGATGAATGCCACCGAGGTTGCAGCCATTGTGGCCCAGGCGGTAAATGCCGCACTTTTCGTAGTTCAGCAGGCACCAGCTCAGGCGCCAGTAGCCGCGCCAGTTCAGGCACATGCATTTCCGTCTGCTTGGGAACGTGTACGTGATGCTTTTCAGAAAGCACACCCTTCGGAGTTCGCAGGTAGCTCCGATGTGGTAGTTTTGAGTCAGTGGAGGAAGGACATCCAGCGACACCTGAGGATGTACGAGTGCACTGAGGTTCAGAAGTAGATATTAACTACCTTTAAGCTAGTAGGGTCTGCACTGCAGTGGTGGGAGTCTATTACCACAGTGGAGGAGAGAGATACTCTCCCTATTCAGGAGTTCTGGGTGCGGTTCGACCACAAATACTTTCCGTCAGCTGTTCACACGGAGATGAGGAGAAAGTTGATGAGCCTCAAGCAGGAGGGTAAGACTGTGGCCGAGTATGAGGCCGAATTCACTAATCTTCTGAACATTGTTCCGGATGAGATACCGACAGAGGAGAAGAAGATACAGAAATTTATTGACGGGTTGACATGGAGGATTCGTCAACACTTGTTAGGGAACCTCTCGTTAGCCACTTATTCTGATGTGGTTAACGCTGCATTGCTCCATTGTCAGGATCACCGCTTTCACATGGCTGAGGGCAAGCGATCGGGAGAATCTAGCCATCAGGGCAGGACTGGAGGAAATGGTGCCAGTGGGGCACAATCTGTTCAGGGGCAGAGGCAGGGTGATCAGGGTACCCAGTAGGGGGATCACAAGAGGTTCAGGTCAAGAAATTTCAGGCACGGACAGGGAGGTTTCCGGCAGGGCCATCAGGGTCCGAACGACCATCAGCACCAGCAGGGTCAGAATGGCCAACAACAGTTTCAGCAGGGCCAGTGGAGGAACGGTAACGGCCACCAGGGTCGGGGACAACAGGGACAGAGAGGGGGGAACTTCCCGGGGAAGTGTTTCGTTTGTGGCAAGACTGGCCATAAACGCCAGGACTGTCCCGATAGGGGCAGGGCCCCGCAGCAGCAGCAGGGTGCTCGACATGAGCCATAGAGGCCACTTTTTCCACCAGCCCTCCCAGCTCCAACCCAGGTGCCAGCTCTTCCAGCCATTCCAGCAGTTCCTGTGCAGCAGGGACAGTTACAGTATAGACGTGTCTATAACGTCCACCAGGCAGCAGCTCCGCAGGCACCACCCGCGATTGAGGGTATGTTTCCTATCCATGGTACTATGGGTCGAGTTTTGTTTGATACGGGGGCAACACATTTCTTTATAGCTACACATTTTGCGAAAGCCTTAGGGTTGCTAGCCACAGCAGAGAGCACAGTGACGTGTGTAGACTCACCATTGGGGAGTGGGTCACTTATTTTCTTTATATGCCGGGGAGTAGGGGTAGAGATTGGTAGTTTGGTATTACCTGCAGATATGTTAGTATTAGAGATGACCGAGTATGATGCCATTATTGGTATGGATTGGCTTGTTGCGTACCGATCCATGATTGACTGTTTCAGTAGGAGTATTATCTTTTCCATTCCCGGGCAGGAGATGTTTTTGGTGGCGATGCCTCGTTCCGAGGGAGGATCGTCCACTCATTTGTACTATATAGAGGAGGAGACCTCTAAGGAGGTGGTGATACCACTTGATTCGATTCCGGTTGTTAGAGAGTTTGCCGATGTATTTCAGGATATACTTGGATTACCCCCCAGTTGAGAGATAGACTTTGTCATAGACTTATTGCCAAATACGAGACCTATAGCACGCGCACCGTACCGTATGGCTCCAGCTGAGATGAGGGAGTTACGAGATCAGATTGAGCAGTTGTTGGGTCAGGGGTTTATACGGAGGAGTACTTCGTCGTGGGGTGCCCCTGTGTTGTTCGTGAAGAAGAGAGATGGTTCACTGAGATTGTGTGTGGACTACCGAGAGTTGAATAAGGTCACGATACGGAATAAGTATCCGTTGCCCCGAATCGATGACTTATTCGACCAGTTGAGAGGAGCTTCTTTCTTCTCAAAGATTGATTTACGATCGGGATACCATCAGTTGTGTATCAGGGAAGAGGATGTCTCAAAGACTGCGTTCTTATCGAGATATGGATCTTACGAATTTTGGGTTATGCCTTTTGGTTTGACCAACGCTCCAGCAGTGTTTATTGACTTGATGAATAGAGTGTTCAGGGATTTCCTAGATCAGTTTGTCATTGTCTTCATTGATGATATTCTGGTTTACTCCCAGATAGAGGAGGAGCACACCGAGCATTTGAGGCAAGTTTTGCAGACGCTACGTCAGAACGAGTTGTATGCAAAATATGAGAAATGCTGGTTTTGGCTGAAGGAGGTCCAGTTTTTGGGACACATTATTTCTGACCGGGGGATATCTGTTGATCCGGGGAAGGTATCCGCGGTGAGGGAGTGGGGACAGCCCACGACACCGACATAGATCCGTAGTTTCTTGGGCTTAGCAGGTTACTACAGGAGGTTCATTCGGGGGTTTTCGAAGATCGCGGGTCCTTTGACACATCTGACTCGTAAGGGTGTGCCATTCATCTGGAGTGATGCCTGTCAGTTGGCATTTGACGAGTTGAAGGATAAGTTGACCTCAGCACCTGTGTTAGCATTATCGAGACCGGGAGTTGAGTATCTAGTCTACACCGATGCGTCATTGTAAGGACTAGGAGGTGTATTGCAGCAGGAGAGTCAGGCCATAGCTTATGCATCCCGTAAGCTAAAGCCTCACGAGAAGAACTACCCCACTCATGACTTGGAGTTGGCGGCAGTCGTATTTGCCCTATGGATTTGGAGGCATTATCTGTTGGGGGAGAAGTTTCGATTGTTCACGGACCACAAGTCCCTACAGTACCTATTCACGCAGAAGGAGTTGAATATGCGGCAGCGAAGGTGGCTTGAATTTGTGAAGGACTATCAGTTTGATATCCAGTATCACCCGGGGAAGGCTAACGTGGTAGCAGACGCGTTGAGCCGTAGGCCAGTAGATGAAGTGGTAGAGGTGTGGAAGGCCAAGTGGAAGGAATTGGGACACCAGGATGCAGTGGCCCGATCGTTCATGTCTGTGATGACCGTTACACCGCAGATTGTCACGAAGGTAGTAAGGGCACAGGCAAATGACTCGTTCTGTCAGGAGCAGATAGTTCGATTACTAGCAGAGGGAGCCGAATCCTATACCGTTAGCTCAGACGGGGGATTATGCTTCAATGGGAGATTGGTAGTTCCTGAAGGGGAAGAATTGCGGCACGGGGTGATGGAAGAATCGCATGGCTCACGGTTCGCAGTACATCCCGGTGGGGACAAAATGTACCAAGACATGAGATGACAGTATTGGTGGAGCGGGATGAAGAGAGATATTGCCGAGTTTGTTTCTAAATGCGCCACTTGTCAGCTAGTAAAAGTGGATCATCAGAGACCGACAGGACTTCTACAGCCATTGGAGGTCCCGATGTGGATGTGGGAGATCATATCCATGGATTTTATCACGGGGTTGCCTACGCCACAGAGAGGTCACGACTCCATTTGGGTGATTGTGGACAGGTTGACCAAAGTCTCTCATTTTCTACCCGTAAGGACAGACTACACTACGGGACAGTATGCCCAGCTCTTTATTGCAGAGATAGTGAGACTTCACGGTGTGCCCTTAAATATCGTGTCTGACCGAGACAAGATATTTGTTTCACGGTTTTGGAAGAGTTTCTAGGAGTCCATGGGCACGGAATTGCGGTTGAGTACGGCGTATCACCCGCAGACCGATGGGCAGACCGAGCGTACAAACCAGATGTTGGAGGATATGCTACGTATGTGCATCATTGATTTCGGGGGTGGATAGGAACAGTATCTTCCACTGGTGGAGTTTGCTTACAATAATTCCTACCAGTTCACCATTGGCATGGCTCCATTTGAGGCGTTGTACGGTAAACCTTGTCGTTCCCCAGCATGTTGGTTGGAGGTGGGGGAAAACAAACTACTAGGGCCGGAAGTGATTCAGGATACTTCGGCAAGGATATAATTAATACGGAGTCGCATTCGGGTAGCTCAGGACAGGCAGAAGAGTTATGCTGATGCGAAGAGGTTCTTCAGAGAGTTTCAAGTGGGGGACCAAGTTTTGCTCAGAGTATCTCCTATGAAGGGGATTATGCTTTTTGGGAAGAAAGAGAAGTTGGCACCGAGATATGTGGGACCATTTCCTATTATTGAGCGGATTGGACCGGTTGCGTATAGGCTTGGGTTACCGGAGCATTTTCATCGGATTCACGATGTGTTTCATATTTCCTCGCTAAGGAAATATCTTAGAGACGATTTGGCTCATTCTCACATTGTTTTGGAGGACATCGATCTCCAGCCTGATAGCTCCTACGATGAGGGGCCGATTGCTATTTTGGACCGAAGTGAGCGGAAACTGCGGTCAAAGATAGTCCTGTTAGTGCGTGTTCAGTGGCGACATCATAATGTTGAGGAATCCACATGGGAGCGCGAGGAGGAGATGCACGAACATTATCCAGAGTTGTTCTTACCAGGTACTTTCTAGTTCCGAATTTCGGGACGAAATTCAGTTATTAGGGGGGAAGTATGTAATACCCCGTATTTTTGTGATATTTATTTATGGGATTAATTAAATTAAATGCGTATTAATTGGAAATTAATCCGGATTAAAATACTAGCGAGATGCGAGTTGGTATTTGAATATAATGTGCTTATATGACTAAACATGAATACTGAAGTATGAAATTGTCGTGAGATTGAAATACGGCAAGTTGGAAAATTTTATTGAGACGCGTGTGACAGTCGCGTCAGGGAAATATTTATTTTAATTAAAAAGTGAATTTTAGTTCTTTTAATCATATGGTCATTTTGAGTGCGCCAACGCGTCCGGGAGGGTTGAAATAGTCAGAAAACACTAGCCGGGGGTTAAGTTTGGGTCCCGGGGCATTATTGGGCCATACCGGTAGCTTATAAGGGCATTTTGGTAATTTCGGAAATTGGGTAATTAAAACCCACGAAAATTAGAGTTAAAAATCTGACTTAGTATTAACCCACTAAGCCATTTCTAACCCCAATTTAGGAAGTGGGCTACGGGAGAAGTTATAACTTGGCAAAACCAACCTCACCTCCATTAACACCTTGAGAAGAAAGCTTGGAGAGAGAGAGAGAGGAGGAATTCTGCAGAGGAGAGAGAGAACCATTCATCAGATTCGTCATCAAATCCAGAGTTACCCTTAAGGCAAGTGATTTAATTTCGTTTTTATAGAGAATGCTTCTTCCATGCGTAGGAAACCCAATTAAATTGTATGTTCTTGGGAGTTAATGAAAAAAACCCATTAAAATTGGAAATAGAAACTACATTTTGATGAGGAATCGCATATAGATTTGTGTTTAGATGATTATTCTGATGATATTATAATTTGGATGAAACAAAAACGGATTTAATTAGGCCCATTGATGATTTATAAGTTTTAGGGTTCATGTTCTTGAGATTTGAAAAATAAATGTTGGAGATTTGATAATTTGATGCAGCTTAGGGTGATTTAAACCCATATAAATGTTGTAATACGGTTGAAACATGTTTAGGAAGGATTAGATACCTTAAAACATTGTTGGGATGACATTTAGTTGAGATTAGAGGTGAAGAGAATTGGGAAAAACGAAATAAGGATTTCTGGGCTCGAATCTGGCCACTCGTTAGAAGACCTACCCAGGTCGTTCGAACGAGCTCGTTCGAACGAGCTTCTAACGAGTTGACAGTTTGGGTTCTAACGAGAGGGATGTTCGTTCGAAGACTTTCGTTCGAACGAGATCTCGTTAGAAGGCCCAGTTCGTTCGAACGAACTCTCGTTCGAACAGCCTCGTTCGAACGAGACTTCGAACGAGTTGACAGTTTAGGCTTTTTAGCCTGTTTTGATCCCGAGTGTCCCGTAACCTTGTGTATACGTAGAGATAACCTCCCCTTGATGATTAATCGATATATTTGGGATGTTTGGGATATAACGAGGAGTCAAATCTAGAAGTGTAGTTTGAACTTAAAGGAAAATATGAGTAGGACGTGAGTGTCTATTGCATTGCGAGAACTATTGACGGCCTAATGTATTATATTAACCGAGAACATATAAATTGTGTAGTATTATATGTCGGTACGAGAATAAGAAGTGTACCACCAATAATATGGTGATTACTAAGATGTGTGAATACTTAGTATATGTATTGATTTTATGTGTATGACATACCTACCATACTTGCTATCACGGGAGGTTTGCGTTCGCTTATGGCCTTCTAATCCTTGTGTTACCCATATTTAGATTGGTTACCTCGATGAACATAGGTCAGAGAAGGACTTATTGGGATGTTAATAAGTCTGCTGATCGTGGGAGCGCAAGTATGTGCGTGACCCATGTGATGTGACTGTGTTCGCCTCCATTATTTATGATGTTGTTATCTGAGAACGATTCCTGAGAGATTTGGAATACGTAATCCTTATGTACGTGATGTACCGGGATGGATAGCAGAGTATGTGTGCACCGCAGCTTAGTCTCGGGGTGCTTGTATTGTATATTTATGATGTGAATAATATACACTTAATTAATGGGAACTTTCATGTTAATATTGTGAATAATATTATGGTAATGATTTGAGAAAAAAAAACGGGTTAACTGATAGTGATTGATATTCCTAACTGAGAATCTGAGAGTAAGTAAAACCCTCTATTTAACTGATAACGTTAGAATGTAATATGGAAATCGAGTAGTAAGGGGTAGAACTTATTACAGTTTGGTTAGATATGGATGTCTTATAGATGGGTACGGTACGTTAGGAGTGCACATGTAGTTGAGAGGTGAGAATTCCATGTGAGTGCACGTCCTAACATGTATTTTGCATTTAATGTTTTAATGTTATTAAAACACTTGCTGTTTTTAAAATATTTTCCACTTTCGGGCTCTGACCCATTTGCTTTCAAATCTATTTTTTGTAAAAACCATTTTAGGTGCCCAGCCACAAGGACACCATGCTTAGGATTCTCATTCAGGTGACGAGTTGTAGCTGTTTGTGGAAGTTACAGGACTTTGCTTGTAGACGCTTCATCTATCATGACTCGATATTCTTCAGTTATCAGTTGTAGGGCATGTCGCCCATTTCTTTTAGAGACATTTCATTTATTTCAGTTATTGAGACTTCTGGCATGTAATTATTCAGGATTCAGACTTGTAGTATTATTTTTTCAGTTGTGGGATTGTTGTGAGGAGTTTTCCTCCGGATTTATATTCATGTTGTTGGTTATTCATTACTTCATCATAGTGAATGGTTGTTATTATTTCATTATTCTTTTACTGCGTGTTAATCAGACTTAACTTAAAATTTGGCACTTACTTTTTAAATACTAGGTGGTTAGTAATTATTAAAATGTTTTCGACAGTGATGCTATTAACTGAACCAACTTGGCATTTTGAATTAATTTAATAAAGGAGTAGCTACCCGGTATTTAATTAGTTGGGGTGTCACATAGTTAAAGATGTTGGAGCTAATTGTATTTATTTAGCTAGTTTAAGACTAATAAAGGAATGCATAGATCCTGTATCAAATAAAATATGTGTTGGAACATGTTGAAAGATGATCATACCTTTTATCACATCATGTGCATTTCGCATAGGTCGTATATCATAATTCCTCCCATGACTTGAGATTGGATTAACTCTCATGCGTTGGTTTGAATTGATTTAGAACATAACGAAATTGTAGATTTTGTGAGGGTTTATTTGGTTAGAAATGGAATCGATTTGGCTTTACCTTAGGACATCGAGGCCGAATATGTCCCACTTCATGACATTCATAACAAATAATTTCGAAACGGGTGGTGTTATAAAGGATCTAGGAATAAGCTTATCCACTCGAGTTTGCACATGAATGGGGCATAGAATGAGATGGAGTTGAGATGACATGGTTGTTTTTTATGGTTGGGGACGTAATGTCAATTAACTAAGACTACTCACGGATTTATAATAGAGCGATTGAATTCTTAACTCTGGGATGTAATCCCCTTTCAAACTTCTTGCATTTCTTTATTACAGTATCCACATATTCCAGGGCATAGTGAGATAGTTCGGTAAACCTATCCTTGTATTGGGCTACTGAAAGGTTAACTTGTTGAAATTTTAAGAAATCAACGGTTCGTTGGTCTGGGGAAAGTACTTTTTGAAAAAAGTATCCTCAAATTATTCCCACGTAAAATTATGATTGCGGGACACTTCTTGCCACCTGAAATCAACTTCACCTTCCAATATATAAGCGATTAAAGTTATTCGGAGATTAGTAGCAATACCTACTCCATTCAGAATTTTCACAATCTGGCGCATCCATTTCTCAGCATCATTAGCACCTGGTTTTCCAAGAAAGGACGGGGGTCGTTGTCTAAGAAATTCCTTAAGCGCATTCATTCTACGAATATCTTCGGAAACATCCTCAAGAGTAGAATGAGTAGTTTGTTGATGTTGGGCTAATGTAGTAAGTTCCTGGAGACACCGCATGATTCTTTCAGTTTGAGTCTGTTCAGGTTGAGTTCCAGCAGAAGGGGTTCGAGTACTAACCATCCTAAAATATAACTGTTTAAGTAATAAAATTTATGAACAAAATAAATTAACAAGCCTACAATATTTCACATAAAGTTATATGGTACAATACTATCATAACCCGTATCAATGTAGCTAAAGTTATATTCTATAACATTTAAAATAACTTTTAACGTTAGATTCTTTTAAGTAGGAACGACATCTTTGTCACTGGATATAGACTCTGGGATGAATAGATAATCTCCTTGGTCTGCATTGTCAGTCGAGTCACCTGTGGTTCTACAAGAATATCTTCCATGAATTTCACCATTAGATGTCGCTTCAGGGTACATTGGTGGATCCGGTAGTTCAACTGCAAGTGCAAAATTTATAGCTTCTTGAAGAACGACCAGATCATTGGCGAAATCATCTACTTTTTGCATTACTTGCATCTCACCCAACATTTTATTGGTCAACACCAGCCTTTTAATGTCATTACTTGACCCTACACAGTCTTCTTCAACTCCACGAATCATTTCCCTTAACCTGGCCAAAGCCTCTTCTCTTACACGCGTTTCCTATCTGTTATCTGGCTTGAGATCTATGTTAAACTGGAATGTATCTCATGTGTCCATACTGAAAAATGGGTTTACCATATAATAATAGTAATAAAAGAAGTTACGAAAAGATCAAGTAACTAATATCTTATTTATTTCCCGCATAAAATGCTAACCCGACGATTAGATTTAAAACATGCTCTGATACCAACTTGTCACACCTATCTTTTTTGTATGAATGAACAAGAAGTACATATAAAGTAATGAATTAAAGATAAGTCAAAATAACATTACTTTATTCATTATTAATAGGCTTACATAGGGTTGAGGCACCGCAAGGGTGAGTTACACGTTTTTAGTACACACGATAATATAAAAAATTGAAAAGCGCCATTCCTTGCTCCCATCTGGTTTAATCTCTGCCCACACAGTCACATACACAAATAGGTGACCAATTTCTGTCTCTAATAGGGAAGAGATATTATCTTCTTTCTTCCGACGCATTTGTAGAAGGAAGGAATTAGCACAAAAATGCTAAGTAGGTTCTTCTAGTTCTATAACAATGATATAGATATAAATGAGAGTTGGAGTGTGTATAGAATCAGTGTTTAAAACATTGACAATAATAAGATGACAATTCCATAATTATCAGGTTATAAAAACATAAAAATATTGGAACTCACAATTCCATATTGATTAGTCCATTTAAAAAATACGGTACATTACCGATTTATGTAGGATTATGTAAAGAAAGTCAAGGAGTGTTGAACTAATAATACCATTCTTACTATCTCACTAACGGGTATAAAAGTAGTTAAGCCATCAATTAACTCATAATAATAATCAGTCAACCCAAATTTTTTGGGAAAAAGTAACCTGTTATGCACACAATTAAAGTGGAACTCATACCTATGTAGCAATAATCATGGCTCTCAATTATCTGAGACCAGTAGGCCAAGTAGAAAGTTTTGTGGGATAACACGTCAGTCTACTTCCTAGTTAATACTGATGCATATAGTAAAAATGCCACAAAGCGCTAGGGTGGACAAAATATGTAGTATGGCAGTATAATAACATGCACACAATAAGAGTAAATAGGGCTATCACTTACTGATATCAATAGAAGTATTTCAAATACGCAAAGTATAATATTGAAAAGGTAGGAAAAACCTACTTTCTTGGTATTCAGTTGGCTTGCTATCACACTGGGATATTTGAAAGAACTGGGGCTTGATCTTATGTTTATACAATGTGTGATATATAAGTATTTAGGGTTTAATCAGTTAGTTTTGTATTAAAACTGTATTTTTTAAAGTTTCGAGGGCTTATTTGTAATTATCTTGGGACTTTAAAATACTGAACTTAAGATCTTTATTAAACTTTGGTGCAAGAGAGTTTTCATCTTAAAATAGTTTGATGTATGTAAGGGAAAATTTATGGATCAAACTTATAAATTGGAAAAGTTGATAGGGGTTAATTTGTAATTTTACAACAGTTTTTTTTAAGTAAAAACCTTGTTTTTGCATAACTTGAGCTAAGAATTTCCAAACATAGCCTTATCTTACACCATTTTGATCAGAAAAATTTAATAAAAATTTTGAGAAAAAATCAAAAATTCCTGACTGGCCACGCGCCATCACTAGCATGGTCATGGTTTATGAAAAAGTTCTTCATCTTTAACTTCTCGATTTTGACTTTTTAAGGTTTCAGTTTTTGACCGGGGTTTTCTCCTTCATTGTTATACCATATAAGATGATTCCTTAACAAACTTAACCTATTTTTTCATGAGGAATCCATATATATAAGTTTTATGGGTTGACATTACGTATAACTCAAGTTCTAAAACTGTGTCTTTATTTTGAAAATTTGACCTAACCTTCGTTGATATTTAGAGTGTGGCAAGATCTTTTGTGAATTAGGTTTGGTTTCCACTACATGTGTGAGTAGTTTTATTTTGGTTTCAAGAATTAAGATGGATTGTGCATGTAGAATTTTGAATTTTCAGTTTTTGAGTTCAAAATACACTTTTGATTGATTTGAGCTCTACATGAACATTCATGACTTTTAACCATTACACTCGAGATCTTAGGTTATAATGAAGTTTTATATGGCTCTAAATCAAAGTTTAAGGCAGTATATCGAGTTGCAACATTAAAGCTCAAGCTTTAATGGCGTTCCTACTAGTTTTTACTATCCTTGGACATTCTACACGTAAAGCCTTGCATATTATGATTGTTCTAACTATATTAACCATGCAGAAAACTACTAGAATTGAAAATGAAGCATGAAATGATAAGATACCTAAATTAGGATAAATTTCAAGCTTTATAACTGAATTGTGGGGTGATTTTTTACTGCTAGGAGCGTGGTGTATTTATACTACTTCATTGGAGGATTTGATTTGAGCTCAAAGGCGGTGGATTTGAATTAGTTTAGGTGCAGTTTTGGTTAAGGGTAAATGGGTTGCACATGGGTTCATGGTGGTTTCATGTGGGTTTTAACTTCTTATGCTGATGTGTGGTAGCATGTGGACCGGAGTTAAATTATAAATCAAGAATGTTTATAATTTAGTCCTTCATTGTTTGTATATTTGCTTTTATAGTCCTAAAAGTAGACTTTTTGTAAAGTATAGGGGTAATTTGGTAAATTCAGAAAGTTTTCAGGTTAAAACTATAATTTTATGTTACTTAAGGTCAAAAGAATTAATTTAATGTAGAGTTGGAATTTAGGGATTAAATATATCCCAAGTTATCTTAGTTTGAAACTTTTAGGGGCTCTTTTATAATTTACTGAAATTTAAAGGGGTCCGAGTTAATTAACGAAAATGTTGCTTTTTAAACATAGCTTCTTTCCTCTTAAAAGACTTTTGATTTTACACACCTTATGAGGGTCTAAATTATAGTCGTAGGTAAATTAGGGTTTAAAGAAATTCCCGATTCTTACAGACACTCAAAAGCTTTGTGCCCTTTGCCTCGCACTCATAACACATTATGTCTTCCTCTTTCTCACCGATATCCTTGACCTCATCTCTCCTTTTGTTTTTCTTAAAAATATTTTTATTGGACGATTTTTTTTTGGAAAATTTGAGAAACTTTTTAAAATTTTTAGCAAAGAAGGCCAAGTCATCTAAATCAACCTCACGCTCAGAATCAGACTCATAAACTCTTTTTTTTTTTTTCTTTTTATTAACTTGAGTCTTTAAAGCTATCCCCCTATTCTTAGGCTTAATAGTTTTGGAAAACATGTTGATCTCATAAGTTTGAAGGTTTCCTGTGAGTTATTCTAACCTAAGTGCATCTAATATCTCCTATGAATTTTAGACAATGACCTTAGGAATAAAATGGGACGGAAGTGACCTCAAAATATTTTTCACAACTCCCGACTCCTCAATTTTCTCACCCAAATTAAAACTCATGTTAACTATGTTCGATAACCTTGTATAAAACTCGTCAAAGCACTCAGACTCTAACATAGTGAAAGTCTCAAACTGGGTGGTTAAATTTTGCAATTTTTACACCTTCACCGTATTGGTTCCCTCAAGTGTCAACTGATGGATATCCCATACCTCTTTTGATATGTCGCACGATATAAAACGTCAAAACTCATCGGGGTGACGGATTTAGAAATAGCAATAATTATAGGTACTCCATTTGTACTAATCTTCAGTCCAATTAGACATTGGTTTGGGATTGGGGACATCTTCAATAGTGATAGTGGGAGGAGTCCACCCTCTTTCACATATGAGCCAAACTCTTTCATCGATATCTTTTAAACAAGATCTCATGCAAACTTTCTAATAGGCATAATTCGTGCCAACAAAGATGGGCATCCGATTATATAAGTTATCCACCAAAAAAATTGCGATTTTTTAAAAATCAAAATTTCAAAACGATTGATATCATAAAGATTTTGTGGTAAAAGGATCACACAATATTTTGGTGAAACCTGCTCTGATACCAATTTGAGAAAGCGTAATGTGATATCAATTTGAGATTTCACAATATTTCAATAGAGTTAACTTATTTAACTAGATGTCAATGTCAAACAAACCAAATTCCAATTTTATTAAAACCGAAACATGCATCTATGTGATTTGAGGAATAAAATAATAACGCATGCAACCACAAATTCAAGAAAATGTAAATCACAACTTACAAAGTTACAAGTGAAACACTATAATGAATTCCCTTAAGAACCCACAAACACCGCAGCCTTGAACCATCAATGACTCCCTTGAAAATCATAAGAACCGTTGTTCCTCCTTCAGCAGTGAATACCCTCGAGTATCCCTAAGTCCAGCAGTAGAGACAATACTCCATAAGAATAAACTTCATGACAGAAGTGTTTGGGTTCCAAAAACGATTCACAAAACTATATGGGATTGTTTTGGTGAATCTAAAACGTGTTTTTGCCCTAAAAATTGGAGACTTAATTGCAGCAGGTTTGCAATTTTCTTAAATGAAAAGTCTCAATCAAAAAGCTTCACTAAACAGGTTTTTATAGGCTAACAAAAATTTTAAGGTGGTAGAACGTCGTTCGAATGACTCTATCATGTTGTTTGATCGACATTGAGATGTCATTTGAACAACCTAAGAAATAACCCTTTATAATGAAAAACAGTACAGGTTTGTTTGATCCAAGTTCGGCCAGGGGCAACAAACGACCTATCTAACGACAAGCTAATGTCGTTTGAACGACATAGCCATGTCATTTGAATGACATGAAATGTTTTTATTTTATTTTTTAAAGTGTGCTTATAGATATTTTTGAAAATATTTTAAGTTTAAAAAATGCCTCATTTCGATAAAACCAGTTTATAAAAAGTATCCCAATACTTAGTAAAAAATCTAAGCAACATAAACTTAAATCCATACTAAAGTATACCTCATGTTGTGTAGATGTTGGATATTCGAATCCGTCTTCTTGAATGTGTGAACGTGAATGCCGTGAAGGTTACAACGGGATATGAAATACTCAACATAAACTAAGGACAATGGAAAATATGTCCTTACAATTTGGGATGGTAAGACTCTTTGGCAGCCATGGCTTTTTCGGCGTTCATGATTTTCCTGCTTTAACCAGCAACTATGTCATCATTCTGGGCGATTATTTGGACAATGCCCAAAAAAGCTTCCTTGGCTGTAGGCCACTTATTACAGCAGTTATAGCAGTTTGCTCATTGTAATCCACCACCTTCAACTTCTCAGTGGGTGATATAATCACGAGTTTTTTAATTGGCTTTCTGTTGAATGCCAAGTAGATAGGCCACTCTCTTTCTCGGTTTTGCGCCAAAATAAAAGTTACTGATGAACAAGTTAGCCATCTATTGGAATCTAGATAGGCTATTATGCTAAATTTGGGACGAACCCGTGATAGTGCTTAAGAAAGATGTGCATCGCATCTCTTCGGGAACAGAATAAATGTCTACAGTGCCCTGATATTGCTCGACATAAATGACCAGATCTATTTTTATGACGTACCTCGGCGTAATAGCAGGTAGCGTGAATTTGTTTGGAGTGGGGTACACCACAATAGATGGGATAAATGGATTCCCTTTCACGAAATCCATGGTAAGAGGGTTCTTGGATTTAACCATCCCTCTGAGCCTATACTCAAAGTGTTGGATGGATCCTTTCCATAGTTGATTGTATTCTTTGGACTTTTTGATGGCTAATTTAATAGTTCTGCATTGGCTTTCAGTCGAGATCTCTTTTTGGGAAGTCTACTCGGGTACGACCAATGCTTTGGCTGATCGGTGAGAGCCCCTGATAGAGGATATGCTCTGATCAGCTCGTCTTAGATTGCAACCTCAAGGCACTACTGTTGCATGTCCTTGATTATGACGAGGGCCCAATCGATCGAACGGTGAACCTCCGCTCAACCTTTCTAGTATACTAGTACGTTCTTCAAGGAAGGATTAGTCATCATAGTAAATGAGTGACTGGATGGAAGGCGTGGCTACGAGGCAGTAAGACTAGTCCCATTGAGATCCAGATCATGGGGAGGAGTTGGCGTTCCTGTGACATACCAGGCTCAACATCCTAGGGTTCTTAAGGGGTTATTGGTGATACTCTTGGCTCCTATCTCTATAAGGTGCTGGGGGAAATCTTCATCCATTGCTTTGTGAAATCTCCAGATCTAGGGTATCAATATTCGGGTTTGGCCGTGCCAGTCCGTCCTAGAAGGTGTGTGTGAAATGCTTAACAAACTCTTGTAATTCTTTATATCCCTCATCAGTAGGCCTTATAGGTCACCCATGCCAGTGGGGGTGTGAAGTGTTTGGACTTCTGTTATACGAGAAAGGGTCGTTTGAGCGATATGGATATCGTTACTTCAAGTAGAGTTTCAAACAAGCTTCAAGCGAGATCTCACTGATTAAGAGTTCAGGGTCGTGCGAAGGTCACTCGAAGCTAGGGATCAAACGAGGCGCCATTCTCACTCGAACGAGGGGCGAATCTCGTTCGAATTACGACCTTTGAATTTTTACATCTGATTGTGTCACACCATGATTTCTCGGGGCTGAATATTATTTTGAAATAATACTAAATCATAATTAAGCCATGCTTACTATGCTAATTAGGAATATATCAGAGCTAAATTGTATTGCACTGTAGTTTAAAAGGTTTATTCTTCTTTGATTTCTCTATATATCTCAAACTGTTGCAGTATAATTCCTGAAGTATTTGTCATTTCCTATTGATACCTATGCCAAATAACTGGAAGGAAATGAATAAGCAAAATTATTGAATAGGTTCTACCAGCTCTATAACAAGTATAAATATATAAAAAAAATTGGAAAGTGTATGGAGTTCAGTCTTTCCTAAATGAAACGGAAGCAAATATTTTTTTTCATAATAGCCCTTAAATAAAATCAAGGAGTCTCAACTGATAATCCCATACTTACCAGTTCATTAAGGGTCATATATAGAAAATCAGTCTTATATCAAATTTAGTGGAACAAAGGATCCTCGTAACAACGTTACGGATCATATAAAAAAGTCAAGGATCTTTGAACTGATAATTTTATACTTACCAGCTCACTAATGGGTATAGAAATAAGTAAGCCATCAGGAAAACCAAATAATAATCACCCAAATCCTTTGGGAAAAAGTAATCGTCTAGGCATATAATTAAAGTGGCACTCATACGTATGTAGAAATAAATACAGGCTCTCAATCATCTGAGACAATTAGATCAAGTAGAAAGTTTCGTGGGATAGCACGTCAGTCTACTTCTTAGTTAATAATGATGCTCATAATAATGATACATAAGTGCTCATAAAACTAAATAATTACACAAAACTACAGGGGCAAACTATATCAATACGGAACATGAAACTAGTTATTAGGTGAGAATGGTTAAAGTTGATCCATACTCAAATTCAAATACTGATGATAAATTCAAATAACTTTGGTGTGTAACAAAATATGTTGTATGACAGTATTATAGCTTGCACATACTAAGAGTAACTAGGAGCTATCACACAGTGATATCAATAGCAGTTTACCAAATACGCAAAGTTTGCTATTGAAAAGGTAGAAAAAACCTACCGGTGTTTTAAGAGCTTTACGTTGTCATTCATGGATCTTTCATTGTTGCGTTATAATTCCCGTAGACAAATGTGATCAAGGGTTTAAATGAGAGTAGTTATATTAGATTTTGGAAAGAATGGTTTGGAGTTTATGATATCTTACGTCATTTAGTAAATACGAATGAAACTTATTCTATGACAATACGTAATATATGATGCTCGTATATAATTCTGAACTACGGTCTCCAGTTTATGGGTCGAAATAATATAAATATGTTACGTTAACTAATAATAGTAATGGTACGAATCCAAATTTCTGTAGATGATTTGGCACGTAAAATGTTTGAAAAAATTAGGCTATAAATTGTTTGATTTGGACCACCGTACTCATACAATTTTAGTAATTACACTACTGAAACAACAATTTTCTTTTGGTGATGAAAATAAATAAATAACAAGTATCTTGGTATTTGAATAATAAGAGTTTGCTGGAAAATTTTCTGTAGGTGGAATCAAATGATTCGATTAGACTGAATACATATTTAATTTGGATAAATAACCATTTTACTAAAATATTTACTCGATCAAATATACGAGTTTAACTAATTTAAACAAACTCTAAGTTTTGATACAAACAAAAAGATGGTTTACCAACTATGTTCCAATATACGAGTTTAAAAGATATTAAATTTCCAAGTTATTCTAAAATCAATTGTTTTAACTAAATCTTATATTTGATTTAAAATATTACTTTTGATCCGACAAAAGTTGATATTTATGGTTTTCCTTTATATTACTCTAATGTATTAATATGATAATTTATTGTTCTTGACACCAAATAAAATTAGAAAAAGTTGAATATTTCCCCTTATTTGGACAATAATCCAGTGATCGTGACACTTCCAAAATTAACCAACAAGATAAAATAAACAGTCCAATACCTGCATAATCTTAATTTTAATAAATATAACTCGTAATATAGTCTCGGGTTATAATGACGACATAACCTCAAGTGGTTTGGTATCACAACTCGTTTAAATATATTTTTAAAAGTGAATGACACCGAATCAAATACACATTTCAAAAAATAATATTACTCGTACGTGTTTAGGGATTCATGTTTGCGACATTGTATACGTAACCGATATATTCGGGTACTCAAAATAACACCAAAATTACTAATGATTTCTCCTAATCCAAATACCCAATTAAAATTACAATACCCAAAATCAATCCCGAGTTGCAACCGAGTCGTGATGAATTCGACCCTGAAAATCATCCACGAAACTAATTTTGGAACATATGATTCTCGGGGTATATAAAAAGATAGAGAAGAAATTTACCATTTTGGCATGGAGGAGGATAAGAAAAGAAGGAGGTGTGGGTTTTCTCGGCAGTGGAGGAGAGGTCGCGGGAAGAGGGAGAGGGTGAGGCAGCGGGGGTTTGGGGTTTTTATTTCATGGGTTTGTTGGGTATGAGAGCAGAGGTTTTGCTATTGAGTTTTCTCTGAGAGATAGGGAAAAGTGAATGAACCCATTTCGTGGGTTTTGAAATTAAGAGGTGTGCTAAGTTGTGGGTACATGCCCCTATTTATAGGATTCCTAAGCTGCACAAATTGGTCCTCAATGAATATGATTTGTAATAAAATCAAAGTTAAAGTGTAAAGGACATGAAATGATAATTATAAAGTATAACATGAATTGGGGTGAAACCTCGGGTTTGTCTTCAACCGGGTAAAAAGGGAAACAAGGAATAATGTGGACAATTAAAATATTAAATCACATCAAGGGAACTCGGATGACACCGGGTTAATTAAGGAGGTCCCCGAGCCCTGGGGTGAAAGACCCCAAACCACTGGCCAGAGCATATGGTGCCGTCACCGTTAGTGTGGAGCCCCTTAAAGTACGCAGTTATTGGAAGATTTCGAGATAAAGATAAAGGAATAAGGAACATGTAAAGAAATGGGTTGTGTGGTGAAAGTGTGTTAAGACAACCTAACATAAATGAATTAATAAATGTTCCGGTAAAGGTCAAAGAGGACAAGTAAATGTGTAAATTGATTAATGTCCATAAGATGAGGAAAAAGGTAAAGCAAGTGGGTAATGGGCGGTTAAGCAAACTAAGTGGTTCAACCCATAATTAACACAAGGGTGTGTTGTGAAAGTTTTTCAAAGGCTAAATAAGTATTTTCTAACACGGTGTTTGCATGTGTTGAAAGGGTGATTTTTAATGAAAATACTAACGTGGATCGGTTAAAATTAAAAGGGTAAAATCGATAAAGAATTGGCTTTTGATCAAACCAAATGTAGTTGTTTCAACTATTTAACCGTGTGTGTTAAATTAAAGGATAAATGTCAAACTAAGAGAAATGAAGTCTTTTTACAAAGATTAAGGTGAATTAATCTGGATAAATAAGGTTTTTAAAAGTAAAACTATTTCATGTATTAAGTATATGTATATGTATATGTATGTTTATATATATATATATATATATATATATATATATATATATATATATATATATATATATATATATATATATATACAAGGTAGTTGCATGTGCACGTAGGTTTAACGTGTTAGAGTTTTCTTTCAGTCGTTCGTTTCTATATTCCATTTTGTATATTCCCATCCAGCATTGGCTCACACCATCATCTTTATTATGGCAACTTAGGTGTGGGTTCGTATTTTGATAGCGTTATACAAGTAAGTATTCTATATAAATTTATTATAGTAGCTCTACATGCTTGGAGTTCGAGGATGCTTCCCACGGATCCCTCACGTAGTTTGAACTTGAAATTGGAACCGCATGCTAAATAAGTGAAACGTTTATGAAATAAAACTAGACTAGCAACATTATATATGTTCTTTCATTGCACTTTGCACCTAACGCCCAGGTTAAATCGGGTTAACTACGGGTGTAGACACCCCATTCTGTTACCCCCTAACTCTCCTTAGGTCCCTAGTATCTCCCTTCATCACTATAAACCCAGGTCATATCCCGAGTACTGACCTAGAAGCCATCAGGCACTCCCAGACTCCGTATGACCAAAAAGTCAAACTCTTCAGCTCGACCGAGGCTGAATGAATCTTCGAAGGGCACTGAAATCCCTTTCCAATAGTCCATCCCGTGCGCGATTCCGACTTACCATGCGTACGAACGATCCGTTTGCATTCGAAACTTGATCTAGAGGCCACCGGGCGCTCCCGGGCTCTGTTTGACCTAAGTCAACTCTTCAACTTTAATGAGACTGAATGAATCTTCAAAGCGCACTAAAACCCCTTTCCAATGGTCCGCTCCGTGCGCGATTCCGACTTATCATGCGGACGAATGATCCGTTTGACTCCAAGAGGTCACCAAATGCTTCCAGGGCCCGATTGACAAAAGTCAACTACCCAAATTGGGTCAAACTCTTTGTAATGTCAAAGTACATCTCCTAAGCTTTCCAACGATCCACCCCGTGCGCGATTCGGACTTACCATGCGTCCGAACGATTCCCCATCCAATGGACTGACAAATGCTTCTGAGCCATATTTGACCTAAAGTCAACTCCCAAACTCGGGAGAGGTCCAAAGTACTTTCAAAGATATCTGAATTAACTTTCCAATGGTCCACCCCGTACGCGATTCTGACCAACGGTTTGCCCTCGGCAGCTAATTTTTTGAAAAGGCCTGAAACACACTGCCAAATGGCAGGTTCGAGACCCTGCCTATCGGCAGGTGCCGAGAGGTAGCACCAGGTCTATGCCGATCAGAAGTGACCTGGGCCTATAAAATGAGACCTTCACCTCATTTGCAAAAGGAGCCCAGATCTGATAAAAATCGCTCTCAGCGAATCCCAAAAACCTATCTTGAAGGCAACGCGATTTCAACATCCAAATCCCTTTCAAACTTCCACTTTTCATCAAACTTGGTGAACTATCCACTCTCCATCATCATCCAAGTTCAAGGGCTTCCCTCCAACATTCAAGATCAAGCTCAAGATCTTCAAGAAGGTCCAACTTTCTCAACTTTCTCTTTAAATTCTCTTAAATTCGCAATAACTTATTTTATTACTTAACACTTTTATCATCTCATCTCACACATCCTAATATACTTTTTATTTAGTATTATTGCAAATCTCTTATTTTCATATAAATAAAACCCAAAAAATAAGAAAAAGAGGGTTTGCTCATAAATTCCAAATAGGAATTCTCATACTTTTCTCACACTTTTCTCATAACCAAAACACTTTTCTACACACACACACACACACTCACACTCACAAATAAGAGATTCCCCCATTTGGATTTATGGGATAAACCCCACCCCTCATCTTATATGCGAACTAGGTGGACTTTGATGCCTTTATAGGCTATGTAGGCATCTCGGGGTAAAACCCAAGACTCGAGTCCTATTCTCACTTTCTCTCTCATTTTCTATCTTCTCTAAATCCAATTTTCTTATATTCTATACACTTGTTATTAGTGACATATTACTCCATATGCGTTATCGTTCCATTATAATGATCAACGTAAGGGTAATCGCGTAAATCTTATTTTCTAATATTATTTTTATACCTTCCTATGGATGACTCGCTTTATCTCTCCCATGATTCAAGTTGAGGATTTCTATCTCCACTATATATATACACTTGCACACATATCACGGGGAAATAAAAAAGGAAAATATCAAACATCCATGAGAGACCGAAAGGGCAGAATGGGTGCCTAACACCTTCCTATTTCGTAACTTAGCCTCCGAACCCCTCTCGGATCATTTTGGTTTCGTATGCACCAATATATATTTGGATTCCATCCTTCGGGATGGGTTACCCTTTTTCTTTTGTCTGTTTTGAGTAAAATAGACTGGAGACTCTAAATATCTCTACATTTTTACAGCTCATCTCAAACGACGCCAGTCAAAGCGCTCCCGAGAGGGACGTGTGGGACCCGAGGATCCTCTCTTAACGCGCCCGCCCGCAGGCGAGGATCGGAGATGGCCACAATGGGTAACCCATAAATTTAGGCCAGGGCATTACAAACAGTATCAAAGCTATAGGCTCAAGGTTCCTTTTTGGAGTGACGTGGTGAGGTCGATAGTGGATCTTTTGACGTCGGTGTTGGTTTGGGCCAGTCACGCTAGTTTCGGTGACGGTTTAGTTCATGTTCTTAATGGTAAAGTCAAAGAGGTTAGCACGACAAGTAAGTTAGTGTCAGGTGGCACACGATCGAATTGATAGTTGTTAATCGCTTTTGTGCTTCTCATTATATGTTAGTAATTTATAGGTGTCCTCGCAAGCCAGTAGTTGTGACACCGCAGTTTTTGGTGTGCGGTGCTTGTGCTTAACCTTGATGACGTGGAGTCTTTTGAGATGTTAATAGATTGAGATGATGTCCATTAGGAAAGTAACACGAGTTGCGTACATTCAAAGGTAGGGGTTGATAGTTAGGATGTAGTGACTAAACAATGATGAATTGTGATTAAAATGTCCATAGCCCCTAGGCACAGTGCTTCGGGTGGTTAACGCCGAATACGTAGCCAAGAAAATTTGATCCTTATAGTAATACCGTAATCATTGGATAGTCGATGAGCATGTAGATTTTTGTGGGTTAAATTTTAAGGTTAGGTACATTCAATCATAGTTGATAAGATGTCATCCTTGTGGGTGAGTTCTTTAGTAGTTTTTGGCCAATGGATGTATTGCATAAGTGATATTAGAATTATGGGCCGTTTATAGTAAAAGTATTACATATGCAACAATGATGATTGAGGAGGCATAATAATGAACTCTAGATAGTATTCAGTGATGGGGTTTAGATAATATAATGTTATTTCAAGGAATAGTATTCTTAGTGATGTTGGTGATGCAGACCTAGAGGTTTCTAGGTTGTAGGCAAAGTCCTGTTTCCTTCCAAAATCCTTAGTAGCATTAGTTGTGGTTTATTACGTGGCTTAGGGTCATAGCCGTTTAGATGAAAGATGATATCTTCACCTAAGTATAAAGGCTCGTTGTAGCCACCAAACTGATGGATAGGTGCGACGCAGTCTTAGTATGAGTATCCGTAGGACTAATTATGTGTGGTGCCATTGGGAATAAAAATTGATAGTTGTGACGCCTTGAAGTATTTAAGGGTTAGGGTGTACCGAAAATAGAAGCTCGTGGACCAGTGCCCTTGTCTGTGCCTAATGATCACGAGGAGGGTTTTGAAGTGTTTATGGAGCGCACCCACAATTATTAGGGCATGTGTGATGAAATCTTATCGGGTTGGGGAATTTTACATGGAATATATTTGGCATCCTTAGGAAACTAGTGAAGCCCGATAACAAGAAATATTAGCATCATAGTAACGATTACTCTGAGGGTTAGATGATGATACTAGTTCACTGGTCAAGGTTTAGAAGAGTTAAATAGCGTGCGTGTTGAATGCGGTTTACTGCATCAGTACAAATGGGTGGTGTACCCTCCAAGGAGGAGTGATAAGCGTGTGTAGTTTGGGGGCGTAGTACCCGGGTGTCATGGAATGACTAGTAGTGGCAATGTGACACCTTATCTTGAGGAGAATTAGAAATGGTACTTGAAACTTAGATTGATGATGCCATTTGGACACTTGAAATGGCAACCAAGGTAAGGTAATATCGAAGCATGATTAGAAGGTTGACATGTGCTAGGGTAACCTTAGCAAGGTAAGGACTAGTTATTGGCAGGTTCTGCCAAGTCAAAATGGATTAAAAGACGTAGACCTATGCGATACTTACTACCTATAGAATACCAATGGCGACCGGTGTGGTCGCCACGTGAATTCAGTTTAGGTAGAACACGAAATTAGGGTTAGAGGCAATCTTGCATGGTTAAAGGACATGTTAAGGTGAATGCCTATGTTAAACTGAGTAATGACTAAGGGAATTTGGGTTGTGATCACTATATGAGAAGGCAAATAATAACCTAGGAGTAGTAGGTTGGTGACATCATCACCGGTGAGTGGAGTAGGTTAGTGTGAACAAGGGCGTTAGGAATTCTCCAATCAGAGTAGTTCATGAGTGCTAAGGATGCAAGGGGTAGGGACTTACTCCCAAGGAGAGAATTCGGACGTTGAATTCCTAAAAAATTAAATATTCATATGTTTCTTTCGTATTACGAGAATAAATGGTTGTGGTTTGATTCATCATGGCTAGTGACCCAAGCTAGGGTATGTGGCTAGGATTAGTACCCGATGAGAACATCGGGAATGAGTGACATGACTTCAAGCATATGGCGTAGGTTCTCTTTTGTAAATCATAGTCAGACACTTATGGGCAGAATTTCTCAGGATGATTATTGTTCCTTCTGACTCTTGAGTGTCCCTTTCAGTTTTCATAATCGGGGATCGGTATTCTCACGTGTGTGGTAACTCAGATTGGTGTCATGTCATGGTACGATGCGATTGAGACTGGTAGAGAACGATGGATCGAATATGGTCAATGAAGCTCGATGATTGGGTGTGCCCTACTGAGGTATTCTTACTATTGCATAAAGTTATGTGTACAGGTGGTTGTGCCTTCGGCCACATGGTTTGCTCATAGTATTGGATTTTAGGACTAACGATCTTTCGACTAGCCAACATGACAGTCACTGGCTCTAGTTGTAAAGAGCATGATGATGGATTGAAGATATTGTATAGTGTTTGAAATTGAGTAAAGTTAGAACATGGTGTTGCTTTGACACAGTGAGCAGATTAAAGCGAGGCTCAAGTGAGTGCTCAAAGGTGAGACGCCTAGAGTAATATTAGGGTCATCAAAGTGATGCAGTGAAAGGTATCAGCCAAACATTCAGTGATGATTTGGCAGGTGTGTTACTTCTCGGAGTGAGAAATCAATAGTATATGGTTAGTGTTAAGCTCAGGCTCAATTGCGTAGTTAGGATAACCTAAAAATTTTGGGGATGCAGGATGTGCGGTCTTAAGATGGAATTGGTTTTGATGATGTACATTATGACTGACTGTGTTATGGTTCACTTTGGGTGAGTGTTGATCGCTAGAGATAGTTACCCACAGAGGCGCCAATATACCTTGGGTACTAGCATAGGTAGTACCAGAAATTGTTTGTACATAATCATCAGATGAGTAGAGGCTTGAAGTCGGTTAGGTGATGTTCGTGGTTAGAAAAATGGTAAGCAATAGAGCATGTCACATGTTGATTATTTGGTGATAAACCTTGTACATGGGCACGTAATGTGACCTTATTATTGAGGACTTCGATGATTTTGTCTTGGAGGACTTGTATGGCTTACAATAGAAGTTGGTGAACCCCATAAGATTAAGGATTGAAGAGTCAAGAATTTTGAGGACAAAATTCCCCAAGGAGGGAAGTTTGTAATACCCTGCCCTAATGTTTCGTTTAATTTCCCTACATAAGGTTAAATGGAGTGAGACCTTGGGGATTGAATAATTATCGGAGGGATCGTATTATAATTTATTTTCTTTGGAGGCTTGATGTTAATTGTTGGAATTTATGGGTAAAATTTGGATCAAATGAAAGAATTTGGAAGAAAGGGTCGTTCGAGCGACAAGGATATCGATAGAAGTGAGAAATAGGGTCGCAAGAAGGTCACTTGAAGTAGAGGTTCAAATGACATTCGAGCGAGATCTCACTGCTTAACAATTCAGGGTCACGCGAAGGTTGCTTGGAGCTAGGGATCGAACGAGGTGCCATTCTCGCTCGAATGAGGGGTAGATCTCGTTCGAATGATGGCCTTTAAATTTTTAAATATGATTCCCCTTGTGCGCTGTCTCGTTCTGGGCCGTTAGATGAATGAGTTGTCAAGCTCTAGTGAGCCCAAATTGGGCAAAAGTGGTATTTTAAGGCTTTTGGGGTTTTTATAAGGGTTGTTTGGGCTCATTCGAGGTTATTGGAGTTGGAAGAAGAGAAAGTGGAAGGGGTGTTCTTCCTCCACCTTTTTAGCCTTCTTGCTCTCTACCACCACCACCACCACAAACCACCATACTACCACCACCCATCTACCTTTTAACATCATATTTGCAACGTATTCCACCTTATTTGAACCATACGTACCCATTTCCACCATGGATGAGGAAAGCTACGAATTTATGGAGCTTTTGTTGAGGGTTCTTGAAGATAAAATGAGAGTGCGCTATTCTCTGATGGAGTATATTTATTTAATTAGATGTCAATATACACACAAATTTTAATTTATTAATGCTAAAACATGCAACTATGTGATTCAAATCAAGCATATAAAGAAATCAGAATTTCAGGAAAAATCCCCATAGGGGAATTTTTTTTTATTTCACTATAGTTTGTAAATCGCAACTTACAAATACAATGGAGAAACATAGCCCTACGAATCTCCAGCAAGTGACCCTCGTCTTCTTTAACAGTTGTTTTCTCAAGTCCTATAAAGATTGCAATCTTCCTTCAGCAATGATTCCCCTAAGAATCACAAGAGCATCAGTAGAGACTCCTTCTCTACAAGGTCAGCAGTGAAGACTCCTTTTTTATAAGAATAACTTCAATATAAAAGTATTTTGGGTTCAAAGGTGATACACAAAAGTATATAGGAGAGATTATGTGAATCAAAAAGTGTTCTTCCCTTTTAAAAGTGAAAACTTAAAGCAGCAATTCTGCAGTTTTCATAAATGCAAAGTCTTAACAAAAAATCTATTAAAAACAGGTATTTATAGGTGAATGCAAAAATCGAGGTAGTGCAACCTCATTCGAATGAGACTAAGACTTCGTTCTAACGACATGCTAATGTCATTTGAATGACTTAGACTTTTCTTATAATGAGATGCAAAAATCCAAGACAGTAAGCCCTCATTTTAATCTCGTTTGATAAATGATTCAAATGACCTTCTAACGAGATCCCAAGTCATTCTAATGTGATGGTAATCTCATTTTAATGAAATTGTAGAAAGATAAAAATATTTTTAAGTTCAAAAACTATTCGAACTGCCTCGTTTTGTAAAAAATCAGTTTATAAAAATCTCCCAATACTTTGTAAAAATCTACGAAATCCAAAACAACAACCGTACCAATATTACGTGAAATCGTGGAGTATGTTAAAGTTTCTTTTTAATCGGATCCGTCTTCTTGAACGTGTGAACGTGAAGTGCCATGACAAAATTAATGGGATATGCCATACTCGATGTAATCCAGATTCAATTGACAAGTCTTAGATATTAGGGGCAATGATAGAAAATTTACACCTGCAAATCTCCCCCTATGGCTATTCTGGTACAAAATTAAAAATCCGAATTATCCAATAAATTTTATACAAATCTAATACCCCCCCTAAAACCCACAAATGGAAAGATACTAAAAATGTAAATGTCTTCAAACTCTTCAACTTTCAAATCTTCAATTCTCTTGATCTTCTTTTTTGGAGCTTTGTCTTACGTGTACTTTGCATATGTTCATGAAAGTGTACCTACACACAATAGACAAATAAATATACCTTGTGACGCATCGAGTTTGAAATAATATAAAACTCATAACTAAATTTCTCCCCCATAAATCAAACTCTCACTCCCCCATAATTCGTTCCCGCCCTTTTTATTTTTTCATTAATAGACAAGGAAAATAAATAAAAAGTACATAACCAGAACGCGTCACAACAATCATAGAATATCATCACAAATATAATGCAAAAAGAATCAAGTAATAATAAAATAAGTAAAACCAACTATTTTTTAGTTTTTAAAAAATTTTCAAGTATAAAAAAATATAAATACAATACACACCATGAACTAACAGTAAGATAACAAAGTCATGAAATCGTACTGAATGGGTGCGAAGAAATCCGATAGAAAAATCAACTCAAACAATCATAACATATGTGCACGATGAATTTTGGGTACTCCTAACAAATGAACTCAAAGTTGTTCTTAGGTGTAAAATTGTTGAACTCATATGATATCGACTTATTCTAGTCAACAAATCAAAGTCTAAAATAATTTTCATACCAATAACGCCCAAAACTATGTAATGCTTTTACAAGAATTTTTTAAGACGTGCAAACCCATTGATCTTTGACTAAATTCCCTCAAAACTCACACATAGAATATTTCTCTCTACTCTTTTGTTTTGAAGAAATTACTACTCATATGTACCGAAGCATCAGTGTTCTTTGAATATTGCCTGCCAGTTTATATTTTTTCTTTTATGTGCCTTTAATCTTTTAGGCTCTTTTCTTTTTGTAAATAGTGGCTATTAACGCAAAGATTGTTTGACTTTCGCAGCCCAATTTTATTGATTTAAATTAACACATTTATCGGAGATATAATTTTCAATTTTTCCAATCCGAGCAATGGTTCTTGCAAGCGCTACTTTCATTATCTTATTTTATAACATTTGATTCGTTCTAAAGGCAGGGTTGATATGAAAACACCTTGACTAACATTAGACAGACAAGTACAATGCTCAAATAAATATGTACATGTGTGCATTAAAGGAGACATTGACTCAAACATGTAGAAAGTAATCGCTAATCACATATCAATGACTCCAAAGGATTATAAAGCACATGGATGAAATGATGTTTTGTCTCAAAACACTATCAAAAAGTCACGTGGATAATGGAATGATATTGTAACTTGTCAATCCTCAATGTCCATCCATATAAAGTGTAACAAATTACAAAAATCTTTTTGTGTTTTTCAAAAAAAATTACAAAAAGAAAATCTTTTTGTCTTTTTCACTTTTTCGAAAAAAATATAAAATCTTTTTGTATTTTTCCAAAATTTTCAAGAAAAATAAAACTCTTTTTGGATTTTTCGAAAAATATATCAAAATGGAAAAAAGATAAATATAATGATAGTACAATGGTAGTACATACTAGCAATAGGCATAAAGATATGAACATGAAAAACATCCTATGCTAGTAAACAAGTTTAAACCTCAATCATTAGGTCCGGAAGAGTTTTCCAAATGAGATGACATCCTATGAAAAACATCCACCAAATCATGTGAAGTTTTGACCATATAGTCAACATGCTCATGAAAACACTCAAAATCTCTCATGTGATGTGTGGGAGCATGCGGAGTAACATGTGTGGGTGGGAACACATGTAGTAGCATATCGTGGAAGATACCTGAGACACACTACCCAAATCAAAACAAAATTCCCTAAGGTGTCCTCTTTGTTTGCAATGGGAATCAACATGCACGGGCTTAGGAACACCTCTCTCAAAATGTTTAGGACGCACTCTCCTATGGGGAATCAGATGCCTATGTGGGTTAGGTCTGGAAACATATAGATCTATCACAAACTCGAGAACCGGCTCCCGTGCGACATGGGAAGTAGACGCACCATCATAACATATTCGTAGTCTCTCAACATTACCCAAAGAGGGACCAGGGAACATCTTTCCAACCTTCTTATATGTGTCCTCTAAAGTGACTTTAACCTCCCGGGCATGTTAGAGATCTCTCTCGAGTTGGGATACACGGGCTTCAATTTTCTCACGAGTCTCCAATAAACATTGAAGATCTCCCACAAGACTAGCCACGGTGTTGGTCAATTCACTCTTTTCCCAGCGTAAGATGATCAACTGCTCACATAAATCAATCTTCACCTTCTCGAATTGACTCGTCGATGCCTCACACACCCTCAAAAAAATTCACCCCTCTCTCCAAATCTAACACCTTAAGACTCAAATATTTATTCAAATTTTTGGTTTTCAACATCTCCGTGTATAAATCATTAAAAGCTTTATGGAGATCCCCTTCTCCCTCACTTGCAATCTCATCATCACACTCACTATCTCCCGAATAACTTAAAACTTCATCGAGGCTCTCAAGTTTACAAGTGTCCTCTCCTAAGTGGCTTAACAATCTAGAAAAACTAAACTTATTTAAAACATCTAATACTAGGAATACCTAGTCTATCCATATTAAAAGCTCCCTTAGCAAGAAGAGGAAGATCACTAAATTTATGAAAACACTTGGATTCTTCTGAAGAGGAAGAAAATTTTGCTAAGGCATATGCTACATTGTTTTTTTTCCCTCCAAATGTGATTAAATTGAATGCCATTGTCTTTAATAAAACCTTTTTATCTCTATTACTATTTCTTTCACTTCCCAAGGAGGTTTACACTGCTCTGAAATCATCATGATCACTGCTTTGGAGTTTGATTCAAGAGTAACATTTGAGTAGCCTTTGTTAACTATCCATTGAAGACTTGTCTGAATAGCTTTAATCTCTGCCTTTAAAGAAGAAGATTGACCAATTGAAAGAGCAAAAGAAAACAAGAATTCTCCATTGTGACCTCTGAATATGCGTCCTATACCACTGACTCCTGGGTTACCAATGCTTGATCCATCCACATTAAGCTTAATGAAACCATCTGAAGGTTTTTTCCATCGAACAATCTGAAACTGCTGCTGCTGCTTTAAATTGATTCCGAAATTCAATATATCTTGAATTTTGGAAGATAAAACCAGAGGACCTGCAAAGGAATTGTTAGAGAAAACATTTGAGATAGTGTTAATAATTTGAGATATGATTTTGCCTTCCTTCATCTCCTCATTTTCAAACAAACTTTGACATCTAGCTTTCCAAATTTCCCATAATATCACCAGAGGGATAATCTGAAAAAAGCTTTTTGAAAACTTCCTCTAGCTTTAGATAACCACGAAGACACCAGCATGGCATTGATAGACTGAAACGATGGAATCACATCAATTAAGTTGAGAAAAAATTTCCAAACTTCCTGGGCAATCTTCCCTTCAAGGAACAATTGCTTCATAGATTCTAAATTGGCCTTACAGCAAAGGCATCTCGAGCAAAACTTGATTCCAACTCTCTGAATATTATCATCAGTGGGACAAACTAGAAGTTCTCACGTGACTAGCCATGAAAGTAACACACTTTTCAAGTATTAATTCTCCCCCTAGAATCAACCGACTCAATGTCACTATCGCTAAGAGTGGCTTTATTAGCAACATATTTGCCCTTTCTTTTTAGCCTAGTGGGACACTCAAACGACTTGTGCATTTTACCCTCGCACTCAAAACATCTTTTCTCTTCCTCCTTCTCACCGTTATCATTTACCTCATCTTTCTTTTTGTTTTTCTAAAAAAAAAATTATTGCAAGAATTATTATTAGAAAATTTGAGAAATTTGTTAAAAAATTTTGCAAACAAGGATAAGTCATCAACATTAAACTCTCCCTCGGATTCATACTCATAAACTTTCTCCTTTTTCTTTTTCTTAATTTGAGTCTTTAAATCTACCCTTAATCCTTAGGCTTAATGGTTCTGGAAAACATGTCGATCTCATAAGTTTGAAGGTCTCTTACAAGTTCTTCTAACCTAAGAGAGTCTAAGACCCCAAAATAGTTAAGCACAGTGACTTTATGGATAAATCGGGAAGGGAGTGACCTCAAAATCTTTTTCACGACTCTCGACTCCTCACTTTTCTCACCCAAATTAAAACTACTGTTAATAATGTTTGAAAACCTAGCATAAAATTTACTGAAACTCTCAGACTCTAACATAGTGATGGTCTTAAACTGGGTGGTCAAATTTTAAATCTTAGACTCCTTGACAACATTAGTACTCTCATGTGTTAACTAGAGGATATTCCAGGCTTCCTTAGACATAGCGCACCTCATAATGTAACAGAACTAGTTAGGGGTGACGGTTCTAGAAATAACATCAAAGGCCGCGGGAGTTATATGCACTTCACTTAAACTCATCATCAGTCTAGGAAGAAACATGTTTAAAATTTATGACATTATCAACAGTGACAATGGGAGGAGTCCACCCTGTTTCATAAACTAGCCAGACTCTTTCATTTATTTCTTTTAAAGTAGATCTCATACGGGCTTTCCAATAGGCATAATTCAATCCATCGAAAACTATCATCCTATCATATAAGTTCTCCATCAGGAAATTTGCGATTTTCTAAAATTAACTTTTTCGAAACAATTGACATCTTAGAAAAAGTTTGCGAAAAAAGGATTTCACGATAAATTGGTAAGACTAGCTCTGATACCAATTTGATAAAATGGTATCAGTAAAACTTTTTAAAAAATTAGGATCACGCAATAACCTGGTCCAACCAGCTCTGATACCAATTTGAGAGTGCATTATTCTTTAATGGAGTTTACTTATTTAATTACATGTCAATCCACACAAAATTTTAATTCCTATTGACCTTAGAACATGTAACTATGTGATTTAAATCAAGCATGTAAAGAAATCACAATTTCAGGAAAAATCCCCAAAGGGGAAAAACCTTTTATTTCACTATAGTTTGCAAATCACAATTCACAAATACAATAGAGAAATACATCCCTACGAATCTCCCGCATGTGACCCTCCTCTTCTTCAACAGTTGTTTTCTTAAGTCCCACAAAGATCACAATCTTCTTTCAGAAATGATTCCTGCAAGAATCACAAAAATAGCAGTAGAGACTTCTTCTCTACAAGGTCAGCCGTGAAGACTCCTTATTTATAAGAATAACTTTAATATAGAATGGTTTTGGATTTCAAAGGTGATTTATAAACGTATACAGGAGAGATTGTGTGAATCAAGAAATGTTTGGCCTTTTTAAAAGTGAAGACTTAAAGAAGCAATTCTGCTATTTTTGTAAATGAAAAGTCCTAACAAAAAACCTTTCGAAAATAGATATTTATAGGCAGACACAAAAATCGAGGCGACACAACTTCGTTAGAACAAGACTAAGACTTCGTTCTAACGAAATGCTGATGTCGTTCGAATGAATTGGACTTCGCTTCTAACAAGATGAAAAAAATATAAGACAGTAAGCCATCATTTGATAAATGCTTCAAACGACCTTCTAACGAGATCCCCAGTCGTTCTAACAAGACGATTATCTTGTTTGAACGAAATTGTTGAAAACTAAAAAATATTTTTAAGTTCAAAAACTGCCTCGTTTTGTAAAAAATCAGTTTTTAAAAATCTCACAATACTTTGTAAAAAATCTATGAAATCCAAAACAACAACCGTACCAATATGACGTGAAGTCGTGGAGTATGTTGAAGTTGATTGATAATCGAATCCGTCTTCTTGAATGTTCAAACTTGAAGTACCATGATGGAAGAAACGGGAAATGCCATACTCGATGTAATCTAGAATCTATGGATAAGCCCTAGATACTAGAGGCAGTGATAGAAAATTTTCCCTAACATAAAAACGGAATATGTATGGTGTTTAAAGGGGATTGTTTCTTAGAAACTTGATGAAGCATGATTTTGGAGTGGGGCAACCTCCTTGAGGCCACCTTAGGAGGTGGGAGGTTTCCATCTCCTTAGACCTTTCATGCCTACCATTGTTGGAGCTTTCAATTGAGGTTAGAAATCTTGCTCTTAGTAATAAGACTCTATTTTGTGTAGTTGTAGTCTTGTTGTTAGATTACATGAGTAGGATGCATTTGATTAAATGATGAAAATCATGTATAGTAAGTAATAAACATTTTTATGAAATAAAAATGTTACAAAATGTTATTTTGTTGAAAGATAAATTGTGAGTAAATATTTCAAAGTTTCTTGAAATGAATATTGGGATTTTTAAGAAAATGGTGTATTTTCGAGAAATTGATGTTAAACATTTTATGAAATAAAATGTTTGAAAATGATGATTGATTTTTGCTAAAACATTGGTAAAATAATGTTTCAAAGTTTCTTTGAAAAATAAAAAGTTTATAAAAGATGGATATTTGTTGAGTTTCAAGAAGTAAAAATATCTTTTATTACTTGAAAGTGCATTTTTGAAAGTATTACGAATTTCTAGAATCAAATGTTATGACTAACCTATTTAATAGGATTTTTAGAGTAAAATCCATCTTCTCGTGCATATAAACGTGTAGTGTTTAGATAATAAATATGTGAAAAAGTTTAAAGGAGGTTTTGTTGGGTTTAAAGAAGAAGTACAAAAAGTAGAAATTCTAATCTTCAAAATGTGTGAAAAAGGGGTTAAAGGCATGATGAATATAAGATTGTGCGACTATATCTATTGATAAAAGGGAAATGATATTTTCTTATAAACGTAGTCTTTAAGAGTAATTAGATTTCTTGAATAAAGAAAGTAAAGAAATGTCGAATTTGGAAATATGGTTAGTAAAGGTGTTAGATAATTGTTAATGGTTAAACATTGTGAGGTTGGTGTGTGTAACTTAATAATGTTTGAAAAATTAACACTTATGAATTTGGAAAGGAGATAATGGAATGAAGAGGTTTCCAACTTGAAAAGAATGATACTCCAAATAGCAAAAAGGTGTTAAAGTGTTAAAAGCACTTAAGAAGTAGTATGAGCAACTTAAGGGTGTTTTTGGGAAAACAACACTTGTAAAAGGGAGGAAAATGACAAGTTTGGAAACAAATGGGTAAAATTGTAATATTACTTAAAGCGGTATATGTTTTATGAAATAAAATGTTGAAAAAAGGTGTTACACAAATTGGTCCTAGATGAATATGATTTAGAAAAAAATCAAAGTTAAAGTGTACAGGACATGAACTGATAATTTCAAAGTATAACACGAATTGGGGTGAAACATCAGGTTTGGCTTCGATCGGGTAAAAAGGGAAAGAAGGAATAATGTTGACATTTGTAAAATGTTAAAATACATAAAGGGAACTCGGATGATACCGGGATAATTAAGGAGGGACCAGAACCCTGGGGTGAAAGACCCAAAACCACTGGTCAGAGCATATGGTGGCGTCGCCGGCGATGTGGAGCCTATTAAAGTACGCGGTTATTTGAAGATTTTTAGATAAAGATAAAGGAATAAGGAACATGTCAAGAAATGGATTGTGTGGTGAATATGTGTTAAGAAAACCTAATATGAATTAATTAATAAATGTTTTGATAAAGGTTAAAGTGGACAAGTAAATGTGTAAATTGATTAATGTCCATAAGATAAAGAAAAGGTAAAGTAAGTGGGTAAGTGGGAGGTTAAGTAACCTAAGTGGTTCAACCCATAATTAACATAAGAGTGTGTTGCGAAAGGTTTTCAAAGGACAAATAAGTATTTCTGAACACGGTGTTCGCGTGTGTTGAAAGGGTGATTTTCAATGAAAGTACTAGCGTGGATCGGTTAAAATGAAAAGGGTAACTTCGGTAAAGAAATGGCTTTCGATCAAACGAAGTGTAGTTGTTTTAAATATTTAAACATGTGCATTAAACAAAAGGATAAATGTCAAACTGAGGGAAAGGAAGTCTTTTTACAAAGATTAAGGTGAATTAATCTGGATAAATAGGGTTTTCGAAAGTAAAACTGTTTCATGTATTAAGTATATGTATATGTATGTTTATATATGTATACAAGGTAGTTGAATGTGCACGTAGGAATAATATGTTAGATTCTTCTTTATGCCATTCATTTCTATGCTGCATTTTGTATATTTCCATTGGGCATTGGCTCACACCCTCTTCTTTGTAATGACAGGTTGGGTGCAAGTTCGTATTTTGATAACGTTACACAGGTAAGTATTCTATTTAAGTTTGCATTAGTAGCTCTGCATACTTGGACTCTGGGAATGCTTCCCACGGTTCCCTCATGTAGTTTAAACGTTAAATTAGAATCGCATGCTAAACAAGTGAAACGTTTACGAAATAAAACTAGACTAACAACATTATACAGGTTTTTTCATTACACTTCACCCCTAACTCTGAGGTTGGACCAAGTTGACTACGGATAACCCATAAATTTGGGTTGGGCATTATAAATTGAGATTATCTGAACAGATAGGTACCAGAGCCGACCTCATACTGGAAATGAGGCCGACTATATGCTGAACGATTGTGCATCGCTCATTGTGCCACCGAGGCTCCACGTATGATGGACCTACAAGGGTATAACATACATATATCTCAAAAGTGATCTATTACTTAGGTAACAGTTATTTAACATTTTTTATTTAGGGACTCTTGAGTTATTCCATCTAACACGAGGGTCCCCTATAGCATTTTAATTGTGTAATAACACAACTTGTACAATATGGTGTGGCAACTGATCTGGTATTCGACCTAAACAATTATAAAAAACCCATTATTCGTATTCTGCATAAATATCAGCAGTGTGATTTTAAAGAAAAGAATTATGTAAAATATAATTTACACATGTATCATAATTGTTTGTATATGAAATAAATGGATACACTAACTACTTAATTTAAACTTTTATAGTGATATCATGAACCACTAATGTATTCGTATCAAGGATAATCTAATTTAGAAGCTCTTACATTCCCATATTATTTACGGGTTCAAATACTCCTTTTATTTACAACCATGTACTAGTAATTAAAGTAATGGATATGTTGTGGAGGCAAAAAAGGAAAAATTACAATTAAACCAAAAATCCTCCTAAGTTTACATAGCACCCCTGTTTGAAAATGTTTGGCATGTACATCTTTGGTGTCGGGGTCAATGGGTATGATGTGGGTGAGCAACGCCTCATGCTGCACCATTTATTTTTCAAGGATATCATCGGGTTTGACTGCATCTCATAAGGAAAACCATCTTCTTTCATTCAGGACACTTTGAAGCTTGGCGCCTAACTGTAACTAAAGATAATTGTGGAAGGAGGTGGGGTGATAAGCGATGCTTTAGGTTCACTAGAGGAATGCAGTGGAGCCCTTCAACTTTGATATCATAATAAAAGCCTTACATGAATATTCGTACATCGTGGAGGCTCATGTTTTAGCAAATGTATGTGTAGAGATCATGGATATAGAGGTTGATCCATTGATACTCATTGTTAAAAAATCAGGCCCGAGTGCACAAGAGCTGAAGCTACTCAGTATATTTGGTCACATAATATGATACACACAACAAATTAGACACATGAAAAAATCTTTCTCATACATGCTAGGCACGAAGAAGACACGCGTCTGAAACGTTGTATGAGGTAAGTGGAGCTCGCAAGCTGATGCGAACTCAATGGGATATACACACACACACCCTCACACACACGCATATATATATATATATATATATATATATATATATATATATATATATATATATATATATATATATATATATATATATATATATATATATATATATATAAGTCATGAAATAAGAAATCTCCATAAATTTTCTCTTTAAACGCTATCTAACATAATGATAATAATTCAAACTAACCAACTAGGAGTCCTTATATAAGAACAAGGACTCAAAATATGAACATAAGTGACAAAATTAAATGACATGAAAATAACTAAAATAAATGGGACGATCCTGCATCACTCTCCTCTCCTACGAAGCAAGGCCATATCCTCCTAGTGTGGTAATAGAATTCGCGATCAACATATTGTAAAAGAGGATAAACTCTCGGGTGAATTCTCACATTATCATGAATGGACAGAATCTTGGGCGCAAAATCATCGGTGGTAGGGATGGCTGTTATAGTACGTGAAGTCTTGACAGGGCAATATGTAAAGGGGATAAACTAGTAGAATGATTAACATAATTATTGAAAGAAAATTCTGCCTGAGGAAGAACCACTTACTATTTTTATGTGCCTTGCCAGCTAAGCACTGTAAAAGATCTCCCAAACTCTGATTTACCACCTCGATATGTCAGTTGAAAGACGTGAGAAATTGAAGCATGCAATGCAAAATTTTCCAAAGAATCCTCTAAAAGAAGTGTGTAAGGAGAGCATCCTTGTCAGACATTGTAATCCTCGATAATCCATGCAAATGAAAAATCTCACAGATGTAGAGTGCCATAACATGTGAAACATCCGAATTCTACGAGCAGTGAATAAAATGTGCCTTCTTAAAGAACCTGTCAACTACTATACATATCGAATCATTCCCCATGGCCATCTTAGGTAATCCACAACAAAATCCATAGAAACATCAAGCCATGATCGATCAAGGATGGGCAGGGGTGCATACAACCCTGCATTATGCTGATCCTTTTGTGACATGTCAAGTCTAACAATATTGAACATGGATGTTAACTTACCTCCATATGGTGGCTTAAAATAAATTCTCACATAGTGTATTTAAGGTGCAAGTGACACCCGAATGTCCAGTAAGGCCCGCACCATAGTTTGCGATGATCTTTTTTCACAGGGATGCACAATGCAGTGCCATGATACAAATATCCATTCTGCAACAAGTTTTCACCTGAACGCCATGTTAATAAGCACATGCCTCTATAATATTCCCAAAAAGGTGTCTATCGCATATGAATATCAAATCTTAGAAAAATAAAAAATCGACCCCTGAATGGTGACTAGGGCATGAGATGTCCGACTCAGGGCATCTGCAACCAAGTTCTCTTTACCCATCTTATAGTATAGGTGAAAGGTGAAATATTATAAGAAACTAGTCCACATGACAATATCTAATCTTCCTATAGGAGTTCATAAAACGAAGGGCATTGTGATCCAATTTAATGAAAAAACCCCGATGAATCTTCCAATTCTTGGCGGCCTCTATCACCACATAGAACTCAAAATCATAGGAATAATAGTTGTTAATGGATCCTATAACTGTTAACTAAATTAAGCAACGAGAAAACCATTTTGACTAAGAACTGCACTAATCCTAGACTTGCTGACATTGAAAATCAACTCAAACAACTAGTTAAAGTCTGGCAAGGCTAAAATAGGAGGTGACATCATCCTGGACTTAATGGGATGGAATGCCACCTCAGCCTCATCAGTCCAAGCAAACCCAGTCACGAATGAACACATCAATGCGGTAATATGAGCCATTATAGAATTGAACTCCTCAATAAACCATCAATAAAAACTATCCAACCCGTGAAAATCGAGAGCTCGAGAGGTAGTGGTTAGCCTAGGCTACTCCTGGACAACCTGAACCTTCTTGTTATTAGTACATACTCCTTCCCCTGATAACATATGCCCCAAAGGAAACCATTGGAACCATAAAAGAACATTTGTTCAGTTGGAGATAAAAACTATCATGTCAAAGAACCTCTAATTCCTATGTACCATGGTCTATGTGCCCCGTATTGGAACACATGTAGATCAAAATATCATTAAAATACACCACGTACGAACATAAATGGGGCATTAGACAATCATAAGGTCATGGTAATCCACTCATATAATCTATCATTCATCTTGTACGTGGTCTTCCACTCATCCCTAGGCCTCATATATACGAAAAAATTATGGACTTATGAAGCTGATCAATCATGTCATTCAATCTCAGGATTGGAAATCAGTACTTGATTATGATTTTATTCACATCCCAACTGTCTACAGACATCTACCAACTACCATCCTTCTTTGGTTTTAATAGAGCATGCGCAACACAAGGGGACATACACTCTAGTACCAGGCCAAGCTCGAATAACTCCGACACCTATCACTATTGCTCAACATGTTCGATCGGTGACATCCTGTAATGGGGCAGGTTGGTTAACTGGGTGACCTAAAAAAAATTAATTGCATGTTATATATCCTTCAATGGTTGAAGGTAATCGACCGACATACACACATATCAGAACAACGCCAAGATATCACAAAGAGCCTATGAAACATTAGTCGATAGGGATCCTTAACAAGGGCATAGAATAATCCCTGCTCTTGGGCATCAGTATGGAGTATTTGCTTCGTGGTTATGGACATAAGTGGTTTAGGGAGTTTGGGCCACGACATGGGGTCAAGGACCACTTCACAACCGTCATGTACAAATAAACAAGTGTTAGCACGATCATTGTGCATGCTATTATGATCAAACTACCACAATCATCCTAACAGAAGTTGGACCATGTTCATATCAACTAATGTATACATGACTTTATTTGAATATGGACTAATGGTGAATGGTACTCGCCATTGGCCCATAAGACGCACCTCATTGATAGATCCCAACCATATAATCTTACGTGACTCTGGAGCATCTACACATAAAGATTCATACGCTCCACCATCTCTTGAGTGACCAAATTAGCATTATAACCACCATCGATTATAATTTTACATAACCTCCCCTTCTTAACACATTACATGGAAAACAAGTTATGTGAATGTGACTTGTCTATGTGAAACATGATTGAATTGGACACAAGGACAAATGGGAGGATAAGGGCATGGTGTTTGGTGGGTTATGGTAGGGTTCGAGGCAGCTGTGGTGTGGCTGGACATTGAGGGAATTTAAGGGATGGGAGCTTAGTGTTTGAAGGTTTGTTAAATAAAAGGAGTTGGGTTTGAATATGGGTTATGTGTTAATGGTAAATGGATGCACGAGTACTAGTTGAGACATCCGTGTCAATGGGTTCTAGGTCTAACAAGTAATTTGTGAGTGGGAACAAGTCTTTCGTAGCCATATCAGTTTGGTTTTCTTTGGGTTGGGCCTCAGATTGAAGGACTAGGGTCGAATAAAGGCTATCATAGGTTGAGGGGACTTTATATATGGGTTTGGGATTGAGGGTTCGACAGGAGACGGGTTTTCATGTTGGAGTGGGGCCGATCGACAAAGGTTTGGTGGATGACAGCCCCACATGGTTGTGTTCATCTCCCCTATCCCCTCTGTTAACACGACATACAAATGGGCAAAAGTAAAATGATCTTAAAAAATTGGGAAATTGTCAAAGGGTATGGCTTGTCTGAGAAAATGTTTAGGTAATTACCTGGTAGCGTTTGTGTAGAGAGTGATGTGGTTCCTCCGGGTTCCCCTTGCTGTTGTTGGGTATTTCTTGAGAAGTATATTTGAAACCAGTTAGTATATGTCAAATATGTTGATAATTGAGTAAATGTGGTTATTTTTAGCTTATCTTATTATCTAATGTTGATGTTGTTCTAGATCTGGGCTTCTCCTTCTTCTGCTGGTGTGTGCCTTCTCAAGTGTTCGTTCCTGCATGGTGGTGTTTCAGCTCTGGTTCCATTGAAAGTGTTGGGTTGATGTGCTTCTTTTGATTGTCTTTGTGCTTGATATTATTGTATTTGGTTTTCGGTATGATCTTTTTATAGTTTAAATGGCGGAGCTTGTTCGTGTTTGAAGCTGATATTCAGGTTGTTGTGCGATGTGGTTTGTGGGTGTTTTTTCCTGGGGATTGAGATGTTGTGATGGTTTGGTATGAGGTTGTATGGTGTCTATAGGGATGATTGCTGGTTTTTCTTCTTGAGAAGTATGGTTTTGGGATAGCTGTTGATGGTTTTATTTTTTCTTTAATGAGGTAAATGGTTTGGGTTGCTTGTTTTGTTAGTGTTGTATTATTTTCTTTTTTTGCCTCATGGCTTGTGGGTGTGATTGGTTGATGTGTGTTTTGTTTCCACAGTCTTCGTGATATGTTTAGGGTATTCCTTTTTTCTGGGCCTAGTCTAATTGTTTGGGACGGTTTTGTAGGTATCATTTGTAGGTTGTTTCGATTTTATTTTTGTGGGCATGGGGTTTAGTTTGTTAGTTTAAGTCATAGCCGGTTTGTTCAAGTTTCTCCTATTTTGTATATTCTTTGGGCTTAGCCCATGTCTGATATGTTACCGTTTTATAAAAAAAAGAATTTTACAACTTGAAGCGGTGAATTGCTAATCTTAACAATTTGGTTCATGTTTTAATCAAATACAATATCTCAAATATAAGACGGAACGTTAAATTTGTGCTATTGTATCCGATGCTTTATTTGAGTTATAATTGTCTAAAAATATAAATTATCAATTAAATATTTGTAAAAACGTAGAAATACACCACAACAAAACAGATTATTAGTGGAAAAAAAATTCGTTGCCAAATGAAAAAATTTCCTCACTAAAAATATTTTGTGATGAAAGTTTTTTTGTCAATCGTTCGTCGCGAAAACCCCATTGCTAAAGGTTTTAGTGAGGAAATACAAATTTCGTCAACAAATAGTACACCTTTTGGTGACAAAATATTCCCTGTCATGTAATAGTAGGTTTTAGCGACAAATTTATTCGTATCCAAAGATCTTATTTTTGTCACAAAAATGCAAATTCTTTCACCTAATGTACATGATAATGCGCAAAAGGATATTTGGTGAAAAAATTAATATACTTTGGGGACAAAATATTTTTGTCACGAAACAAATTTCATTGTCAAAAAATTATAAATTTAAAACTCATAATTTTTTTCATTTCAATTTCATTTCTCATATAGATATTCAGTCAAATAAATATTAATTATAGAATCGACTAAATTTCATCGACATTATATAAGTTACCATCGTATACATAATCAAAATTAAGGTTCAAAATATTATATAATTAATACGAAAGCATTCGTACAAATATCTCAAAACCACTGATCAATTACAAAGTAGCCTACATCGTTTGTTACAACACATAAACTAAGGCATTAGTTTCTAACTTTATATTTCCTAAGTCATCAGTTTCTAATCAATTACAAAGTAAAATAATTCCCAACAAGTTTGTTATGTTCTCTTTCCATCTTCATCATCATCCCAAAAATTATTTCCAAAAAAGCGTCATCACAATGTCCCAATCTGTAATTCAAAAAGTACCAAGGCATTAATTTCTAACTTTATAAATCTATTAACAATTGATGAATAGAATAACATCAACCAATAAATAACACACATTAGGCTAAACACCAGAAAAATTATGAAATTCAGTTTTATTTTTAATATTTTAAAACATTCGACAGAGTTTCCTTTGTTTATAGACTAAAACCACCCTGTTAAATTAAAAAATAAAAAAGTCCAGAAACCCAATGAAAATCCACCAAAATTCCCCTTCCGCCGATTCAAAAGATAAGGTAATAGCATTGCCAATATTTAAAAAAAAATCGACAGAGTTTCCTTTGTTTACAGACTAAAACCACCTTGTTAAATTGAAATATAAAAAAAGTCAAGAAACCCAATGAGAATCCACCAAAATATCTCTTCCACCGATTCAACAAATAAGTTAATTGATACATCAATATAGATATTAAATAAGTCAAATGATGTGAATCTGTAAGGACATATTTTTATAGGTCCATTATCAATTTATTATGCCATATACCGCTACACCGTCGAAAAGCATTCAAGAGCAATCTACATCAAAGACGGATCCGAATTAATCAAGTTCTTCATCATTCAAGACTCCGCAAAGTTTACTCTGGTAAGGTTTTATTTTTAATACCTTGACTTTCCACGTATAGCTTTTGGGATATTTTTACAAAATATTTTCTAAGTGTTGGAGCGGACTTTTTCGTCAAAATTTGAGAATGAGTATTTTTTCTAAGTATTGGAGCGGACATTAAAATATTAATTTTTTGACGCAACAGTCGTTCAAACAACATATGTACGTCGTTCGAACGACATGGCAGGGTTGCACGATGTCGTTCAAACGACATCCGTCCTCGTTCGCGCGAGACCCTTATCTCATTGGAACGAGCTCGTATTTCGAGGCAACATGTTTTTATTATAAATACTCATTAAATGGTATCGTTTTCTTTAAGAAGTACTAGTGTTTTACAGAACAGAAAAACTATGAACGCAAAATTCTTTTGGCTTCTTCCTTTTAGGGTTTAATCCTTTTTTTTTCAATTCACAAAACTCCCATATGTTTTAGTGAATTGTTTTGGTGTTCAAGAACAAAACTTTAGCTGTTGTTTACCCTTGTGGGGAGAACTTTACAATCGAAGAGTTGTGTGTTATTGTGTAGGGAGTCTCTACGAAGAGTTTTGGGTTGCGGTCCTTGTGGTATAGCTGCGCGTGAACCACTGCAGATTTCTAGCCGTTGCTTTGGAGATTTGACGAAGACACCGTGCGTTACACTTGTGGGCAATTATCAGGTTGTATGTAAGTCAATGGTCTTGTGAATTCTTCATAGTTCTAGAAATAAAAGGTTTTTCCCTTCGGGGATCTTTCCTTAATATTTGTGTCACAAGCTTTATCTATTTATGGGTTGACACACGCACACACATAGATGCATGTTTAGGGAGTGAATTATTTTGGTTCAAATTGACTCCAATTATGTAAGTGTGCCAAATTAGAAAGTTGCAAATTAATACTTAATCAATTATCACACACCACATTTATCCGGTTTTGCAAATTGGTATTAGAGCGGGTTACGCTAATTTATCGCGTGATCCTGATTTTTCAAGGATTTTTTTTTATAAAATTTGACTTCTCACGTCGTCAAATTGGTATCAGAGTGGGTTGCGCTAATTTATCGCGCATTCCTATTTTTTGCAAAATTTGTGTGATATAGATTTTTTTTGAAAAAACGATTTTGTGAAAAAATCGTAATTTTTTCGATGGAACACTTATGTAATCGGATGCCCCCTTTGATGACACGGGTAAAAGTTTTGATGATATAAATCACTTGAATTTGACGTTTGTTAAAAGAATTGATTTTTTGAAAAAAGAAAATTCTCGTTTTAAATCCGCTACGGATCTTTTGCAAACGGTTCAAAATCAACTAGATTTTTATCATGAAAAAATTGTTTCCTTGGACCATGACTTTATTGCTTTAAAATTGTCCAAGAAGGAGAGTGATGATAGGGTCCTATTTTTAGAAAAATAATTGGAGGATCTTAAAAATTCGATGGTTAGTCTTTGTGCCAAAGAGGGCAAAAATATTTCAGTCAATGAGTTTGTGGCACGTGAAGAGACTCTTAGGAAAAAGTTTGCTTTAATAGAGGGGGAGAGAGATACCCTTTTAGGAATTGTTGATAATTTGAAAAAGGGGTCCCTTAAATTGGAAGAGTCTAATTCTTTGCTTGAATCAAATATTTTGAAGTTGAAAATTGATTTGAACGATCCAAGTAAGTTTGATAGTGATGGTAATGGATCGTCTTGTTCTCATGCTTCTAGTGCTAAAGCCAAAACCATTATTTTTTTTAGAGGGTCTACCAATTTCAAGGATGTTATAAAAGGTCAACCCATAGGTGTCGTTCCACCCGTTTTCAGATGTTCATATAGTGGTAGGAAAGGTCGCCTTAGGCGTTTTTATTTTGATCTTGGAAAATGTCCTAGGAAGTTTATGTCTAGTGTTCCCGTGGTTCCCAAATCCCCCACACGACGTTTCACATCTATTTGGGTTAGGAAATCACTTTTAGAGGTACTAGATTTTAGACAAGTTTATTCTCGTTTGCTTGCACATAATTCTTCTCTTTCTAGATCATATAAATGATTGTGTTTGCATGTTTTTCATACGATAGTTATGTTTTTTGATATATTTTTGCTAGCGTTGTGACATGTACTTTTTGTATAGATTTTTTTGTTTTTGAAAATTTTTGAAAAATACAAAAAGATTTTATTTTGATAAATTTTTTTAAAAAACCAAAAAGATTTTTGTATTTTGTTTGCACCTTTTATGGATTTAGGATGACCGAGTCACAACATTATTCCATTTTTTTCATGTGACTATTTGATAGTGTTTTGAGACAATAGGTCAATTCATACATGTGCTTTATAATGTTTGGAGTCATTAAGATGTAATTAAGTGTTACTTCCTACATGTTTGACTCATGATTTCCTTTATTGCACACGTGCACATATTTCTTTAATTATTGTGCTTGTCTTATCACATGTTGGTTGGATGTTTTTACTTCAATCATGTCCTTAAAACGAATCAAGCGTGATAAAACTTAATAAGAAAGTTGTGCATGTAAGAGCCGTTGGTGAGGTTGTGTGCTTTGTCTGATAATGGTGAAGGGCTACGAAAGATTATCATTTATCCCTTGCGATTAAGCCGCCGTTTAATTGGACCTAGAAAATTGAGGAATTTTATTATCCAGGGTTCAAAGAGGTTTAAAAGAGCCCGAAAAAATTTAAAGGAAATAAAAAGAAATTCATGCCAATTATGGGCCATTTAGGTTTTTGCACCAATTCTCTAATGTTTGAGAATTTAGCTTATACACCTCTAAAAGAAAATACTTTTTGAGGTAGTTTGGATGGAGAATTAAAACGGGTTTGCAAGTCCTTGAAAGTCTTGAAAAAGCACTAAATAGTTTTGAACGTTATTGGTGTGGAAATCACTTTAACTTTGATTTGTTGATTTTCATAAGATGATGTCATTTAAATTCAACAAATTTTTACACCGAAGATTTTTTTTTAATGTTCATTACTTAGGGGTACACGTATGCATCGTGCACATATGATTGATTGAGTTTATTTACCTATCGAATGTGTTCACACACATTCATTCAATTTTCATGACTTGGTTGCTTGAGTTTAAATCCATGGTGTGATTTTTAGTATCTTATATTTGTATAAAAAATTGAAAAATCCACAAATAGTTTGTGGATGTTTTTGGGACATACCTTTGCAAGTGCGTAGCGTGATCCTTGATTGCTATGTATTTTTATTGTGACACTCCATGTTTTGATTGTTTCTTCTTATCTGTCTATTTGGGGACATCATAAAAAGGGGGAGAAAAAATTATCATGTTATGGGGGAGTTTTTGCATTTTGGGGGAGATTTGATTATATTGATTGATTTACTCTTATATCCAAACTCGATCCGCCACGAAGGTATTTTGCTTTATCTCATGTGTGTAGGTACAACGACTGATAATCATTATGTTGCACACCCTGATGAGAAAAGCTTTGAGATTTGACGAAGATGTTTGAAGAACATTTTGAGACCTTGCAAATTTATTCAATGGGAAGGTAGATTTGTATAGGCATTTTGGTTTTTGATAATTCGAATATTTTTTATGTATGTACCGGCATAGACATAGGGGGGGATTTATAAGGACTACACCGTCGAAGAGCATTCAAGATCAATCCACATCAAAGACGGATACGACTTAATCAAGTTCTTCATCATTCAAGACTCCGCAAAGTTTACTTTGGTAATGTTTTGTTTTTAATACCTTAACTTTCCACTTAAATCTTTTCGGATATTTTTACAAAATATTTTCTAAGTGTTGGAGCGGACTTTTTCGTCAAAATTTGAGAATGAGTATTTTTTCTAAGTATTGGAGCGAAAATTAAAATATTAATTTTTTGACGCAACAATCGTTCAAATGACATATGTACGTCATTCGAACGACATGGCAGTGTCGCGCGATGTCGTTCACGCGAGATCCTTATATCGTTCGAATGAGCTCGTATTTCGAGGCAACGTATTTTTATTATAAATAATCATCAAATGGTATCGTTTTCTTTAAGAAGTCCCAGCGTTTTAGAGAACAAAAAAACTCCGAAAGAAAAATTCTTTTGTCTTCTTCCTTTTAGGGTTTAATCCTTTTTTTTGGTTTTCAATTCACAAAACTCCCATATGCTTTAGTGAATTGTTTTGGTGTTCAAGAACACAACTTTTGTTGTTGTTTACCTTTGTAGGGAGAACTCTACAACCGGAGAGCTGAGTGTTATTGTGGAGGGAGTTTCTACGGAGTGTTTTGGGTTGCGGTCCTTGTGGTATAGCTGCACATAAACCACTGCAGATTTCTAGTCGTTGCTTTGGAGGTTTGACGAAGACACCGTGTGTTACACTTGTGGGCAATTATCAGGTTGTATGTAAGTCAATGGTCTTGTGAATTCTTCAAAGTTCTAGAAATAAAAGGTTTTGCCCTTCGGTGATTTTTTTCTTAATATTTGTGTCACATGCTTTATCTATTTATGGGTTAACACACGCACACACATAGATGCATGTTTAGGGAGTGAATTATTTTGGTTCAAATTGACTCCAATTATATAAGTGTGCCAAAGTAGAAAGTTGCGAATTAATATTTAATCAATTATCACACACCGCACTTATTCGGTTTTACAGAATCCAACAAAGTAATTTCAAAAAATTCGACATTAAAATTATTAAAACTTACCATATAGTAAATGTGAGAGGAAGAGAACCCGATGCTTTTAAAGCATCACACATCTTGTCGAATAAAATTGCTGAGCCTCTAAACGTTCCAGATGCTCATCACGATCCTGCATGTGTTCCTTTGACTCACAATTCGCTATCTGAGTTTCCCTGAAGGTCTCCTCTAACTGTGCATCTCGTCGTGATGTTTTTTTATTTAATAGCTTTTGGTCCATGCCCAAGTCCTATTATATATCCCGATTTAGTACCAAGCACTCGATCAAATATCTCATTGGGAATCAAAGGTTCACTACCCTCGAGAGTAGGCTCAGCTTAAAATTGTTTGATCTCAATCTGCAAACCAAATTAGTATACATCATTTTAGAAAATTGAAGTGTTAGTATTTGTCTAATATATGTTATATTCTTACATATAGTTCCGCAGCTTCGGGAGAAGACCATTTTTCATTAGGACAATTGGTTATCTTGTAGAACTCAATTCTATCTAGATCCTCTTTTTCTAAAAATCCATTCTTTTTTTTTATATGCAAAAGTCGTACTTAATGCTGGCAAATAAAATAGTAATGATGTCAAAAATGAAGTGGAGAAACTTAGAATTAAGCACTCCTAAAATTACAAGCGAAAAAGAAAGAATTGTATGCCAAAAGTCAATTTCCTTCCTTAGAAACAATCTTAACTGAACTTCATAATTTTCCCCAATTTATTGTTAAGAAAATAATATGCAAGAAATTTATTTCTCAAATTATTTCTAAAATCTCCAAATTAAGTCAATTTCCATGTTCATGCAAGAGCAGGAGAATCAAATCCCATGATCCAGGTAAGTATGCAAAAAACAAAGGATTTTTAATAAATTACGAAAATTCAACGTCAATCCCAAATAAAAAAAATACTATAACTATGCTTTAAGCAACTTTTTCCATGCGGAAGCATTGATGGTCGCCAAATTGTTATGATTTCCCTGAAACTAGGGAAAAATGATGTTTTTTGAAGTTTTATAAAGATTGAAGTCATATGAACGTAAAACAAAATAGTTCCCGTCAATACGTGGTCATCATAAAGAAAACATCTCATTCCTAAATTTAATGTAAAAAAAGATGATTTGATAAAACTGAAGAATCGTCGTACCAACTGTCTTCTCGAAGTCAATCGTGAAGTACGTAATGATAGCATATACAATTGTCTGCACCAAAATATGTGGGATCTCCACAAGGCCCTATTAATGAGAAAATTAAGAAACTCATTCCCTAAATTTCCAAAATTAACTCAAATTAAAATTTTGCAACTAGTGTTCAGGTTCCATTATTATTGGAAAAGTAATTCTGGAAATGGAATTAAGAAGCCAATGTCAATCTAGTTTTTGGGCCAAAATATTGTAAAATTCCTTTTTTCCCCTTGATAATGGTGCTTAAGCTCCTGTAAGGCCCAAATTAATCTCTAGTATGATAGCAAGATAATTTTCAAATCAAGCCACAAACATCAGTGGCATAATGCACTTAAGGCTTGATATTTAATTTTCGGATGCCATTTATCGAGAAACAAAATAATAAATCATATTATGTCAATACGTGTATTTTAAAAAGAGTAACCGGAACATATGCAATCAAGGAGAAAAGTGAAGTATGTTGATGCATGATTAATTTTATACATAAATGAATGCCCTTGTTTATGCTTTAATTACTCAGGTATGTGTTACATATAAAGATTAGTTTTTTAACATTTTAAAATTCCCAAATTTTCATTTCTTTAGAAAAAATGTGAAAGTCTCAACCATATCCATTATGTATCCAGAAATCCAATATCATCAAAAACTAAATTTGAGTATTGAATACATATATGAGCGCATCAATTCTGTATTCGAATTACACTGGGAGCTTGTGCAAGTATACTTTTATTTCCTTTGGATTTAAAACAAACTAATATCACAATTTCTCAAAATTCATATGTTCGTTCAACCTACTTGACTACGTAAAATATATAACATAATTTGGGTAATGATACCTAATTTAAAACACAATAAAAGAAACATCAATTTATTGGGTAATGATACATAATTTCCCCCGCCTTATTTTAAGAGAAATAACACTAGTATTATAATTTGAATACTCCATATTAACTCAAATCCATGGCAAAATACATGAACAAGTTTAGAAACATCAATTTTATTCACTGTGTAAGCCTATTCTTTTGGTTTGTCATGTTGAATCAAACGTATAAAGTACCTAAATGGACCAGTATTATATCTAGTTTATGCCTAATAAAGTGAAAAGCCAAAAACTATAAAAGCTGGATACATAATCACAACTGACCTTTAAAAAGCTTCAAATTAACATTTCACAAAACCTCAAAGATTGCTTTGGCTTTGGATGCACTCCACAACTTAGCATCAAAGAGGTTATCCAAAGACCCATTTCAAGGTTTACTCCTCCAGCTTATCGAAAACTAGCTTCTGAATTTATTGTGAAACATAGTCAATATTGTACGAGAAGATATTACTATGTGGACTTGCACCAAATTCACCATTTTCAGCCATGCAAATGGTTCCACAGACAATTAATATAAAATTATGTTCAAATGCAAAAAAAAAAAGTGATGCCTGTGATTATGAGTGTGGTTCCCCATCAAAACCTATAAGCCTCTCCATAAAAAATGACACATGTTTGGAACAAGCACAAAACCCTAAAATTAGTCCACCATATTGTATAGTCTTCTGATTATTAATATAGGTTGGTGTTCTTGCAAAAAATAAAATAAGATATTATAAAAATAAGGCATTGCGTCATTCCAAGTAAGTGTTATAGAAAACTGATGAGTATCCTTAGAAGGTTTTCAGTAATGCCCAAAAGGATGTGTTATTACTAGAATTCACAAAATAGATGAGAAATAGATTAAGATACTACCCAAGATTGACTGCACTATAGCATCCCCTTCCTCCTGATAGACATCCTTTTTCCATCTAAGTTTTTTCAAGTCCTTTATCCCACAGTGTTATAAAATTCGAGGGAACGCTGATTTGGAACCGACTATATATAAATAGTGGCGGACCCAGGATTTTTGGGCTATGGGTGCGAGATTTTTTATAAATGTCGGGGGTTCAGGGGTGGGAGCCCCCAAGAGGAATTTTTTTGGGTTAGTTTTATTTGTTTTGCAATTTTTAACCCTAAAAAACTTGTGATTAATATTCACTAATATTTTGCCCCTACATAATAAACCAACATTTTTTAACAACAACGACTAACTAAAATTAAAGTTTAATACAAATTTCAGCAACAACAATTAATTTTGGGGACAAATTAAAATTTCACCAATAAAAATAATTTCATACAATTATCAGGAACAATAATTTTTGGGACAAATTATAATTTCAGCAACAATTAAACTAACAATTTCAACAACAATTAAACTAATTAAAATTCAAATTTCAGCAATAATTAATATACTAATATACAGCAGCTGGACATAACTAATATACTAATATATCAGCAATAACTAATATACCAAAATTTCAGCAATAACTAATATACAAATTTCAGCGATGACTAATAACTAATTAAAATTTAAGCAATAACTAACATTTTGATTGCTGTCGATGACGCCCGGGACCGGGGCTGAAGAAGGGAGAGGGGACTGGACTACCTGGCGCCGGGTGGAGTGGGGTGGTGTGCTGTCGGAGTTGTCCTGTTGCCTTTACCAGCGAGGCGGGCAAGACGAACGGAACGAGAGAGAGATGTAATACCCCATATTTTTTATAATTTAAATAATTATGGGAGTAATTATTACATTGGGATTAATTGAATTTAAATGTGAGAATTTAAATTATTGATTAATACGAATCTAATAAAAATAAATATTAACTAGAGTGCTAAGAGTTAATACTTATTACTTTAATATTACTGTGCGACATGTAATATGGAACTATACACTTTGATAAATTGTCAAGAGAGAATAATACGACAGTTTAATGAATTAAGTCAGACGCGCGTGTGGGTTGTGTCGGGACTAATTTAGTGGAATAAATATATCAATTATTTTTAGTAACTCGTATGGTCATTTCGAGTATACCGTTGAGTCCGTAAGGGTCGAGATAGTCGAAATAGTATACCCGGGTATTTAGTTTGAGTCCTGGAACAATTTTAGGCCAAACCGGCACCCCGAGAGGGCATTATGGTAAATTGGATTTTTAGGCCTAATTAATGGACGAAAATTAAGAGTTAAATTATCAGCCAAAGAAAGTACATTAGGGTAAGAAAGCTACAAGAAGTAAGAACGGCCATAGGAAGTGTGAGGGAGAGCTTTTGCCAAGAGAAGAGGGCTAAATTGACACCACCTTGCACAACCACCACCACCACCACCGTGTAGATCGGGACAAGGGGAAGAAACCCATACCAAAAACGTCAAGAAATCAGATGACTAACTCAAGGCAAGTGTTTATAACTTGCTGTATTTTGGTATTTATCATACTCATGTTAGTATAGGATTGTTAGAAATATGTTATAGTTCATAAAGATAATGAAATTGAGGAATTTGGATATGTAAATTGATTCTGAGATTTGTTAAATTGAAACCCTTCATATATGTAGACTAGAAATCACATTTTGAGGAACTTATGTGTAGAACAAATCTGAAAATTATGGGTTCTTGAATATGAATTGGAAGAACTAGGGTTTTGATAAAATTAAATTGGGGATTTCATGTTTTATGGATGATTCGTAATGAATTGATGATTCTAGGATGTTAGAATTTATGTATTATTGATGGGATTCGAATTAGAACTATTTGTTTGGATTTTGGGATGTTGAATTAGAGGTTTTAGGTTTAGAAATGGTGGGAAAATGCTGAAAAATCTGGGTAGAAGACGAAGAGAGAAATCTCGCGTGAAGTCGTTCGAGCGAGATGGCATCTCGCGCGAAGTCGTTCGAGCGACACGCGAAAGTCGTTCAAACGACATGTCATCTGGTTCGAGCGACAGAGTGAAATTTTGAGAATTTCTTAGAATCCAGTTTTGAGTTTATTGGTTCATGGATGAGAGATAAATTTCCAAGTAATAAACTTAAGTAAGGCAAAATTTCAGAAAAAGTATGAGCGACTAAATACTTTATTGAATTCGGCACGGAGAAAATGTCCTTAGAGATTACGAGAGGGATAATAATCTCAATAACTATATTACGAAATGTTGAAAATCAAAATACGTAAGAGAAGCATATATGTAGGTGAGGAAAATACCTATAAATTATAATAGGATGTGTGTATGCCTATTATGTATTATTATTATTAAATGCACTAATGGGTGATAACCCGAGGGTGTAAGAATCCTATTATTAAGTGTACTAATGGGTGATAACCCGGGGGTACAACATTTTGGTTAGGTGCGCTAATGGGTCATAGCCCGGGGGTGCAGTATTATATATATATATATATAGGGAAGATGTGACTATATGTATATATGTACGTGAGTTTGTGAATCAACCTACTGTGTATAGTTTGTAGTGATGGGCATGTAAATTTGTTAAAATAATCTTAAGAGTAAAATCGATTTATTGTGAAAATGGGAAAATATATTAATTAGCTATTCGACATAGGCTAATTTGATAACGTATTGTATGGGCGATACGGGTTTACTAATAGTGAGGATAAATACTATTAGGATGAATTCAGACAAGTTATATTGGGTGGTATAGCTAAGGAGAAAATTAGATACACGTTAGGCGTGCACAATAGAGGAGATGTGAGAATATCATGTGAGAGTTCGAACTAACATGCACTTGATACTTGCGTAACTGCAATTTTTAAATACTTGCTTAAAACAAATATTTTTACACATCGGGCTCTGACCCGTTTCTTGCATCTCTCTCTCTTGGTATATGTATGCATTATATCAGGTGCTTAGCCACAAGGACATCAGGCTTAGAGACTCGGATTGCTTGGCGTGCTGCAGCTGTTGTGAAAGCTGTAGGTCTTTGGATTAGACGCCTCGATTATTTCATCTCCATTCCTTATAGACATTCTCTTTAGGGCATGTGTCGCCCATTCCTTGGACAGCTTTCAGAGATTATGTTCGCTTTATTTCTCATTCATTTTCATTTGGATTGATGGTTATTATTGTTTTGGGTTAAAGTTTTAAACTGGAATGTTTTATCCAGTCACGTTTATTTCAGCATGTGATTTTGATTCAGTATTTATAATTAATTAATTATGTGTGGATAGTTTATATTAAATTTCTTGGTTGGTAATTAAATGGTTTTTAATTAATAAGAAAAAAATGTTTTGACACTTAGCTTAATTATATTAGGTGGTTAAATAAGTTATTATGCTTTCGACAGTGATGCTAAGAATGAACCAACCGAACATTCTGTTTTAAATTTTATAAAGGACTGATCACCCGATATTTAATTGGGCGGGGTGTCACAGGTGGTATCAGAGCATCAGATTCTACTGTCCCTTGGGATCTTTATGGCTTACTATGTTTTCAGCTTTGCGTCCTTTGATATAGAGCCCTATTTTTAGGACTGTTGTGATCTTATATTTTTACGATTACGTCTTCAGCTATTCGAGATTTAGTAATAACTCTAGACTAATAATATTATTTCTCGTCTCAGATGCCTCCTCGACGTGCACCAAAAGACCGACAGGCCCAGCCAGAGCAGTCGGTCGTACACGCTCAGGGGATAATGAACGGAACAGAGGTTGCCGCAATAGTTGCACAAGCGGTGAATGCAGCCTTAGCGGTGGTGCAGCAGGCCCCACCCCAGGTTCAGGCAGTGGCACCAGTTCCAGTGCATCCATTTCCCACTGCATGGGAAAGAGTTAGAGAGTCCTTTCAGAGGGCTTGTCCCCCAGAGTTCATGGGCAATTCAGATGTGGTTATCGCAAGTCAGTGGAAGAAGGGCATACAGCGACACCTTCCTATGTATGAGTGCACAGAGGTTTAGAGGCAGGTTTTGGCTACCTTCAAGCTGAGAGGGATAGCCTTACAGTGGTGGGAGTCCACTACTACTATCGAGGAGCGAGATTTGATGACCATCAGTGATTTCCGGGTGCGGTTCGACCGCAAGTACTTTCCTTCCACTGTCAAGACTAAGTAGGGTAGAAACTTTTAGACCTCACCCAGGAAGGGAGGACAGTTGCGAAATACGAGGAGGAATTCACACGATTGACAAACATGGTACCGGAGGAGGTGCCTACTGAGGAGAAGCGCATTCAGATGTTCATGGATGGATTGACTTGAAGGATACGACAACATTTATTGGGTAACCTTTCCCTACACTCATATACCGACGTTCTGAATGCAGCCTTATTGCATTATCAGGACAACTGCTTCCATGCTAAAGGAAGAAAGCGAGGGGGAGAGCCGAACCAGTTAGGAAAGACAGGGAGAGTTAGTGCCAGTGGGGTACCAGTTGAGCAGAGTCAGAGGCAGGGTTCCCAGCAGGGGGAGTCTGCTAAAAGGTTTCGTTCTAGAGGTTTCAAGCATGGTCATGGGGGATGGAGATAGGGCCACCAGGGTTATCCACGGGGCTAGCAACAGGGCTAGCAGCAGGGCCAGCCACAGAATCAACAACAGGGCCAACAGCAGGGAGGACAGCAGGGTCAACAGGGCCAAGGTAGAGGTGGTAACGGCCAACCAGGCCGAGGCTATCAGGGACAGAGAGGAGGAAACTTCATCAGGAAATGCTATACTTATGGCAAGACTAGCCATAAGAAACAGGAATGCCTCGATAAGGACAGAGTCCCTCGATAGCAGGGTGCTCACCAGGAGCCCTAGAGACCTATTTTTCCTGCCGCCCTACCAGCACCAGCTCCAGTTCCAGCTTAGCCCGCAGTTCCGATGCAGCAGGGGCAGTTGTAGTATAGGCGTGTCTATAATATCCAACAGGCCGCAGTTATGCAGTGGAGGGTAAATTTTCTATCCATGGTACTTTGGGTCGCATATTATTTGACACAGGGGCATCACACTCTTTTATAGCCACTATCTTTGCACGGGCCACTGGGTTGTTAAGCACGGAAGAGAGTACGGTGACTTTTATAGACTCACCGCTAGGTAATGGGTTGATGATTTTCTTCATATGCCGGGGAGTAGGAATAGAGATTGGAAGTTTGATTTTACCGGCTCATATGCTAGTGTTAGATATGTCCGAGTACAACGCCATTATTGGTATGGATTGACTAGTCGAGTATAGGGCCATGATTGATTGCTTCAGTAGGAGTATTGTGTTCTCCATTCCGGCCCAGGAGATGTTCTTAGCGGTGATGCCTCACTCTGAGGGAGGGTCGTCCACCCAATTATTTTACATAGAGGATGAGACCTCTGCAGTAGTGGTTCCACTCGATTCCATTCCGATCGTCTGCGAGTTTGCTGATGTATTTCAGGATACACCGGGGTTACCTCCGAGTACGGAGATCGAGTTTGTGATAGACTTAGCACCAGGCACTCGTCTGATAGCACGTGCGCCTTACCTTATGGCTCCGTCATAGATGAGGGAGTTACGGCATCAGATAGAGCAGTTATTGGGACAGGGCTTCATCCGTAGGAGTACCTCACCCTGGGGTGCTCCAGTTCTGTTTGTAAAGAAGAGGGATGGATCCCTACGACTTTGTATTGATTATCGGGAGCTTGACAAAGTCACGATACGGAATAAGTATCTGTTTCCTCGCATCTATGACTTGTTAGATCAGTTGAGGGGAGCGGCCCACTTCTCGAAGATAGACTTAAGATTCGGGTACGATCAGCTACGCATCAGGGAGTAGGACGTGGCCAAGACTGCTTTTCTGACAAGGTATGGATCGTATCAATTCAAGGTTATGCCATTTGGGTTAACCAATGCCCCAGTAGTATTTATGGACTTAATGAACAGAGTATTCAGAGAGTTCCTACATCAGTTTGTCATTGTCTTCATAGATGACATCCTGATTTATTCCCGCGCTGAGGAAGAACATGCCGAGCACTTACGTATGGTTCTGCAAACCTTACGAGAGCAGGAGTTGTACGCCAAGTATGAAAAGTGTGAATTTTGGCAACGGGAGGTACAGTTTTTGGGACACATTGTATCAGAGAAAGGCATATCTGTGGACCCTAGTAAGGTGTCAGAGGTGAGGGAGTGGGGACAACCCACGATGCTGACGGAGGTGTGGAGATTTCTGGGATTAGCCGGATACTATAAAAGGTTTATTCGGGGATTATCGAAGATTGCGGGTCTTATGACAAATCTGACTCGTAAGGGCGTGCCGTTTATCTGGGATAATGCATGTCAGTTTGCATTTGATGAGCTGAAGGAGGGGTTGACTTCAGCACCCATACTAGCACTTCCCAGGGCAGGAGTGGAATACCTGGTTTATACTGACGCATCACTACAGGGGCTTGGGGGAGTACTCCAGTAAGAGGAGCAAGCCATATTTTTTTCTTCCCGGAAGCTTAAGCCTCATGAGAAGAATTACCCCACCCATGACTTAGAGCTGACAGCAGTCGTGTTTGCGCTTCGAATTTGGAGGAATTACTTATTGGGGGAACTGTTTCACTTATTTACAGACCACAAGTCACTGCAGTACTTATTCACGCAGAAAGAGTTGAATATGCGTCAACACCGGTGGCTTGAGTTTGTAAAAGATTATCATTTTGAAATACACTATCACCCGTGGAAGGCTAATGGGGTTGCTGATGCATTAAGCCGCAAGCCGGTAGATGACACGGTCGAGGTGTGGAAAGCAAAGTGGAAGGAATTGGGGAATCAGGATGCCATGGCCCGATCATTCATGTTTGCGATGACACTTATGCCTTAGATTGTTACGCGAGTAGTACAGGCATAGGCAGCGGATTCGTTCTATTAAGATCGTATTAGGCATCTTTTAGCCGGGGGATCCGAGTCTTATTCAGTATATTCTGAGGGTGGTTTGCGCATCAATGGGAGACTCGTTATTCCAGAGGGGGGGGGGGGACCTTCGACAAGCAGTAATGACAGAGTCGCATGGGTCCCGATTTGCGATACATCCCGGTGGGGACAAAATGTACCAGGATATGAGGCGGCAGTATTGGTGGAGTGGGATGAAAAAGGATAGCGCAGAGTTCGTATCCAAGTGTACCGCTTGTCAGTTAGTGAAAGTGGACCATCAAAGACCACCAGGTTTACTTCAGCCGTTGGAGATTCCTATATGGAAATGGGAAGGCATTTCCATAGATTTTATCACCGGGTTTCCCACTTCGCAGAGGGGGCACGATTCTATATGGTTTATTGTGGATCGGTTGATGAAAGTAGCCCACTTTTTACCCGTTAGGACAGTATACACAACGGGACAGTATTCTCAGCTATTTATTGTAGAGATAGTGAGACTGCATGGTGTGCCCCTTAACATCGTGTCAGATAGAGACAAGACATTTGTATCCTATTTTTGGGAGATCTTCCAAGAGGCTATCGGTACCGAGTTGCGGTTGAGTACGGCTTATCACCCACATACCGATGGGCAAACTGAACACACTAATCTGATGCTCGAGGACATGTTGCGCATGTGTATCCTTGATTTTGGGGGAGGTTGGGATCAGTATCTTCCACTGGTCGAGTTTGCTTATAACAACTCCTATCAGTTTACGATTGGCATGGCCTCGTTCGAAGCATTGTATGGCAGACCTTGTCGTTCCCCAGTTTGTTGGCTAGAGGTGGGAGACAACAAGCTACTCGGGCCAGAGGTAAATCAGGATACGTCGAGCAAGATCGAGATGATTCGGGATCGCATACGGGTAGCCCAAGACAGACAAAAAAGCTACGCCGATGCAAAAAGGTTCTTCCGAGAGTTCGCAGTGGGGGATCAGGTTTTGTTGAGAGTATCTTCGATGAAGGGAGTAATGAGATTTGGGAAGAAAGGGAAGTTGACTCCGAGATATGTAGGACCATTCCCAATTATAGAGAGGGGCGGACCAGTGGCTTACAGACTGGGGTTATCGGAGGACTTGCATCGTATCCATGATGTGTTCCACATTTCATCACTGAGGCGATACCTTCGGAATGAGTTGGCACACACTCACATTGCGATTGAGGAGATTGAGTTACAGCTAGATAGTTCATATGAGGAGAGACCGGTGGCTATCCTAGATTATAGTGAGAGGACGCTGAGGTCAAAGGTAGTTCCACTTGTTCGGGTGCAGTGACAGCATCACAATGTGGAGGAGTCTACTTGGGAGCGTGAGGCGGATATGCGTGAGAAATATCCAGATTTATTCATACCAGGTATGCCTTATTTTTTCGAATTTCGAAACGAAATTCCTTTATTAGGGGGGAAGTATCTAATACCCCATATTTTTTATAATTTAAATAATTATGGGAGTAATTATTACAGAGGGATTAATTGAATTTAAATGTGAGAATTTAAATTATTGATTAGTACGGATCTAATAAAAATAATTATTAACTAAGTACGTAATACCCCATATTTTTGATAATTTAAATAATTATGGGAGTAATTATTACATTGGGATTAATTGAATTTAAATGTGAGAATTTAAATTATTGATTAATACGGATCTAATAAAAATAAATATTAACTAGCGTGCTAAGGGTTAATACTTATTAATTTAATATTACTATGCGTCATGTAATATGGAACTATACACTTTGATAAATTGTCGAGAGAGAATAATACGATAGTTTAATGAATTAAGTCAGACGCGCGTGTGGGTCGTGTCGGGACTAATTTAGTGGAATAAATATATCAAATATTTTTAGTAACTCGTATGGTCATTTCGAGTGTACCGTTGAGTCCGGAAGGGTCGAGATAGTCGAAATATTATACTCAGATGTTTAGTTTGGGTCCCGGGGCAATTTTAGGCCTAACCGGCACCCCGAGAGGGCATTATGGTAATTTGGATTTTTAAGCCTAATTAATGGACGAAAATTAAGAGTTAAATTATCAGCCAAAGAAATTACATTAGGGTTAGAAAGCTACAGGAAGTAAGAACGGCCATAAGAAGTGTGAGGGAGAGCTATTGCCAAGAGAAGAGGGCTAAATTGACACCACCTTGCATAATCACCACCACCACCGTGTAGATCGGGACAAGGGGAACACACCCATACCAACAACATCAAGAAATCAGACGACTAAATCAAGGCAAGTGTTTATAACTTGTTGTATTTCGGTATTTATCATACTCATGTTAGTATAGGATTGTTAGAAATATGTTATAGCTCATAAAGATAATGAAATTGAGGAATTTGGATATGTAAATTGATTCTGAGATTTGTTAAATTGAAACCCTTCATATATGAAGACTAGAAATCACGTTTTGAGGAACTTATATGTAGAATAAATCTGAAAATTATTGGTTCTTGAATATGAATTGGAAGAACTAGGGTTTTGATAAAATTAAATTCGGGATTTCATGTTTTATGGATGATTCGTAATGAATTGATGATTCTAGGATGTTAGAATTCATGTATTATTGATGGGATTCGAATTAGAATTGTTTGTTTGGAGTTTGGAATGTTGAATTAGAGGTTTTAGGTTTAAAAATGGTGGAAAACACTGAAAAATATGGGTAGAAGACGAACAGCGAAATCTCGCGTGAAGTCGCTCGAAGTCGTTCGAGCGAGATGACATCTCTCACGAAGTCGTTCGAGAGACACGTGGCAGTCGTTCAAACGACATGCCATCTGGTTCGAGCGACAGAGTTAAAGTTTGAGAATTTCTTAGAATCCAGTTTTGAGTTTATTGGTTCATGGATGAGAGGTAAATTTCCAATTAATAAACTTAAGTAAGGCAGAATTTCAAAAAAAGTATGAGCGACTAAATACTTTAATGAATTCAGCATGGAGAGAATGCTCTTAGATATTACGAGAGGGATAATAATCTCAATAACTGTATTACGAAATGTTGAAAATCAAAATACGTAAGAGAAGCATATATGTAGGTGAGGAAAATACCTATAAATTATAATAGGATGTGTGCATGCCTATTATGTATTATTATTATTAAAAGCACTAATGGGTGATAACCCGGGGGTGTAAGAATCTTATTATTAAGTGTACTAATGGGTGATAACCCGGGGGTACAAGAATGAATTATAAGTGTACTAATGGGTGATAACCCGAGGGTACAAGATTATTTAAATAAGTGTACTAATGGGTGATAACCCGGGGGTACAACATTTTGGTTAGGTGCGCTAATGGGTCATAGCCCGGGGGTGCATTATTATAATATATATATATATATATATATATATATATATATATATATATATATATATATATATATATATATATATATAGGGAAGATGTGACTATATGTATATATGTACGTGAGTTTGTGAATCAACCTACTGTGTATAGTTTGTAGTGATGGGCATGTAAATTTGTTAAGATAATCTTAAGAGTAAAATCGATTTATTATGAAAACGGGAAAATATATTAATTAGCTATTCTACATCGGCTAATTTGATAACGTATTGTATGGGCGATACAGGTTTACTAATAGTGAGGATAAATACTATTAGGATGAATTCAGACTAGTTATATTGGGTGTTATAGCTAAGGAGAAAATTAGATACATGTTAGGCGTGCACAATAGAAGAGAGGTGAGAATCTCATGTGAGAATTCGAACTAACATGTACTTGATACTTGCGTAACTGCAATTTTTAAATACTTTCTTAAAACAAATATTTTTACACATCGGGCTCTGACCCGTTTCTTGCATCTCTCTCTCTTGCTATATGTATGTATTATATTAGGTGCTCAGCCACAGGGACATCAGGCTTAGAGACTCGGATTGCTTGGTGTGCTGCAGTTGTTGTGGAAGCTGTAGGTTTTTGGATTAGACGCCTCGATTATTTCATCTCCATTCCTTATAGACATTCTCTTTAGGGCATGTGTCGCCCATTCCTTGGACAGATTTCAGAGATTATGTTCGCTTTATTTCTCGTTCATTTTCATTTGGATTAATGGTTATTATTGTTTTGGGTTAGAGTTTTGAACTGGAATGTTTTATCCAGTCACGTTTATTTCAACATGTGATTTTGATTCAGTATTTATAATTAATTAATTATGTGTGGGTAGTTTATATTAAATTTCTTGGTTGGTAGTTAAATGGTTTTTAATTAATAAGAAAAAAATGTTTTGACACTTAGCTTAATTATATTAGGTGGTTAAATAAGTTATTATACTTTCGACAGTGATGCTAAGAATGAACCAACCGAACATTTTGTTTTAAATTTTATAAAGGACTGATCACCCGATATTCTTATTTAGAAACTCGCCCCCAAAGTTTTAAAAGCTTATAAATAGGTCTAAAATAAATTTTTTTTACCAAAACTCATAGGAGATTTTTCAAAAACCCGTGGGTGCGGCCGCCCACGTTCGGGATGGGGTAGGTCCGCCCCTCTATATAAACTTTTTGTGAGAGTCTCTAGCTATATATATTTTCGATTAGATATTATATATCTCTAATTGTATGCTTCGGTGGCTGTAAAAAATCGTCTATACATATAAACTGACATGTGTGCGTCTCTAGCTGTTCCTGTTTGTGTGCGCCTCTGCCGAAGGAGAGTGAGATGAGACCAAAATGGCTGGAGGAGAGTTTGCGTCTCTAACTGTTATGCACCGGAGCCGGAGCTACAAAAGTATCTTTTCGGTCTATATAGTCTCTAGCTATTTGGAATGGGAAGACAACTAGTTTTGTTGTATTGGGGGGGAAACGATTTGAGGGTTTAGAAGAATGGGTATTTGAGAATATTTTATTATTTTTTTATTAATAAGTGAGGAAATTTTTTGTCACTAATTAATTTATTTGTGATAAATTTATTTGTCACCAAATGTACGATAATTTTGTCACCAACAGATAAGTCTTAACATTCCAACACGCAGGAACACTGGCGCAAAACTTTTTATGACTATTTGGTGACAAATATTATTAACTCGTCACTAATTTAACATCATCTCATGCAATTCGTGACGAAATTAATTTTTCTCACAGAAAAGTAATTTTTAGTGACAAAATTACGTTTGTCCAGATTTTTTTTTTGTCGCTAATAAGACATTATGTTATAGTGATAACCCTAAATTTTTTTTGCCCCGCCAATAATTTGTTCCCCACTCAGGATAATTTTCTAACTATTCCTTTGAGGTGGTATATAAACTATTCATTTGAGGTGGTATACAAGGTATGGATGGTTCGAGTTCAGTGAGGGTGCATTTGATTACATAGTCCAAACATTATTCAAAAGAAAAAACTTTTCTTGTAAAAGTTGGAAACGGAGTGGAACAAAAGAGGAGTGGCTTAGTGAGATGTTTTTTAATGGAATACAATTCGTACACCCCTAAGACCAACCATAAAAGAGATTTTGTAAAGTTCCAGAATGGTTGTCTCGTGGGGCAGGGCTAGCTTTGAGATTTCGGGAGCCCTAGACGAATAGCAAATTAGGGCCTTTTATGTCATAATATTTTTAAAATAATTATCAAAGAAAGTGTGTTCTTCTCGTGTTTTTTGATGCAAAATTATTAATTAAATCATAAAAAACTTGGTCCTATGACAAATCTTTTTCTATTCATAATCTAGCTACTCCATTTAATCTCTCTTGAGTCACGGTAGAACAAAGATAATTTTTTATTAATTTTAAATTTTGAAAAACTTCTTTCGGTAGAGACAATCGTAACAGGTATTGTCAAAATTACTCTATAGGCAATCCAAGCATTTTGAAGAATATAGTTCATTCTTTTGATATAATCTAATACGACAATTGATTTTGTTATTTCCTTTGGTAAAGACCTTTTCAAAATTTTCAATTCACAAAACAATTGAAGTCCATCAATATCACAACTATTATTATGTGTTAAATATTTTTCAAAATTGATATAAGAACTATTTAAGCTATCATCATCCAAGGTTTTCAATTTATGCAAATTGAACAAAAATCTAAAAATTTCCTCATATTTTTTAAATTGTTCAAATCTAATTCCAGGTGACATAAGTGCTTGATATGATTCTTTCGGTGTTTATCGTATCTCGTTACTAGAATCCTGGTCAAAATGTTTTTTTAAAATACAACGTTTTTTTTACGAAATACGAGTTCAACTTCCATATCATTAGCAATATTTATAGCTTCAATTTTAGCGGATTCATATCCATTCTCTCTTTCGTTTTCAAAATAAGGCACAAATTCAACGCGACATAAATATCCATGTCATATGTTTGTAAAAGTTTACTAACTCTATTAACTGCATATATGTTCTTTCAATAAAGGATCAAACGTAACAATTCTATCTATGAAAGTTAGAAAATGCCCATTATTTTTGTGTCAATCAAATTTTAGTCAATATTTTTTCAATTAGATGAATCATAAATATCTACATTATCTAAACTTTTCACATTTTCATTTTCAATAACATTATCCGCATCATTTACTATATTTTTCTCATTTTTGTTTTCTACATCATTTCCTATATTTTCCACATTTTCATTTTCTATATTTTTACTAAAATATTTATTTAGTGAACCAGATAATTTTTGTGTTTCTTCTTCAATTTACTTTTGTCTTTTTCCTTTTTCATGACCTGAAGGATATTTTCTAGTTGACATACTACTACTAATCACACAACATCCAAACAAGCACGATAATATTTAATCATGCAAACAAAACATAATATATTGTGAACAAATGTAATAGAGGAACAATAACATATTTTGTGTTGAATCAACCTTCACTTGGTTGAGAGACTTATTTTACAAGTTGTTCTAGTGACAAATTAGAACAATAACACGTTTTGTGTTGAATCAACGTTCACTTGGTTGAGAGACTCATTTTACAAGTTGTTCTAGTGACAAATTAGTGGAATCTTCAAAAAACACACAAAAAAGTTCTCGATTTACTTACCCGTGCTAAAACTCTTCAATTTTTTCTCCAAATAAAAGTCCTAGATTTAATTTTGATGGCTTTTAACAATTTTTTTTAAACCCTAGATTTTTTTTTTGAAATACGGGTTTGTAAACCATTAATTTTTAGATGCTTTGGCAAAAAATGGGGAAGAGAAAAAGTTGTTTGGGGGGGGGGGGGGGAGGTAAGTCCGAAAATGGGTGGAGGTGGGGGTGGGGAGTAAAGTCCAAAAATGGGTGGTGGTGGTGGTGGTGGTGGTGATGATGGTTGTGGGTATATAAATATATTTGATTTGTGGAAAAAGAAGAGAACATAAAGAGTAGAGAGAAAGTTTTAGGGAGAGAGAGAGAGAGAGAGAGAGAGAGAGAGAGAGAGTAAATTTAAAGTTAATAAAAAAAAAAAGATAAATGTGGTATTAATTTGGTGTAAGTGGGTGTGGGTGAGAGTTGGGTTGGGTTGGATTTAATTTTTAATTGGTTTGTGTTTTATATATTTTGGACTTTTACTATTTGTAAATTATTTAAAATGTGACAATTATATTTTTTGAGACCCTTAAATTTAATTTATTTAGATTTAAAAATATTGAATATTTTATCATTATTTTCTCTAATATATACTATATTTCTTTATATATACCGAATTTTCTTTTTCTTGGGGGACCCTAGAAAATCAGGGCCTTAGTTAGCCGCCTGTCGGCCCTGATACCTATGGAGTTTTGTTAAAAACTAGGTGAACAAACACCAATGGGTAATTATATTATCGATGGGAAAGAAGTACCTATTCATATATCTTTTATATACTATAAAATGCTAAATAAGGCATTAATAATGCTTATCAGCTAAGCCATCCACGTGTCACTATATCATTTTCTTTCTCTCTCCTCTCATTTCTTACGTAGTTTCCAAACAGTCGAAATAACTGTACATATACTCTCCTCTTCGACTTTTTCCATTTCCAATCCTTCTTTATTTCATTCATATCCTTTTCCCTTCTGTCTCTCTACTTATGCCTTCCGGGTTCCCCGTAATAGCTAAACCAACACAAAAACCCTAACAATTTGAAACGATCCCCACTCCCTCTGAAAATTCCTGAGTTTCTCTCCATTCGTGTCCAGAGGTGACCTAAGATGAAACCGAGATGGATGCCTCTACGATAGACGGAATACCTGTAAGGGTCAAGATGGGGTCTGAAGCAAGATGATATTTGGATTTTTAGGGATTTTAATGGTTGTTATGTTGCCTGTATCTCATTATTTTCTCCTGATTTCGGTTTATGTCCCTTGATTGTTTCTTTTTTTAAATTATTTCTGTAGAGTTTCTTGCTATTTCAGTTGAATAGAGTAAATACAGTTTTCCAATGCAATTAACATTCCATGCATTCAAATATTATAATGATCTTATTTTTGGGTTATTATCGTTCGTTTATGCTGCTTCCAAAACAGATATATAATCTCGAAACTTCTAAACATTGTTTGTGAATATAAAATCTATTTGATCTGCTTGGCTTTGTGGACTTCTTTATGAGCTTATTTAGATTATGTTTATGCATCATGAATTGTTTCTTAGCATTTGACTTAATGTCACAATGTTGTTGTCTTAATCTTTATAACGATCTTGATGTATAATTGAAAGCCCCATGAATTGGTCTATACTATCCACATAGTAAAACATGAATACTCATCAATAACAAGCAGGGCAATGCACTGGTTTAGGTTTGTTATTTTAGTATATATGCCTGATTGATTTTATTTTTTTATCTGTGTTTCCATATAGGCTGAGACATCTTATATCTCTTGGATGAAATTATGCTCCTTTACGATGAAACTATGGCCCTTCTTCCTCCACCCTAAATTAAGTGAAATATATTTTTGTACGTCTAATTTCACATGTGTGTGCATGATCGAAGTTCTTTGTAATGATTTGGAACTTTGTGTTGATACAACCGACATGGTAATATATATACACTCATGGAACAGTTTATTTGATGGTTTACTATGCTTCAATTTGTTTTCAAATTTGATTTGTTTTCTTTCAAAAGCTGTGTCTGTTTTGATGTTTAGTCGAGCAAACGATTGGTTACTTAAAAATCTTGGATTAACCCTTAACATAGTGGTAAATGTTGTTTTTACTCAATAGTTTCCTACATGTTTGTTGCAAATTGAAAGTGTTGCATAAATTGATTTGTTTGTTCGTAGAATAAAGAGATTAAAAACAGTGTGTACTTCATTTTCTATTTATTTGTGCATATAACATAGAGAGAAAACTTTCTGTAGGAATTATTAATTTTTGGGCTTCAAATTTCTGTCTTAACTTCTCCGCTGTTACGTTTATTTTTTTCCAGAAACTCGGTTGTGCCTTTATTGGTCAAGTATGATGTTAAATGAACCCACCATTGACAAACGTCCACTACTAGCATAGTTTCTCCATAATACACCTGAAGGTATCGCTTTAGACTTTCCTCTGTTTACTCCCAAGACTATACATGCACATTCCTCTGTTTGCTCCCAAAAATAATGCTTTTTTGCAGCCCATTTACACAACTCCATGAGGGCGACTCATGAACTTTTTTTATAAGTTTATAAAGACTAGGAAGGGCAGAGATTGAGTAAACAGTGTCGACCATTAGAATAATTTCATAACCAGCAGACTGATCTTTCTCATCAGTATGTGTATATGGGTTAATTTAATGGAGTTCATTCTAATTGCTAGCGAAGAAACGAATTTATAGTCATGCAATTGATGTTACAATTAGGCTGATGGATGAGGAGAAAGTTGTTCAAGTTACTGCAGATCTTCTTGGGAACTCCGTGTTTACGGTTGCAGGAGCTGCTGTTATCTTTGAGGTGCAAAGAAGTTCTAGATCAAAAGGTATAAAGGAGAAAGTGTGCGCACGGGAATTATAGGTGTGATGAATCAATGAGATTGAGATCTAGCCTTAAACTTCTTAAGCACAAAGTAGCAGAGCTGAAGATGGACACATAAAACCTGCTTGGTCACTCTGCTAGAATCATGTCAACATCTATTACTTGCTACGTCAGTAAGAGTTGATATACCAGAGTCAACAATATTAATTTCGGTGAGAGAATTACTTTTGCAGTTGCTTACATTGACTGATCAATTTTTTTAGCAAAGCTCAACTAAAAATCACTGACATCCTAAGGCCAGCAACATGGACACATAGCAAGCAATTTTCTTGAATTTAACAGAGACTCTTCTTAGTATTAAGAATGCCTATCTACATTATCGTTGTTTGGTTCCATTTTTAGATATTATACATCACTACATATAAAGTCCAAATCAAACATACTGGTTACTTACAGAGTGATAAAAAATTATATGCCCATTTTGAATTTTATTTATATATTTAACCTTTGATATTTCAAAAAAAAAAGTAACACTTTTAGTGTTGTAAAATGTTTATTATTTATTTGTTGGAGTTAATATGTTTATGTAACGTGGGTGAGTTAGTTTGATGTATAAGAAAAATGTATCTTACTATTTTCTACAAGATATTGTCCATTTGTCATAATTTGGTTTTTTGATTATGAATTGTTTTTATAAAGTGAAAGTGCTTAATGTTTACCAATAACCGGGTGAAACTAATAACCGTTGGGAGTCGCCGACATGGAAATGAAATTGATTTTCCGATTTTGGAAAGGATTTTAAAATTCCGAAAATTTTGAAAAAAATTTCGAACACCCCTATTCCGATCCGATCCGGGAGAACCCCCCCCCCCCCCCCCCCCCCCCCCCACACGATTGACCATCTCCAATGCTGATATAACAAACGCAAGTAAAATCCCCTCGGCCACCTCTAACTTCCATTACATCTACAACTTTGAGAATTTGACAATGCGATAATATAGCCCCAAATTGATAATATTCAGAAAAACAAAGGAAAGAAGTAACAATTTTACTAACGACACATATCTTGATGAATGAGGTAACTTTCAGATGACGAAATAATGCATAGTCGTAGACAGAGGCAAAGCTAGGAAATTATGTTGTCGGGGACCACAATTTACCGGGGGTTCGGGGGCGGGAGCCCCCGAGGCAATTTTTTTAAAGGTTATGTATGCTCTTATGCAATATTTTAGCACTAAAAATAAATTAACCATAAGCATTTTTTCCAACATGAATTAAGGGTTTTTTATTTGCCCATATTTATACAACACAAAAATAAAACAATTGAAATTTGTCATTTTTTCCAAAAAAGTTAATTACCATATATTAATTGAACACTAGAATATCATATAAAAATTAATAATTACAATAAGTTTGGTTAACAATTAACAATAACAGTCAGCAATTAAAATAAATTAAAATATTTCCATTAATAATAATAATCTAAGCCTCGAAAATAATAGTTAACAATAACAATAAGGTTTGGGCTTGGTAATAACAGTTAACAACAACAATAACAATTATACGAGTTGAAATATTTCCAGACAAAAACCTTTGCTAGCTTTGAATAAGTATTAAAATATTAAAATATGGAGACACAGAGAGAGAGAGATCTTTACTAATTAACAATAACAATTAAATAAGCATTAAAATATTAATGTTATTCTAACAATGGAGATACCTTTGCTGTTGGCTTTGAAAATATTGAGAAAGTCGACTGCTGTGACTCTAAAGCGTTTGAGAGAAAGAAAGAGATAATTTGCTTTTAACTAACCTAATTCACTATCCAAAGTCTTCACTAACACCAAGAATTTGGAATGATAAATAAGCTCGTAGTGTTAGAAATTGATTAAAGATAATTACCCACAAAAGGGGTTAGAAACATGTGGGCAAGCACCTCCATCATGATATTGTGTGCACATGTGGGCATCAGCTCATGTGGGTATCCACCTTTGGTAGAGGGCACCTCTTGTAGGCAACCATCTTTGGTAGTGGGTATGATGATAAATGTCAAGATGACATGATGCTATGTCTCCTATTTGTTTTGCTTAAATTCATGGATTGAGTTTGCAACATATATATTGAGAAGGAGTGAGAGCTTAAGTGTAGACACAAAAGAGTAATACTTTTGGGTGAGATAAAAAGTTATTGGGAAATTGAATGACTGTGGGTGTATAAAGGTTTATGAGGTAGTTTTTTTTTTTCACTAAAGTGTATCTTTTAGTATTTGTATTCTCATAGTGAAGAAAATATATCTCTGGTGGACGTAAGCAATATTTTTCGAACCATGTTAATCTCATGTGCACTATTTTTATTTCTCTGTTATTCTTGACATTTCACTAGAGGAGGATCCCAGAGGGAATTCAAAATTCCTAACAATTAGTATCATAAATTTGGTTCCTCGATGTACTACAACTTTGGTGTGGTTACGTGGATACATACAAAGTACACTTTATTTATACCGTCCTGTTCACGCATATGGTTACTATTTACGTATAATGAGGTACTGTTCATAGAGCACTAGCACGAAGAAAAAATTTTAGGTGTTAATTTTGATATAGAAAATTTGACGGGATCATCAATTTTGGCTTGCGAAAAGTACAAGTCAAGGATGTGATGATCCAATCCAGGTTACACAAGCCTTTGAAAGCGAGACCACCACCTTTTCTTAGCGTAGATGTTATAAAATATGATAAGAGCGCTAAAGAATGGGAAGATCTTGATTTGAGAGCAATAAGTACAATCCCCTTATGTTTGGCCAAAAAATTGCTTGCAAATTTGCATGGAATGTCTACGACTTAGGAATAGGGGTGACAATTCGTGTGCGTCGTGTCGTGTTTGGGTCGTGTCATGTCGGGTTCGTGTCAAGTATTAGTCAATCTTAACCTGACCCATTTAACTAATCATGTCAGATGAGCAAACACTAACTCGGCCTATTTATTATCGTGTCGTGTTCGGATTGACCCGCATAACCCATTAAGTAAAATATAAAATAATTTGTTTCTTCTCTCTTAACCAATCATACCAATCGTAAGCGTACAATAACTTAAATTTAATTAATTTCAACTTCTTTCAACACATAAATAATTTATCATCCGATTCTCCATGAATTTTATAGAATGCCTATCAAAATATATAAATTATCTAATATATTCTCCATAAAATACGAGTTAAGCGGGTCTATTCGTGTCATTTTCGAGTTATACGTGTTTGACACTAATCCAACCCGTTTATTATTCGTGTTGGCGGGTCGTGTCATATTCGGGTTCGTGTCAAGAAATCGTCAACTCTAACCCGCTAACTTCGTGTCGAGTTCGTGTCGGGTTATCGTGTCCTGCCACCCCTACTTAGGAACTATGAGAAAAGATTGAAGAACTGTATCAAGCAAAAGGAGTCTCAAATCGTGTGTACTTGAAAGAGAAATTTCATACACGTCTTATGAGTGAAGGAACAAAAATTTTAGATCATCCGAGTGCTCTCAATGGAATCGTCTCTGAACTGGAGGTTATTGGAGTAAAAATTGATAATGAAGATATTTGGTCTATTCCATCTTCCTATAAGCACATGAAGACTATTTTAATGGGAAGGAGACTGTAATCTTCTCAGAAGTTACCAACAAACTCTTTTTTAAAGAAAAAAGGCTAAAAGATGGAAGTAAAATTTCATCTCAGAACTCAACATTGGTAGTTGCTAATTATAGGAAGAAGAAACCCATGAAAAGTAATGTAGTCTGCTACGTGTGTGGACAATCTGAGCACCAAAAAAAATTATATGAAATGTGGAGCAACTTCGAGAAGTTGCTCCAAGACAGATACTGACAGTGAAACTAACCGTGTGTCTTCACTGGGAGACTATAGTGATGCCTTCTGAAATGGCATGTACATCCTTATGGCATGTCGCTAGTCTACATATGTTTCCATGATAAGATGATATATTACTGCTAGCGGATCCACAAGTTTTCACATGGGCATTGGCTTAGTATAGATGCAAGGTGTGCGGTGGAAAAGAAGTCGATGGATGATGAACTCTCAGGGAAACCAATCGTCAGAGTTGCACTCTAATTTTTAGCGAGTTGGTTCGACATGTGCCAATGTAAAATTCTTAGAAGTGGTGATTAATTCTAATTGGTATACTCTTTATGGTTGACTATGATAATTCTTTATGCTGAGAATTATGATTGTGGGCAAAGACAATGGTGATAGCAAAAATATGTTGGAGATTTTTAAAATAAGAAAGTAAGAGCTTTTTGGGTGTAAAACCCTTAAGAGCTTGTCCCACATTAGAAGTGTGAGGAAGAGGTGGGAAGCTAAACCAAATATAAAAGGGGATAGTGTCCCATATTGGAAAATGTACAAAGCTAAATGTCACCACTAAGCTATAAAAGGGGTGGGCAACCTTTGAATGTTAAGAATTTGTACACTTAATAAGTACAAATGGAAGATGAAGAGTTAATTCATCTAGCATTTAAGAGGCTATTCAAGAGACCTCAATACGGTGCGAAGCACCGTACGCACACGCACATGCGCGCGCGTGCGGGTGCGGGGCAGTGGGCTGGAGAGGCGCTAGTGGCGCACTTTGCACTTCGCATGCCGGGATTCGTCCGGATCGCGGTAGCTCGGGCGCGGTCACTTTTTGGTTGACCCGTGCAAAATCGATTCGGTATTTTTATACCTGTTCGGAAAGGACTTAAGACTGTTGGTAATTAACAGTCATACTTGTTCGGAACTGACTTAATTCAACAGTCATGACTCTTGAAGACAAAGCCTTTCATTATCTATAAATAAAGGCTGCCTAAAAACGGAATTAAATTGATAACAAAAACCGGTTTCAGATTTCCAGACCCTGCTATTACTCTCTTACAATTTTCAGGAGATACAAATTCTCTTATTCTGTTTTGTGCACATAAACAGAATAAGAACTTGATTGACTGTTCTTCGCTGCTACATCCAAGGGCTGTCTTCAAATATACAAGTTGCAGACAGTGCAATTGCTTCATTGTATCTTGAGTACGGATTTGTTGATTCCCGTTTGTATACCGAAATTCTTCGTGTGGGGCAAATACTGTATTTAGAAAAGTGACATCACGCCTTGAAGTTTTATAGTGACTATTCAGAAATTACATTGTTGTATTGAAGTTGACATTTTTGAGATATATAAAGAGTTCCATTTCTGTATTTGCATTCATAATATCCAACAAAATATATGTTTATATTTAATCAAAGTGGAGATTGATTAAAGATAATTACCCAAAAAAGAGGCTTGACACATGTGGGAATCCACCTCCATGATGGCCCATTGTGTGCACACATGGGCAACCATTTTCTATTGGAGAGAAGCTCAGGTGGTCAGCCACCTTTGGTTGAGGGAAACTCAAGTGGGCAACAATCTTTGACGGTGGGTATGATGATAAATATCAAGTTGATATGATGGTATGTCTCCTATTTGTTTTGTATAAATTCATGTTAAGTTTGCAACAAATATGTTGAGAAGGAGTGAGAGTTTATAAGTGTTAGAAGAGAAAAGTGTAATACTCTTGGGTGAGACAAAGAGTTACTAGGAAATTATATGAGTGTGGGTGTACAAGGGTTTATGGGTCTTGGATGTTTTATTTAACTCAAGTGTATCTTATACTATTTGTATTCTCATAGTGAAGAACATATATCTTTGGTGGATGTAGGCAAAATTTATCGAATCACATCAATCATGTGTGCACTATTTTTATTTCTCTTTTATTCTTGACATTTCAATAAAGGAGGATCCTGAAGGGCATTCAAAATTCCTAACACATAGGTTATGGTGCTAAAACAATTTCGATAAAAAAAATGTACAACAATTAAAAGTTGGAAAAGTATCATGGTCGGTGACTTAGATCAAGTAAAAAGGGAAACTCATTGAATGGCGATGAAAGACACACCGCATGCCCAAAGAAGTAAGATGTAAAGAAGAATGCGCAAGAAGAAAATCATAATGTAAATTATCTTCATTATATTTGTCCGTAAAAGAGTATTTACAAGTCCTCGATAATAAAGTTCCTAATCCAACTAAAAAGAAAGAACAATGCGAAATTCTAAATCCTAATACAACTGGAAAAATATAAGACAAATATGAAATAAATAAATGGAATTCTTAATTATAATTTAGTAACTACAAATTGAGAATTGAATAACACATAGAATTATGATATACTGATAAGAGTAACATAATGTCCATTTATTATAAGTATTAGAATTTTTACAGGATAATGATGTTTGAAAATCAATTCAAGTATTGATTTGCTTAAATCAGTATTAAGTACTCGGGATATATAATAGTAGGGAGGGGTAGCCTCTCATCCAACAAATTTAGTTGATATGGTGAGGAGATCCCTCGAACTCATGGGACTATACAAAAGGTATATTAAATGTTATGGCAACATTGCTATGAGCCGACCCTCAACAATCGAAGAAACTAAAAACTTTCATTAGGAAAATAAAGTCAATGAGGCCTTCAAGAACCTTAAAATGGTTATGACAACAACCATTCTATTAGCCCTACCAGATTTTGAGAAAGCCTTTATTCTCAAAACCGATGCTTGTATAAAGGGTGTGGGATCTACCTTGGGGTAAGAGGCAAACCAATTTATATCTGAACAAAATCTCTAGTCCAAAAAAGTTTGGGACTATCAATGAGAAAATAAAAGTATTCTCAAGCATAATAAATTAATTATGACGACAAACCAATTTATATATACACTTAACTATCTTTTATTTAATGCCCTTCAGATAAAAATAACACTCAAAATATGATGAAAATATTTTACAAGAAAATATCACTATATGGATTCAAAAACAAAAATTCAGACTACGTCATGATCCTTCAGGCTTTAAGATCTCTATGTAGACACAACCAGTGATCAAGCTTCAGAAGTTCATCCCAAAGTGTTGAGTGCCTATGGAGTGATTGTAATAAAGTAAACGATCTTATACGAGCAGGTTCTTGCTCAATAAACCACCCAAACTTCTCCTAAATCAATCACCATTACAAAAGTAAGAAAAATAACATAAATAACACTTCGACTTGACTCAAAGTGGACTTGGAGTCTCCTCAAAGTGAACACGGAGTCGACTGAAACTGAATGATTTTCCCTGTTTTGGACCAAAAAATGGATTTTAAGGAATATTTCAAAAAGGGGTCTAGGAATTTGAGTCGACTCAATGGATAGTTTTTCAAATTTTTTGGAAAAACAATCATAAAATGCAATCCGTAAGTCAAAATTGCGCACGGGGTGAACCGTTAAAAAGGGTATTTAGATACCTTTAAGAATACATTGAGCCACTCCTGAGTCTGGGAGTTGAATAAGGAAAATGGGGCCTAAAAGCACCCATTCGTCACTAGACATGATGTTTTAGAGGAAAACGGATCGTTCGTTTGAACCATAAGGACGATTCATGCACAGGACTGACCATTGTAGATGGTATTAAAAAACCATTGATATTTATTCAGCTTCATTCAATTTGAAGAGTTGACCCAGGTCAAACGGATCCTTAGAGCGCTCAGTGAACCTTCGGAGTAAAATGGGTCATTCGTCCATACCGTACGGTTGATTCGCAAATGGGGCAGACCATTGGAAAGGAAATTAAGAGCCCTTTGAAGATTAATTAATCTTCACTAAAGATGAAAAGTTGACTAGAGTCAAACGGGGGCCGAGTGCCCTCGGTGCCCTCTAGATCAGTTTTTGGGTGTACCAAATTATAAGGTCAATTTGTGCACAGGGTGGACCATTGGAAAAGGGATTTTGAGACCTTTGAAGATCCATTGATCTTCCATTTAAGTGATAGAGTTGATTGGAGTATAATATGCTTGCCAATTTCGCAATGGATAGTTTTTTAAATTTTAAATTTCAAATGTTCTAAAAATCACCAAACTAATCTCTGAAGGCTAGTTTTTTAACAAAAACTTAAAATGGACCCTTTGGACATCTTTTCAAAACACGCAAGCATATATTAACAACATCAAAGGATCAAAGTTAAACTTTCATATCTTGCGTGTATACTACTTGATCTTTTTATAAATATAAACCTATTCCCATAACCCATTTCCAAAGTTATGAGTTTAAACCCAACAACTCCATTTGCCATGTCAAAAATCAGTTAGTTTGTTGCTATGCCATATCACTCAAAAGGATAGGTGACAGTCAGGTGGTTAGGTGGTTAAGTTGTTGTGCAATTAGTTATGCCAGGTCAGCATAAGTTGTTAGCTGCTCAAGTGATTGATCGTGTATATAAACTCAATGTATCTCATTTTCCAATTAATGAAAAACTGCAGAAATCTCAGATTAATTTTTTCCCTCTCTTCTCATCTTTCAAATATCTCTTTTCATTTTCTTTGTAACCAAATAATAATCTCGAATCTTATCATGGTATCAGAGCTACTCTCCAACCTTTTCTAAGAAATTCTACCATTTTTTTACAAGATCTATCAGTAATGGCTGATTTCGATCAAGATTCATTTTCGGCCTCTGATTTTTGTTTCACTATACCAAGCAAATTGAATAGAAGTAACTACACCGTATGGAAGGAATAAGTGCTATCTTCGATCAGAGGTAATGGTTTAGAAACCTTCATTGATGAAGATAAAGCTCCTCCTCCAAAATATGCTTTAAAAGAAGATGCTGAAGTTCAGAAGTTAAGTTCAACCTATGTTCAATGGAAAAGAAAGGATCAGTTGCTCTTAAGTTGGTTGATGTCTTCAATCAGTGAGGATTTGCTTTGTGTGGTAAGTAGTGCTTCAACCTTTTATGATTTGTCGTGTAAATTGGAAGAACAGATTGGGACAGACAGTTTAGCTAAAAAAATAAGGCTTAAAATAATGCTTTTAAATACAAAGAAAGGTGCCTTAACTATAACACAACTCTATACAAAGTTAAAGAAAATAGCTGATGAACTGTTACTTGCTGGTGAAGTTGTAAATGATATAGAGATGATTACATATCTGATCAGTGGTTTAGGAGAAAAATTTGATCCCCATGTAGTGTATATTGAAGCAAACATTAGTAAAATGAAGTTGAGTGAAGCCTATAGCATGTTAGTAGCTCATGAAGCTCGAATTGAGAAGAATAATTTGGGTGAAGTAGAAGCTATGAAAGAGAATTTTGGTGCAAACTTAGTACAAACTGATAAGTTTCAATCTAATGGTTGGAATAACAATATGCATATGAAAAATGGAGGTTGGAGTGGACAAAATAAAAATAATTGGCATAGAGGAGGTAGAGGTTACTCAAATAGAGGAACATTTGATCAATGAAGAGGATCTGGTGGTGGTAGAAATCAGTTCAATTGAGGTTTAATTCATATAATGGAGGTGGAAGAGGCAATCCTAATAGCCAATTCAGAGGTGGATTTAATTCATTTGGTGGAAGAGGCATGATGTTAAGAGGAAATAGTCCTGGAGTTCAATGTCAAATTTGTTTCAAATGGAATCATTCAACTACTGAGTGTATAAATAGATATCAAAACAGTTTTCAAGGAAATTTTGGTGGTGGATATCAGTATGGTTATCAAGGAAATTATGGAAGTTACCTTGGCAACTTTGGCAATCAATATAGTGGCTATCAAAGGCTAAATTTGCCAAGTCAAGGACAAGGCCAAAATGTGAATAGTTCAGCTTTTGTGTCACAGGGGAAAAACATGACTTGTTTTGAAGGATCAAACAATGGGTGCAACTCAACTATTGGTGACAGGTTAAATATGATGGTAGAAGGAGCTGCTGATAAAGCTTGGTTTCTTGACAGTGGAGCAACTCACCACATCACAAATGACATGAACAATCTTCAGTTGATGGAGAAATATGGAGGTTATGAGTCTCTACTTGTGGGAAATGGAGCAGGTTTAAAAATTACTCATATTGGCAGTGCAATTTTTAACTCATATTGTGGTTATAAATTGCATCTAAATAATATCTTGCTTGTACCTCAAATAACTAAAAATCTCATCAGCATATCTAAGTTACTAAAAGATAACCCTGTTCTTATTGAATTTGTTGCTCATATGTGTTTTGTGAAGGGCAAAGAGAAGGGGATCCATCTTGCTCAATGAGTGGCTAAAAATGGTCTCTACAAATTGCTCACCAAAGAAGACTTTATTGCTCATCTTTCTAAAACATCTTCAATTCCCGTTTCTATGCTTTCCTCTTGTAATAATACATCTAGTATGTCTCTTATTGTAAATTCTTGTGCAAATGTTGGAATTACTTATAATATCCTTCATCAAATATTGGGACATCCAAATAAGCATGTTTTACAGACAGTAGTGAAATCTTCTTCTTCTTCTTCTTTTGTTTCTAATTCTTTATCTTCTCTTGAATTTTGTGATGCATGTCAATATGGTAAAATGCATCAATTTCAGTTCCCTACTACTCACATAAAATCAAAAGCTCCATTAGAGTTAGTTCACACAGATTTATTGGGACCATCACCTTTAATGAGTAATGATGGTTCTAAGTATTACATCAGTTTTGTTGATGATTATACAAGGTACACTTGGGTCTTTTCCTTATCTCTCAAATACAATGCCCTTTCTATTTTCAAAACTTGGAAACACATCATAGAGAAATTTCAAGATTAAGTGTGTTCAATCTGACTTTGGTGGAGAATTTAGAAGTTTCACAAAATTTTTAAGTGAGGAAGGAATTCTGTTCAAACATAGCTATCCTCATACTCATCATCAAAATGGGGTAGTTATTGTCAATTTTATAAAATACCGCAAGTGCACGGGCTATTAGAGAATAGCGAGTGCAAGTACAGGTCGAACCCACGAGGATTTATCAATTTTTCTTTTGTTAAAAATTATTGTGACTGTCCAACTAGACGAAATGGGTTTAAAGATGAGATGTAATATTAAACTAAGACACACAAATAAAAAGTAAGACTACGAGAGATATAATCAAGGGAGAGTGAAAACTAGGACTTTGGATCCATTTATTACGTTAAACTAACACTGTGCAATAATTTAAATTCGTCCTTCTCGATTTTATAACTCAAATTAAACCGACTCTCGTCGTATTTAATTCGGAAAAATAACACGTTAGAAGTCCAAAATAAAATTTAACGTCTCTAAATTTAGACACCTAAAATTCCTATTCCCTTAAAAAGTTCACTTTTCAATTTCAAAATATAGTCTTTAAGCATGGGCTATCAATCAATTTAATAAAAGTATAACCCATCAAAAAGTACTCATATTTAAAAATAAAAATAATTTTTTTTCAAACAATGCCAAAGGTTTAAAATGCACTCTCGTGTCATTTTAAATGGATACCGAATTTTTTTAAAAGTATTTAGCACATATCGGGAACTAAAGACGAAATTAAATCACACACAATATTAATCACACATGATAAATTTCACCTTGTCTTAGTGAGAAAATTACGGTAGCATAATTGTAGACATAATAAAATTGCAAGAATGAATACTCAATTTCATTAAATAAACAAACTTACAATTGATGTGTCACAAATATTCTTGACAAAAATTTCACTCACAAAATAGTTATTGACCCTCAATAAGGAACAAAAAATTATACTTAAATCTCTCTCTACAATTCTCTCTACAACTCCCTGTCAAAAATAATGAACCCAAGGGTCCTATTTATAGGCTTAGGGTTAGGGTTTTTGGATGAGATGGGACTCTCCCTGATTGGTTGTATTTGAGCTGATAATTATCTCATGGAGTCTTGAAAAAAAGTTGGGGATAATTATCCCCAAATTCGTCACTATTCACAGCACCAACTTTAATCGCACTTTTGACCTCCAAAACTTCAAAATGTCATTTTCATCCGAACTTCAAAGTTGTGAGTCTTGTCAAGACCTTTCCGAAAAGTTATGGTACGACCTCAACGGACACTCGAGCAATTTTATAAAAAATATTTTCTCCAGCTGTGTCAACCGTGTGGTGTCATGTCGCGTCGCATCCTGACAATTTTTGCACATCGACTCCTTTTTAGTACAAATTTCCGGGGTACCTATAAAAATACAAAAAAATAAAAATAATTAATTCAAATTTAGGGTCACAAATATTTAAAATTTACAAAATTACCCCTCTTTGCATTTTAGCCCTCTAAATTCATTAATTGCTCGTTTTAATTCAAAATTCAATCAAATTTTAGAGAGAACTTTATTTTGCCTAGATACATATTTAAAAATTAAATTTAGGCCCATAAAGTTTGATAATTATGATTTCACCCCCCAGAGTTATTAAAATTTCATTTTTAACTTGAATTTTATTCAAACTTGTATTTTTCTTTTCTTTTATGAAAACGACTCTAAAAACTCATTATTTATGATACAATAGGTCTAACAAGGTCTAGATTTGGGAATAATTCATACAAAATAATGCACGTATCAAATACCCCCAAACCTAAACTTTGCTAGTCCTCGAGCAAAAATCAAAACTTTAAAATCTAACTCACTTTCGTAGGAATCACGGTTGCACTTAGCATGCGCAACAAGCCTTTAAACCCCTAGGTTACTCTAGTGGATGAGTTTTGTCTCGTGAGGATTTTTAGTGAATATACCCATAAAATTCAAAAGTTTGACTCAATACAAATGACTCAAAAGTAATATAACCAAATTTGAATGCAAACTTCGTAAATACAGTAGAACTTCACTTTTCAATCTCAACTTATCGTGTGCATGTGCATAGCCAATGTAACCGTCCATTTCAAAATATTTTATCGTTACTTTTCTTATTCGAAAGTTCATTTTGGTTTCAAAATCTCACGGAATGCACTCTCAATCGAACACTCAAAAATGGGTTATTTTCTCTCGTATATGTGAATAAAAGAGTAAATTTAAATGACCAATTTTCACATATACATGATCAAAAATGGAATTTTCTATAATGGATGAATATGATCTCATGAATAGAAAATCGATTACTTTTTGAAAACATTGAATCACACCATAGATCCTATTCATCTTCTCTCCACACTCTAACTAATTTCACTTGAGATCGATTAGGACTTTCTTTAGTTGTATTGTAGGCTGGGATTTTGGCTAGAAAGAATGGCTATTTGGAGTTCAAAATTTCTAAGAATATAGAGGTTTTTCGGTATTTTGACTTTTAGGCACTTTTTCTTTTTCTTTCTTTTTGGCCTTTTTCCAAATCGTAATTTTACCCTAGTATTCTTAGAAAATGGGTATACTTCTTTTTATGATCTTTCAACTCCCAATTGGAGTTCGGTAGGATAATAGGTTTTCAACAAAAGGCTTATTTTCTTTTTGGCTCAAATGGGCTTGCAACGGAATATTGTAACCTAATTTTTGGGCTTTTAAACGATGACCTAATCTCATTTATCAAGTTTCATTAAGTTGATTTGTGTCTCAAGAGGACTTACTAAGACTTCTAGTGCTTAAAATTCATATTTTGACTTTTTGTTTTTAGTATTCAAACAAAACAAAGAATTTGAGATCATGAACGAATTTATCACTGAAGGAAAGTTTGAGTTATTTTAACTCGGATTGATTTAAATCTCTCGAACACGATGAATGGAACAATATCTCACCCGGTTAAAAATCTCAACATTTATTCGTTACGCATATTAACTTTCGCATCAATATCCATTTTCGGTCATATTATATGGCTAATGTGTAAAAAAATTCATAAGTTGAGAGATCCATGAATTAATTATATATTAAGAAATCGTTTCAAAACTCAATTATATTGAAAATCTTTTTGGATTTTTGAAATTTTTCTGATTTTTTTTCCATCCTTACCCCCAAACCTAAATTTTACATTGTCTTGTCCTCAATGTATGCTCAAACTAGGATTATGGACAAAGCAAATAAAGTACAAAAGTAAAAGGATGATATTACTCGTGAATTTCCCCTTGTCTTACCAACTTCCAACCAATCTCACATTCCTTTCATCATAAATCAAAAGTCTGAATAATTGAGTGTCAACCCAATCGACAAAGTATACATATGAATATACGTAATGAATGTTGTGAGTGAAATTATTGAAACGCATAATAACATTATAAAAGAGATGGTCAGTCTCGCGGAGACTATCATAATGAAATTCTGAATGACACGCTAAGCCTAGGTTTCCCTCAAACTCGAGAATGAATAAATCTGGATCTAAATCGGACGATCCTATACTCATTTCCTCCATCTCACCCAAACACTCATATGACATAGGTGGGCGTGGTGGAACAGGACAATACGGCCTCACAAAACATGCGTCACCAGGTGGAAACGCTTGAATGATTTTTCCAATCTCATCACTAGTAGATAAAATCTCACATGTCAGCATACACTCAAAAGGATCGGGCTTGTGTTCACATAGAAGGAGTTGGTCTATTCTATCATCCCAGTATCTTTCCTCTATGTAACGAAATGAGTCCAACCATGATTGGACTTTCAACAGTAAGATCCTCATCAACCGGACCAAATTCTTCTTCAAAATCTTCAAGACTCATATTTAGAGACAAGTCAGGTGGCCGAGAACGTAGATCGATTGGGTCACTATCCCGTGGAGTAATGACATCATTCACTTCTTGAACGTACTTGACTTCATTCTCTCCCTCATCGGACAATGACCTCTCTAAATTAAAAACATTCAAATCCATGGTCATGTTCCCAAATGATAGGTTCAGTTGACCACTACGACATCGAATGACAGGATCGGAGGTGGCTAAAAAGGGTCGACCAAGGATGATCGGGATTTGTGTGGATGAGTTTAGTACGTGTTGCATGTCTAAGACCACAAAGTCTACCGAAAAGATAAACTCGCCCACTTTAATCAAGACATCCTCTATAACACCTCGAGGTATTTTAATGGATCGATCGGCCAAGGACAAGGTCATCTTAGTGGGTTTTAACTCCCTCAAACCTAATTTCTTGTACACGGTGTACGGCAGAAGGTTCACGCTTGCTCCTAAGTCTATTAGAGCTTTCTCAAAGTGATGTTCCCCTATCTTTATAGAGATCGTTGGCGTCTCGGGATCCTTGTACTTGACGGGAGTTCTATAGGAAATGATCGAGCTAGCTTGCTCGGAGAGAATAGGTTTCTTAGGCACGTTGGTGTTTCTCTTGAAGGTAGAAAGGTCCTTCAGAAATTTAGCTTAGGATGGGACTTGTTGTATTGCATCAAGCAGTGGGATGTTGATTTTTACTTGCTTGAACACTTCCAACATCTTATCAACTTGTGCCTTCTTCTTTTGGGGCACCAAACGTTGGGAAAATGGAGCTTTTGGGACATAGGTCTCTACAGATGGCTCAGAAGAGAAGTGTGGGGAGGAATTTGGATCCACATGTAAATCTTCCTTCTCCTTAAGTTTCTCGGATTCACTCTCGATGGGTGGTGAGACATTCTTTTCGACTTCCTTACCAGACCTAAGCGTGATGATTGCTTTGAAATCCTCTTGGATTTTTGATGAACCGACGTTATCTTGCACAAAATATTGACGTTTAGGTAAGTTACCTTTAGGATTGGGCTCAGGTTGACTCAGAAATGTTCCCTTGTTTCTCTCACTCAACGCGTTCGCTAATTAACTCACTTGAACCTCGAGTTTGGCTATGGATTGAGTATTTGCATGCAAGCTCTGTTGGGTGGATTGGAGGACATTTTGAGTGGTTTGCTGGAATTGGAGGGTACTTTGAGCAGGCAAATTCATCGTATCCTCTAAAGCTTGGATCTTTTGGGAAGAAGGATACGATGGTTCGGGGGCATTCTTTTGGAAACCCGGAGGTGGATTACAAGAAGATTGACCTCCACTTTCTTGATATGGACCCTTGGACCATGAAAAATTGGGGTGGTCTCGCCACCCCGGATTGTACGCATTGGAATATGGGTCATACTTTGGCCTATTATGGTAAAGGGCATTGTCTTTCTCGGTATGTTCCTTGTTGGTCGGAAGGGTGGGGCAATTATCGACTAAGTGGTCGAATGCATCGCAAAGTATACACACAGGGGAACCTACATGTTGAATGGTCGCATATGCGGTTCGATTGCCCTCTTTGCTTATCTCTAAAGCTTCTAAACGTTGGGACAATGTGGCCACTTTGGCATTTAAATCATAACTTTATTCGACTTGGTGAGCGAAACCCTCATTGGAGGTGGTGGATCTAGATTCTCTATTGGGTGCCCATCGCTGGTACTTTTTGGCTATGGCTTCTAGAAATACCCACGCATCGACCTCACTCTTCTCGGTAAAATCACCATTACATAGTGACTCGAGCATAGTTTGGGTGTTACAATCGAACCCCTCATATAAAATTTGGACTTGGCATCCCATTTCAATCCCATGGTGCGGACATTGCAGCAGCAAGTCCTTGAATCGTTGCAAATACATCCACAATGCTTCTCCCTCCTTTTGGCTAAATGTGTTGATGGCGTGACGTATAGACGCCGTCTTTCGGTTAGGAAAGAATTTTTGTAGGAAGGTGACACTCATTTGGTTCCAAGTGGTGATGGATTTGGGTTTTAACGAGTTAAACCAACTCTTAGCTTTGTCTTTCAACGAGAACGGAAATAATTTAAGCATAAAAATCTCATCGGAGAGTTGTTGGTACTTAATGGTCCCACATATCTCCTCGAATTCACGCACGTGAAGGTACGGATCCTCTTTTTCAGTACCCTGAAACACGAGAAACAATTGGATTGTTCCCGAATGGAATTGGAAATTGTTTGCATTGTGATCGGGCAGAAATATGCATGAAGGCTGACTAGACCTAGTTGGATAAAGGTAATCTTTAAGGGCACGTGGTGCTAACTCGTCTTCCATCTCGGTGAATATCGAAAATCTACCTACGTAAGTATCGGGAATGCTAGACTCCACACTCGACAAACGACCGGTATGATTTCGAAACCAACTTCCCATCCACTCAGCTCACTCGAATTTTTTTTTAATTTTTTTTTATGTGATGAAAAAAATATTTGACTCAAACCATGTAATTCCTAGCTAACACACAGCAAATTGAATTATCTAATTTAGGTGAGGGGAATTTCAATTTTAAAATATAGTTTTCTCGAGATTAATCGACGACAGCAAGGGTCTCCAAATTAATCTCCCTAATTAGATAGCTCCTACTCTTTGACAAGGGAGAATTTAAAAGATGAACAACTACGGTTATCGCCTCAAAACCCATTTTTTCCTTCAGGTAGGTGATTAGTACTAAGACACATTAAAAACCACCAATCCTAGACAAGGTGAAACGAAATTGATTTGACAAGTTCGCGTTGGAGTAGATTTTAACTCTAGCCTCGTTAAGAGGTTTCCTATGAGCTATGTGATATCCTAAGGCCAATGTCTACTTGATTTTAAATTAAATGTGATGGCTCGGGATATGCAAATGCTTGGATAATTAGTGATTTTCGGGCCAAGGAGAGGTGATGAAATCCCCACCTTATCTTTTACACGGGTTTTGCCCTTAAGTCAATTTATGCAACGTGTTAAATTAAATGCGAAAATATACCACGTAGGAACACACACAAAAAAAACGTACCTCCGGCGTGAACTTTTTACAATCACTTGTTTACGTCATGCCGAAGTTTAAGTTGACGTCGATCGAAGGGAAACGCCGCCTACGTTTCAGTCGTCCCCGAGAGTTCCTTTTGCTCGTGGCAAGATTGCACCATTTTTTCTTTGCGTTCACGCACCGTTGAACACTTTTCCGAATTTTTCTTCTTTTTTTTATTTTTTATTTTTCATTTTTTTCTTTTTTTTAAATTTTTTTTTTAGGTTCTACCTACTGGAAAAAAAAAACGAATCTGGAAATTTCCAAAAAAAAAAAAAAATCCAAGTTTTTTTCATTTTTTTATGTATTTTAGGGTAAACTTAGTGCTAAAAGTGCTATTTATTAAAAAAAAACTTAAATCAGACTTCTTTTTTTTCAGAAAAATAAAAAATTGTTGTTGATTTTTTTAATATTTTTTTTATTTTTACTAACCAAAATGCGAAAAGTAAAAACAAAACTAGTCCGAAAGTCACAATTCTTTTTTTTTTTTAAATCGAACAAATTCCCGGCAACGGCGCCAAAAACTTGTTGTCAATTTTATAAAATACCGCAAGTGCACGGGCTATTATAGAATAGCGAGTGTAAGTACAGGTCGAACCTACGAGAATTTATCAATTTTTCTTTTGTTAAAAATTAATGTGACTGTTCAACTAGATGAAATGGGTTTAAAGATGAGATGTAATATTAAACTAAGCAACACAAACAAAAAGTAAGACTACGAGAGATATAATTAAGGGAGCGTGAAAACTAGGACGTTGGATCCATTTATCACGTTAAACTAACACTGTGCAATAATTTAAATTCGTCATTCTCGATTTTAGAACTCAAATTAAACCGACTCTCGTCATATTTAATTCGGAAAAATAAAACGTTAGAAGTCCAAAATAAAATTTAACGTCTCTAAATTTAGGCGCCTAAAATCCATGGAGGTAACTCAAATAGAGGAACATTTGATAAAGGAAGAGGATCTGGTGGTGGTAGAAATGAGTTCAATGGAGCTTTTAATTCATATAATGGAGGTGGAAGAGGCAATCCTAATTGCCAATTCATAGGTGGATTTAATTCATTTGGTGGAAGAGGCATGATGTTAAGAGGAAATAGTCCTGGAGTTCAATGTCAAATTTGTTTCAAATGGAATCATTCAGCTGCTAAGTGTATAAATAGATATCAAAATAGTTTTCAAGGAAATTTTAGTGGTGGATATCAGTATGGTTATCAAGGAAATGATGGAAGTTACCTTGGCAACTTTGGCAATCACTATAGTGGCTATCAAAGGCTAAATTTGCCAAGTCAAGGACAAGGCCAAAATATGAATAGTTCAACTTTTGTGTCATAGGGGCAAAACATGACTTGTTTTGAAGGATCAAACAATGGGTGCAACTCAACTATTGGTGACAGGTTAAATATGATGGTAGAAGGAGCTACTGATAAAGCTTGGTTTCTTGACAGTGGAGCAACTCACCACATCACAAATGACATGAACAATCTTCAGTTGATGGAGAAATATGGACGTCATGAGTCTCTACTTGTGGGAAATGGAGCAGGTTTAAAAATTACTCATATTGGCAGTGCAATTTTTAACTCATCTTGTGGTTATAAATTGCATCTAAATAATATCTTTCTTGTACCTCAAATAATTAAAAATCTCATCAGCATATCTAAGTTACTAAAAGATAACCCTCTTCCTATTGAATTTGTTGCTCATATGTGTTTTTTTGAAGGACAAAGAGAAGGGGATCCATCTTGCTCAAGGAGTGGCTAAAAATGGTCTCTACAAATTGCTCACCAAAGAAGACTTTATTGCTCATCTTTCTGAAACATCTTCAATTCCTGTTTTTATGCTTTCCTCTTGTAATAATACATCTAGTATGTCTCTTATTGTAAATCCTTATGCAAATGTTGGAATTACTTCTAATATCCTTCATCAAAGATTGGGACATCCAAATAAGCATGTTTTGCAGACAGTAGTGAAATCTTCTTCTTCTTCTTTTGTTTCCAATTCTTTATCTTCCCTTGAATTTTGTGATGCATGTCAATATGGTAAAATGCATCAATTTCACTTTCCTACTACTCACATAAAATCATAAGCTCCATTAGAGTTAGTTCACACATATTTATTGGAACCAACACCTTTAATGAATAATGATGGTTCTAAGCATTACATCAGTTTTGTTGATGATTATACAAGGTACACTTGGGTGTTTTCCTTAGCTCTCAAATACAATGCCCTTTCTACTTTCAAAACATGGAAACACATCATAAAGAAACAATTAAATTTCAAGATTAAGTGTGTTCAATATGACTTTGGGGGAGAATTAAGAAGTTTGATAAAAAATTTAAGTGAGGATGGAATTCTGTTCAGACATAGCTATCCTCATACTTATCATCAAAATGGGGTAGTTGTTGTCAATTTTATAAAATACCACAAGTGCACGGGCTATTAGAGAATAGCGAGTGTAAGTACAGGTCGAACCCACGAGGATTTATCAATTTTTCTTTTGTTAAAAATTATTGTGACTGTCCAACTAGACGAAATGGGTTTAAAGATGAGATGTAATATTAAACTGAGCAACACAAATAAAAAGTAAGACTACGAGAGATATAATCAAGGGAGAGTGAAAACTAGGACGTTGGATCCATTTATTACGTTAAACTAACACTGTGCAATAATTTAAATTCGTCATTCTCGATTTTATAACTCAAATTAAACCGACTCTCGTCGTATTTAATTCGAAAAAATAACACGTTAGAAGTCCAAAATAAAATTTAACGTCTCTAAATTTAGACGCCCAAAATTCCTATTCCCTTAAAAAGTTCACTTTTCAATTTCAAAATATTGTCTTTAAGCATGGGCTATCAATCAATTTAATAAAAGTATAACCCATAAAAAAGTACTCATATTTAAAAATAAAAAAAAATAATTTTTTTTTTCAAACAATGCCGAAGGTTTAAAACGCACTCTAGTGTCGTTTTAAATGAATACCGTATTTTTTTAAAAGTATTTAGCACATATCGGGAACTAAAGACGAAATTAAATCACACACAATATTAATCACACATGATAAATTTCACCTAGTCCTAGTGAGGAAATTACGCTAGCGTAATTGTAGACATAATAAAATTGCAAGAATGAATACTCAATTTCATTAATTAAACAAACTTACAATTGACATGTCACAAATATTCTTGACAAAAATTCCACACACAAAATAGTTATTGGCGCTCAATAAGGAACAAAAAATTATACCTAAAGCTCTCTCTACAATTCTCTCTACAACTCCCTGTCAAAAATAATGAACCCAATGGTCCTATTTATTGGCTTAGGGTTAGGGTTTTTGGATGAGATGGGACTCTCCCTGATTGGTTGTATTTGAGCTGATAATTACCTCATGGAGTCCTGAAAAAAAGTTAGGGGTAATTATCCCCAAATTCGTCACCATTCACAGCACCAACTTTAATCGTACTTTTGACCTCCAAAACTTCAAATGTCATTTTCATCCGAACTTCAATCCGAACTTCAAAGTTGTGAGTCTTGTCAAGACCTTTCCGAAAAGTTATGGTACGGCCTCAACGGACACTCGAGCAATTTTATAAAAAATATTTTCTCCAGCTGTGTCAACCGTGTGGTGTCATGTCGCGTCGCATCCTGACAATTTTTGCACATCGACTCCTTTTTAGTACAAATTTCCGGGGTACCTATCAAAATACAAAAAAATAAAAATAATTAATTCAAATTTAGGGTCACAAATATTTAAAATTTACAAAATTACCCCTCTTTGCATTTTAGCCCTCGAAATTCATTAATTGCTCGTTTTAATTCAGAATTCAATCAAATTTCAGAGAGAACTTTATTTTGCCTAGATAAATATTTAAAAATTAAATTTACGCCAATAAAGTTTGATAATTATTATTTCACCCCCCAGAGTTATTAAAATTTCATTTTTAACTTGAATTTTATTCAAACTTGTATTTTTCTTTTCTTTTATGAAAACGACTCTAAAAACTCATTATTTATGATACAATGGGTCTAACAAGGTCTAGATTTGGGCATAATTCATACAAAATAATGCACGTATCAGTAGTAGAGAGGAAACATAGGCATATTGTTGAAATGGGGCTTACTCTGTTAGCTCAAGCTAAAATGCCCTTGTCTTATTGGTGGGTGGCCTTTCATACTTCTTGTTACCTTATAAATAGATTACCAACCCCAACCCTCAATAACATTTCACCACTTCAGACTCTCTACAATACATTACCTGATTATACTTTTCTCAAAACTCTTGGGTTTTCTTGCTTCCCTTTTTAAGGCCTTATCATAAACATAAGCTTGATTTTCACACTCCAAAATGTGTGTTTATTGGTTATTCTCCATCCATAAAGGATACAAGTGCTTAGATGCTTATGGTGGTGTGTACATTGCTAGACATGTTACATTTAATGAGAAGGAATTTCCTTATTCACATCTCTTTTCCTCTAAATTATATAAATTTCCTACTGATTCTCAATTATTTTCTTCATTCATTCATGTTTAGAATCCTTCCAAAACACTCAAAATTACTGCTACAGATTCTCCTTCATCACCATCTTTAGCTACTTCAAGGGCAGGCATGGCATCACCAACTTCAAGTTCAATATATGCACTTGTAAGTAATAATTTCTCTTCTCCTTCTCTAGTTACTGATCCTATATTTCCTACCTCATCCACTCCCCATACTACAAATTCATCCTCTTTCTCCTCTGGTCCATCCTTATCAGATGATCCAAACATCATGCCTTCCCATAACCAATCTGTTGGCTCTCACTCTATGATAACCAAACTCAAATCTGGCATCATAAGACCTAAAACTTACCTAAAATCTGGTGTCATAAAGCCTAAAACTTATCTTTTCATAGCTTCAACCTTAGAACCTACCTCTGTAAAGAAAGCCTTAACTGATCCAAAATGGAAGGCTTCCATGAATGATGAAATGAGTGCTTTGATGAAAAATGGCACATGGAATCCAGTTCCACCACACGAAGCCTCTAAAGCTGTTGGTAATAAGTGGGTGTTTCGAATCAAGTATAATCCTGATGGTACCATTTCCAAGTACAAGGCTAGGTTGGTTGCTAAAGGGTTCCATCAAACCTATGAAGTTGATTATTTTGAGACATTTAGCCCAGTTGTCAATCCATGTACTGTTCGAGTGATTCTTAGTATAGTAGTCATGCACAGGTGGCCTATACATCAACGTGACGTTAATAATGCATTCTTGAATGGATTATTATCTAAAGATGTGTTTATGCAGCAACCTGAAGGATTCATTGATCCACTTTTTCCTTCTCATGTGTGTAAGCTTCAGAAGACCCTCTGTGGCCTTAAACAAGCTCCTCGAGCTTGGTATGATCAGCTTAAAAGTTCTTTGGTTTCACGGGGATTCAAGTCAGCAAAGTCAGATACTTCTCTTTTCTACAAACATGAAGGAGCCCGTGTATTAATCATTCTTATCTATGTGGATGATATCTTGATTACGGGTTCAGATACTTCTTTGATTGAGAAGTTGATATCTACACTTGGAACAGAATATGCATTAAAAGACTTAGGAGAGTTTAATTACTTTCTTGGTATTGAGGTTACACCATCTATTGATGGCCTGCATCTTTCTCAAACCAAGTATATTGGGGATATTTTGAAGAAGGCCAACATGTTGGATAGTAAAGGTTGTTTTACTCCTATGAGTTATACCAAAAAACTTGTCAAAAATAAAGGTGTTCCTTTTTTAAATCAAACTTTTTATAGAAGTATTGTTGGTTCTCTTCAATATGTGATTCTTACTAGGCCAGATATAGCATACTCAGTTAATAAGCTGAGTCATTTTTTGAGTGCTCCTACTATGCTTCATTGGATGTCCTGCAAACGTGTATTGAGATATCTTCAGTGTACCTCTAATTTTGGACTTCAATTCTATCACTCTGGGGTATCCTCTCTTAGAGCTTATTGTAATACTGATTGGGGGTCAGATCGCAAATCAATTGGTGGCTATTATGTTTACTTTGGTGATAATCTTGTGTCTTGGTCAACTAAGAAATAACCTATTATTTCTAGGAGCACAACTAAAGCTGAATATCGTGCTCTTGCCTTAGTTACTTCTGAAGTCTTATGGATTACATACCTGCTAAATGAGCTAAAGGTTTCTATGGTAGATGTTCCCCTTATTCATTGTGATAATAAGAGTGTAGAATCTTTAGCTAGAAATCCTAAGTATCAATCTCGTACCAAGCATATTGAGTTGGATCTACACTTTGTGAGGGAGCATATTCAAAGAAGGGTGTTACAAATTGTTCATGTTTCTAGTGAAGAACAAATTGCTGATGTTTTGACCAAACCATTAAGCATTGATCAACACTGTTATCTTCGTTCCAAGATCAATATTATTCCACGCCCTTGATCTTGAGGGGGGTGTTAGAGTCTATGCCATGTCAAAAATCAGTTAGTTTCTTGTTATGCCATATCAGTCAAAAGGATAGGTCACAATCAGGTGGTTAAGTTGTTGTACAATTAGTTATGCCAGGTCAGCATAAGTTGTTAGCTACTCAAGTGATTGATTGTGTATATAAACTCAATGTATCTCATTTTCCAACTAATGAAAAACTGTAGAAATCTCAGATTTATTTTTTCCCTCTCTTCTCATCTTTCAAATTTCTCTTTTCATTTTCTTTGTAACCAAATAATAATCTTGAATCTTATCAAAACCAAAAGCTTCAAAAACAAATTAGTCAACTTTAAAACCCACACCTACTTGAACTAAAGTACCATCCTCAAAAACCAATTATGCATTACACTTGTGATTACTTAGAAGTTTACTTTTCTAGCGGGAGAAAGTGAACCCACTTCTTAAAATATTGACTATTGAGTAACTCTCAACATGTCAAAACATATTTGAGGTAATTATATAATCACATGCCTAAGTGGTTGGGACTTTATATGTTATGGTACAACACTTATTTTAACTCGGGCATAATTATGACCCTATTTTAGGCCTTATCTGGTCTTCCTAAGTGATATATCCCAATCAATATGGATACCTCAGTAGCATTAGTGTAGGCAATCATAAAGAAACTTCTCCAACTATGCAAGGAGAACTTATACATGGCCCAATATATAACCAACTAATTAACAAACAAACTAATAATTAAAAGGCATTTCAAGACAAAAGAACATGATTTACATATTTCCACAACCCTATAGGAAATCTTAAGTGGTCATTATAACAAATATGAAGCTCGTAGACGGTTGCTTTGGGCCATTTTGAGTTGAAAAGATAATTGGGATAGTAGCTTGTAAGTTGTAACTCTCCTAAAATAATAACGCCCACCCAAGTTTTCATGTATGCATCTCAAGAGAAATATTGACACTACTTGCATTTTATCGCATCAAGGACCTTTGGTAAGGGAAGAAGGCTAATTACAAGAGTTTATTAAAAAGGAAAACATGCCCATCTAATTAGCTCTCACAAACAACCATGAAATGAATGCATTTTGAGCTCAAGCCTATAAGTGGACTACACCATTATGAAGAATGTATAGGGTTAGTTAAGTTAGTTGGAACCATTAATATTTGTTAAGGGGTTGTTAGTTAGTTAATAGGTTGTGTCTAAATGGTAGTTAATTTTTTGTATTTTTATTAATTTTATTGTCAATAGATCTTTTCTAATATTTGTTAGTTAATGAAATAAAAAAAATCTCTCATTCTTTCAATGTAACACCCCTATTTTCTCGTAGTTGATTAGTATAACATGCCGAAGATAGGGCGTTCTAATCAATTTATGTAATTCTCAGTATTAAAGATCCAACTCTAACTGCTCAGTCATGTTGCTCTTGTATAACAAAAATAATATATGGGGGAAATGTTTTATATATTTGGGTCAAGGCCATAAAATTACAAGAAATATTATGTTTATTAACAATATTAATTGTGACCCATTTACTCCCCGTGTCATCACCCTCTAACACTCATATAATAATATGTCTCACCTCTCATCTATCCTGATATAGTTCTAACTAACTGCACTGAATCCATACATTACTATACTAAGGCTATCCATTCACATAAGTACACTATGAAGTATAACCAATAATCTAGTTCCTAATTGTCTCTCAATTCCCAACCTTACTAAGATCCATGGGTGGGATGTCTCGCAAGAGAAATTCAAACAAATAACCCCCCATATACTTTTTCTTAGCTTAGTTGGACACTAAGATAAGTTGGCCCAAGATTCAACATATACAATAGAAATATCCACATAAACCATTTATCTATAATCGATAAGTAGTAAGGATCTTATACGCAATCACTCCTAACTCCTAAACAAACTAGGCTCCATGCATGTAACACCTTGTAAGCAAAATCCAAATAAGGAACTCCTCGATACATTTTTATCTAGCCGAATCATTCATCTGGGACAGTGGTAAGAGACTCCCTAAGCAAATACCTAAATCCAATATATATATACACCATTGAATATACATATATCATGTCTGCCTAGAAAAATCAACCATCCCGGACCGTGCCATAATAAAGAGTATTAACCTAACCCATAACATCTATCACCAAATCGATATACTATAACAAAGAGTATTCACCCGACTCAAATCGTCTATCATTCAAACCAATAGACCCAAAACACAAGCATCCAACGGTCGAGAAATAATCCAACTTAGACCCCACATTTAATCCATACAAAGAGTGTTACTACTCTAATAATATCAATCACTAAGGATATACCAAATTATATATTATTGGTCATCATTTACTCATTATGATTAACCCATCTCGGTGTATTTTAAAATTTTCACTAGTTGATTACATCTCCAATAATTTCCTCTTACATACACCAATGTATTCCAAATAAGCCTCATAGCTATAACTGACTTCCAAGTATAACATTGCACGTGTACAATTAAATATAGGGTCATTTACTACTTGAGGTACATTTGTTTATCATATTTTGTTCTTGGGGTACGTTAGTTTTCGTATTAGTTGGTTGGGTATTATTTTAACAGATTGTAGCAACGGACGTTTAACAAATGAATCATTTTTTGTCAACTACCTAAACTACCCTTGATATTAATAAACAAAATCCTAAATCCTCTAACACACTCTCAGCCACCAAAAATCCTCTAACACACGCTCATCTTTCTCTCTCTTGTCCCTCCCTTCTCTTTTTTGGTCGGAGGCATATTTTTATGTTCATATTTTTTTGTTTTTTCTAAATCAACCAAAAGGTTGATTTCAGTGGTTGGTTTTTAATGGTAGGGTTCTAAATCAACCACAAGATCTTGGCTTATTATGATCTGGTTTTTCTAAGCCATTAGCTCGGAGGGTAGCGCCGGTATGGCCAGTGGTGGACGACAGCGGGATGGGTTCTCTCGATTAGGATTTGGGTTTGGGTGTGTGGTAGATGGGTTGAGGTTTGATTTGGGTTTGGGCATCCTTTTCCCTGTGTATTGTCACCCCCAGGAGGTTTCGAGTTTGGGTTAGATTGCTGGAGGTTTGGAGCTTGGGTTTGATGGCCGGAGATATGATGGCCCGAGCTTTGATTTCGATTTTGTTGGTTGGAATTTTTTTTTAAATGTAATTTTTGGGGTAAAAATTATTTTATCTTTGAAAAACATTTTTGGGTAGAAATTATTTTCATTTTCATATTTTTTCTGCTTAAAATTATTTATTTGGTAATTGAAAATCATTTTTTGGGTGGAAAACATTTTTTTTTAAATGTAGTTTTTTTAACAGAGATCGTTTTTATTTCATAATTTTTTCTGGAAAACTTTTTGTTTGGGGAATAATTTTTTTTAACTAAAATCAGTGTCATTTTTTTTATGCTCGAATTTATTTATTTTTATTTATGGAAATTATTTTTTGGGGGTGGAAATTATTTTTTATTTGGTTTGAGTTTAATATTTTATTTGGTTTGAGTTAAATTTTTTTGGGTGGAAATTTTCTTTTCATTTTTAAATCATTTTTTAAACTGAAATTATTTTTAAATCATTTTTTATATTATGCTTGTTCAATATTTTTTTTATACCTTTACTGTTTTTAATTAAAAAAACACAGTTTAACATTTTTTAACAACTTTTTTAACTATTTTTTTAAATACAATTTTTATATATTTTTAACCGTTTTGAATGTTTGAAAAACACAGTTTAATAATTTTTTTTGAATGTTTTTTACAAAAAAGAGAAAAACTTAAAAAAACTTTTATTTCTATATATATAACTAAGTCGTTTGACTATTTTGACAAAAATTTTAACTGATTATATATTTTTAACTATTTTGAAATATAGTTTATAATATTTTGAATATCATTTTTGGGTTTAAAAACATTTCTTTTGTTGAAAACATTTTAATTGTTGAAAAATGTTTTTTTTCTAAAAATATTTTTAAACTGAAATCAAGTTTTTTTTTTCTGGAAATAATTTTTTTTGTAGTTGGATATCATTTTTGGGTGGAAAGTAAATTTCATTTGTTGAAAATCATTTTTTTGTGTAAAACCTTTTTTTTCTTGAAATATATATATTTTTAATTCAAATCAGTTTTAATTTTTTGTCGGAAGTTTGTTTTTTTTTGGCCGGGTTTTTTTTTTTGGAAGTGGATTATTGTTTTTCTAGACAAAGATCAATTATTTTGTTGGAATTTTTTTCTTGGGAATATATTTTCTAGCTGTAATGGGAATTATATAGTTTCTAGGTATAATGGGAACTGGTTGCAAAAGGTTGATGCTTGAAAACCGAAAATAAAATTGGTGCGATCGTGAGAGAGAAACCCCAAAAGACAAATTAGTGGTTTGATTTGTACAACGGGTATATGGGTCATTATGACCAAGGGTAATGTTGGTAATTAAGTCTTCTTTACAGTTGGTTAACAGCAGTTAGGGTGAGACGTAAGTTTAACACCCATCCAACAATAACTAACACTAGCGTACCCCAGGAACAAAATACGGTAAACAAATGTACCCCGGGCAATAAATGACCCTTATATATAAGCAATATCCATAACCAGCGAAGCACACGATTCCCACTGTTAAACTACTCGCAACCTAACACATATGTATTTAATATTATCAATAAACTTATCATCAATACCGGAGTAAGTATCCACATTTATATGTTATCATATAAATATACACGTGACAAAAATTATAGTCTAATAAATATTCACATATATATATATATATATATGCTCTTATATACCTACTGATCGTATAAAAAACGAGTGGTCGTGTAAAGACACTGTCGTGGTTTGATTTACCGACTCAATACAAAAACCTAAACTTTAACTACACTTGCTTAATAAGCTAGCGGCGAGTATGGATATCAAATCCACAGAGAATGCGTGTTAGAACTTAATTGATTTAAAACTTCAGAAAAAGTGTAAAATGTAATTTCTAAATTTTAGTGTTAACATTATTTTATTCGTAAAATAAAATTGAGGGGTGTTTTGAATTACTTTTTCGACCTCTGAAATATGTGAATTTGATATATGAAGATCACAATTGTTTCAACGACTACACTTTAATTTAGGTAAGCTACCAAACATATTTATAAATGCGGTAAAATAAAGGGGATCTTCCTATTAAGTCCTATTTGAAGGGAATATTTCCTAATAAGTCCTATCACAATATTTTTTCCTCAATAGGTCCTATTTGTACATACAGTGAATATTCACTGTATGTTTACAAATAGGACCTACTGGAACAAAAATCTTATTTCATGGGAGCTGATGGAGCAAAAAAAATGTTAGGACCTATTGAACTACATACTTAGTAAACGGGACTAATTGGTAAAAATCCCTAAAATAAATATATATTAAGTTATATATTAAATTCAATAATCTCAATGGAAAACACTATTTTCAAATGGGTGGGATGATAATTAAAATATTATTTAACTAGTGAGACATATATTATAAATGCGGTAAAATAATTATCAAAGCAATAAACTAACTAATAATTAATAGAAACTAAAAATTTATTAAACTAAAGATTATAACAGAGTTCTAGAGAGAGAAAGATGAGATGGTGAATTGGTGGGTTGAAATGAGGGGAGGGAGGATCCAATTTAAAGTAAAAATAAAATAAATTGGATGCCCAACAGAATTGGGTTGATTCGAAAAAAGGTTCGAATCAATTCAAATCTTATTGACTTCCAGACTGACTTCATGATGAAGTCTTTGAATTTTCTTTGGTGCTAACTTTGACTCATCACAAATTCTTCATTATACATTTGATTCAGGATGCGCCATTTGAACTGAGGCGTTAGTGTTTTAAGGTCGAAAATCTTCGTGAAGGGTACAAGTCCGACAGTATCTTTATAAAATTTCCTTTCTGCCTTTAGATGCACGTTTGTGGACGTTACTTACTAAGAATGCGCCCAAACATCACATTTAGCTTCTAAAACCCTGTGACTACACCAAAGTACCTTATGTAAATGATTAACGAGGAAACACGAGTTTATTTAGTAAAATATCTTAAGTACGATTTTTATGGTTTTGTATAAGCTAAAATGTGGAGAAAATGGAAAAATATATACAATAAATGTGACTAATCACACCCCCTAACTAATGTATTGCTAGTCCCTAACGATAAAGTGAAAAATATGTGCATGTCACATCCGCTAGTTTATTCATGGACTAACCAATAGGATAGAGATCCACTTCCACAGTATACACGTTTGTATTTAACTTATGCAACAATCCTTTAAACCTCTAAGCTTCCCAATAGGACGAGTTTTTTCTCATGCGAGTTTATAAAAATGATACTCACAAACATCGATAAGGTTTCTACATATAGTTGCTTTGAAGGTTTCAAAAAGATCAACACGTGTCTAAGCAATTTATGGGAACAAAGCAATAACAAACAAGTAGATTTCTCTAGGAGTCCAAAAACTATTTAAATCATACATTTATGCTTCAAATTAGACATATAATGATGGTATGAGCGATGGGGAACATGGTTATATACCGTGTAACACCCCATAAATTCAAGGACCTTTAATTTAATTATTTTCGGGACAAAAAGAATTTGTTTTATTGGAAGAAATTAAATTCATGATTTGGAAATTTTTTAAATTAGAGGATCTATTTAATTTGACGAATTGAGATTTAATTATTCGGAGTATTTTTGTGTCACATTTGTGAGGTCAAAAATTGGAGAGTACTATAAATTATTCTGAGTGCACGGTTGAGTCCGGATGAGTCTAAATAGTTGGAAAAGATTACCCATGGGTACTAAATGGGTCTCGACGTATTTTTAGACATATTTAAGCCCACATAAGAGTGTTTGGGACCTTTTTATAAAGCATATAAGTCTAAAAACGGGGTGGAGTTATTAAACCTTAAAAGTGAGAGGGTGTGACAACCATAACACATTTTAGAAAACCCTAATAGAGAGATAAAAGTGGGTGCAAGTGGAAGAAACTATGGGAGCCAAAATCAAGAACAAGGGTGTGCGCAATCTTCATAAAATAATCATCATCTTCACCAACAAATTCAGACCCTACGAACCCTAAGGCAAGTGGTTAAACTTGCTTTTAAATTTAGTGCATATTCCTATTCATATCATGGTGGGTGTGAGATGGATATAATGTTTGGGTTAAATCAATATCGAATTTGGGCTTAATTAGAATTAGATTTACATTCTGTAGTGAAATTTAGAGTCAATTATTGAGTCTTGAATCTGTGGGGATTACGACTATGATTTGAGGGATTTGAAATCTTGAGTTTTAGTTTAATGGTGAAACTGTTGCTCTCTTGAATTCGGTGTTATCAAATGTAGTATTGATGGTGGAACAGATGTAGGAGACGAAGAGAGGCAAGGAGTCCAGGGTTGTTCGAACGACCTGGATTTCGTTCAAACGACACCCAGAGTCGTTCGAACGACAATGTGTTTAGTTCGAACGACATCGCTTCTACCAGTAGTAGCCTTGCGTGTTCTTGGTTGGGGGTTTGCCGTTCGGGGCTTAAATTTTTAGGTTACAGATATTGGTTTAATATTGGGGGTTACCAATTGGGAAAATTATGGTGATAATCCCAAGAGGAAATTAAGGTTCAAACTTAACTGATTTAAGCACATTAGAGTAATAAATGTGCAAAACTTATTGAGAAGAGTTTGAATAATAAATTCTAATTATCTTATTTTGGGGCAAGTGAGCTAGTTCAGGTATATTGGTTGAGTGACGCCAAGATAATAAAATTTGTGCGTGATTAATTCCATTGAGTCGGGATATTGACTTGGGTGAAATTTGGACTAGTGCTACGAGTGTTTAGGCACGGATTTGGTCGAGTTAATTTATCATAGGGTCGAATTAATGAATTATGGAATATTCAAAATAAAAAGGGTGTTAACCTTAATGTGTAGAATTTGAGGAATAAGTTCTACCAGTTGAAAAGTTCGGACCGAAGGAGCTAGTTTGGGTAATTTAGTTGGGTGAAACAACTTGAGTGATAAATATATAATTATGGGAATTATTTAAATATCAAGTCGGTATATAGACTTGGGAATGTTCGATTAGTATTACGAAAATTGTGCACAGGTAGCCTGGATTAATTAAATATATGTGTGGTGATGTGTAGTATATATATATTTGTGTGATTTATAAATATTTGTGTGAATGATATTTATAGGAATACATACCCCTCTAGTGCTATCATGGGAGGTTGCGCGATGTGGGTGAATCACCTGGCTTGAGGAGGGTGAGTATAGTCCCCAGGTCATAACGTTTTATTGTTAGGAGTGAGACGTCTTGGCTATGAGTCGGTCTTATTTTGGGGGGGGGGGGGGACTATGACCGCCTCCATCGCGTTTATTTTATTTTTTGATTCGGGGAGCTAACCGTGTCAGGGGTCCGGGTGGATGAGTATAACTAGAAATGATAGCATTTTAGAGAAACATTCGACGAGTGCCTACTCGGGAGGATGGTTATATATTTATGACATGCGTGTGAATGTTGCAATATGATGATACGTATATATGGTGCAGATATTTATATACGAGTAAAATACATGATGTGAATTGTATTGATTATATATAACATGTGATTATGTTATATGGTTCCAAATGAGAAATGGTTATTTAAGTTAATGTGATAAATAACTTATAAATAATATATTAAACGTACTCAGGCTAGAGTAGTGTGACAAGAAGGTTATTATCGAGAACTAGTTACGGGGTAGGTGACTAGGTGGGTTATATAGAAAAGCGTTAGGTGTGCACAATAGTTGAGGGGTGAGTCTTTCATCAAGGGAGTGCGAAACTAGCTTATATATGAAGAGCATCCATGCATTTTAATTTACTACAATTTAATTCACTTGTTAAATATTTCAAAATATTTTGGGTTCTAACCCTTGCTATAAAATATTTTCAAAACTTTTTAGGTGCCTAGTCAGAGGGTCGCCAGACATGTTCTATTTCAGGGTTACGCAGCTGCGGCATATGTGGATGTTGCAGGATTTTGACTTAGTCGCTTCAGTCATTTCATTCCTAGAGTAGGATGCAGTTAGTATTTCATATGGGCATGTCACCCTAGTTATTTTCATTTTGTTTCAACCAGATGATGTAATTAGTTTATTCTCGTGGTTTACATTTTTGGAATTTGGTGTGTAGCCGGTGATTTTCTCAGCAAGAATTATATTTATTCCTTTCCTTTATTATTTGACTCAGTATTTATGTGAATGGTTTATCATATATTCTTTCGCATGTTATTAGAGTTGTTCAATTAAAAGATAAAATTTGACACCGTTTCTTTTGAATACTAGGTGGTTAGTAAGTTTTAAAAAGTTTTGGACGGTGATGCTAAGAATGAACTAGATGAGATTCTTATTTAATTTGATATAGTACTGATCCCCCGGTATTTTATCAGGCGAGGTGTCATAAATGGTATCAGAGCATCAGGTTCTTGTGTCCTTAGGATCTGTGCGGCTTTTTACGTTTCAGCTTAGCGTTCTTTGATATAGAGCCTTATTGTAGGTTGTTGTATTCATTTACGTATATGACTTACGTTCTCCTGCTATTACGTATAGTTAATGTGATTCACTTATGGTTTCAATTGAGCATAGCAGATTTAACATTATAGAATGACAAGCACTGTACGTTAGAAAGATTGCAGGAGGGAGGACGTAACAGAAGGCATTGATTATTTTGGGAACAGTGCGCGATAGGAGTCACCATAATTATTGTTCAAAAAATTAAAGTTGGAGTAACCGCTGGGGCGCATTATTTGCCCCAAGAACCGTCGTTAAGGACGATGGTGAAAAGATAAAACCCCAAATGTAGATGACAAGAGCGAGGGTTAAAGAAGAATTTTATTTCAGAAGAACAATCCGCTAGAATTCGAGGGAGGTTCGGAAGGGTGATTTACCAATGGATGGAGAACATCCAATTGGGATCACTTGTGGGAGAGTGTAGTAACACTCAAGTCAAATTTCTGGGCAAGGATATTTGCTCTCAGAAGCAGTATGGGGTGATGGGAGCCAGTCACCACATCCATGGGTAGATTGTAATACCCTGTAATTTTATGGATTTTAATTATGAGAATAATTAAATGAAATTTCTTTTAATTGTGGGATTAATTTAAATAATTTGGGATGATTAATTGGAAATTAATTCAAATTTTAAATAACTATACAGATGAGAGTTAGTATCTAAATATGATGATAATATTGAATATTACTGAGTGATTATGGTAATATGTGATTATTGAATTTATTAAAATTATCGTGAGTTGAAAATACAACAGTTTCGATAATTAAGTTAGGACGCACGTGTCAGTCGTGTTAGGATCTAATTTAATGAATTTAAAATTATTTTATTTTATGTCATCCGTATGATCATTTTGAGCGAGCCAACGTGTCCGAAAGGGTCAAGATAGTCAGAAAAACACTAGTCGGGGGTTTAGTTTGGGTCCCAGGGCATTTTAGGCCTAACCGGCAACCCGGGAGGGTATTTTAGTCATTTTGACTTTTTAAGGAATAGCAAGGTTCTAAAAAACGCGGGGCGTGATCGAGGTGTGGAGGCCAAGCCTTAAGCCTTAGAAGCCTAGGCAGGCCTTGGCGTAAAAAGGCGTGAAAAGACGTTTAGGTCTTTTTAATATATTTTAATATTTTTTAACCATGACAAGGCTATTAAAATACTAAAATTGTACATATCATAAAAATATGTCTGAATATTTGTAAATAAAAATACTATTTGATTATTTTGGATGAGATAATGGTCCGGTTTGTAAAAAAATCTTTAAAAGGCGATATCGTTTCACTAAGGCATTGTTGTTTTTAGAGAAAAAGTACGCCTTAAAGGTTTTATCAAGCATAAGGCGTCAAAATCTTAAGGCGGGGTGTTTCTTGTAACAACCCTCGATTCTGGGAGGCTCATTTTATACTAATTTTACCGCATAAGGTAATTATATAAAATGTGGGGACTGGAGTAAATATTAATTTAATGAATTGAAAGTTAATATTTACTAGATTGATGCATATTTACCGCATGTGAAAGTAAATAACATCAGGTTGCATGTCTGTGGTGTCATGTATTTTAAATGGACTTTTAGTTTAAATGATTTTGGAACTCGAAATAATTTATAAAATTTCCGGATGCCAGTTTAGAGGGTGTAGTTAGTCTCGGAAGGTGCGAGACAGTCAAAATAAGTGCCATATTGCATTTTTGTGTTTCGGGCACTTTTACCTGGTTTTAGCTTATATGCGTATTTGCGAGTCATTTTAATGTGGTATTAACCATTTAAGTTGGGAGAATTATGTTAAGCCATGATTTTTGGTCTTGCCCCTTATTTCATTCCCTCATTTTATGTCTTGAACATAGAGAGAAAGGAGAGAAAGAAAGAGGAAGAGAAATGGAGAAATGAGAGAGAGATTGAAGATGGAGGATTTGGGATTGCTTCTTCTCCAAACAAATCTGAGATATCAACCCTAAGGCAAGTTTTCTACTTGCGAATATGTGATTTAAGATGCATAAATTGTATGATAATTGTGTATTTATATTTATGGTTTGAAAGTGGAAATCATGGGAATTAAGCCCTAATCTTAGTTTTGATGATGAAATTGTGGACTAAAATGGTTTTAAATCGTGTAGGATACACTTTGGGTAGATAAATATTGTTGGTTGTGTGTAAGATGGAAGAGATTTGGGGTTTGGAGAAATTAGGGTTCATAACCCTTCGTAGCCATTTTTGGCAAATTTGCAGGTTCGAATCGATTCGGCCCTTTGGGTGAATCGATTCGCTAAGGGATATTTGCAGGTCTGCATAACCCGAATCGATTCGGGTTAAGGCCGAATCGATTCGGTCAATTGTATAAGGTTGGTTTAGTTGTCCGAACCGATTTGCTTTTTGGGCGAATCGATTCGTTTTCCTGCTGTTTTTGAGTTAATTTTATAACTCAATTTCAATCCTTTCCTTTTAAAATAGGGACTAGGAACCTTCTTGAATGAAGTAAACTTATAGTCCTAGAGTGTGAGATGAGTTAGATGTCTACCCTACATTAGGAATGGGTTATGTGGGGATTTTTCCGGGGTTAGGCCTAGTAATGATAAGGCATTCTTTTCTTCTAGTTAATTATTATAAAACTAGGAGTTGTAGTGTTATGTTCGGGAGACCTTAGGAGCTTAATTAAGCTATACTAGTTTTGATGGTTTATATTACCACCCCAAAAGAATGTTGGGAGATTTTAAAAGTTCGATTGAACTATGTTAACCTTGGTGGTTCATAATAACGCCATAAAGGTGAGTTTTGAGAATAAATTGAAAGTCATTTCATTCCTTCGAAAGATGATAACGTTGGGGTTCTAAAATAACCTCCTAGAATGCTTGGAGATAATGAAGAGTTTATTTACTCCTTTGAGGTTGTAGTATTGATATAAGCTATCGTATGGCTCCGGATAATAAGTTCTATCTGTTACTAGAAGTAAACAGTAATGGTTTCGAATAAAATGAAACATATAAATGGAAGTGGTATTGATAGTAGTAAATGATAATTTACTTAATCATGAAACCGATAAATAATGATTTAATTGATTTTGAAATGATAAATAAAATGGCTTAAACACACCTCTCTAAATGACATCATAAGGGAAGTCCGCGCGTGAGGTGAAGCCCCCTGGCTAATGAATGCAGGGTGGATATAGTCCTAGGCCATGGGAGCGCTTATTGTTGTATATTTTTCTGCGATGGGTAGGAGATTCCTGGTGTGGTCTTGACTACCCCGCAGGCTCATGGCCGCTTCCCGACGTCTTGCGATATAGGTGCCCAGGTTGTCTAATGATAGGCCCTGGAAGATGATGGTCATTTAGGGGCGCGCACAGTGGGGAAACCCGGACGGGCGGTCTTAGAATTCGTTATATGTATATAAATATAACAGTTCATAATCAAGTGGGACTTGATGTATTTGATATGCCATATAGACCATGATGGAGTGCCACAAAGAGCACATGTAAATGCCACAAAGAGCATTTGAAAATGATTATTTTCCTGATAAGGAAAGGATTTTTACAAAAGGTAAAATTGAGATAAAATCTCCTTAAAGAGCAAAAGATTTTGATTATATATATATACTTCCTGCTAAGGAAAAGATATATGAAATAATTGGCACCTTTGGTGAAGTTTTTAGTTTAATGCTTCTTATTTTTATTCTTGCTTAGCTTATGTTTTAAATAGTATAGGTTGCTTCTTATTTCTCTTTCTTCACGATTTATTATACATAACTGTCATACTCTTTATTCATCTGGTAATCATATAGAACCGGGCCCTGACCTGGTCACCTTTCTTGTTGCATATTCATCTTGTCTCTGCTCAGGTACTCCGCCGCAAGGATGCCTGATTTGAATTCCTATTTCGATGTTATCGACGAGCCGTGATGCATTGCGGGTATTACGGGATACATTTGGTATAGACGTTTTCTTTTTATTCTAGTTAAGATCAAGTCTTTTATTCGGGCAAGAGGCCCAAGCTTTTGTAAATGTCTAATGAAATGTAATAAGTAACTTATTGTACTTGTGTATATTTGGTGTATCAGTTAGTGACCGGTTACCTATTCGGTCTTTTTATCGTATTCTTGTTGTATTATTTATATATGTCTTGGGGTTTCCCTTATCTTTCAGGAATTGGGTTGTTTGTTTTCATTTATTTACTTTCAAATCAAAATTTTTGGCAACCCGTTTTCTGAAATATTGGGTGGTTATCCTAGATACTCTATATTTTTGTTATGATGCTGAGAATGATTCCATCCATGATTCCATTGTATTGGAGTATTGGGCTGGCCACCCCTTATTTTGGTGAGCGGGTTGTCACATTTCTCTCAAGCCTCAAGCCTCAAGCCTAGGCGTGCCTAGGCGGAGCCTAGGCGGGTTTTTTAGAACAGTGAGGAATAGTAACCCATGAATTTTATACTGATATTATCATCCAACACTTGAGTCCCTTAGGGTTTTCACAACCAAAAATCATAATGGAAGTTATAGAGGAAGAGAATAAAGTTCCCAAAAAAGAAACCACCCTAGAGGCTTTTGCACCACTGTCACCACCACCGGATAGATCGGAAAGAGAGGATCACTCCCATACCGTCTGCTTCAAAGGATCAGAATCTTTATTTTTTATGAAATTGATTTCTCTTGCAAAGATTTATGGCATATGTTCTACTAGAATTATAGTATTATTAATGACTTTTAATCCCAGAACACCATGATTGACACTCAAGTCAAAACTAGGGTTATAGTATTATTAATGACTTTTAATCCAAGAAATTGATACTTTGTGATATTTTGATGAATCTTGAATGTTGAGACTGGTGTAGTAATGTTGGTTTCATGAGTAGCATACTCATTTGGGGAGTTTGGGAAATTGTAATGTTATTTGGAGGTGTAAAAATGGTAGAATCCCGTAGCTGTTAAAGGAATTTTGGGCAGATAACTACTTGATCGATCGATCGATCCAAGCATGTCTATCGATCAACCCACTTCTTCGATCGATCGACCCCTCTAGAATAAAAAGTGAAGTATTTTTCCTTTAAATAATTGAATAACTTCCAACCTTTATAACTCTTTAGTGATGATTGATTGAGCATATTGGTACTTAGGGAAGACCAATATGATGGTATTTGAGGCCCGAAAAATTATTAGGTTTAATTGAGGTTAAGTGGTAGACTTACGAATATCCGACTAATGAGGTACGATTGTAAGTCTGAGAACCTGAATATATTTTACTCCAATTATAATTTGAGGTTAAAGACTGAAAGGGGAAAACTTTAAATACTGAGATAACCTTAGAGACTAGCGGGGGACTTAGTAGCCTTTTGTGATAGGATATGTACTCGGAGCTACGTCGAGAAATATCGCGTTAAAATCTATTGTGTAGAATAAATGGGACAATATTATTATATGTGTGAGTCATACGATATGGGTCTGGAATATACCTATACTAAAATGATGATTATCTAAGTTGTGTGATTACTTAGTATCTGGATTATTGTGTGTACGACATACCTACCATACTTGCTATCACAGGAGGTTAGTTTTCAAAAAAGGACCATATTATCTTTATGTGCCTTCGAGGGGGATTTAGTTTGGTACCTTAAGGACATAGGACTGTGAATGACTTATTTACGAGTTGATAAGTCACCTGACCATGGGAGCGTAGGGATGTGTGCGTGACCTATGGGTATGTGAACTATGTTCGCCTCTAATATGTGTGATTTGTATTGAGATGATTCCTGAGTGATTCGGAACACTTGATCCTTACGTACGTGATGTACATGGATTTGATAGCAAAGTATGTGTGCACCGCAGCTTAGCCTAGGGGTGCAATATATGTATATATGTACTGAGAGTGATTTATATATGTACTTGTGACTAGTTCACTATTGCTTAGTTGATGTGAATAACGAAGATATAAATATTGAATGGGCTAAGAATGTGAGAATTTAAATAACACTTGAGATAAGTAATTTAATGAATATGAAAATGGGATATAAATATGACTTGTTTGGGTGTTATGAGTAGATACCCTATGTTAGAATGCGAAAGCAGGAGTGGTACAGACTAGTTAGTTAGCGGCATAACTAGGATCGGTTAAGGGTATACGTTAGGCATGCACATTAGTTGAGGGGTGAGAAACTCATGTGAGAGTACGCAACTAACATGTTTAATATATGTGTTGTTTAATATTATAATTTAAACACTTGCTATATTTTAAAAAAAAATTCACCTCCGGCTCTGACCCGTTTTCCTCCAAATCTATTTTGTTTGTAAAAACCTTTTAGGTGCCCAACCACAGGATCCCCAAGCATAGAAGTTTTATTCTGAAGACGTGATGTAGTTGATGTGGAAGCTACAGGATCTCGGTATTAGACGCCTCCACATTTATCTTTGATTCCTTCAGAGTCATTCATATCAGTCAGGGCATGTTACCCATTCTTATTTAGAGGTTGTAGATAAAGACTTTCATTATTTCAGATATTGGTTTATTTATTCAAACTCTTGTATTGGGACTTTATTTTACTCTGGTATTATTGGAGTGTTTGCTCCAGACTCAGTTTAATTCTTTACGTTGGTTATTCATATGAGATTGTTTATGCAATTGATGGTTGATGATTTAATTCTTGGTTAATTGTTAACTTATTTAATAAAATTTGGCATCTCCCTATTTTAAATATTAGGTGGCTAGTAATTAGTTAAATGTTTTCGATAGTGATGCTAAGATTGAACCAATTTGATATTATGTATTAATTTAATAAAGGAGTAGCTACCTGGTATTTAATTAGACGGGGTGTCACAGAGATACCATGAATAACAAGAAATTTAGGGTGCGGATTATTACAAATCTTCTCACCAGCATTTAAATAGAGAGGCAATGGAGATTTCAATAATTTTTTAAAAGGGTCAGACAGTGTCCGGAGGTAAAGGATCGATGATAAAATTCACAAACTTCGTAACCGGTGAGAGGGATACGAATAACGAAAAGGGTTTGTAAGTGGATAATAGACCCGTGAGTAGAAAATACAAGCGGAGATAGTAGATCTAGCTAGGGTTACTGGTGTCGTTCTCGTCAAGGTTTTACACTTACAATTTGGTATCAATGCTCTCGTGAGAAAGGAGCTAAGGTAATTAGAGAATCTAATAGAAGAGTAAGACCGAATTTATGTGCTAGTGAGGCACCGATGGAAGAGATACCCAGTAGTGGACCCAGATTAATGATTAAGATCAATAGAATTTATACCAAGTGATGGTGGGTTCTGTCAAGACCATCCAGTCCATCAACAAGTCACATAGGACCAGCGGAGCCAAAGGGACATTAGGGGTAGCAATCAGGGTCAAGACTACGAGGTCCGTGAGAAGGAAAACCCCGACATGGCTGGCGGGGCCAGAGAAAGGGAATGACAGAGAGAGGTGTCTTATGTGTAAAAGAGTGGAAACACGTGGGTGGATATTGTCAGCAATGAGTCAAGGTACATGATCGGGATTCCTAGTAGGAGCAACAGTTAGAGAAGTTTTTAGATTGGTTAGGACAAGGGTGTTATGTCCAGTAACTATTTGAGATGCCAGTGTTATGGGCAACTGAAACTACGAGTTTTATTCCGATATGATTGGGGTCTATTTTTTTGTGATGCGAGCGAGTCACAGTAATGTCTAAGTACTAAATTCGTGTGAGAAATGGATTTAGTGGAGGTATCATTAATATCACTAGTATGTGTATATTTACCATGGAATAGTGGGGCGCTCTTCAGTTCCACATGTAAAGGAACGGGTGGGTACATTGAGATGATATATATTTTTCTGAGGATTAACTCATTTGAGAGGTGCTATTTGAGGTGTGGTTTTAACTTGGGTATGGACGAGTTCGCAATGGTGGGCAGTTATAGCAAGGCTATCGTGTTCGTTATTCCAAGGCAGGATGTATATTTTTGTGGCGCCCCACCTAAAAGAGGGTTGATCTCGCGATAATATTTTTATGAAGTAGACTTCAGAGGGCACAGTTGTCTAATTATATTGGATCCCGGTGCCTAAGGACTCTTACTGATGAGATGCAGGGTATGTCGGGTTACCGTGGCAGGGAGAAATTTAGCTTGTTATTAATTTAGCGTTGAAGACTTAGTGATAGTGCGAGTGCAGTAGTATATGAATCCTTTAGAGATGCGGGAGTCCATGATTAGATGTGTGAGTATAGGGACAGAGGTTGAGTGTCCCAGGTGTATGCTTTGGGTTCTGCAAAAATTGAGGACTAGCAATGCTGAAAAATAGTGCATTGGGAAAACCACTTTTGGACCTTACTGGGAGGTATTATTCGCATAAGCCTTAATAAAATGTAGGAAGTGTGAAGATGTCATTGGAGTCTAGGTCATAGAATTTAATTATAATGAGTAAACGTGTGGAGAAAATGCGTTTAGCAGAGAGCCACTAAGAGATAGGGCCAGTGGAGCCGAAAAGTGTTGCGAAAGAAACACTGCAAAGATTTACACCACGAGTTGATAGGTGGGGAAATCTCGGGAAGAATTGAATAATAATTGGTAAGGTCATCGAAAATACCCGAAGGATATAGCTACGCCGAGAATGCGGGGGCCGAGCTTGAGATAAAGTATGTTTTTTTTGTTTTTTTGTTTTTTTTTTACAAAAAATAAAAGATTTGATGGAAAGAAAATTTAGGATTTTATAAGGAACCCCATTACACAGAAATTTTTCTAAAATTAGGGATACCTATTCTATCCATTGAAAGTAAGCCCTTTATCATACCAGGGAGAGATGAAAAGGAGCTATAATTAACAGAGTTTTAAGAAGAAGAAGCCAATGAATCAGGTACAGTATTAAGTTCTCTCCAACAATGGGAAATTTTGAGAGACCGGTCTGAAAGAATGTTATCCAAGATGTCCTGAATAGCCCATGGAGGTTTACCTTTATTGACTATTAATTCAACCAAGATTTTAGAATCTGATTCCACCATAACGAGCTCCAAATTAATCTTGAGATCCCTGCATATGTTAATACCCTCCATAATTGCATTGTCTTCAGCAAATAATGAGGTACTAACCCCCATGAATTTGCTTAATCCCCCTACAAAATGCCCTATAAAGTCTCTTAAAACACCCCCAATACCACTTGGACCTGAGTTTCCCTGGGATGCACCATCAACATTGAGCTTAAACAATCCTTCAACTGGTTTAGACCAGACGCATTTTGTAAGCTTCAATTGAGCATGTTCGATTCTAATCTGGAACCAAGATATAGTATAGCTATCATCCGCTTTACATCTATCTTTAAACACAAGAACTGAACACAAATCAATTAAAGCAGATATAACATTATTAATTATGGATCTAGCTCACACAGGAGTGTTCTCAAAATGTTTTTGATTTCAAGCCTTCCAGATTTCCCACATAATTAGTTTTGGAAGATATGAAAAAATGAAGGATTGATGGTCTCTATTTGGCATGTTCAACCACCAAGACATAAGAAGAGCTCTGCAAGAAACCATTTTCATCTTGATACCAAGTCTATCCCCAAAAAAATTCCAAACTTCTTGAGCTATGAGACATTTACACATCAGGTGTTCTGTAGTTTCTACGTCCTCTTCACAGTTCCTACAAAGGGAAACAAGTCTAATACCAATGGATTGAATAATCTCATCAGTAGGAATGAATTTGTGCATGACTTTCCAAATAAATATGGAATTTTTTTTTTGGACAGAAATTAGACCATATAAATTTCCAGCTCTAAGTCGATGGTCTAGTCTGCCTGATGCAATTATAAGCAGACTTAAGGTTGAAATCCCCTGAGTTTGATGGAAGCCATATCTGTCTATCTTCATTTATAAGCTCAGAAACTGTTTCTTTAACAGATATAATTCTCTTGAATTCTTTAGACCCTTTAGAGCTAGATGAGATATCTCCAAATTTGTTTCTCATGAATTTATTCCATATACCAGTATCAAATTTCCACTTCCAATAAAGCTTAATTCTTGAGGCTTTTATAATATCTTCTATATTTCTGATACTGAGACCTCCTTCCTCAATGGTAAAACAAACATTGTCCCATTTTTTCCACTGGTATTTCTTTTTAGATGAAAAAACACCCCACCAAAATTTACTTAGCAAAGTTTTGATTATGTTAATCACAGCTTTTGGGGGCGAAAATGACTGCAAGAATGTGGAGGGGAATAGATGATAAAACATGTTTGATAAGTTTGTTACGTATGAGATGATCTAAGGATTGTGCAAATATGCACAAATTATAGGCAATATTGTTAGGGGTGAGACGTCTTGGGTATGAGTCGATCTCATTTTCGGGGGGAACTATGACTGCCTCCGCTACGTTTACTTTATTTTATGATTCGGGGAGCTAACCATGTTCGGGGTCCGGGTGGATGATTATACTTAGAAATGATAACATTTTAAAGAAACATCCGATGAGTGCCTACTCGGGAGGATGGTTATATATTTACGACATGTGTGTGAATGTTGTAATATGATGATACGTTATATATGGGTAAGATACATTATGTGAATTGTATTGATTATATATAACACATGATTATGTTATATGATCCCAAATGAGAAATGGTTAATTAAGTTAATGTGATAAATAACTTATAAATCATATATTAAACGTACTCGGGCTAGAGTAGTGTGACAAGAAGGTTATTATCAAGAACTAGTTACGGGGTAGGTGACTAGGTGGGTTATATAGGAAAGCGTTAGGTGTGCAAAATATTTTAGGGGTGAGTCGGTCCTCAAGGGAGTGAGACACTAGCTTAAATATGAAGATCATCCATGCATTTTAATTTACTACAATTTAATTCACTTGTTAAATATTTCAAAATATTTTGGGTTCTAACCCTTGCTATAAAATATTTTCAAAACTTTTTAGGTGCCTAGTCACAGGGTCGCCAGACTTGTTCTATTTCAGGGTTACGCAGCTGCGACATATGTGGATGTTGCAGGATTTTGACTTAGCTGCTTCAGTCATTTCATTCCTAGAGTAGGATGCAGTTAGTATTTCATCTGGGCATGTCACCCTAGTTATTTTCATTTTGTTTCAACCAGCTGATGTAATTAGTTTATTCTTGTGGTTTGCATTTTTGGAATTTGGTGTGAAGCCGGTGGTTTTCTCGACAAGAATTATATTTATTCCTTTCCTTTATTATTTGAATTAGTGTTTATGTGATTGTTTTATCATATATTATTTCGCATGTTGTTAGAATTGTTCAATTAAAAGATAAAATTTGACACCGTTTCTTTTGAATACTAGGTGATTAGTAAGTTTTAAAAAAAATTCGACGGTGATGCTAAGAATAAACCAGATGCGATTCCTATTTAATTTGATAGAGGACTGATAACCTGGTATTAATTAGGCGGGGTGTCACATACCGTGTGTAATGTAATCGAGTTGTGAAATGATTTGCATAAATTGTGCACGTTAGTTCAAATCTCAATAGGGACCACTCTTAAGAAATGAAGTCGCTCTGAAGCTTTATGTCTGGGGTTAATCAAAACATGTTGTAATAAAGAATAATTGTAATAGGAATAAAAGCCATGCATATGTCAGTGGTGAAAGGTGTATGTTTTATAACGAAAAAAATATAATCTCTGGAAAGGAGCTGTCTACTAAAGGATGTAAGTTAAAATTGCATTATTTTCTTTTGGTGGGTTGACCTTTTGCAATTTTCGTAGGACTTTTAGGCAAAAAATGGATGATTGGGTGATCTTTCGAGACTTTATTTTGAAAAGAGGTGGATAATTTTGAAGAATTTATTTATTTGGTATACTCTCTCTTTTTTAATCCTATATTTTTGTTTTTCTTTGGGGGGGATTTTTCTTTTCAACTGCTTTTTCATTTTTTTTCTTAATTGTCCTCTACTTTTTCCCTTCTTTTTCCAACCCTTTATTTTAATTTTTGAGTTTATTTTTGCATCAATTTTTGAAAAGTTAGTGATGTGGAAGGGAAAATTGAATTGCATAAATCATTTGTTGGGGTCAACCGAGACTTTAAATCTCTAAGAACTATTCAATAAAAAAGCCTTTTGGTAAGATAATCAAAAGAAAGATTTAGAGATTACCAACGAGTTAAAACAAATGAATAAGAATTTATGATTGTCTGTATCAGTGAGAAAGGAGAGATAACTCAAATGTTCACAAGGTGTGTAAACCTATGTTTTTAAATTTATTGGTCACTCACTCGTTTAGAAAATATGCAAGTAGCTATGTTTACAGTGAAAATACATCATTATATAATTAAAGTGTAGTATAAATCTGATTGAAGACGGTTAAAGGACTACCGAGTTTTTTTTATTAAGTAAAGACAAAGACATGCATAGTTTATTACAACTAAAGAAGAAAACCTAAATAATTTTTTTAATTTTTATATATTTTTTAAATTAATATAAAATATAAATTCTTGATTGATAATAATATGCAACTTACATGATTCATATTAACACTCTCTAACTAGATTTTTTCTTTGTCATCAATGTTAAAATTTAAAACAATGTCTGAATCAAAGGATAAAAATAGGACCTATAGATGATTCGCTTTACAGATAGTGACATTTTTCCTAGAACACATGTTAGTATCAAGCATAATGATATATCAACAATGCATATAGCATAATCAACACACTTTCATAGAATGGCTTTAGTACTAAAAGTTTGCGTTTTAGTACAAAATTGTTGACTCTAAGTCAACTTGTATTTAGGAAATCCTACTAATACTAACACTAACTAATACTACCCAATTTTAAGTTGTACAGCTCCGTCGGATAGATTCGAATTTGGGATCGGATTGATCCAAAATGACCCTATTTTTTTCTAAGCTAGCAAAAATAACTATGTGCAATTAACCATTTAATGCATAAATTTCTATATAGTAAAAGTCAAAAAATTGGGGGGTCCACAACACGATTTCTTGAGCTTGTGGGATTAATTGGGGACCCTCACTTGATTGCATGCCTCTTGGAAAATAAGAATTCCATTTATGCAATGAAGGACATGTTTTTAGCAGAAAAATGAACCATCGCCAACTTTAGGAAAAATAAATAGGTGGGTAATGTTTATTTGGATATGACGGTAGACAGGTACAAATGGGTCCTAAGAAAGTCAAAATTTTCTCCCAATGATTTTTCTAATGGAATGGGAAGTAAATCACATTTGGATAAAATCTCCATCACCGAGAGAATTTTAAGCAAACACTTTTTAAGTATAACAACATTCAACTGATTCTTGATTTAGTAGTAATGCTTTGATAATGGTCGAAAAAAATGAGAGGAAAGAAAATTAACCTCGATATATTTATCAATATCAAGCGTGGGTTGAATTTCTCCAAAGTCAGAGTCATTTTTAATGAATTGATTTGCAGAAAGGGTTGATGTGAAACATAAATTTTCACAAAAGAATTCAATTTATTAATAATTGTCTCTAATTTAATAGCCTCAACATTTTGCAATTTTTCTAGGATTGGAAGTAACTGTGTGAGGGAAGCTTCGATTTCTTTTAGTTATTGGGTTATTCAGTACACGTTTTGTTCCATGTTGGTCAATCTTTAATCAAAATCCTCAAATTCGTCATATGTATAAAAACATTTCCTATTTTTTATAGTCTTGCAAGAATGGCGATCAATTTCTACGTTTCTATGATTTTGCAAGTTCTCACCAAAATGTATCGATTTTGGGGTAAGTTCTTCATAACAAAAAGTGTAAGAACCATTATTGTAACTATTTTTAAAATTTTCATTATGACAATTTTAAGGGTTATTATTATAATAATTTGGAAAATTATTATCATAATAATTTTGAATATTATTATCATAAAAATTTTGTGATCCGTTATCCTAATAATTATTTTCATAAGTTTTATTATGAATGATTTTCGTAAATTTACGTGTAAGCACCCATAAGAATGGGCCCTAGGGAACTTTGAAAATTATTGTTATAGTAAAACTGAAAACCGTTATCAAAACTATTGTTATTATCGCAAGAATTAAAGTAAGTCATGCTTACCAAAAAAATGGCTCATTAATGGAATTTTAACAAAGTGGTGATCATTTTTTCAGGTGTCTAGGAGCTCAAATGTGCATATGGAAAAAAAATTAGTATAAAAAAGAGTGAAAAATATGTACAAAGTTGTATATCAACAAAATTCTAAACTACACACTCCCCGACAGCAACGCCATTTTGATCATGTGGAAATCAATTAGTCATTGTTTGGTTTACCGCCTCAAGACAAAAACCTGAACTTTAGCTGCATTTTTTTAGTAAGTATAATATTTAATAAGTATAATGTAGGTTTCGGGTATCGAATCCACAGTGAATGCGTGCTAAAACTTAATTGATTTAAGACTTCAAATAAAGTGTAAAAGGTGATTTTTGGATTTTAGTCTTAACATAATTTTATTCGTAAAATAAAAGCGAGGGAAGTTGTGGATAACTTTTTTGACCTCTAAAATATGTGAATCCAAGCTATGAAGATTACAGTTGCTTTAATGGTTACACTTTCACTTAGGCAAGCTATCAAACATGCAAGGTATGAGTCTTATATGTAATATGAAAATTTTAATCACAAGAGTGTTAATATCTAGCATACATTTCATCTCATACTAAGAGTTTGAAAACAAATAATTTTTTATATTATATGTGAAATTTCAAAGTATTAAATTCAATATATATTTAGTTATGAATATACATATATACTTTAAAATTCTCAAAGGAAAACATTATTTTTAAATAGGTGGGATAATAATCCACAACCTAGTTAACTAGTGAGATATATTTATAAATGCGGTAAACTAATTATCAAAGTAATAAAATAATTATAAAAGCAATAAATTAATTAATAAAGCAATTAAATTAATTAATAAAGGAATTAAATTAATTAATAAATAATTAATAAAAATTAAAACTTTGTTAAACTAAAGAATAGAACAAAGTTATGGAGAGAGAAAGGAGATGGTTAATTGGTGTGTTGAAATAAGAGAAGGGAGGCTCCTATTTATAGCAAAAATACGAATCGGATCGATTCGAAAAAAGGGTCAGATCGATCTGAATCTTGTTGACTTGTTGGCTTTTAGGCTGACTTCGTGATGAAGTCTTTGACTTTTGGCTTTTCTTTGGTGCCAACTTTCACTCGTCATAACTTCTTCGTTAGACATCTGATTGATGTGTCATTTGAACTTATGCGTTCATTGTTTCGAGGCCGACAATATTTATGAAGGGTATGAGTTCGACACTGTCTTTATAAAATTCTCTTTATACCCTTGGACGCACGTTTGCAGATGTTTCTTACTCAGAATGCTACCAAATGTCATTCACATTTAACTTTTAAAACCCTATAACTACACCAAAATACCTTATGCAAGCGATTAACTAGGAAAATTAGTTTATTTAGTAAAAGAGCGTAATTACGGGTTTTACGATTTAGTATAAGCTAAAATGTGGAGAAAAGGGGAAATATATACAATAAATGTGACTAATCACTCACATATATATATATACATACATATGTGTATATATACATACATATGTGTATATATATATATATGTGTATATATATATAGAGAGAGAGAGAGAGAGACTCCTATGTACACTATGTTTGCACATCATTTTTTTTTAAATAGTAAAAAAAATATTTTTGAGTTGATTTTTTGTGTGATACTTAAACATTTCAAGAAACCCATATAAAAAAATTCAGCTAAAAAGAACTTGTTTTGCTATTTTTATAAAATCGGTCAAACTTTCAATGTTTTTAAGCACTTTAAAGCTGCAAAAGTTTGACCGATTTTTTAAAGAATTTTTTTATATGGGTCCGTTGAAATGTTTAAGTGTCAAATAAAAAAAATCAATACAAAATATATTTTTTAATATTTTAAAAAAATTAGTGTGCGCCAGTAAGTGTACAAACTTAGTGTGCCAGGAGCTTGCCCCTATATATATATATATAAACTTACACACACACACACACATGAAACTAAACCAACGGTCATCCTATTTACACACACACACATCTATTATTTGACCGTTGGTTTAGTTTCGTGTGTGTGTGTGTTTGTAAGTTTATATATATATATAGGAAGAGGATCACAAGTGGACCAAAAGAATGGACTTTTTAATGGACTTAACAAAAAAGACTAATAACCCACTAATTTTAATTCCTTGGTGTAATGGGTCCGCGCCAGCGGCACCCAATATTAGTGGGTTATTAGTCTTTTTTGTTAAGTCCATTAAAAAGTCCATTCTTTTGGTCCACTTGTGAACCTCTCCCTATATATATATATATATCCCCACATATAGTTATGTAAAAAAATCAATAATGTATGTGGTATCCCACTCCATTATAATTAATCGTACTCGTACCATCCCAATCCGACGATGAATCTTATCGAATACCTAATCCCGAATATATAACACATAATTATAAATCTATAATACACACATTGGATATACATAGCACTCGCATATCCTATCTTTTCTTAATTCCAAACTAGATTATTAAAATAATTTAAGGTTTATTGTTCAAACCCTAATTAATCATGTGTTTTACCCCCCCCCCTAATGCACGCGCGCGCGCACACACACACACACACACACACACATATATATATACACCTCTAGTTATATATTTATATAACATGAAATCCCACCCTAAAGTTCTAGGAAGAAAACAAAAGAAACAAAGAAAGGAGGGTAAAAACTAAAAATAAATAAAAAAATAAAAGGTATGTGCACCAACTCTCCCCACCGTTATGGTGGCAAGGAAGGGGATCTTTAGTGTCCCAGTTAGTGTTTTGTAGAGGACTCACTCCTCCGCCATAGCGGGTGGTCTCTTAAGGCCCTAAAAATCTGTCATTTTCTATGAATTTCAATCCAGATTAATTTTCCACCATTAAACCTATGTATAACCTTTATTTTAAATCCAAATTAAGCCATGTTTCTTCCAACATATTCTAAATTGAAATCCTCACAACATAATATTAACATCCCATATATTATTTCACCAAAGGTTCCATTTTATGCTACACCCATTACGGATTAATTTCCATAGTTTTTCCACCATTATTTACGTTTATTTCATAACATATATATATGTGAGTGAAACTATAAAGCAATCACAGGATGAATATGAAAATTTCACATATATAACACACAAATATATGTGGTTCGATAAATTGTCTACATCCACAGAGAGGTCACTGTATTTTTATTAGTTTCTCTCAAAGTTTCGAGATTATCTCTCCCTTGGCCCTGGGGTGTGGGCTATATTTATAGTCGTTTAAAAGTTTAGTAATTAAATAAGCCAGGAACTCCCTTGGCATAAGAGAAGCTCGTGTGGGGATTCCCTGAATATCTCATCCGAGATTTTTGGTAACCAATATGAGCTAATTGCAGGTCGTGATTGCCTTGTAATTATCCACGTGATAAATGTTGGTGTTAATTTTCTTTATTGGTAAGTTGGTCGGGCGTGCCCCTATCACTGTTAGGCTTGGTCGGCCAATCCTGAATTAGGCTCAATTATATTTTGGTCCCCATAAAATATATATATATGTACTAAACATGAGTTTTAATCATTAGAACAAGCATATAGTCACAGATTAATCAAGTTTTTAACATAAACTTTATAAAGATCAAATTTTCTTAACAAAACGTTCCAAGTTAAATCTTTAATCTGTCTTATCCCATTACCACATATGCTTAACAATGAAATTTGCATAAAATAATAAGATTTTACTCCTAAATCATGCTCCTACCTAGTTGATTTAAAATCAGAAATGAAATCATAAATAGATTGCATTAAAACAATAAGCAAATAGTATTTCCTGCCTTAAAATAAGCTTGATATTTTATTAGTTCTTCTTCTGCCTTCCTCTTCTCCCAAAGTTTGCCTCTTGTTTCTAGAGTTTTAATTATGATGTATTAAGATGATTAATGGAGTTTATTAACATATTTATAACCCTAATCCCGCATGTCTACTATGAGTCCACCTTTGGATCACTAAATAAGTCCAAAACACTTACCTAATACTCTTAAAATTTGGACCAAAGGTGCATTTACATCCCTAGCGCAAATTGCCACATTAAAAATACCATCCGGGTCAACTGTATTCCCCCCAGAGTCTAGTCCAAATATAGCAACCCAAACTATCAAATTAATTACAACCGAGTAATATAAATTACGAGTTATCACATCGTATTTAAAATTATCATATTAAATTTCAGTTAATAATCCAAACCAATTAAACTAAAATAATTACCCGTTAATTTTCCTGAGTAATTATTACTAATCAATTAAATAATAATTTATTTTAAAAAATATGGGGTATTGCATTCCATTTTAAACTCCACTTGTCACAATACGTAAATGTAAAGCTAGGTGGTGACAAATGGTTGTTTTTACAATTTAAATTTATAAGATAAGATGTTAGAGGAGGTATCATATTCGATTTTATGAGGATGTTTGATTAGGATAGTTTTTTATGTACTATTATTATGTATTTATCTCTTTCAATTGAATCAGTGGAAGTTATTATCACATCACTTTTATACTCTGATACTCCAAAATTACTTTTTCTAACTCTTTGTTTACGTATTTTTGAGATACTTGTAAGATGACCAATAACACTTGTGGAGTGATAAGAGTCCTACACTATAGTGCTAATATGTAATAGCTATTCTCGTAAATTAATAGGCGTCTGTCACATTTGTGGTTTATTTGGATATTATCTTATGTTCTTGGAATCTTCAATTTTGTAGACTTAAGAGATGTGGAATTTGATGAGTACAGATCTTCATATTTTTGGGATTTATAATATAAGACAAACTTTAATATATGTAGAATTTAATGAGTTTTTATCCCTGCTCAATAGTCTCAATGTGAATAGAAGAAAGTGGTGACATTTATCTTTGAGGATCAAATTACAAGTCCAATTTTGAGTTATTGGTAACCCAACATCCCATATAAAGTTTTGCTATAACTAATTCTTCTGAGAAAAGTACATACTTGTATACACATAAGATGCTTTATTGTTAAATATTTTGAATAAGTCAATTAATATGGAATAATGATCCATGAACTATTTGGAAAGGATAACTTGCTATAAAAAAATAAAGGATATTCAAATGCCTCTACATTTTTTTAATTAAAAACAAGATGATATAGAGGCCCTCTCCTGTAAGGACTCCTTATGGTGCAGACCCCAGTACATACCATTTTTTTTAAAATAGTAGAAACGTGAATTTTTTGATGAAACTTCATGGATATGATCTCCATGGTGAGAAGATAATCTCTAAAAAAAATTCATCAAAAAATTCAATAAAACAACCGTTGAGATGAGGTTATATGTTAAAAAAATGTTATAAATATGCATTTTCGACCGTTGAAATGTTGGCGATCATCTCACCCACTTTTTGATTGAATTTCTTAATGAACCTTCATGGATATGATCTCGATAGTGAGAATGTCATATCCATGAAGTTTCATCAAATAATTCAATAAATAAAGAGGCTGGCGCCGACCCAACATTTCAACGGTAGAAAATGCATATTTATACCATTTTTTTACATATCACCTCATATCAACGATTTTTTTTGAAATTTTTGACGAAAAAAAAATGGAAAGGATCTTCTCACCGTGGAGATCATATCCTTGAAGTTTCATCAAAAAATTCATTTTTTTACTATTTAAAAAAATAGTATGTACCGAGGTCTGCACTATAAGGAGTCCTTACATGAGACTTTCTGTATATATATATATATATATATACACACAACACTATGGCTGCAAACGAACCGAGCCGAGTCAAGTTCGATCCTGACCTACCAAAGCTCATTTATTGAACGAGCTAAAATTATGTTCAAGCTCAGTTCAATCAATAAATGAATGAGTCGAACATGAGACTTAAACGAACCTTGAGCAACTTGATTTTAAAAGGCCTACTAGAGCTGGTTTATGACTTAAAACCAGAACACAAGTCGAGCTCAAGCCGATCCCAATTTATGATGCTTAGATTCAGTACCACCAGATAAGTGATGATGAGCTCAAACAGTAGTAGCCATGGCAGTCATGGAGATATGTATGTATAAGTATATAGAAGGAGGTGAGTATAAGAGGAATAAGACAATGATGTATAGTGGTTCAGCCAATTGGGCCTACATCCACTGTGAGTGTGTGATCCACTAAGTATGGGCACTAATGGCCTTGGATACAATGCACATAAGCTCACTTTCTCTCTCTACTGTGTGTATAAGTAGAGTTTCATCTAGGGTTACAATTCTCGATCGACCCCCCTGTAGGGTTGTAGGTGACAAGTATATATAGGTCTTGGGGGGTGGAGTGCACCCCCCAAGTATACATGGTGCATGTGAATGATGATCTAGCCAATCTCATGTTGACACCTGTAGATGCCAAATGATGACATAATATTCCCTCACGTGAGGGGGTGATTCTGTTATAACGATCTTCCACGTGCCATATGAGCCTCATGCGTCTCCCAAACCACGCGCTGTGATGATGTCACCCTCGGCCTGTGATATGAGGCCGGGGGCAAAGTTCCTTCCGGTAGTGGGTCTGGCCCAATTTGGGCCTCGTACTATCGTACCCTCGGAGGGTCGTCTGGGCCTGATGAGGGGTCGGCCCCTTGGAGGGTCGTCTGGGCCTGATGAGGGGTCGGCCCCTTAAAGGGTCGTCTGGACCATTGACCCTTATTAGCCGAGGGTTGTTTTTACCAAATTAATGGTTTTTAAGATAATGTTCTCCCTCATCTTTCTTGAGGGCAAAGGTGGGGTCGTCCTCACCATTGACCCTCATTATAGCCGACGGTGGACTTAGCGAGCATTACCCCAATCACACTTGCTTTAATCTAACACAAAATGAGGGACCAATGTGACATTCTCATTAACTTTCCAAGTGTTCTGTTGGAGCAACACATTTATTACAACTGTCGTCCGATAGGACTTTACAAAATTATTGATAGTATTTCTTCAAATGATCTGCATTCCAGGGGTTGAAAAAGGGTTCCCCTTCTAGGTTTTCTAGTCTATAGGTTCCAGGGACAACTTCATCGATGACCCTATATGGGCCATGCCAATTTGGATGCAGCTTGTTGGGCTTCTGCCAAGTCTTTTTTAGGACTAAGTCCCCCACTTCAATCGGCCTCTGCTTTACCCTTTGGTTGTAAAACCTTGTGGTTCTCTGCTGGTAGGCGTCTTTCCTTATCTCGGCGTCTTCCCTCCTTTCCTCAATCAGGTCTAAGTCAAGTCTCCTCTCCTCCATATTTTTCCGGGGGTCATACATTTGGACCCTATGAGTAGGAAACCCAATCTCGGTGGGGATGACGGCTTCTGAGCCATAAGCCAGTATGAACGGGGTTTCTCCGGTAGAGGTCTTTGTCGTCATCCTGTAGACCCATCCTCAACCCATCTTCCTTTTGCCTCTTCAAGTCTCTTCTTGATCCCGTCTAGGATCGTCCTGTTTGTAACTTCCGTTTGTCCATTGGCCTGAGGTCGGCCTGGGGTAGAGAAGAATTATTTGATACTCACCCTTTCACAGTAGTTCTCTAGAGATGTATTCTTTAATTGAATCCTGTTATCCGAGATGAGGGTGTTGGGGAGATCATATCTGCATATAATATTTTTTCAAATAAACTGGAAGGTCTTCTGCTCAGTAATCGTGACCATTGGCTCTGCCTCCACCCATTTTGAAAAATAGTCAATGGTCATGATGAGGAACCGATAGTTATTGATGGCCCTAGGCAAGGGGCCTACTAGGTCGATCCCCCACACTGCAAATGGCCATGGGGATGTAATGGAGGTAAGAGGCTGATGGGGCTGGTGTGGGATGGTGGCAAATCTTTGACATATATCACACTTTTTACATATGTTGTGGCATCCTTCCCCAAGGTCGGCCACCAGTACCCCTGGGTGACCACCCTCTTCGCTAGTGACCTGCCTCCAATGTGGCTTGAACATGATCCTTCGTGCACGTCTTACAAAATGGATGGGACTTTAGATGGGTGCACACACCTAAGTAAGGGGAGCAAAAACCCCTTTTTGTACAAGGTGTCCCCAATGACAGTGAACTTTGCAGCTCGGTATCTCAACTTCTTCCTTTCTTGCCTTGCTTCGGGCATCTCCCCCTCTTTAATGTATCTGATCAGAGGGTCCATCCATGAAGCTTCCTCAGAAATATTCAGGCAAGTGTTAAGTGTTCCCTCACATCTTCGATAGTTGGTCGAAGTATAATTTCCACTGGGACTGTCCTCCTGATAACTGTCCTAGTCGCCGAGGCCAACCTAGCAAGGGCATCAGCTCGACCATTGTCGAGCCTAGGTATCCTCTTCAATTTTACTTCTCTGAAGATCTTCAATAGCGACCTCACCTTTTCAAGGTACTTGGCCATCCGATCGTCCTTGGCCTCGTAGTCTCCTAGTATCTGATTTACTACAAGACTTGAATCACTATGGACCAAAATCTAGCCGACACTAAGAGACTTGGCCAAGGAGAGTCCTGCTATCAGGGCCTCATATTCGGACTCGTTGTTGAAGGCTTTGAAGTTGAACCTCAGGGTGTACTCAATGTCTATGCCATCGGGTGCTGATACTATCAGTCCAGCCCCACTTCCGCTATCGCAGGAGGACCCGTCCACGAAGAGGCTCCACACAGTATCTTCTGAAAAATTTCCATTGGTGAGGGACCCCTGTCTAAAGAGATAACTTCCCTCTTCATTTTCAACCACCTTTTCTCTAGCGGTTCTTGTCTCAGCCTTATCTGCGGGTGTGTCGGTGAGTCTTCCCTATAGGGTATCTGTCTTCCCAAGGCTCTCATCTTTAGTTTCATCATCTTCCCAAGTAAATTCATCCATGAAATCTGCTAATGCTTGCCCCTTGATGGCCTTCCTAGGTTGATACACAATGTCAAACTCCCCCAACTCTATGGCCCAGGACATTAACCTCCCTGATTTTTCTGGCTTGTACAAGACCTGCCTAAGAGGAGAGTCAGTGAGGATGACCATTGTATGGGACTAGAAGTATGGCTTCATCTTTTTTTATGCATGTATCAAGGTGTAGGCTAACTTCTCCATCCTTGGGTACCTTTGCTCTGCCCCCTGGAGTGCCTTACTGTTGAAATACACAGGCTTTTGTACCCCGTCTTCGCCTCTCACAATGGTTGTGCTTATGGATGATTCAAATATAGCTAAGTACACATGTAGCTATTCGCCATGTACTGGCCGGGACAACAGCAGGGGAGACCCCAGGTATGACTTTAACTCCCTTAAAGCCCCATCACACTCTTCGCTCCATTCGAAGGCCTTTCTTAGAATTTTGAAGAACGGTAGACACCTATCTTTGGCTCTGGACACGAACCTATTCAAAGCAGCCACTCGCCCCGTGAGCCTCTGAATGTCTTTAATGGTCCTGGGGGTCTTCATCTCCATAAGGGCCTTTATCTTTTCAGGGTTGGCCTCGATGCCTCTTTGGTTGACAATGAACCCCAAGAACTTCCCTGCTCTGACCCCGAAGACACATTTGGTCAGGTTGAGCTTCATTTGGTACTTGTCCATATTAAAGGTCCTCTCAAGGTCAGCCACATGATCCTCTGCCTTCAATCTTTTGGTCAGCATGTCATCTACATAGACCTCCATAGATCCCCAATTTGGTCTTATAACATTTTATTTACAAGGCGCTAATACGTTGCCCCTGCGTTCTTTAGGCCAAAGGGCATGACCCTATAACATTATGTCCCCTTGTCGGTAATAAAAGCTGTCTTCAGGGTCCATAAAGATCTGGTTGTACCCTAAATAGGCATCCATGAAGCTCATGAGCTCATGCCCTGCGGTAGCGTCTACCATCTGATCAATGTGGGGGAGAGGGAAGCTATCTTTGGGACAATTCTTATTGAGGCCGGTGAAGTCCACACACATTCTCCACTTACCATTGACCTTTGGGACAATGACTGCATTGGATAGCCATTCAGGGTAGATGACCTCTCTGATAAACTCAGCATCTTCCAGCTTTTTAACCTCGTCCCTTATGACCTCATATTTTTCTCGAGAGTAAATTCTCCTCTTCTGCTTTACTGGCTTTGCACCCTCTACCACGTTGAGCTTGTGGCACATGACTCCGGGGTCGATCCCCGGCATATCTGTATGACTCCATTCAAAGACGCTCTGTCTTCTCCTCAACATCTTGATGAGGTCTTCCTTGATGCTTGGCTTCAGAGTCTTGCCGACTTGGATGATTTTTCCCGAGTCATCCTCATTGAGGATGATGGATTCTACCTCTTCCACGGCCTCTCCTTTCTTCAGCTTTGTCTCGTCCCTGGGGTCGAGGGTATCAATATTATAGGTGGTTGTTGCCTTCTTGTGTGCCTCTCTTTCTTCAGCGGAGTTGTAATAACATTCTCGTGCTATCGTCTGGTCTCCCTGAACTTCCCCCACACCGTAAGGGGTTGGAAATTTAATCATCTAATGGACCGTAGACGGCACAGCTTCGAAACCCTTGAGGGCTATCCGCTCCAGTATAATATTGTAGGCTGAAAAGACATGTTCATCCATCATAAAGAAGCTGACCTTCTTGGTAAGCCATCTCGGCCACTCGTCCCCCATCATGACATCGGCCTCATACACTCCAAGGCAATGAACCTTTTCTCCACTGAACCCAATCAATGGGTGATGGTATGGGAAGAGTCTAGCATGACTGAGACCCAAGGCTTTGAAGCACGGATAAAATATCATATCTGCAGAGCGACCCCCGTCTACCAAGATCCTAGGCACCTAACATCCATGTACCCTGGTAGTGATGACGAGAGGGTCATCATGTGGGGCTAAGAGGCCTTTGAATTCCATTCTTGAGAACCCCACTATCAGAGTATCCATATCGACCTTCTTTCTCTTTTCTGACTTTGCCTCCAGAGAGGTTGAGTGTACTGTCTTTGTCACTGCCTTAGCTTCAGCTACATGGGCCTTCCTGTCGGCCACCTCCGACCCTCCTCCTTTTAGGCCCCTAGAGATCATCCCCACACCGAGAGAGATCATATTAAGTCTCTTGACAGGGTCGTGGTCGTCTCTTGGCGGGAGGCCAGGGTCGTCCTCATCATTAGAAGGGTGGTCCCCTCTCTTTGGAGGATCTTCTCGGCATGCATCACCTTGCTTCTTTCTGGGGTCATCCCCTTGGCCCCTCTTGAAGGCACTTTTATCAACGTACTTCCTCAGCTTCCCTTCTTTCAACATTTTTTCAATCTCATCTTTCAGGGCAAAGCATTTGTCTGTCACGTGGCCATGGTCTTGGTGAAATTCACACCACGAGTTTTTGTTCCTCTTGTTGGGGGCTGCCCTCAACTTCTCAGGCCACTTCAAGGACCGGTCACTCTTTATCTCATTGATAATATGTTCACATCTAACCTTCAGAGGGGTGTAATCAGTGAACTTGTCATCCGTAGACCTTTTCTTCCCCTCTTTGTTCTTCTTAGGGTACTTACCCCCACTAGTGCCTCTTTTTTCATCTTCGTGTTTTGCGGCCATCGCCTCTTCGGTATTCATCACCTTTCCTGCCGTCGTCAGCAATTTAGCTATCGTCCTCGGAGGGTCTTCAGCAAGCTTCCATAGCAGCTTCCCCTTCTGAAGTCCTCCAATGAGGGCGGTCATGGTTATGCTCTCCTCATAGTCTTCAACCTCTAACTTTTCTTTGTTGAATCTGGCTATGTAGTCTCTTAGAATCTCATTCTTCCCCTGCTTAACATAGAGCAGGTGTGTGGTCTTCTTCTATGGCCTCACCCCAAAGTAAAAGTTGTGGATGAACCGATCTGCCAACTGCTTAAATTTTTCAATGGAGTTTTTTGGAAGAGACATAAACCAGACATGTGCAACCCCCGTTAGAGTACCAGAGAAGGCATGACACCTCATCTCATCTGAGATAGAGTATATGTCTGTCGCTGATTGATACATCTCAATATGGTGGACAGGGTTGGTACTCCCGTCATATCTTGGGGTGACCATAGGTGGCTTGAACTTTGATGGCGTAGGGAAGTTGAAGCCCATGGAGTATCCCCTCTGAAGAGGGTCCCAGCTCTTCAGTATATCACCGATCCTATCCTCCAACCACTGGATCGAGTCATTCCATGGCCTCATAGGGTCGACTTGGTCGATATTATCCCCTGCCGCCTCTTTGAGGTGGACGCAGGGTTCTCCTGCGGCAGGCCTGCGGCAGCTGTTTACTTCCCCCTGGTCGTCGTCCCTTCCTTAAGGTCGGCCCCCATGGGGTCGGACATCTGCTGCCTCCCTTCTAGACCTCACAGCACTCCTTGATCTAAACAATTCTTCCCATAGGTCATTTACAGGGCCCAGTCTCTCAAAGGCCGGTCCCCGGCTCAGACGATCGAAAGCAGAGCCTCTCGGGCGATCGTCAAGATTTTGCCTTCCACACTTCCCTCTACTCTCCTGGAGAGGTCGTACAGTATTTTTGGAGACCTCATACGGCTCCCAGGATTCTATGGGTGCCTCCTCCCCCTCCAGATCATCATACCTGTCCTCAGGGCAAGGGTTTCCTTGCCTCCCCAGGCATAGATGTCGGGGGTCAGTAACATCCTTCCACCGCTGAGGGGGTGACAGGTATTTGCGTGGTGCCTGGGGTGGTCCCCTGGCCTCATGCTGCCCTGGAGCCGCTGTCGGAGTAATCATCTCAGGTGAGACCCCTGGTGGTCTTAGTATGTTCTGGCTGAGAGCTGTGAACTGCTCCTGCATGATCCACTGGCTTACTGCCAGAGACTTCAAGGCTGCTGCCACATCAGCCATATCAGACTAAGGTGGTGGCTGACTAGAACTGGTTCCTATTCCACTATTCGGTGGAGGAAGTGGTGGTGGTGGCATCTCTGGTGCCATGTGCTTGAGCTATGAAGAGCTGAACTGAAGAAAAGACTGGTGAGATTGAGAACCTTAATGGGTCTCTTTCAATGGTGAAACATCTCCACACAGGGGGAGAACTGGCTCACCACTAGAGTGCCCAGTGAGGTCAAGTTGTACAAAGGAAGAGATGTCTTCTCGTTCCCACAGACGATGCCAAACTGATGATGCTTAGATTCAGCACCACCAGATAAGTGATGATGAGCTCAAACAGTAGTAGCTATGGTAGCCATGGAGATATGTATGTATAAGTATATAGAAGGAGGTGAGTATAAGAGGAATAAGACAATGATGTATAGTGGTTCAGCCAATTGGGCCTACATCCACTGTGAGTGTGTGATCCACTAAGTATGGGCACTAATGGCCTTGGATACAGTGCACATAAGCTCACTTTCTTTCTCTATTGTGTGTATAAGTAGAGTTTCATCTAGGGTTACAATTCTCGATCGATCCCCCTGTAGGGTTGTAGGTGATAAGTATATATAGGTCTTGGGGGGTGTAGTGCACCCCCAAAGTATGCATGGTGCATGTGAATGATGATCTAGCCAATCTCCTGTTGACACCTGTAGATGCCAAATGATGACATAATATTCCCTCACGTGAGGGGGTGATTCTGTTATAACGGTCTTCCACGTGCCATATGAGCCTCACGCGCACTGTTCCACGCGTCTCCCAAACCACACGCTGTGATGATGTCACCCTCGGCCTATGATATGAGGCCGAGGGCAAAGTTCCTTTCGGTAGTGGGTCTGGCCCAATTTGGGCCTCGTACTGTCGTACCCTCTGAGGGTCATCCGATCCTGATGAGGGGTCGTCCCCTTGCAGGGTCGTCTGGGCCTGATGAGGTGTCGGCCCCTTGGAGGGTCGTCTGGACCATGATGAGGGGTCGTCCCCTTGAAGGGTCTTCTAGGCGTAATGAGGGGTGGCCCCTTGAAGGGTCATCTGGGCCTGATGAGAGGTCGTCCCCTTGAAGGTTCGTCTGGGCCTGATGAGGGGTCGGCCCCTTAAAGGGTCGTCTGGACCATGATGAGGGGTCGGCCCATTGAAGGGTCGTCTGGACCATGATGAGGGGTCGGATGATATATGTTGAGAGGTCGGCTCCCTGGAGGGTCATCTGGGCTTCGTCCAGTTGCAGGGTGCCCTCGGCTTGGCCGAAGGTACATATGGGTATATCACCAATGATCATAATTTTTTTAAAAAGCTCAAAATCATGTTTAAGTTTGGTTCGTTTTCTTAACAAATGAGCCTAGATCGAGTTTTAATCGAGCCAAGCTTGATTTGTTCATGAACAGCTTGGTTCGTTTGCATCCCTAACCAACACATATCCCGACACCCATCAAATCAGCACCTATGCCTAGTTATTGATAATAAAGGAGTGAGTTGGTCCCTTGAAACTCTTTGAAATTAAAATTCTAAGGAAAGCTATAAATTTAAATGTCCCACAAGTCCTCCTTCTACATCTCCTTGTTGTCTAAAGTTCTCTCATTTATTTCATTCCAAACATACCAAGCCACGCACAAAGATATACAAGACCACATGCTTTTCCTGTTCTTAATAGTTCTTATGCTCAAAAGATCCATGACTAAAAATTTAGACTTTGATTTGGGCAAAACACCAACAATATAAAGCTTAAAAACTATTTTATCCCCCAAAATATGGTAAAGTTGCAATGTCGAAGGGACATAGTCAATATCTCTGTCCATACTTTTGCATAGGATACATCAAAAGGTTGTAAAGAAGTGTTTAGTCATTTAGATTACAGTACGTCCTAAGTGTTTACCTTTTTAGAGCAACCAACCATGTATAAATTTGGGAGTACTTCTATTATAACATAATTTTTAACATATTTTTTTATCAAAATTACACGTGGCAGCGTGTTATTGGTATGTTCTTTAGTCCCACTGGCGTGGACCCCACAAAAGAACCAATAGAAACCCTTCACTTCATTCGGTAATTCCACTTTCGGTCAAAAATTCAGTCCCAATATCATTTTCGATAAATTTGGACTTTTGAAGGGACATCATAATTTCAAATTCCCTAAAAAGTGAAATGTCGAAGATTCACCAAAATGTTCAAAAAAGATTTACATGAAAAAGATCAAGTAATTTACCTACTTACAACCGTTTATAAGAACATTCTCGCAAATATGAACTTTATCTAACATACTAACAAGAGAGGTAAACTCAAGAGTTTCCATATCATTTGGATATCTTCTAAAGAAAGATTCCAAGAAATTGAAAATAGGGTTCGAAGGTAACTAGATATTTGGAATTAAAGTGTAAAAGATAAAGCCTTGGAATTAAAGTGCAAATATTTGGCTCCCCTACCCACTCATCCTCCCAAAATTTAATATTTCCCACATCCTAAACTTTGAGTCAAACATATTTTAGAAAGAGAACCAAGCCTTGAGAAATTGATTTTCACGAGTTTCAGAGAGAACTTTATCGATCACTTTAGAATCCCAACCATTATGAAACTTATATTTACTCCTAATGTTGTAGGCCCAAAGATATTCTTGTTCTAAAGGGAACTGCATACCCATTTCCCTAAAGATCTCAACTTATTTTCCTCAAATTACCCTTATTTTTTTAATTACATACCGCTCAATTTACCGGATGGTCTTTTTTCCCTACGCCTTTCTATCATCATAATAAATTTATCATTAATATTTCCATCTCTTATGGGAAGGCTTTCTAAGACACAATTCACAAGAGTAATCCTAGACCTCTTAAAATACAACACAGCACGATAACACAACACAACACAAATTTATAGTTAATAGATCTAGGTTTATCGTTTTTGAGTCAATACCGGGTCAACATGATAGACCCGTTAAGATAACGATTCAGATCTAATCATTTTGAAACAATTGATTAGACCTATTTTCACCCATTAAAATCTGTTAACTCTACCCTAACTCTTTGCTTCTTAATTATGTTTAATAAATTTTATAATATTTGTAACTTTCAGTAAGGAACATTTTGTTGTTCAAATCCTATTACTATTGACATTTGGGTTTAGGTTTTGCTAAATAATATTAGTTACTTAACGGATGTTAATGATTTGGGTTGTGTGGCCCGTTAATACTAATGTTTCGGGCTTCGATTTGTTCTTTGGAACCGATTTGTTAATGGATCGTGTATGGATTTAGGATTTTTTACCATATCATACGACACGAACACGGCTCAACATGGCCCGTCGATAATTCTAGGTAAGCCTACCTCTTGTAGGTAAACATCCCTTCTTCCACCCATTCAATCTTTAGGAAAGTCTTTCCATAATTGATTCCCCAAAAGAAAAGTATCATAGGCTCCCCCCAAGGCATACCCAAGTAATCCATGGACCGCGAACCGTGGCATACGCAACCTTATTTGCTCAATTTGATAATTTATCCCCGTTGAAATTAATGCCTACCAATTTTTCAACTTATTTACCAAACTACACATATGAAAACCAAAAAATCATATTTTGATTATGAAGTTCCCATTTTTCCAAAGCAGTTCATTTTTGTAGAAAGAGACAAGAGGTTTGATGCAATACTCCTTTATTTTTTTTATTTTTTTCAGATATTTATTTTATGAAATCCAATTCTTTAGAGCAACCACAATGGTGTGGATACCTGCGATAAGCAACTTTACAAAACCACCAACCTTGGTGGGTTTCTCCATAGTGGTGGAAGGCTGGTACAAAATTCTTTTGATCGTATGAAGTTCATGTGGTTCCATATGATTCATTTACCATCGTGGTTATTATTTATGTGCATTTTGTTACTCGCTAAATGTTAATAACATTCTCAGCAAATAATATGAACTTTGTATGATCTTCTTTTGATCGTATGAAGTTCTTATTGTTCCACTATTCTTCCTCTCCCTACGACACGAACGATTTTGGGCCTAGGCGGGGTAGGCGACCATATGGCCCTGATTTTTAAGGGGCCGCCAAGAAAAAAAATTAGGTATATATATAAAAATTAGTATGTATTAGAGAAAATAATGATAAAACATTCAATATTTTTAAATCTAAAAAATAAATAAATTTAAGGGCCCCAAAAATATAAGTGTCACATTTTAAATAATTTACAAAAAAAGGCCCAAAATATATAAAACAAAAACTAATTAAAAATTCAACCCAACTCTCACCCACATCCACTTGCACTCAATTAATACCACATTTATCTTCTTTTTTCATTAACTTGAAATTTACTCTCTCTCTCTCTCTCTCTCTCTCTCTCTCTCTCTCTCTTTATATATATATATATATATATATATATATATACTCTAAAGCTTTCTCTCTACTCTTTATGTTATCTTCTTTTTCCACAAATCAAATACATTTACATACCCACCACCATTATCACCACCACCACCCATTTTAGGACTTACCCCAACCTCCACCCATTTTCAGACTTACCTCCCCCCTCCCCAACCCCCCAACCATTTTCAAAAAAATAGCCCCCCACCCCCACCCCCACCACCCATTTGTTGCCAAAACACCCAAAAATTAAGGGTTTACAAGCCCCTATTTTAAAAAACTACCAAAATCTAGGGTTTGAAAAAAAAAATTGTTAAAAGCCACCAAAGTTAAATCTAGGGATTTTATTTGGGGATGAAATTGAAGAGTTTTAGATTGGGAAAGTAAATCTAGGACTTTTTTCAATGTTTTAGTTATTTCTTCTTATTACTAACTTTTTTGTGTCGTTTTTATAAATTCCACTAATTTGTCACTACAACACCTTGTTAAATGAGTCTCTCAATCAAGTGAAGGTTGATTCAACACAAAAGGTGTTATTGTTCCTCTATTATGTTTTTTCACAATATATTGTGTTTTGTTTGTATGGTTAAATAATATTGTGCTTGTTTGGTTGTTGTATGATTAGTAGTAGTATGCCAACTAGAAAATATCTTTCGGGTCATGAAAAAGGAAAAAGACAAAAGAAAGTTGAAGAAGAAACATAAAAATTTGCGGCTTCACTAAATAAATATTTTAATAAAAAAGCAAAAAATGAAAAATGTGGTAAATGTAGAAAATGAAAATGTGAAAAATATAGAAAATGATGTAGAAAATGAATATGTGAAAAATATTGTAAATGATGTGGATAATGTTATTGAAAATGAATATGTTATTGAAAAATATTGTAAATGATGTGGATAATGTTAGATAATTTTTTATTAATTTTAATTTTGAAAAACTTCTTTCGACTGTGGCAACCGTAACGGGTATTATCAATGTGAATAATGTTATGGTTGGTCTTAGGGGTGAACAAATTGTATTCCATTAAAAACACCTCATTAAGCCATTCCACTCCTTTTCCAACTTTTATGGGAAAAGTTTTTTCTTTTGAATAATGTTTGGACTATGTAATCAAATGATCCATAACTTGTATACCACCTCAAAGGAATAGTTTATATACCACCTCAAAGGAATATTTAGAAAATTATCCTGGGTGGGGCACAAATTATTGTCAGGGCCAAAAAAAGATTAGGGTTATTTTTACATTTTTACAAATATTTAATTGATAATTTAGGCCCCGTTTAGTTGTTCCAAAATTGTAAATTGACTCATTAATGAATTGGTCCATTTACAATTGATCCATTAATTGTGTTTGGTTTCATTAATTAAATGATTCATTAATTGCTCCATTTTATCTCATATGTAAAATCTGAAATTGGATCATTTAACAAAAAACGTGAAATGCATCCATTTGAAATAGAAGTCACACAAAGTGCATGCTCCTCTCTCTTTATCCCTCACTCCCTCCCCCCCCCCCCCCCCCCCCCCACACTCCTCCCTCCCCTTCTCTTTTAATTTTCTTTATTTGTTTTTATCTTTTTTTTCCATAAAACCTTAACATTAATTTTAGATTACCAAACGTTGCTTAAAATTGGATTTAAACTCATTTCAAATTCACTCATTTACAATTCACAATGAATCAATTTACATAACCAAACAATTTTTACAACCAAGTAGGGCCTTATATTTTTATAAAATTATAACTCAAATAAATCATCGGATACAATAACACAAATTCAACGCTCCGTCTTATATTTGAGATATTGTTTTTTATTGAAATAAGAACCAAAAATGTTTAAATTAGCAATTCATCACTTCAAGTTGTAAATTTCTTCTTTTTTTTTTTGTAAAACGGTAATATATTAGAACTAGGTTAAGCCCAAAGAAAATACAGAATAGGAGAAACTTGAACAAACCGACTAGGACTCAAACCAACAAACTAAACCCCAGGCCCACAAATAGAAAATAAAAACGATCGAGAACCGATACCAACACAACCGATCCAAACAATTACAGCGGGCCTAAAAAAGGGCAAGACCCGAGACATACCACGAAAACTCTGGAAACAAAACACGCGTCAACCAATCACACCCACAAGCCATGCGACAGAAAAGAAAATAATACAACACTAAGAGCATCCCTTATTCACAGGGTATATTTGATATAAACTAGTCGAAATATACACTAGTGTATACCAGAAAAGTGTTGTGGGTAAAACAAAATTTAACCAAATATACCCTATATTCATATAAAACGACATCGTAATTTCTTGGTTGAGGAGATCCTTGGGCAGAACATCATGTTCCGCTTAAGGGTATATCAAAATTTATTTTTCCTCCCCAAAATTGTTATCTTATTATGTTTAGCCCCAAAATTTAATAACCCAACTACCTTACCAACTATTCAACCACCAATTTAATATTTTGTAGCCCTATTTATCTCCCCACACCGTAAATAGTACCGTTGGAAGTAAAAAAAATAACACTAATTGTTAACAGTTTGGACGAACAAAAGATTTGGGGGGTAGAAAGTGGAGTTTTGAAAATATAGGCAAAGCCTTAAGCGGAACATGATGTTCCATTTTAGACAAATTTTATTTTTCTTCCGCGGGGCCCACATAGCAGCTGCTAGTCCATTGCCAAATTTGTTATTTTTGGGTGTACCAAATGCTATATATGAGTATATAGCCTACCCACAGCAAACCCCATTACCGTATATTTACACAATTGGCATACCCATAAGGGATACTCTAACAAAACAAGCAACCAAAACTATTTAACTCATTAGAACAAAAATAAAACCATCAACAGCCATCTCAAAACCATACTTCTCAAGAAGATGAACCAATAATCAGGCCTATATACACCATACAACCTCACACTAAACCATCACAAGATCTCAATCCCCAGGACAAAACACCCACAAACCACATTGTGCAATAACCTAGATCTCATCTTCAAACAACGAATAAACTCCACCATCTAAACCAGAGAAAGATCAGACCAGCAACCATATACAACAATATCAAGCACAAAGACAATCACAAGAAACCCATCAACCCAGCACTTCCAATGGTACTGGAGTTGAAACATAACTATGCAGGAACGAATTCTTGAGAAGCCACACACCAGCAGAAGAAAGAGAAGCCCAGATCTAGAACAACATCACCATTAGATAACAAGATAAGCTATAAATAACCACCTTTACTCAATTATCAACACATTTGACATATACTCACTAGTTTCAAGCATGGTTCTCAAGAAACACCAAACAACAGCAAGGGGAACTGGGAGAAACCACATCACTCTCCACACAAATGCTGCCAAGTAATTACCTAAGCATTTTATCAGACAAGCCATACCCTTTTCAAGAAATACCCATCTGCATGTCATGTTAAAAGTAGAATCCTCAATTTCTTCCACTAGATTTTCAATTTGCCCATTTCTAGAGTTAGATATCCTATTGTTCCTTTCCTTCTAAATGAAATAGTCCACAATTGATAAAATGAGCTTCCAGACTTTATTTCGAAATTTTTGTTGTTGGTCATTAATAAAACTGATTTCCTGCATGATTTTAGTAGCTAGTCTTCTCACACCCATTTTGTTGTAACATCTTTCCCACACTTGTTTAGAATAGGGACATAAAAAGAACAAATGATCCCTGGATTCCACTTCATGGTTACTGATTCGTATCAAATATTACATATTTTTGCCCGTTATCTTTATGCATTCTAGCACTTTTACGGTCCTTAATGCCTATATTTATGCTCATTAACTAGACAACCTTGGATTTGGAGATATACATGTTTTGCAGGGGTTAATTGTGCTTTTGTAGGTATTGGAACGCTAAAAGTGAGGATCCGTTGCATTTCGGAGAAGTTCCATCGTCGGGCGCTACTTCAAGGGCATTTTAGTCAATTCACAATTCTTCTCCAACTCTTGTAAATTCCACATATGCATAGTTCGTTGAGTTAGCATCGCATGTTCGCAAACGCTGCGTCGTTTGGAGTTCGAACGAAGAAGATATGCCCGTTTTTGTTTTGCAATCCTTTCCCCCTCATTATGGACCAAAGGAGGCCAGAAAACAAAGTACCGGTCGACCGCGTCCCTTGGACCGATCGACCACGGTTTCATATTTTGCTGTGGGAAGGAGACAGTAGGTTTTTGCTTGAAGTACCGGTCGATCGTGCCCCTATGACCGGTCGATCGGTTAAGCCAGATATTTTGAGATCTTTCCTTTTTCTTTTCTTTTTCCTTTATTTCTTTTGTAACTTACTATATAAACCAACTTTGGTTTCTATTTCATATATACATTCATATATTAGGTTTTAGAAGATAGTTTAGGTTAGGGTTTGGACATTGAGAGCTCATTCTTCTTCCTCTCTTGGTTTGACACCCATTTAGGTTGTAAGTGTGCACTATTCATCTTCCCTACCAATTAGTATAGCTTGTTTTTCTTTAATTATTGCTTTGTTAATTAGGTTTACATGCTTTATTTACATGCTTTGATTACTCGCTTTCTAGTGTAGTTTTACCGCGTTTATTTACTCGCTTTATTTATCGCATTTTTAACATGCTTTCTAGCTAATTTAAATTAGGTTGTGCTTGAATTGAACTAACTCGAGTTGACGCGTTGCTTGGCTTTGGTGATGGTGTTTACGGGTCTATTTCGAGTGCGTTGTCCTAGTTATTGCGCTTAGGGGATTTGACGAGGTATATCATGTATGCTCCGTGCTTATGACCTTGCGTGCGTAATTTTCAGGATATTTGTTGATGCCAAAATCTTATTAGGCTTTTATGAGGATTTAGGGGCGTGACAACCCTTGGTTCAATTAAATGTCGAAACGAGATGCATTCTAAATAACTCGTCGACCTATGTATCCATTTTATACAAATTAACTCGGGTGAGGGATATTCGATGCAACCTATAGTTTTTACCGCTTTCTTAATCTAGTTTAATTTACCCTCGCCTAGATTACTATTTACCTTTCATGCATATTTTTCTTTTTAGTTTGTAATCATCTTTTGCACTTTTATTTCGGAGTATTAAATCATATAAATTCTAGCATCTCGTCCCTGTGGATTTTCGATACCCGACTTTCTGATGTGCTTGCCCCGCAAGTGTAGTAGTAATTTAGGTTTGTTTGTATAGTCGCGGTGAGACAGAAAACAACGACTGTGCACTTACACGCGCACACTTATCGCATCGCTATCAAAATGGTGCCGTTGTCGGGGACTTGATGTTTTAGACTTTATTTGATTTAGTATTTCATAGTATTTTCTTTCTATTTGTATTATTTGCTAATCTTTTACAGGACTTCCACATTTGAGCACTTAGAAACGCTCAAATTTTTCCCGCGCGCACTTACTTTGTGGAATCCGCCACTTCGAGCCATTTTTGGGGGTAAGCATGTCTTATTCCAATTCTTTCGGTAATCCTTGTTATAATTTTCAAAATTTTCGCAAACCTATGACTTTCGGTGAATATTTAGAATCTCAAAGTATAACAAATTCAAATATGACTTTGGGTGAGTATAACGAAAGTCAAACTTAGGTTATTGGAATTGTGATGATGATGATAATGATTTTGGGCCTTTACCTCCTTATAATAGGAATTTTGAAACAAATTCGAATAGTTTTCAAAATTTCTATAATAATGAGCTGTCGTTTAAGTCCGATGGTAATTTTTAAAATTCCCATTTTCATGCATCCGCGCCTCGACCTATGACATTCGGTGAGGGTTTGCATATGTATGAGAATGAGAAAATTAAAACTCGCTATCGGGAAGAAAATCGTTTGTGAGAACATGACTTGGATTTACTTTTTGAGTCCGATGACGATTTTGCTTAAAAGACTTTTGAAGTCGAGGAATGTTTTGAACCAAATGAGGTACTTGTGCCTACTTTGGAACAAACCATTATAGACTTTGCCCATCTCGTAATAGATATTCAAAGAGAGGATGAAAATGACGCAATATCTATTTGCAATGAAATGATTTCTTCTTTGGCCCCCAAAGAAGAACATTTCATTGAAAATGATATTATTTCCTTCGAAACTCAAACTTCATGCGATGATGATTCATCTCATGAGTTTGAATTTCTTTCATCCCCATTTTCAGTCTATATTATCTCACAGTCACAAGTACCCGATGATTCCGTTTCAAACTTTGATGTTTTAAACCTTTTCGACGATGAGGAGTACTTGCTCAAGTCACCTTCCACGATCGCATCTTTGCCTTCGTGTGCGACGCCTCCCATTCCAATTTCAAAATTCTTGTGAGGATATTCGGCTTTTCTCGGTCCCCACATGTTTTTGTCACCCGTTCAATCCAAACCCCCCATCGTCCCTCCAAAACTTTTAATTGGCGATGGTTCATTTCTTCCGCCTTACACATGCCTTCCTTTGTTTAAATGGAATTCATATTTTTTGGAAGGCATGCTTGTATGTGAGGGTACACCGGTTATCCTCCAAAGTCAAATTGTTTTTACGGTGGACCCTCAGCTATTTAGACTTCTAGTGTACAGTTAGTGTGAAGCCTAAATAGTAGGTTGTATATAGTTAGCTTTCTTTCTTTTTATTTTTTCTTTCCTTTTTAATTTAGTTTAGTGTAATTAGTTAACTTTTTGTTATTTGTTTTTGCTATGCTCGCTACTAACTTATTTTGTAGATTCTTTGGACTTGTTCTTATGGGGATCGCTCCAATTTTGGGTAATATCACTCTTTTCCTCTCTTTGACTTGGTTCTTAATTCACATTGAGGACAATGTCAAGTTTTAAGTTAGGGGTGTGGGATATTCTATCCATTTCTTTTGTTAGTCCATGTTTTTGCTCACATGTTAGTTGCTTAGTATGCTTTTATTAGAAAAATTCAAAAATTTCAAAAATATTTTCTTTCTTTTTTTCTCTTTTTTTGGCCATTTTGCCTTTATTTCCGATGATAAATTTCAATAATTGCCCGATCCAATAAACAACCCATTGATGCATGTTCTCGATTTTAGAAGTTATTAGACTTTAGTCTCAATTATTGATATTATGATTAACTTCATGAATTAAACTTTAATCCCATGAGCACATACACTTTTATGGTTCTATTGATTTGGTTTAAGATTTTTATAACTCGATAATCTTTTGTTGCATTGTATATACTTACACCGAGTAAGCTTTGTACCTTTCGTCGTTTGTGAGTGTATACACTATTCTTTTCTCATTGAAAATGTTGAATTCGTTGGTAATCTCTCTATTCTTTCATTTAATCGTTAATTAATTGAGTTCATACTTGAAATGTGTTACTTGATCATGATTTTCATATATTGTTTTGATTCGAGAATTGCGTAAACTTTTTAAAATGATCATAGGCCCTCTTTGTTATATCACCCATATTAGCCTTGACCTCACCGTTATATGTTTACCCTCGTTAACCCCTTTGAGCCTAAATATAGCCTTTCGTTTCATAACACAAATCGCATAACCAACTATAAATTGGAGTTTTAGCCCATACATACACTTTCCACACCTTTATTTGGAATGTTAGTTGGGATTGAATGTTTTTATTATGATGTCGGTTGCAATTTAGGCATATGAGAGTTTGATAAGTAAAGAAAAGAAAGTAGTGAAAAAAGTGAAGAAAAAGAGAAAGCAAAAAAGAAAAAGAAAAGAAAGAGAAAGTTGTATATGTTGTATATAGTTCAATAAGCTTTGATTACTCTCCCCGATGATATATCTAATGCCTTTTTGGAACTTGTTTTCCAACTTTTGATATTTTTCGCATTTTTCCATTATCCTGAGTTTTCAGCCCAAACACATTGAGTCCGTACATATATTCCTTTCATTTCGTACCCTAGCCTAGCCTACATTACAACCCTATAAAGTCCTATGTGATCTTAAAGTGTATTTAATTTAAAATTCATAATAATTTTGATAATCTGTGAAAATGAATTTCGCTTCCCTTAATGTGCAGTACCTTTCATTGAGATTACATTTTTGATTTTATATATAGCGTTCTTCATTTGTGACATGTGCGCAGCCTAGTTTCCATTTACATTTACTCTCTGTGCCCGCATGTCCCGTGTGTTAAATCCCTGTTTCGAGTGAAATCACTTATTGAGTGTAATGCCCATGAGGATTGAATATATGCTTGCTTTAATTTTTATTCGGTTTATATAAGTCTTTGCCAAATCACACTTTTCATGTGCTCGCTCCCCTCCCATATTTTAAGGTTTCAATTCTATGAGGTGCATTCTATAATGTTAATGATTTTGAATTTTGTTTGAATTCGTTCATTGTGCTAATAACATGTTAAAATCTTGTTCGTATTGTTGGGCTTTTCGCATGTTGGGTTGGGCATATTTGAGGAAACCATATGATGTTTGAGGGTTTCATCTCTGAAAACCCTCACGAGACGACACTCGTCCACTAGGGTAACCTAGGGGTTTAACGGCTTACAGCATATGCTAAATGCAATCGTGTTCCCTACGAAAGTGGCAATTATATTTCGATGCATATATACGTTTTCTATTTCAATCTGAGGACTGGGTTTGTTTGTTTCATCACTAGGGACTAGCAATGTCTAAGTTCGGGGGTGTGATACATCGCGAATATTGCATATTTGCACCATTTATCTTTATGCATTCTAGCACTTTTACGTTCTTAATATCTATATTTATGCTCGTTAACCAGACAACCTCGGATTTTGACATATATATGTTTTGCAGGGGTTAATTATGCTTTTGTAGGTATTGGAACGCTAAAAGTGAGGTTCAGTTGCATTCCGGAGAAGTTTCGTCGTCGAATGCTTGGATTGAACTCACCTAAGGTTGATTTGGTTGGTTTTCTTTGGTGATGGAGTTTGCGGGTCTATTTCGAGTGCGTTGTCCTAGTTATTATGCCTAGGTGATTTGACGGGATATATCATGTATGCTCCGTGCTTACGACCTTGTGTGCGTAATTTTCGGGGTATTTGTTGACGTTAAAATCTTATTAGACTTTTATGCGAATTTAGGGGTGTGACAACTCTTGATTTAATTAACTATCGAAATGAGATGCAAATTTAATAACTCGTCGACCCATGTAACCATTTTATACTAATTAACTCGGGTGAGGGATATCCGACGCAACCTATTATTTTTATTCGTTTTGTTAACGTAGTTTAAATACACTCGCCTAGTTTAATCTTTTATTTTTATTATCTTTTCCTTTTTGTTAAAATTATCTTTTACACTTTTATTTTAGAAGTATTAAACCAATTAAATTCTAGCAACTTGTCTTTGTCGATTCGATACCCGGACCGGTCGCTATACTCCCTTAAAAGAGTGTAGTCATAGTTTAGGTTTTTGTATAGAGTTGGTGAGCCGAATAACAATCGACCGGCGCGTAGGTGACTCTCGCGCCGTGACGAAACCCCGCCTATCAAGTAACAATAGTTTTGGATAAGTCAATAAGAGCTTCAGAAATAAGATTAGGGAAGTTCCACTCAAATTCAGAAATATATTCACCGGCTTTGCAATTTATATGACTAGCAACATCATAAATCACCCTTTCATCATAGACATCTAACAAAGAGCCCTTTTCATTGGAATCTATCAACCCAAAATAAAGTATCCTTGCCATTACCAATATAATAGGAGATTAGGTTCTTGGATTCATTTCTGATTTTTAGAATTTTCTTCATAGTCCAAGAATGCTCAGGTTTACCTATAACTCTCCAGAAGCTTTCGCCTTTAAGGGCAATAGTATGAATCCATTTCACCCACAAAGAATCTTTTTTCCTGGCAATATCCCAAATATTCCTCAACATACAAGTCATGTTCCATTCATAGAGATTTTTAATACCCAACCCTCACTTAAGGGAAAACACGCATCATTCCATGCAATTTTGGCCCCGTGATTCTTCAAATCCACTCCAGACCAGTTAAAGTGACTAATAATTTGATCAAACTCCTTAATGACTTTTTTAGGAAGGATAAACAAATTTATCCAGTAACTTTGCATACTTCTAAGGACTGAGATGGCAAGTTGGACTCTACCCGCATATGAAAGCCATCTATTGGTCCAGGATTTAACATTTCCCATAATTTTCTCAATAAGGGAAGATTTAAGTCTAGTATTAATCAGAGGCACACCCAAATATTTCAATGGGAGCTTTCCTTTATTCATACTCATAATGTTGCATAGTTGATCTTCCACATTTTTGTCAATCCCAACAAAAAATATCTCACATTTAGATTTACTAGGCCCCAGACCAGACATTGATTTAAATTTTCTAAGGGCGTTGTCAATTATTTTCAGGGTATTCTCTTCAGGTCTAGCCAGAATTAATAGATCATTAGCAAAAAAACGTGGGGTAGATTTAGGTGCTCACATTTGGGATGGAATTCAAACCCTTCTTCCTTTGATGCTTCATCCATTATCCAAGAGAAGGATTCCATAACTAAGATAAAAAGACTAGGAGATATAAGATCCCCTTGCCTCAAATCATTAGATCCTCTAAAATAACCATTCAATCCACCATTCACATTAATAGAAAATGATGTGGTCTGCACACATTCCATAATCCAATTAATCATAATAGTGGAAAAATTCATAGTAATCAGAACATCCCTTATGAAGCTCCACCTGACAGAGTCATAGGCTTTCATTATATCTATTTTCATAGCACATCTAGGAATTTTCCCTCCTTTATGGTAACCTTTGATAATTTCCTGCATTAAGGGAACATTATCTCCTATGTTTCTTCCTTTAACAAAAGCAGATTGTTTATTGCTGACCAGAGAAGGCATGACAACCTTTAGTCTTCTCACCATAATTTTTTATATGACTTTGTGGATGATATTGCAGGAGGCATTGGCTCTAAAATCTTTCATTGTACTAGGATTAAGCACTTTAGGAATAAGACTGATAATGGTGCTATTACATTCATTAAGAAATCTTCCTTGATTAAAAAACCCTTGAACAGCATCAATAATATCATCCCCCACAGCATCCCAATTCTCTTTGAAAAAACCAACACTATACCCATTAGCCCAGGGGCTTTTTTGGAATAAATATCAAATATGGCCTCCTAGACAACTCCCTCTAATCTATTATATACCTCTAATACGTTAGTATTAGAGGTTTAAATGTTCTTTAAATGCTGAACAAGTCCCCTACGTTCTTTACTCAACAAAAGTTGAAGTGGCTCTTTACCATTTACTCGGTTATACAAACTGTATGGTCTTTCCCATTCCCCCTTATATGAACTCCAAAAGTCCTACATTAATCGATTGGGCCAACCTAGGGGTGTTAGTTATTTTCGAACTTCCGAATTTTTCGTTTTTCGATCCGAATTTTTCCAATTTTGGCACCATTTCCGAATTTTTTGATTCCGAATTTTTCGAAAAAAATTGGAATGGAATTGAAAATCATATATGGATTCCGAATTTCCGATCCGAATTTTCCAATACCACGCCGATCCGATCCATCCAAAATATTTTCCAAAATAATAATATTTTTGTTTATTTTAATACATTTTTACTACCCTTATTTATATATAAAATTTATTATTTATTAGTTTAATCTTGACCCTTCATTTAAAACCATCTCAACCAATATATATTAACCTTGTACATCACACTCACCCTAAATTAAAAGAAAACATCCAGAATTATATTCAATTGTTATGGGAATTTAGATTACAAGGATGATTTATATTAAGTTTCCCTCATCTTCCTTTTGTTCATTTTTAGTATCTGAAATACTAATGCACAGGCTCTGCTATAACTTTTAACCATTCTTGCATTTCCTTTTTTTTTAGTAGGTAAACAGTAGTTTTTTTTCTTTCACATGGCTTTGTAGTTTCTTAGTATCATAGTCAAGCATTTATTGATCTTTCTCCAAAATGGTATGAGATGCATAGCTTTGTACTTTATTGCATTTTTAAAATGGTATGAGATGCATAGTCTTGTCATTTACATAGCTCCGTAGTTTATTGCATAGGTGATGAAAAGTGCAGTGTTTGATTTTTATTTTTATTTTTATTTAAAAAATATCCTTTTCAAAAAGGACATTTCCGATATTTTTCGAAAATATTATAACTGATAATTCCGATTATTCCGATATTTTTACGAATAAATAAAATTTTCGAAATTTCCGAATATTTCGAATAGGAAAATAAAATGATTTTTCGATTTTTATTTAGTCCGAATTGGAAAGGATTTTAAAATTCCAAAGATTTTGGAATTTTTTCTGAACAGCCCTATTTCGATCCGATCCGACAATGACCTTTAATTTTTAGTTGTTACAAGTCTTGGATATGTCTCTTGCAGATCAAAGCAAAAGGATTTGTCTTCTAAATTAATTACGTCAATTCCCTAATGGAGGTAAAAGAATAAGGTTGTTAGCATTACCTTTATCAATCCCTAAAACAATAACAGGGACTAATCTCATTATGAGGTTGCTTTTTCCTCATTTCAGAGAATTGTGTAATATATTATTAATATAATATAATCTTGGTTTTCTTTTTTATAGTTTGTTACTTTTCTTTACAAGTGTTTTTTTTACTATTATTTTTCATTAAGTAACGTCCATTTTCTATTATATTCTATTACTTTTCTTCACAAGTTTTTTTAAGTTTTTTTTACCTCAAGTAATGTCCATATTCCATAATATGTTTCTGCTTCACTTATATTTCTACAATTTGATGGGGGCCAATCTTAAGTTAGGTGTGATTGTAGATGTTTCTTGAAAAATCGTCGTATAATTTTTAAAGCTTATTATCTCAAGTTATAATGTGTTACCCCCTTACATTTTGAAGTATAAACAATGTATTTTTTTCAAACCAAACTTTATAGGTAATTAATATAAAGTATTCATATTTGTTGCATAGAAATATAATCTTACTTTTAAAATGCAAATTTTCACATTAATAAGTAATGTCTCCCTACCATAGCTTGAGTTCATTAATCAACCTAAATTCATATATGTCGTAAGTGGCTATTTTATGTCCTTTGACATTCTATTTGGATCCAATTTTCTAAATGCCTCATCTAGATCATAGATCAAATATTAAAAAGGCGAGGAATTCTTCCTCTCCTGGGGTAACTAGAAGTTTTGTAATAGTTTTTATTTAGTTAGTTATTATTTTGCGCCACATTCATCATAAAAATTATTAATTTGTATTCATCATTTTGTCTTTTATTACATAAAACTATTATGTAAAATGATGTTAATTATTTTTATAACAAAGACCATCATAGTAAAGTGACAATATAAGATTATAACATCGAAATCTATATATACTCAAATTTCTCTTAGATTTGTATTTAACATTATAAGGGCGGACTAAAGCCGAGTATTTTTCCCCTTAAAATCAGATGTGTTGTTATTTGTCAAACTTAGTTTTTTTCCTTTAAATCGGATTTTTTTTAATTTTTATAAAACTTTATTTTCATAAAAAGTCTGACCTATTTTTTTCTTTGTTTCTTAAGTATGGATCCGAATGAGTCTAGATACATTCATTTAGAAATGTACATTAAGACATGGAAATAAATATATTTTTTAGATTCACACTTCAGACTAAGTTTTTAAATTTTAGATTCAGACTTCAGATTTTTTTAACATCGAATGAGTTTGTCTTTTTAACAAAAGAAAAAAAATTGTTGTAAAGGTGAGATCGAATTTTTTTAAGTTTTACAATTGATAAAATTGATCGTGTTTAAATAATGATCGAATTTTTTTATTTTTTGGGTAAATCTTAGTCGCTACCCATAGCCCGGTTTTTTTTTTGCACTGAATAATTGTTTTGGGGGGATCGAAATAAATTTTTACTTATGTAAAATATTTTTTTAACCTTTCAATCGATTCTTTTTTAAATACAATAAGGACAATTTTTTTTAAATAAGGACTATCTATAAAGGGGAGGGGGTGAATGTGCAACGAATACGAAAAGATCGATTGGGCATTTTTTTAATTTTGAAAGTCTGAGGCGAGCCATGAAGTTTTTTATGAGATAAATAATCTCAATCTCAAGCAATACTTCACGTGTCCTTTGAAATGGGGCCAAGTTGAGGTCTAGAAGTGTATTATATAATTGATGTTCCGATACAATATTGAAGTGTAAATTTGACATTCCTATATCCATTTAACTTCCATCAACTCATCTAGTGAGATCATTTACATTTAGTATACAAAAGTTTTTCATAGTTGATTTTATATTTTTAAAGCTTTTTTTGTATTTTATCAATCTCTATTGAGGAGTTTAGAAAAGAACTCCACTGATTTCTTTTGTACTTCCTTATGACCCTCCAAAAGTAACCCATTTCCATCTCTGATAATATCCTATTTCTGACAGTATGGCTTTTAACCTTTTTATGAAAATAGGCAGTATTCTTGTCACCCAATCAAGCCACTTAATCCGAATTTTTGTCTATAAAAGTTTTCATCAGCCTCCCTCAGCTCCAAATATTCCATTTTTAACTCTCTTTCTAATAGCTTTAAGCTCAGGATTCTTACTATCAGCTATACATTGTCTCTAAATATCATCATACTCCACCTTTTTCACCAAGACTCTTCTAGAGATATCAGAATAATACCCTTTATTTAATTTCTTGAAATCCTGCTTTAACCCCTTCAACTTTTTCAAAACTTTAAACATACTGATTCCAATGATTTCAACAGCCCACCCATTCTTTAAAATATCTTTAAACTTCTTGTCTTTCATCTAAAAATCAAAAATTTTGAAAGGTTTATTGATTTTTACCTTCTCAAAGATGAGATTTAGGAACAAAGGGGTATGATCAGAAATTTTGGGTAACTCAACCAGGAGATCAAATACATAACTCTGAAACAAATTGTCATTAGCCAAAAGTCTGTCTCTCCTGCTCTGAATGTTAGCATTACCATCTCTCACATTATTCCAAGCGAACCAACAACCATGACCCTTAAGCTCCTCAGTTTGAATATTATTAATACAGTCATTAAATTCATCAATGTCATTCCAATCAACCCCAGCACCTCCATTAAATATATCAAATTAATTCAAACCATTAAATATAAAGTCTAGAATAAATAACAAGAGAATAACACTAACAACCCTAAAAGGCCAAATGTATAAAATATTACCTTCTAAAAGAGGGTTTAAGAATGAAGAGGATCTTTGAGAGATGAGAGCGGGAGAGGGAGAGAGAGAGAGAAGAAACTATAAATGAGGAAAATGAAAAGTGAGTGAGAATCTATAAAATATGCGTGTTTTGAAAGTTTAAAGTAAAAATACATATTTTTATCCTAGACTATAAAACCATATATGTATGTATATATATGTACTAGCTAATGCCCGTGCCCGAGAGCACGGAGATAAATTTGTCCCCGTGATAAAACCCAGCCCATAATAACCCGTCATTTTTTAGAAAAAAAAACTTTAAAAAAAAATAAAAATAATAATTTTTTTTAAATATTTAAAAAAAATTATTATTTTTTTTAAATATTTTAATAAAAAAAATAATAAAATAATAATGTATGTATGTATGCATGCATACATGCATGTGTATGCATGCAAGCATGCAACACATAAAATGCCATGGATGTTTATCATGCATATCTTATCATACATGAGTTACTATTCATAACACCATTGTCTCATATTATATAGATGTATGTGCGTGTGCGTGTGCGTGTGCGTGTGCGTGTGCGTGTGCGTGTGCGTGTGGGTGTGGGTGTGCGTGTGCGTGTGCGTGTGCGTGTGTTTTGAAAATACTAGGGTGGACTTGCTCCCCCCAATCACCAAGTAGCTCCGCCACTGATGATGGATAACTAGTTAGCGAAGGATGTCAACCAAAAATTAGTAGTTTACTTGCTCACGTGCTGCTATTCTATACTGCTTTAACCTCATACCTCCTTCCTGTCCCAAAAACAAAGTCCGGACTTGAAAGTCAAACTTCTCAAGAAAACATTGACTTCAATGCGACTAGGCCTTTCCCTCTTAAAACTTTTGCCATAGCTAATACAGCATGCAATGTCAAAGACTAAACTTCACTCGTACAAAATAGAATGCTAACTGACCGATTCCTGAGAAAAAAAAAATAAGAATGAAGATGGGATGACGACAATTATTTTCGACTAAAAAAGTTGGTTAATATTGACCCGTGATCACTACATTTAGCTCTTGTTGTCCTTTGGAATGTCGAGATCTTTAAATACTGGGCTGTCAACTCCCACTCCCATCGCATTCAAGCCATTGTCAACGTAGACAACAGCTCCAGTGATTGCAGAAGCCAATGGTGATGCCAGAAAAGCAGCAGCATTTCCCACCTCCTCTGTTATATTCAATTCACAGGCTCAGCACTTGCAAGCAAAAAATATATAAAAATAAAGAGAATCTCCAGAATTTTCACATTGTTTGAGGTTTGTCAGGTAAAGGAGAAATATCTCTCTATACGTTCATGCAATATGCATTTCTAGCAAATTTTTATGCAAAAGTTCCACAAAATGGGAGAATTTTTGCCAACTGGCAAAATACAAACACCACATGTTTTGAAGAAATGAAAATGCAAAAGATGTTAGGCAAAAATGTCAAAATACTGATTTTGTGAGTTTGTGAAATTGTCAAATGGTTTTCGTGTGCATCGGCAATAAGTTCAATGATGTTAGGCACAGATTCCACAAGTTGATGTGACAGTTTTGGCGGATTAACCTTTTATTTTTCTATTGGGATTTATTTTGGATGAGAATGTGGATTGACAATTTGAAAGTAATGTCGAAAAAGTTTCGAAGTGTACGTCTCGGTTTTGGGTCTAAAATTGTATATGGACAGGGTTATGGCTTGAGCTATTTTGGTTGCTTCCATATCATCTCACATTCAATAATTTATCGGCTTCCATGTCTATTTGACAAATATTGCACCAAAAAATAATAATGACATGGTTACAATATGAGTAACTCCTATCTCAGATTAACACTCACGATTTCTATTAGGGATACACCTTAACTTAAGAGTCATTTCTCTAAAATCAAAGCTACGAAATTACGTAATTTACAAAGTAGCACATTAACAACACAACCTAACTCATGTTACATTCCTTAATAATAGTTTTGTATCATCATATAATCGGAAACAGCAAATGCATATTTTAAGTGAAGGTTGCATTTGGATGTAAAAAATTTCCTGAAGATGTTTCACTTCTAAACGATGACTCGAGACAGATAAAATCGTTTATAAGGATTGTAATGAAGCACAAACAGAAAGCAGGCAAAATTTAAGGGAAGGTTGACAACTCACCTGCAGATAATTCTTTCTGCAAGGGTGCATTCTCCAAAGAGTAGTCAATCATCATGTCAATAAAACCAATAGCTTTCGCTGCACGACTTCTTAATGGGCCTGATACAGTATTTTAATTCATTAGAATAGTAAACATATCAGGAAAACAATTTTAGCATGTTAATTGTTTAGTGTTTATATACTGCTACAATGGAATCATTAAATTTCGTCTTGAAAGGAACAGATAAAATATTCTCTCTCCAATAAAGAGTCCTACGTTCCTTTTCGTATGTCCCAAATTAAGGATGCGTGTTGGAAATCAATGCATCAAATTACACAATTTGTAAATTTTACCATCGATTATGGTAAAAGTCAAATTTTCTTGATAAGTTTGACTTCCATATGTGGAATCTTAAACAGGGCCAGCCCTGAGAGGAGGCAGCCGTCGCGGCCCCCCAAATTTTGGTCATTTTTAGGAACTCGGAATTTTTAAAACAATATTTTTTATGTACCTTTATTTTGAACTCGTGTAACAACTTAAGCAATAATCCCAATTGGTCGCATGCACTATTAAAGAAACATGAGGTTCCTTGTTCAATGACAAGGGGCTACATTATGTTATTTTATTTTGCATAAAATAAGTATCCTTTGGTCCAATTGTGTGGAGAGCAAGACAACTAACCAGGAAAATGAATTATAATGCCACACTTTAGAGTCCCAATATATTTAAATTTTTAAGTTTCAGATTTAATTACAAATGTTTTTTTTTCTAATTTAGTCAATTTAATTTACATTTTTTTAGTTTATATAAATTAAATTAGTCTAAACCACAAATCAAAATCCCCCAAATAATTTATTTTCTTCTCTTTTTCCTAATGACTAATAAACTCATTTGTATTTGTCAGTTTGAATTCCACACACTTACATGACAGGGATGAAAATATATTGAATTTTATGATAAGAGATAATTATATCTTGTCATAGATATGATAAAAACAAAGAGGCCCATTTCGATAATTTGCCTCGCGCACCTATATTTTCGGGGCTGACCCTGCTCTTAAATTGAGAAGGAGAGAGTAGTAAACTTTTATTCTTCAGAGTTCATACCTTTGTTAAAAGCTGTAAACTTAGTAAAATAAATTATTGGCATTACCTGCAGATATAGTGTTGACTCTGACTTTGTGTTTTCTTCCTGCTTCAAAAGCCAGCACCTTCACCAAACAAACAAATTTGATAATCCATGAGTCCATATGTTCAACATCATCTTAAGAAATAATCATAATGCAAATAAATAAAGAACTCACTTTTGTGTCACTCTCCAAAGCAGCCTTGGCTGAACTCATGCCTCCTCCATATCTGCGTGTACAAAAGGTATGGTTGAGGAAATGCGATCCTAAGTTCCTAGGATAGCCAGAGATGGCATAATGGCCTATTTGAGTAAATAATGGAAAGGAGATTTACCCAGGTATGATCCTTTCAGAAGCAATGTAGGTTAGAGAAATTGTAGCACCACCTGCAAGATCAACACCAATGCTCAAAATTTCGGGGGAAACATTGCTTGGTGGTGCAATAATACAACGAAATTTTCTATTTTATAAAGAATGTGAAAGCTAGAAAGATGATAACGATTCAAAGAGAGCAGTACCTGGATTCATTATTGGAACAAAATGCTTGAGTAAAGAAACAAAGGAATAACTTGATGCAGAGATGGCTGCAAGATAACCATTCCTCGATGTCTCCAATAGTGGCTTGGTAACCTACATGCCATTTTTTAATACTATTTTTATTTTATACGTAAATAAAATATACAGTACTCTATCGTGAAGATGGTGAAACAACACCAGATGCACACGCGCTCGCACACAATTATACCTCGGGTCCATTGGCAAGTGAGTGCACAAGTACGTCGATGGTGCCAAAATCCTCCTTCACAGATTCAGCTACTTCCTGCAAGCCATAACTAATCACTTTCTATTTCTATTGACAGATATTGAGCCCCCCAAGTATAACCATGAAGCTCATTGACCACATACGTTTCAACTGTATCTTGGGGAGTTTGTTTAGAGACTTCATTGTGTTTATTTGGTAGGATTTGAATGTAAGTAACTTGATTTTTTAATTGATTGGAAATGTCAAATACTCTTTTGGGTCGTTTTCCTTGTCACCCTCGTTTGTTTTGTCGCATATCATTTTTGGTTGCAGAGTTTATTTTACTATTATTTTAAATTTCTGCAACACCTTTGTAACATTTTTAACAAATTTTTACGACACTTCTTTCCACAGGGGTGTCCCAGAAAGTGAAAATGGTACCCAGAGTGAGTGATAATACATTGAGCTTTGACACCTAAAGTGATATAGGTCAAAACAAAGGAGCTAAGGAAGCACCTACCATTTTATAACGCCTCTTTGGATCTTTATGGCGCTTTTTGAATATTAATGACACTTTTGGGTGTCACAAATATACTACTGAAATGATGGGAATCCACATTTTATTTTCCTTTTATATTCTTTCATTGTATTTTCTATTTTCTTTTAGTTCTTTTTAGGCCTTTTTTCCTTCTTTAATTAGTTGCCAAGCATGTTTGGGACTAATTAGGTATTCCTTTATTTTAGTAGGCCATTTTAGTCATTTTAGCTAATTACTTGATTAGCAAGTAATTCAGCCCCTATAAATAGGATTGTTTCTCTCATTTGTACTTACTTTTCAATTCTTGAATAGAAGAACTCTTTTGTTTCTCTCTCCAGAAATCAAAGTGCCTTGATTTTTAGGTCATTGACGTGTAGTTCACGTCATGAAAACTTTGGAGCCCAAAGTGAAAGACGGCCAAACTAATGGTAGCCAAAGGCCAAATCACCCAAGAAGGATTTAAATTTTAACCACCTCTTAAACTCTCCTTAAAGTAATTTCATTCTTTGTGATTTCCCCCGTGTAAAGAAGGCTTTTAAGGACATTATTTAGTGACACATAAGGGAATATTTGCAATTATTTCACAGTTTAGATGATTCTATTCAACAATCAGAGGGATATTTGTAATGGATCAAGCAGTAATGAAATTACTTCGTAAACACTGATACCTGAACAGTCCACTTTGAGGACCCCGCATAACGCTTATTTGCTTTCACCTGCACAATGCCACGTATCGTAATTGCACAACCATGATATATTTCATAATTTACTCCACAACCACATTAGAAGCTTCTATCTTACATCTTCAGGAACATCCTCTGGATTATCATAAACTGCATCCAATGGATACACTTTCGAAATTTGCATCATTGAACCATCTGGTAACCTAATAATCAAATACGCATTAGCAGTTACTTGTGAGAGAGAGAGAGAGAAGCCCCCCTGAACTATGCTATCTTTGCAAGGAAACCACTTTGAACTATTTTTAATGCAATCCTGGGGGATTTTTTGGCAACACATCGAGGGAATTGCATTAAGAATAGTTAATGCAACTAAAAACAAAAATCCATTCTTACACGCGTGACTCATCAAATTTCCCACGTCGAAGACTGTTCTCGAAAATGTTCAGTGCCTACATACGTAGACATTCATTTATTAGAAAGAGAATACATTTTGCAGAACCTGATAATCTTTGCAATCACATAATCTCTAAAAAAATGCTAAGATCCATATACATACGGGAACCCATGTACCAACGAGAATTTCAGCTCCAGCAGCAGCAAGAGATTTTGCTATTGCCCACCCATATCCGTTATCATCAGCTATACCAGCAATAAATGCCCTCTTACCTACATATGGGAACCCATGTCGTTATCATGTTCTCACAGTTGCCAAAGATGTATTTCAGTTTTACAGCTATATGCACTAGAAGGAGATTTTGTTTTTCCTTTTTTTTTCTGTTTTTCATTTCCCAATTCCTACTTTTTTAAGGGTGCTGGAATGTCTTGGAGCACCCTGATTATGATAATTTATTTCGCTGTTAAAATTTGATTGGATTTTCAATGTGGAGAAAGAATATTGATTGGCATGTACAAAACACAATTTTACGAACTGGATCAACGGAGGGTAACGTTATTTTATGGGGCAAGGATAAACTTGTGGTAGTAACAAGAAGAGGGTAACATGCTAAGTTGCGTGGCGGTACTTCTCATTTGCAACGTCATCTTTCATTGGCCACGTCGCATATAAGAAGTACTACTGCTAGGCTGCAGTGAGACCATTCTCATACATCAGTGTAATTTCTTTTATTTTACACAATACAACTAAAGTTTTTATCCTAATCACAAATTAGAGTCACAAATTGTGATTTTATACATGTATCACTAAAAAAATATATTTATTATTAGTTTTAAAAATAGCTCGTTTTTGGGCCATATGTTCGGCCAACTATCCCCATTAGAACTGGTCAGCAAGCCTACTGCTTAGGTTCAAGCAGGGCCATTGACTGGTCAACGACCAGCCCTAAATGGCCCAGCTATTATTAGGTCATGGTGTAGAACCAAGCTTGGGAATTAAAGAGCTTGCAATTACCTAAAGAAGAATAAATTAAATCAAAACTCAAATCAATATTCAACATTATTCATCACAAATAGAGCCGTCCTCAATAATGAATATTACAAATATTTATGGACAAAATAAAAACCTAACTCTACTAAGACTAGAATACCAGATTATAATATCTAATTTGAGCAAAATACTAATAAAATACCTAATAATCCTACTAATACCAAAGGCATCCCTACCTTACCCATCACATGGACAATTGCCAATCCTTTTTCTAGATCAAGCTTAATTTTTTACGTCTAAACTCAACCCAATTTCTAATAAGGGCAGCCCAAGCCCTAATAACTTCCAGGCTAACTTTCAGATTTTTCTGGCCTATAATGTTAATAATGGAAAAGACAGGATTAAAGAAACATGAAAATGTCTAACCTCTCAAATCAATAGGCAGTCCTGAGAAAGGCTTGACCTCACTGTCTTCAGACATTGCTTTTGTAACAACCCTTCCAGTTTTCAGAGGAGTAGAGGTGAAACTCTGAGACAATGGCAGCGTTGATGAGATGTGACGAGAGCTTTTAAGCCTTGTACAAGATGCCCCTCTAATTTCAGTACCAATAAATGCAATGCTTGATTTGGATACTTTGCGAGGAGAAAATATGCCGGGCTTTGAGGATACCATGTGCATGCTAGGAGTTGCAGTTGCAGCCATTTCCAATATGTTAAATTACCAAAATAGCGAATAGAAATCTGCAAGAGATACCCAAACAGCAATTAATTGATACATTTGAACGTGCTTAGAGTTTAAAAAACTTGCTTGTGCGAAAAACAAGTGAGAAAATTTTTTTAAAACAGGATAGAATTGATTAACCAACAAAAATATACTTTTCACAACTATTTAGATTGACAAAAGCCTACCACACTCGGATAGTTTATGCGGGACTAAAATGTAAATCACCCCCTAAAATATTGCTCTCATTCCAAATAACCCCTAATCTATGAACACAGGTACAAAAATTTCCTTGACAGTCACTGAAAAGTGTCGCCACTTTTCTTAGCAACACATAGGGGATGATTGCAAGTTATGGGAATATTTTAGGAATTTTTGCAATATTAATAATTTAAAAGAGGTATTTGTAACTAGTGTGATAATTAAAAATAGTTCAGGGGGTTTCTTGATATTTACACTTGAGATACTAACCAAACATTTCTGCCACGAACATATAAGTTGATAACAACTTCATTACATTGTCCAGCATTATATGCCATTTGAATGAAAAATCTAGGGAGGGTAGAACAATGTCTTTCTTTTTTTTTACTTCGGACCCAAGATATTTGTTGCCAAGTTTAAATGAGAAAAAAGAGTAACATTGACATGTAAGATATGGTTAGAATCCTTTCTTACAAAACAAGCTTTAGGTTCACACGTGAAAAGTTCGTAACAGCTTTTCAGGTTCATAAAACTGGCAAAATAGTGCTTAATAATTTATTAACTTTGAAAACATACACCACAAAGTTAATCTCAATATTGCAAAATTGACTTCCACGCAAAACATGCTCGATGGAAAGATTCTACTCAGTACTGTCAAGTCATGCAAAAGATTCTACTTAGGTTTCCAAGTGATGCGCAAGGTGGTAGACCCTCCGATTGAAATGGCTGTGGCACACCTAAGAGGCGTGGCCTGCAGCAAGGTTTGCATCCGCTAGGATTCAAACTTATGAGGTTCATGCTGTACTTATCATGACCCATCCTATTGCTAGACTAACCCATGTTCAAATTTTAGTGTATTTGATCTTTCATTCTTCATGTTTGTTTTTAATAAATTTAAGCATTCATCAAGATTTATCATAGAAGATTCATATGTAATATAAAAAAATGGTGACGTGGATCCATATTACTCATGTTTATGTGTCATTCATCCACATTTAAAATTCCCTTTTTACACAAAAATAAAGGAAATAAACTAAGGGAGCATAAAATTGAATTGTGCATAAATTGTATATAAAACAAGTTTTGACATAGTAATTACACAAGGGGCCTTCAGTCATAGATCCCTCACACTCAACAATTGCGGTATTAATATGTTAATAGTCTTGCATTCTTTTTGGAAATACCATATTAATATGTTACTAGTCCACCACAACGAATCAAATTCCGCAATAGCGAACAAGTCTTGCGATTGGCGATTGGCAATTGACTCGGTGCATTTCCACATAGCAACTTTCAAAATGGGACAGAGGTAGTATTACATTGTGTGTGATTATATAACAAAGTTTATGCCATATTAAAAAATTTAATGTCATATTATAAATATATTTTGTTATATTAGACTATGGACCCTAAACAATTTTTAAGTGTTTGGCTGCACTGCACACAAAAAAATCCTTCACCCTAAGGGCTTTGGACAAGTTCTCTATGTTAGTGTACCTAGTGTACTTTATATTATTGTACTACACATACTCCACCTGTACTACCACACTACATTTGTACTACCACACTGTACTATCGTACTTATAGGTCATGTATGTCCTTGTAGAATCACACAAAAAAATTAATTCAATACATCTCCTTTCCTCCAATTCTCTCTCTCTCCTAATATCATAACATGGTATAAGAGCTATAACGCTCCTGGTGGCCTTCCTATTACAATGCGCAAGTCGCCGCCGCCACACAAATTTCATTGGTGGGATCTCCTCCCGCTACCACCATCGCTCGAGAGATGATCCTTTTTTTTTCGGCCCGAAATCCGACACTTTCCTTGATCCGTGAACTGACCCGGATTGACCCAGATTCAACCCACCTTCTTTTGGGGTTTGTTTGAGCTTATTTGGATTTCCAGCCCATTTTTACTCCGTTTTTCTTCATTCCGCATTTATTTTGGGGTTTTCAGACGTCCTGGATAAATCAGAACCTTAATTTCCTTTTTTCTCCTTTTTTCAACGGTATGGACCACCAAGATATCACTTAACCCATATCTATCACTCTCGATAGTACCAACTACATCCCTTGGTCTCAAGCAATGTCGAGTTTTCTCAAGTGCCGAAACTATGGCGTTATATCACCGGGAGTGTCACTGAACCCACACAGGCCGCGGAGAAAGCTGACGATAACTTTGAAGATGGTCTTGAAGAGTGGGAGTGCAAAAATCATCAGGTAATCATGTGGTTCTGTAATTCCTGTTCACCCTCAATTAGCCGCCAGTTTGGCAGATTTACCACCGCCAAATCTCTTTGGGACTTTCTTCGAGAGAGATATCCTTCATCGCATGAAACAGCAACCTGGACAAACCATCAACAACTTTCTTTCTGAGATGCACTGTGTGTCTGATACCAGTTGACCCCTTCGGAACCCCGCTGAAAGGATCCTACCTATGCTACCAATTTTGTCAACTATTGAGATCGTCAGCAATTGGTTGTCTTTCTTATGGCTCTTCATGATATATTTGAGCATGTTCGTGCATCTCTCCTTCATAGAGATCCTCTCCTACACTGGAGCAAGCAGTTTCAGAACTTCTCTCAGAGAAAACTCGCCTTGGGTACTCATTCGACCTCCTCTCCTGAAGTTATTCTTGCTACTCCCAGAGGTCCACCATCTAAATCCCGCAGTAAACAGTGGAATTCTTCTAAGATATGCAACTATTGTAACCTAACAGATCATCTTCTTGTTGATTGCCCCACTCGAGTGTGCAAGTTCTGTCATGTGATGGGCAGTGGTCACCTCCACCGAAGTTGTCCAAAGTTCCCATATTCGCGATCCCAGACTTCTTCTATCCCACGAGGGGGTCCCTCTAAATCCGTTGGTACTATTGCCGACAGTTCATCTCCCATTGCCTCTGCTGATAGGATTGATCATCTTGAGGATCTCCTCAAACGAGTTCTTGTCCATTCTGGTAATACTCCATCTACTGCTTTGTCGATCACTTCAGGTAATTCTTTATGGTTCTTTGATCTTGCCTGTTGTAATCACATAACTTCTGATCCTACTCTCTTCTCCACCACCAATTCTGCTCGTCACACACACGTATTCACACTGCTGACGAATCACATGTCAGGTCACACATTGGAACAACCTCCACAACAAATACCTCTTTTTTCGATACTTAATTAATTCCGGAACTTACACTAAATATTATATCTGTTAGTCAACTTTGTGACCCTTATCTAACCATCACTTTTTCTCCTTCTGGTTGTTGTGTGCAGGACCCAAAGACGGGCCAGACTCTTGGGATAGGCCGTAAGGTTGGGTGCCTCTTTAAGCTCATTAACCTTTATACTCCACAATCACTCATCACCCCAGTTTTGAGAGTAGCCTCTGCATCCTCCACACCTTCTCTTAGTTTGTGGCATGACCGCCCGGGTCTAAGCCATGCTTCTGTTGGTAGTTGTCTTTGCTTTCTCGTAGTCACTTAGGGTTTGTTAATAAAGAGAAATGTGACTATCTTCCTTGTCAATTTGCAAAACAATAAGCTTTGTCGTCTAATAAAAGTGCCTCTGTTTCTCATGCTCCTTTTAACTTAATACATTCTAATGTATGGGGCCCATTTCCCATTGCACTATGGGAAAATTCACATATTTTGTTAATTTTATTGATGATTATTCACGCAATAGCTGGTTATTCCTTATGCAAAATTGTTCTGAACTTCCTCAACTTTACATAAATTTTGCTACTATGGTCAATACCCAATTTTCGAGTAAAATTACGGTAGTTTGTACTGACAATGCCGCTGAATATATCGATTCCACTGTCATCACTTTTTTAGGGTACCATTCCTCATTGGTCATGTCCCCGCACTTCCCAACAAAATGGGTGTGCCGAACGCAAACACCGAAATATCCTTAACATTGTCCGTGCTCTACTCATCTCCGCCGCATGTCCCGAACATTTTTAGGGAGAAGCTGCTCTCACTGTCGTCTACACCATAAATTGTGTCCCATCTTCCCCTCCTAAAAACATGACCCCCTATGGGTGTCTTCATGGCCACCCTCCTGACTATAGATACCTCAGAATTTTTAGTAGTGCTTGTTTCGTTCTTCTCCAACCCCACAAACGCACAAAATTAGAGTCTCGATCCCGATTTTGTTGCTTCTTGGGCTATGGGATAAAACACAAAGATACGGGTGTTGAGATTCCTAATCTGAACGCCTTTGTGTATCACGTCATGTCGTCTTCTACGAACACAAGATGTTTTCCTCACTGTCCAAATTTCACTTACCTCCTTCATAGACACCGCTATTCTTTGCTAATTCCTCGGTAGACTTAAATCCCGATTCACCTGAACTTGATCCCTCGCCAGATATTACAACACCACCACTATCCTCTCCTCCAGTACCTAATACGGTCTCCTCACTTGACCTGACTTTCACTATACCACCAATACCTCTAGTTTTCTCATCCTCTCCCAAGTCGTCTGCTCTGCCTGATGGATTTGCACCAGTCTCCGATCTGAATCCCCTTCGTAAAAGTGTAACCTAAAACCACATCAATTATTCTTTGTGATTTTCATGTGTATTCTACTATTATTTCTGACCATGAGCCTCTCTCCCGGGACTAGTTCTAAACCCCTTCGGCAAAAGGCAATAAATGATGAACTGTAGACACTTGAACAAAATCACACCTAGGATTTAGTGGATCTACCAATTGGTGAGAATGTAATGGGATGTAAATAGGTTAATAAAATTATAACTCAATCCGATGGCTCTATTGATCATTACAAGGCACGCCTTGTCGCAAAGGGGTTTACTCAGGAATATGGGATTGGGCTATGAGGAGACTTTTGCTCTAGTGGTTTGCTCGACTCACTTCTGTTCGCAATCTCATTCAAGTTGCTGCAGTTCGTCGTTGGGAATTGTTTCAGATGGACATGAAAAATGCCTTCCTCAATGGTGAATTATCTGAGGAAGTTTACATGCGACCACCACCGGGCTATCCTCATACCACTCATCAAGTCTACAAACTTCGTCATTCCCTTTATGGTCTCAAACAAGCTCCCCGTGCTTGGTTTGCAAGTTCAGTACCATTGCTACTGGTTTTGGGTTTACTTTCGGTTAGTAGTGGCAAAATGTGGCCCAAATAATAAAACAATCCATATTAACTCAGTCAACTAAATATGTGGCCCATATTTAAAAGCTATGAGTTAAATTTGGGGCCCATATTTAAAAGCTATGAGGCCCATATTTGAAAGCTTTGAATCAAATATGGAGCCCAATTTTAAAAGCTACGAAGTAAATACAAAACTCATTTTTGAAAGTTGTGAATAAAATATGAGTTTTTTTAAAAATATACCTCGAATTGCAATACTTTAGTAGAAAAACAATGGATTGGCCCAACCCATATTTGATCCACCCATATTAAGCCCAACTCATATTTGCCCAACCCACATTTAGCCCAACCTATGACCCGCTCAAATTAGGCCCAACCCATAATTTTGTCACTGCTACTTCCAATCCTCGTGACTCCGTGCTTTTTATCCGCAAATCTGACCATGGCACTATTCTTCTCCTTCTTTATGTGGATGACATGATTATTACCGGTGATGATCACTCTGGTATATCCGATCTCAAAGTCTATCTAAGTCAACATGTTGAAATGATATAATCTTAGAAAGCTAAATTATTTTCTCGATCATGAGATCTCTTGTAACTCCGATGGATATTATCTCTCTCAAGCAAAATATGCTTCAGATCTTCTCACTCGCACAGGATCCACTGATAACAAGACCACCACCACTCCTCTTGAGCTGAATTCCAAGCTCACTCCCATGAATGGTACTCTTCTTGATGATCCGACTTTGTATCGATAGTTAGTGAGGTCCTGTCTACCTTACTGCCACGCACCCAGATATTGCATATGCGGTTCATATTGTTAGTCGGTATCTCTCTGCTCCCTGTTCGTCTCATTATGCTGTTGTTCTTCGCATTTTCAGATACATCAAGGGGACTATGTTCAACGGGCTTCACTTCACTGCTCATTCCTCCTTACAGCGTCGTGCCTACTCTGATGCAGATTGGGCACGGAACCCCACCGACCGTCGTTCTTTCTCGGTGATTCTCTTATCTCGTGACGTAGCAAAAAGTAAACCATTGTTGCTCGGTCCATTACAGAAGTTGAATAGCGTGCTCTTGCTGATGCCACCCAGGAACTCCTTGGGCTATGCTGGCTACTTACTGACATGGGTGTTAGCCATTCCACGGCCACTATCATTCATTGTGACAATCAGAGTGCTCTCCGGATTGCTCACAATGACGTTTTTCATGAACGAACGAAGCATATTGAGATCGATTGTCACTTTGTTCATCTACATCTTCTCCACGGAACCATTGGCCTTCAATCGGTTTCAACCACCAATCAGACTGCCGATGTATTATGAAGGCTCATCCTCCGGACCGTCTTTAAGATTTCGTATCCAAACTCAAGTTGGTTTCCATCTTACCACTACATTTGTACTACTACATTGTATAATCGTACTCCCATTTTATATATATATATATATATATATATATAGAGAGAGAGAGAGAGAGAGAAAGGATCAAGTGTTGTCCCAGTTTGAGGTCCCTGAATGAGGTCCATTTTTTTTAAATAATAAAAAAAAAAAAAATTGGGCTGTTTTTTTATGGTTTTTTAACATTTCAATAGGGCGATATAAAAAAAATCAATCAAAAATAATTTTTTTTACTATTTTAAAAAAATCAATCAAACTTTGTCAGTTTTTTTTTTATGTTTAAAAATCATAAAAAAAAAAAAAAAACTGACAAAATTTGACCATTTTATTAAAATAGTATAAAAATTCATTTTGAGATACTTTTTTATATGAATCTACTCAAAATGTTTAAAAACCATTAAAAAATAAGCCCAAATTTTTTTTTATTATTTAAAAAAAATAGACTTCATTCACGACCTCAAAGTGGGTACCTCATGAGATCCGCTCTCCCTCTATGTGAGAGAGAGAGAGAGAGAGAGAGAGAGATTCACAGTCTCTCCCAGGTAGCTCAGTGCAGCAGACCCAATGAAGAATACAAATGTAAAATGTCAAATCTAGAAGGGTGCAAACCATTTCGCAATGCCAAGCTCAGAAATGTTATATCTCCAAAAATACATAAACTCATAATGTCAATTTCAATACTCAATTAAACCCAGCATCAGAAAGAAATACCATTAATGTATGTACCAAATCTAAACCACATTTCCCAAAAATGACAACTAATATGCAGGCTACAAATTATTCATAAATGGGTTGGAAGATTACCTCTGTGATCCTCAACTGGAAAATAGAACGACACCCACTTCGTTATTACAAGCGTTCTAATATATGTCGAGAGATGGGCTTGTTTGTGCACATTTATGAACATAGGTTTCGATAAAATCCAAGTTGCGTTTGAGAGCTGTTGGCAAACTTTGGAAGCGCCGAAACGGGGAGCACTACACACGTGGACAGGTTTTCTCTTCTTCGCCAAATGGACACTTTCACCCTTCTGTTCTATCCAACAAAATTGGGGTCCAAATTCGGGTTGACCCGAGTACGGTCACATAATGGTGGGATAAAATTGAGCTCACATTTTTAACATGTCTTTATCGGCACTCCATAAAATTACACAAGGGCCACAATATTAATCTAGCAAGTTTTTTACCCTTACGTGCTCTAAACTATATTAGTAAATTTATTCGGTCCAAAAAATAAAAATTAATTAGTTTAACCCCTAAATGTTTATTTGACGTCAATTAAGCTCTTTCGTTCAAAATTCATTCAAAATCAAACGGTAAAAGGTATTATGAGTGCAAAATTATCTCAATGAATATTTTTCAGAAAGTAAGCAAGTAAAGAAGGGATATAAAATCTTTACACACACAACATATAATATATGTGGTTCGGCAATTTGCCTATGTCCATGAAGAGGTTTTTTTATTAAGTTTCCTCCAAATATTCAGAGTTGCATTCCCTTGACTTGGGGTGAGGGTGTTACATTTATAGTAGTGTTTAAGAGGTTGAGTTGTATACATAACTCTCCCTCATTTAGTGTAGCTAGTAAGGGGTCCCTGAATACCTCTCCGAGATTGTTGATAACCTGGTTCAAGCTTATCATAAAATACACGAATGTTTATCTGTTAGAGATGGACCGAACCGTCCTGTAATATTGGGGTGGTCGTCCATTTTCGAAAATGGGTATAATGAATAATTTTGTCTCCACAATTGCCCTTAAAATCTCTGTGCTGAGACTTGTTGGGCTAGCAGATTTTAAGCTTGATGCAAATCTGGGATCCATTGTTGACAAGGTCGGCATCATTGAACTACTGAGGATATAATGGTCCAAGATGCAGTATGAAGCGCCAAAAATCTTCTTCGAGAATCGTTCCTCATCATTTGGCACAAGTTTACAACCGAGGCCCAGCTTCTCCAAACCATCACTTCACATTCTGAGCTTTCTTCTTCGCGAGTTTATTGAGAGTTTCCCTTCATGTTCTTCATATCTTCAGAACTTTTTCACACCATTTTCTTCTTGTAAGTCCCTTTCTCTTACTTCTTTTGTTGTTTTAAATTTCTCATTCATCAATGGTCATTCTTCACGGCAAAACTGTTGAAGAGTTTAAAAAAACATACTCCATTTCGGGTTGGGTGACGATCGACTGTGCCTCCATGCCCAGAGATGTCAAGGACATGGAGGAGGGGCACTGGATATACACCTTGGTTGGAGTCCAGCGGGGTCTAACCTTCCCCCAAATTACCTATTTTTGAAAAATTTTAATTATTTCGAAGTCGTCCCTACTCAGTGTGCCCCTAATACTTTGAGGATAGTAAATGGGGTACACGGGATTAATGAGATCTACGGGACCAACTTAGGGATCCCTGAAATCTAATTCTGTTACGTCTGGTCATACACTTTTGATGGTCTTCTATACCTGAAAGTGAGGAAGGCTAACAGAATTATGGTTGTGAACCTACCTGATTTTAATAAAGGATATTGGGATCATGGTTTTATCACCAAGAACTAGAAACATTCTCCCTTCTTGAGGGCAAGAGGCACAAAGGGCATTTGTGCCCTGACTGGGGGGAGGATCACATAGGTTGTAATTTATTTTTCCTTTTTTTTGAATTGTTGACTCTTTATTTCTGCCACTTGCCCTACTTGTTAATGTATATATGCTTCATTTTTGTGAAGCTCGTGCCAAGAATAAGGAGCCATCTCTCTAATATATAAAGGTTGCTGACCTTATGAAGGTTTGGAAAATCAAGGATAAACTGCCCGACAATGAACATCCTCGGTCGGCTGCCTATCTTCTGGAGTACACCAATACCACTTTTTGTTTCGTTGCTCACCCAATGGATGAGATTCCTGAGATCATTCTTCTAAATGAGGAGACTTCCAGTTCGGATGGGCCAATAGACGTTGACTCTTCCTTCTAAGAAGAAGAAGAAGAATAAGATCAAATGGCTCCCCCAAAGACACGCGACATGCTATTGCGATAAAAGCTAAACTAAAACCATCAATAACAAGGTATAGAGCATTAGTGATTTATTTTATTTCGAGAGACTTTGTTGTATTGAATTTGAAAAATTGAGATTAGTGGTTTCGTTTATATTGTGGGATTTTTTTAGATGTTTTATACATTGTTATTGTGGAATTAGTTTAGTTTTATCGCTAGTAGCGCTCTGTTCGCTCTCCCCGGGTGGCCGGTGTGTTACAGATGGTCCTTTCTACTAAGGTCTAAGCCCTGAAGAAGTTAGCAGGGGATTCCTCTAAAACTGGTAGAGCCAGCTCGAAAGCCAAGGAGAATGAAGGAGATAAGAGGAAGAGAGAGGAAGAGAAGGAGAAGAAGAAAAATAAGGCTATTGAGGCCCTTGTGAAAACTTTCTCTTCTCTCTCCATTACTCCTTAGGGCAACAGTGTGGCCCTCAACCCAACCCTTGCCCCTGGTTTGCTAAGGGGGCAGTGCTCGTTGCTGATCGCGAGCGCTCAATGAAGCTGGGTCCCGACCAACTGTCTTTGAAATCTTCTCAAGCCCTTGCTTTGGTAAGTGATACTTTCTTTGTTCATTTAGTCAACTTGGACTGTTTTTCTTTCTAATTTTCATTTTCTTTTCTATTTTGCAGTTTGTAGAAAATTTCTCCACTCTTTTAGATGGTCATGCCGACCAGTCTAGGAAGAACTAAGATCTGTCTGACGCGTTGTAGACGGTCAGGTAAGACTTGGTGGATGCTAGGAAGGCCTTTAAGTTGGAGAGGCAGACCACTATGCAGGCGATGCTGAGTTGGAAATGGCTAATAATTTTATAATCGTGGAGAAGTACATGCTTGCTAAGGAGGTCAAGAAGCTAAAAAGTGAGGTCCCAGCATTAAAGAGGATAACTATGCCTAGGGTTATACTGCGGCGTACGATGATGCTAAAATCCAAATCGTTTATGCCCAAAAGTTGTCCTTTAAGAAGGGATGGGACCAAACCTTGAAGGCAGTAGGGTCCCTCTTAACTCAAAGTTGTTCTAGAAGCATTCGTCGGGTCCTTCTTCGATTATTGAAGAGGAGACTTCTACTGTTCAGCCTGCCGACCAAGATGAGAAAGCATCAGACCAAGTCGAGACAGTTGTCGAACAAATAGAGAAGGCTATTGCAAAGAGAAAGGCTCCGGAGTCATTCGAACAGGTGAAAGAGTGAAGCTTTATAGATTTAGACTCTTTAATTTTATTTTTCTCAAGTGTCGTACTTTCCTTTTCCTCCGTTGTAATGATTTCCACCTACCTCTTCAATTATCAATGAAAGAAAACTTTTCTCCTTTACTGATATTCCATATACCCATTGTTCCCATTATTTATTTTACTGCATGTAGCTTATTATCGAGGAAGTTTCTTCTTCTAAGAACCTTAAAAAGATATTAGGCCCAGACGTGAACGAGCAATCCCATCAGGCATTTATAAAGGTTTACAAATCATTGAAGGAAAGAACAGAGGCATACAAGGTCTAATCTGGGTTGGTCGTCAAGTTGAAGGATGACCTTCAAGATTTGGATGATATTAGCTCCTTGATGAGAAAGGAGATAAACGACTTGAAGGCCCAGCTTATAGAAAGCAAGGATGTAAGCAAGGTTAGTGAGCTTGTTCAGTTGGAGAATGATGCCCTGAAGAAGTAACTTTCTGAATCAGAGGAAGATTTATAAAAGAAGAGCATCATCATACCTGGGTTATAAAGAGACATAAAGAGGCTCAAGTTTATATTCAGGATAAGTCACCGGGCTTCATGGTCAACAGGCTATAATGAAGGCTGGCAGGATGCACTTGTGAGGTTACAGGAGGCACAGGACGTTGCGTATAAGCATGGGTGGTTGAATGCCCTTAAAGTGCTCAAAGAACCTAAAGAGTCTCAATTTTGGTATATGTACCACGTGCATTGCCCAGCGTATCGTCGACCTCCCTTTGGGAAAGACGAGCGGTGTTTTCCTCTGGATGCAATCCCTCATCAACTGCTCTATGACTTCAAGGTAAATCTTGGTAACAAGGATGAGTTTGCCTCCAATCCGAACGATGCTCGGAGAAAGGAAATAGAGCAATTTTTATCTCGTCAACCATAATATGTTATATATTTCTTTGTAATTTTAACCATGTAGTTTATATGTTTTGTACTTTGGGCTTTTACCGACAAAGTAAAGTTAATATCAATCATTTTTGCATTTTTTTTATTTAATTATGCCTTTGTGTGTATTATTCCATCTCCCTTACCATTTAGGTCATTCTGTCACACTCCTTTAGGCCTAGGAAAGATGATGGCGAAAATGAACTTGGTTAATGGGCCATCCACCCATCTAGGATTTTTCAGACCAACTAGAGTTGGCTTTTATGCTTAGGGATACCTCGTAAGGCTTTTAATTGTTGCCAAGGCAACTCGTAAGGTCATTTTGTTTAAAAATAACAAGACTTGTTGACCATATCACTTCACTGGAATAAACTGAACGGCTTATTGTAGCTGAATTGCGAGGCCTGAGTATTTAGCTTAATTGAAATAAATTGAATAGCTTACTGTAAATAAATTGGAATGAGCTAAACAACTTAGTGTAATCAAGTGAACTGATGCTCAACATCCAAAAATGAGGACTAATAACTTGGAAATTATGCATATTGACATTGAAATAGAAGGGCATTTATTTATTCATAACATAAAATGATGATTACGAGCAACATAAGTTTGAAATAAATTTTTGCATCAACTAAATGTGCTTAGATATAAGAAGACTAGAAGTAGAACTTTTTGAGGTTGGCCGCATTCTATGCCCTTGGTATCTCTCTGCCCTCTGCATAAGGGCATTACCTGTAGCAAGACATAATATCTCAAGGGCGAGGGGGTCCACTTTGAGTGGGGCCTCTGTCAAGACCTATACAAGTAGCAACTTATGGCGAGGGAGTCCACCATGAGTGGACCCTCTGCCAAGTTCAATATAAGTAGCAGCTTATGGCAAGGGGGTCCACCACAAGTGTCCCCTCTGCCAAGATCAATACAAGAAGTAACTTATGGCGAGGAGGTCCAAAATGAGTGACTCCTATGCCATAATCAATATAAAGAACAGTTTATAGCGAGGGAGTCCACTTCGAGTGACCCCTCTTCCAAATTCAATACAAAGAATAACTTATGGCGAGGAGGTCCAAGTCGAGTGACCCCTCTGCCAAGATAGACACATAGATGAAGGGATCCACCTCCAGGGGTTCTACCCACTGCCTAAAAAAGTATAACAAAGAGAAATGAGTTAGGTCAAGGGGATTCACCTCGAGTGACCCTTCTTCCCAAGATCAATGCAAAAGAAAAAATGACTAAGGATGAGAGGGTCCACCATGAGTGGCCCCTCTATCCAAGAATTGTTTACTTTCTAAGTAACATAGTACTAATATTTATTTTCCTATACAGGTAGCCTAGTTAAGCAAGCAGGGCTCAAGAAGGCCAATTGGAATCATTTGAGAGTTTTGGTTTGGTGGCTGAGAGACAAGATTTATTAAGAAAGCTCAACCACTTGACATTTTAAGATAGAGAGAATATTAGTAGAGAGACCCTTAAGAATCACTCAAACACTTATACATCCCACACTTAGTTATAAATGAAGTGAGTATCCAAGAGGCTACTCATACGAAAAAGTACTTTTATAAAATGGTTTTAGAGAGGGTGGCCCTCAAGGTCACTCTCAAGTTTTACAAAGTTTGTACAATAAGTTACCGTTTGAAATGATATTTACCAAATCACATATTTTGTCACCATTATGAGACATATTTGCTTTTTGACTTTGGTTTGCACCATATGTTCTCTGTCAAAGGGGACAGGCGTCTACAAATAGGTAGGTACAAAAGGTACATTGCAGACCTTATCCTTAAGGTTCCCTTTTACTCCCAAAAAGTGTCAAGTTAGCCTTAGTATATCTTATAAATAGGACCCCTGGGCAAGGTCAAGTCATAACAGAAACTTAAGTTATGTTATTACTCTGTCAAATTTACACCAGACTAGTATTCTCTCCCCGCTCTCTCTCTAAGTGTCAAAGTGTTTGCCTCTTCGCTCCCATCATTATAGCCATTATTCTCAGTAGATCTTTCTTTTCCAGATATCATTGTTGTTTGTGAAGTTTGTCTTTTTAGGAAAAAGGTCATAACATTTACTCCATTGTTACCAGAAGAGGAAGGTTTTCTATCAGAGCTTCTTTTGAAACTTTGAAGAACTTGAAGACAGAGTGCATTAGAATGGGTCACGCCTCACCCATTTCAGTTCTTCACAAACCCCACTTACACCACCCTCCTACATTTGGTGACTCCGCTGGGGAGGTATCATCATTGTCATGGACAAAGAAGGTTATAATGTATCAAAGAAGCTAATTTTTTAAGATACTCTGGCTGGTAATGAATTTCAGAGTAACCGAACCACACAAGAAGAGGTGGTAGTGACAAGAGTGAGAGCACCTGCTCCTCAGGCAGGAAAGGTCAGCGCGGTAGCAGCGACGCTGTTAGCAGGTATGAACATAATGAGTATGTTCTGAAGAAAAATAATATTGATTTGGCAAGCCTAAGTCAATCTTGTACAACACTAGTAATGCCCCCTGTTGGAGGGGCAACCACAACAGCATTAACAACTAAAGAGGTGGCTTTGCCACAGAAGGTGGTAGCAGAGCAAGCGATAACACCAGTGACTTCGCCAGCAGTGAAGAAGGATGGATTGGAAGAATCTCCTTCCAAGGTTGTCACTATAGAGGAGGTTAAAGAGTTGCTTTCCTCTCAGAGAGAATCCCCTCATATGTACGAGGAGCTACATAACCCTTTATCTAGAAAGTATCAATGAAAAGCCATACCCAGAAGGCTATATTCCTCCAAAGTATATCAAATTCAATGGAAATGGAGAAAATCGTAGAGAATATGTAAAGAGGTTTATAGATTACTTGGGTGTGTATGTCAATAATAAAGACTTAAAGTTACGAGAGTTCTCAAAAACTCTCGCAGGGAAGGCATACACTTGGTACTCCCATCTTGCACCAAACATCATCCCAACATGGAAAAAGATGGACAAACAGCTCTTTCAGATATTTTTTGTAGCAGAAGATGAGTTTACATTGAGGCACCTCGCTCAGGAGGTACAAAAACTAGGCGAGGAACTGATGAAATACATCAAGCACTTTCACGAGAGGGCATTGGATGTTCATGAAGATGTGGCTAAATCAATAATGTTATAGATATGTATCGAGGGACTTCTAAAGGGGTACAAAATCCACTTGGTCAATGAGATAAGGGATGTGATGTTTAGAGAGTTCACTCGAGCAACCAACAATAATGCAATGATAATCCAACCCAGGCCATCAAGCTGAAGGACACAAGTGCCTCTAATCGCATGAAGATTTCAGGTCTCCAGAAGACAAGCTATCAACTACATGGATGGGAACTCGAAGGGAAAGAAGGGAGGCTCAGGGTTCAAACGAGGTAGTTCAGGGAAAAGGAAGTTTGGGGATGATGTTCCACCACCGCTACCATGCAGCGTGGAGGAGGCCATAAGATTTCTACCGCACTTTGGTGCGAGACAGAGTGGCAGGTCCACCCCACTCTAATGGATAAATCCTAACAGCAATAGAGAAGGCATGTGCCAAGTATTGTGAGCTTCACCGGAGAGTGAAGTATGCTACCAAAGATTGTTTTTACTTACGAAGAATTATTGACGAGCAAGTGGCCAACGGTACTCTGTAGATACCACCCGTAGTTTTTAATGAAAATCCCCTCTCAACCTATTATTATGGAACTTTTAATATGATGGTGGCATACAATGAATAAAAAGCTCAAGACCTGAAGGAATAGTGGAGAAATGAGAGGATGTGTGAAGAACTGCCCCTTGGGAGGTAGAGCAGATGTAGTTTTTACCCTGGATGAGGGAGTAACATCTGAGGCAGAGTATGTATGTAATGCATAAACATATAAAGTGGAGTTAGATTCAGAGTGCGCGGATATAGTGAGGAGCCCAAAGTTTAGGTAGTTTTTTTTATCAAATTAGGGTGAAGAATGACACCCATGCGATCATCCCAAGGAGGATTTTAGAATCAGTCCAGTAGCGAGGGGATCCCTCTCTTAATTGGCACGGACCCATAGGACGATTGATCAAGAGATATACCTCAGAAGTGGTCTTCTCTAAAGAAAATAGGCAGGTGCCTTATTTTCATAATTTCCCGCTCTACATAACAACCTTGATTAACAAGATCAATTTTCCTAAAGCGCTAATGGATGGAAGAGCGTTCATCAACATCATGACCATCACCGTATTATATGAGATATCTCAAGAGAAGATAATAGCAGTGCCCTTGGTGATTGCGAGTTTTGATGGTGCCGATTTACAGTCACTAGGCTATGTGAATGTGGGAATCAAGTTGGGTAATTTCACTTCCCATATTAAGTTTCACATCCTTAATGCCAATACTAGCTACCAGATTTTAATAGGGCGGGTGTGGATTCATACTTATGGAATAGTACCCTCAGCATATCATCAGTGCACTAAGGCCAACATTCGCGATACTAAGATAGTGATAAAAGCGATAGAGAAATTGTCTTTTGTAGAAGAGGCCCACCTGTTGGATGCGGCGTTCTACATAGAACTGGATGAAGAAATAAGGAACTCAACTAGAAAAGAGGGGGCGCAAGTGGTTGGAGTAGATGCTCAATCAAGAATGTCTGTCTATGACCTACTGGGTCAAAGAATGTCCTCATAAGAAGAAGAAGAAGGAAAAGAAAATAGGAAGTGTGAGAAAGTGGTTGTACCACCTCGCACATGCAAGAAAATTGTGCTCCCAGATGGGAAAGTTATATAACATATATAACAATTTGCGTGGGCGATGTTCTGGGATGAGAGCGTCGACCAGGCACCAGAATGCTTCATAGTAGATGAGTCACACATCATTGAGCATGTGGAAGAGCCTGAAGAAGCACCAGAATGTATTCAAGATGGTCCAAGGGAGCAGCTTTAGGAGTTAGAGAAAATAAACTTAGAATTAGAAGGGGAAACAAAACCCATTGTAATATCTAAGGGGTTAGATCTAAAGCAAAGAGAAGAGATCATTAATTTTCTTAGGGATTTCACAGACGTGTTTGCTTGGAAGTATATATAAATTCATGGTATAGACCCAAAGGTGAGTTCTCACAAATTGAACGTCCTTTCCAATGCTCTGTAAGTGAGGCAAGCCACTCGTACATACAAAGTGGAGCTGGATCCAAAGATCAAAGAAAAAGTGGAAAATTTATTAGTGGAGAGGTTCATTAAGACCATCCAACATTCAATATGGCTCTCTAATATTGTGCCTATAGCTAAGAAGGACAAAAACTAGATAAAACTTTGTGTAGATTTTTTAGATCTGAACTGAGCCTGCCCGAAAGATGAATTTCCATTGCCCAACATCGATAGCTTGGTGGACACCACTACAGTCCATGAAATGTATAGTTTCATGGATGGGTACATAGGCTATAACCAAATTAGAATGGATCCAACCAATGCAAAAAATAACTACTTTTCGCACCCCATTGGGGAAATTCCATTATACGGTCATGCCCTTGGGGCTAAAGAATGTGGGTGCCATGTATCAGTATACTATGATGGAAATATGTCATGATTTATTTCATGGCATATTGGAGTTTTACGTGGATGACCTAGTGGTGAAGTAAAAAAAGGAGAGCAGGCACATCGAATATTTAAGGCGGGTGTCTGAAAGGTAACCCAAGTATAAGATGAAAATGAACCCTTCAAAATGCTCTTTTGGGGTAACAGTCGAAAAGTTCTTGGGGTTTGTAGTAAACCGACATAGGGTGCAAGTGGATGACGAAAAGAGTAGCTCGCTTTTACCTGGTAGACGGGGAGCTCTACAGAAGAGGGTATAGCGAGAGGCCACTGAAGTGTGTGGCCAAGGGGGATACTGAAATATGCCTATGATCCTTCTCACACGGGAGGAGATAAGTTGTATAATCAGTTGATGACACTGGGTATTATTGGCCGACATGGAGGCTAATTCTATCCATTATGTGAAAAGGTGCAGGGCATGTCAAGTTTATGGCAATATGATGCATGCCCCCCCCCCCCCAGTCAGTCTGTAAACCTTAGCAACCCATACCCCTTACACACCTAGACATTTGATCTAGTAGGTAAGATCAACCCAACCTCTCATAGCAAAGATTTCATCTTAGTTGCTACGGAGCTGTACACCAAGTGGGCAGAAGCAATCCCTCTGAGGAGGGTGACTGCTTAGGTGGTGACCAATTCATCAGGGAGTACATCATATGCAGGTTTGGTATCCCGGAGGTAATTCTCATGAACAATGGGAAGTAGTTTATCTGTAAAGAGATGGGGCTCCTGACTAACAAATACAAGATCGTGCATAACAACTCAATCATCTCATATCCAAAAGGGAATGGCAAGGCAGAGACCACGAATAAGATGTTGATTAACATCTTGAAGAAGATGTTGGAAGGCATGCCAGGAACGTGGGACAAAAAATTATCGATGGTTTTATGGGCCTATAGAATGTCAAAGAGAAAGCCAATGAGGATCATTCCATTTTCACTGGTTTATGGGACCGAAGTTGGCCTACCGTTGGAGTTTTCGGTGCCCTCGGCTAGAGTGGCTTTAAGTAACGGCCTTATACCAGATCCTTAGCATATGCAGTTGGAAGCATTGGATAAGGATAGAGACAATGCCAATGAGAATTTCAAGGTCTATACTCAACAGCTATCTAGGGCTTATGAAAACCTATGTAAGCCTAGGGATTTCCAAGTAGGGGACTTGGTCTTACGTTCATCCACTCACCATCTGCGGAGCATGTCAGCGTCTAAATTCAAGCCAAACTAGGAAGGCCCTTTTGTGGTGCGAGGGGTAGGCAAGTCTGGTTATTGCCAAATATCCGAGCCAGAGAGTGAATGCCTTTAGTCCATCAACTGTAAGTGGTTAAAGTATGCCTAGTTCTTGCCAAGTTTCATTTTTTTGAAAATTTTAATAGCTTTCTCTATCACATAATTTTTTTTATAAAGTCAATTATGAGCACAATCATTGTAAGCAATACAAACACTGACTATAGTGCAATAAAATGAATACCATTATTTTGACCAACACTTGATAATTTGTGCATGATTTATTTACCTGCTTTGTGATATGGGTACACCATATTAATGTTTTTGCTTAAAAATGGGAATAGTAAAACTCTCTACTAGATTAGAAGAGGGGGCATGACAAAAGGAACTTTCCTCATTATACTTGGGGGTTATATCCATCCCGAAGGTAAAGTATAATGACCAAAGTTCCTACAGACATAAGAATTTAAATATTTCCAGAGACCAACAGAATATTGTCCTCCAAATAATAATAAAAAATATTATTTCCCATAGATTAATAACCTAGAGAACAAGTTATAATCTCTGCTCTCAAGAAAAAAAAGGTTTATTTGCTAGTTTATATGAAATTGCGAAGAAGAGGGTCTAAACCCCACCCCCACCCCCAAGATTGTGATTTTTAATAAAAGTAAAAGTTTGGAACAAGGATCCCACGGACCAGGGGTAATTTTAGTATAAAGAAACAATTATTCTTTACTTAGTTCATTTATAGAAATATTCTCCAAAGTATATAGGAAGGAGAAGGGGTCACCCCCTATCCAAGTTATCCCCCATATATATATATATATATATATATATATATATATATATATATATATATATATATATATATATATATATATATATATATAAAATAATAAAATACCCCGTAATTAGAAAAGGCAACTCTAAAATGATAACTCGCTCAGATCTCATGTAAGTACCCCACGAATTACAGGGTAGTTCTAATTGACAAAATGCTCACAGAAAATAAAGCAAGTCACAGTAAATAAATACCAAAAGCAACACAGTAAAATGAAGACAAAATAGTCGTTTTCATTAATATGAAGGTAGTCTTTTACATGCATCAGAAAAAAAATACAAGGTAAAATCTGCATCTCAAAATAACTTATCCACTGGATAAAAAAAAGGTTCTCCCATGAGCGTATGTCGGCATAGGCTGGACCAACCTCCTTAATAAATTGTTCCTCCAATGTGGCCATCTTGGCCTCATCCTTAGGACTACCAGTCTCAAGCTTGGCCAACTTAGCCTAGAGTGATCGAATCTGACACCGAATTCAAGCGGCTTCATCCTGGCACTGCTGAGCTCTGAACTGTCTAAATACATAAAGCCTCATTATCTTCCTGAAAGGGATGATCAGGAAGCGGTGAACTGCAGCATCAAGCCAATCCAACTGAAAATTATAAGACCCTCTGAAGATCATGGAGGGCCTGCAGGAATAGTGAAGTTCGTGCACTTGTCAAGTCAGCAGGAGAAGTGGACACAAAGTCATGGATGTGGCTGGCGAGGGACTTCAAGTTAAAGACGATAAGGTTGTTAATGTTGAGAACACTCTGGGACATGAATCCTAGGGTGATGCTCAAGGATTTTCTCCACACCTCCCTCTCATGGGTTCTAAATCTCTTGGGCCTCTCCTGATGCCAGAAGTCCCTCATAAAATCCTCGGGAGCCTCCACCTCAATATCATCGCAACTCGTGTTGCGGGACTCTAGCTCATAAGGGAGTTAGGAGGACTCCTCACCAAAATTACCAGCACCAACTGAATGAGTGGCCTTAGAACTATACTCCTCATCATCAGCTGCCTCTTTAGGCTCACTCAAAGGATCCTACGAAAATAAGAAACGTAGAAGTGTTAAGTTAAGGAAAGAAAGACAAACATCTTGAGGTCTTTAATCAGAGAAAAGATAAGAAGAAAATAGCTTATCCCTAAGCCTAGAGGGGTAAGTACATTGTCGCCTAAATAAGAGGGTCCAACCGGGCGATGGATGCCGACCTAACAGAGAAAAGGCCAATCTAGCACCAACAGGTTTCTTACAGTTAAAAATGAAAATTTCAAAGAAACAGTTCAAAGTAAGTCAGCTATGATAGTATAATACCTGAGGAGTGCACAAAACAACACTCTCAACTCGTTTCGAAGAATAAGAATGGCCGCCTCACTAACCTGAAAATAAGAAAGCAGGGTGTGACGAAGAGAAAACTTGCATAATAAAATAAATAAGTGAAGGGGAAAGTATAAAGGAGAAAAGGGTATGACAATATACCACATTTCTCGTAGCTGCTTCCCCAACGCGTTCTACAGCTATCGGAATAGTCGCAGAGCTAACCTGGAAACAAGGAAACATGTAAGTGTTAATGAAAACCTTCACAAAAAAATCAAGTTTGAAAGGTATAATGTACTAAGTGTTTACCTAGATGGTCTCTTCTGAGACGCTGGTCAAATGTTCCCCAGCGATCGAAATAACTATGATATTAACTTGAAAACAATAAAAGAAGCAAGTGTCACTGAACCCTTGCATAAGAAAAAAATAAGTTAAAAAATATAGTAGGCCAAACATACTGGGGTAGTCTCCTCCGAGATTCTAACCAAGGGTTCCACAGGTACAGGAACCGACACAACGTTAACCTGAGAACTAAGATATATGTCCCATAGATAGAGGGACCACAACTACAAGTATGTCAGAAAGACTTAAAGATTCTTAGGTATGAAGAAAAAGAAAGAAGCATAAGTATAGCAAATATATATATGAAAGGAAGTACCTGGGAAGTCACTCCCACGAAACTCACAATAGGGCTCGCAGATAATGGGACCTCAGCTACACTGACCTGAAGACAAGTAAAATAGAGAAGTGTTAGCAAATGGATGACACAGAAAAAAGTTCCTCTTATGCAGAAAATATATAATACCTGTGGGGTCGCCTTCGCAGGACCCACAACAGATTTTGAGGATGAAGAGGTCTCACTAGTACCAACCTGCGAATGAAGAAAAAGATAAGTGTTAGCAAATCACTTGCATAATGAAGAAAGATAAATAAATAAGTTTAAAAGTTAAGATATCGGAAGAGGCATTATGTTGGTGCTTCCACCGGAACTTTTAGCGGAAGGGTTGTAGAAACCACATTATAGGACCCCCTAAGTCTCTCCTTAGGTCCCTAGAACCTCCCCATTTCACTACAAACCCTAGGTCATACTCCTAGTACCGATCTAGAGGCCATCAAGTGCTCCTGAATGTCGTTTGACCATGGTCAACTCTATCATCAGAGTGAAAGCTCTTTGAATATTCAAAGGGCTCTGAATTTCCTTTCCTATGGTCCACCCTATGTGCGAATCGGCCTAATGGTTTATACGAACGGACCATTACTAAAAATTGATCTAGATACCACACCGACACTCTTGGGCTTCGATTTGACCCCAATTAACTTCATCGTTAGAGCAAAAGCTATTTGAATCTTCAAAGGGCACTGAAACCCCTTTTCAACGATCTGCCTTGTGCATGAAACGACATAACCGTTAGGACGAATGATTAATTTTCTCGCAAAAATTGATTCGGAGGCCACTAGGCGCTCTCAGGCTTCGTTTGGCCAAGGTCAACTCTTCATCTCAAATGAGACTGAATGAATTCCTGATGGTCACTAAATACCCTTTCCAATGGTCGACCCCGTGTGCGATTCTGACTTATGGTACATACAAACGATCCGTTTTACTCCGAGAGGTTACCAAGCGCTTTCGGGACCAGGTTGACCAAGGTCAACTTTTTGAACCGAGAAAATATCTTTGGAATATGGAAGCATATTGCCTAAACTTTCTAATGGTCCTCCCCGTTCACGATTCTGACTCACCGTTCGGACGAATGATACGTTTTTGTTTGACGATCTCTCGTCCAAAGGATCGACGTGCGCTGTCGAGCCACATTTGACCCAAAGTCAACTCCCGAACCCGGGAGAAGTCCAAAGGACTATTGAAGGTCTATGAATTAACTTTATAACGATATGTCCCGTGCACTATTTGGATCAACTTATTGCATTTTACGATCATTTTTCGAAAAACTCTGCATGAGACTGCGAATTGGCAGGTCCATTTCCCTGCCTATCAGCAGTGTGTCTTGGGTCACCTGCTAATTTATAGGGTTGGGTCCATAACGATCGACACCACCCCTAACCTTATAAATAGAAGGCAATACCTCACTCCCAAAGCACACCTCAGATCCATCAGCATTAGTGATCTTAGCAACATTCTCTCGAAATCAGCGAAGTTCCTTCATGTGAAATTCCATTCAATATTGCATTCCCATAATTTTCATACCCAATTTGGAAAAATCTCATTCTCTCTTATCCAATATTCATCTCACATCCAAAGGAGTTCATCCAAGATCAAAGATCAAGGTTCAAATAAGGTCCAAATCCTTCCCTATCTCTTTAAATTTCTTATTTTTGCATAAAATTCATAAAATTCATAATTTAGTTTTACTTTAGTTCATACATATTGATGTAATACCCCATAATTTTAATGACTTTTAATATGAGATTAATTAAAAGTTAATGGGTTAAATAAATGGTGATTAATTGGAATTAATTATGAAAAAATTATTTGGGATTAATCCGGATTTAATATTACTAGCGATGAAAGTAATATATGATTTTGAATATTACTTAATGATATAAAAGTAATATGTGAATATAATAATTATTATCGGGCGTTACAAATACGACAATACTGGAAATTAAGTTGGGACGCGCTTATGAGTCGTGTCGGGACTAAAGTTGAGAAATAAAATGAGATTTATTTGTAAGTCATTCGGATGATAATTTCGAGTACGTCGTTGAGTCCGGAAGGGCTGAAATAGGCAGAAAAGTCTACCCGGGGGTTTGATTTGGGTCTTGAGTCAATTGGAAGACGAAAGGACACCCCGAAAGGGTATTTTAGTCATTTAGCTTGGGAGATGAATAGTATATGCATTTTTTGTCTTTTAGCTAGCCTTGGAGACTTGTTATATATGTGGGTTTAGACTCTACATAATGTTCATTTCATCACACCACTTGTGAGGACTTTTGAGAGAGAGTGAATAGTCATCTAGAGAAAGTAAAAGGGTTTTTATGGAGAGGAAGAGTCATCTAGTGGAAACCAAGGGACAACCACCATCTATACACCTTTCACCACTATCGAGGAGTCGCCGAAAAAAGGGAAGAGGAAGTTCTAACATTATCTTCTCCAAAGGTTCAACCCTATACTAAGAGGCAGGTGTAATTCTTGTACTATTTTAGTGCTTATATTATCCATGTTAGAATTAGGATTCTTATGAATCAATGGAACTTATGAATTTGGGATTAAAATGATTGATAAATCAAGTTTACTAGTTAGACAAATTCATGCAGTTGAAATATTTACATGTAGAAAATATGAACATGATGAAAGTGATAGGTTTTACATGTAGAGGAGATATATGTTTATTGAGAACATGAAAATGATAATAGGTATTACACGTAGATGAATACTACTCATGTTGATTATGTAAATTGATGATTTAGATAAGGAATTATAAGTTCTAAATTTTAGATTTATATGAGTGTTAAAAATGGAGAATTTAAATAATTGGCATTTTAAGGATTTAATGGGTTTGACAATAATACCCTTATGAACATATGAATTTGATGTTTATCTTATGTGAAAATCACCCTTGAACATGTTTAGATAATATTGGAATATCTGGGTTTTGGTTAGAATAGAATCCATATGTATTTGGGTGTAAGAAACTAAGAAAAATGCAAAAATCTGGGGGTTATTTTTGAGCTATTGAAAAGTCGTTCGAACGACCTGGGGAACTCGTTCGAACGAGATTAATAACGAAATTTCCAATGAGAATTTAGGAGAAATGTCATTCAAATGACATCGTTCAAACGAGAATTTTGGGACTTCTAACGAGATTTCAGAATTTCCCAGTTTAGCCCAGAAAAGTTCGAAAAATTATATTTTGGCCCTGGATGAGACTCAAATAATTTTGGTACAATAACATGGAGTGAGGGAATTGAGTTAACGTTGGAAAATTATATGATATTGAGGATGAAATTATGTGAGAGATTTCTACATAATTATTATACGATTTAGAGGAGAATAATCATTACAACAAGTATGGGTAATATTGAGGATATATATACGGGTACTTGGGTTGAATAAAGGATTATGTGAGTGATAATTACATAATAAAAATAAGATGATAATCGTGAATGACAAATAAAAATGGTATTCAAAAAAATACGATGGGTACTTGGGATAGGATGAATTCCTAATATGATATAGGTCATGTGAGTGCCTAATTTTATATAGGTTGATGTGTATACCTATTATTTGTTTAATTTATGTGTATAAGATACCTAGCCTACTTGCTATCGACGGGAGGTTTACGTATAGAAGGCAGTCATATCCTGATGAGCCTTAAGGGGATCTTGGATTTGTTGCCTGAACATAGGACTAAGGTTGGATTGTTATTAGTGAGAACAATGGCATTGAACGGTCTTTTGGGTGCGTAGCCCAAAGGCTTAGAACTATGTTCGCCTCCACTGTTTGTGATTTGTTAGTTGTGGTTCGTGGGACTTACCGAACCTATAGTCCCCTATACAATGACGAGATGTACTGGGACATGATAGCAGAGTATGCATGCACCGCAGCTGAGCCTCGACGTGCAGTTTAATGTATATATATAATAGAGTGAATGTATATATATATTGGTGATAGTGTTTACTGTGTGAATTAAGTATGCATAAAAGATAATAAAATCTGAAATGAATTAAGTAGATGAATACTTAATTAAGAATTATCCATATCATAGAGCAATTTAATATATATATATTGCGAGAGAAATACGTGGGAAAGATATGGGCTATGGTTAGTTGGCACTGACATGGATTAGTTAGCATGGGAATAGTAACTAGTATGGTTTTAGGGTACGTTAGGTATGCACCCTAGATGAGAGGTGAGAATCTCAAGACAGAGAGTCCGATAAATCTAACATGTATACAATAATTGTTGAATATAGCATTTATTCACTTGCTGTTTTCTAAATTCTTTTTACATCAGGCTCTGACCCATTTTCTTACATATTCTCTTCTCTCTTATATCTCCTATATCAATTGTCCATCCGTAGGGACACCAACCATAGAGGATTGATATTTTGATGAGCTATGGATGCTATGGATTCATGGACTTGTTTAGCCACTTTCATATTCATTGCTTCATACTCTGTAACTGATCTTTCATTTAGGGCATGTCGCCCAAGAGGATTCAAGTTATTTCTTTCATATCCTCGACAAATTGAGTTCTTATGTTAGTTTTGATACATTTGGTTTTATTGGAGTTTATTGTATTGAGACCTTTAAACTGGAGAGTTTTATTATAATTATATATATTCAGTGGTGATGTTATATGGTCATTTTTCATTGTTGTGGAATGGCTATTATGTTAAACTGCTTTTGTTATTAAAATGAAATTTTATTAAGTTAAAATTTGGAATAATCTTTTTAACACCAGCTTAGTTGGATATTAGGTGATAAATATTAAAAAAGAAAAATATTTTTCGGTAGTGATGCTAAGAATGAACCAACTGTAAATTATGTTTTAATTGGGTATAGGACTGATCACCCGGTATTTAATTAAGCGGGGTGTTACATATGGTATTAGATCATCAGGTTCTATAATCTTTTAGGATCTGAATGGTTTATTATGCTTACAACTAAGCGTTCTTTGATATAGAGCCCTGTCATTAGGACTATATTATCCTTATTTGCGCATATACGATCTTCGGATATTCTTTGGGATTTAAATTGAATACTGATGAAATTTTTTCTCTCATCCCAGATGCCTCCTCGACGTGCACCTCAGCCTGCCCCAACTCAGGGTACTATGAATGTTGCAGAGGTTGCTGCCATTATTACTCAAGCAGTCAACGCGGCTTTGGCAGTTGTACAACAAGCACCATCGCAGGCACCAATTATGCCACCCACACCAGGGAAGGTGTTTCCTACCACTTGGGAACGTGTTAGGGATTCTTTTCAGAAGGCACATCCACCTGAGTTTCATGGAGGTTCTGATGTTGTGACTGCTAGCCAATGGAAGAAGGATATCCATAGGCACTTGAGAATGCTTGAATGCATGGAGGTTCAACATCAGATACTAGTTACATTTAAGCTAGTCAGGGCAGCTCTGTAGTGGTGGGAATCTATTACCACCATCGAGGAGAGAGATACTATGACTATCTAGGACTTCTGGATGCGATTTGATCGTAAGTATGTTCCATCCGCTGTACAGACTCATATGAGGCAAAAACTACTCGACTTAACCCAGGAGGGTAGGACAGTGGAAGAATATGAGGAGGAATTTACTCGGCTAACTAATTTGGTTCCAGGAGAGGTACCTACTGAAGAAAAGAGAATTCATATGTTCATCGATGGCCTGAATTGGAAGATTTTCCATCACTTATTGGGCAATCTTTCATTACATACTCATACAGATGTTCTTAATGTTGCGATGATTCACTGCCAGGATAACCACTTACATGCTAAAGGTGGCAAGCGGGGGATGGATTTGAGCCAGCAGGGCAAGACTGATGGGGGCAGTTCTAGCAGGACACAGCCAGGCCAGAGTCAACAGTGCCAGAGTGAGCAGGGTTCCCAACCGGGGGACTATGCTAAACGTTTACGATCCAGAGGTTTTTGTTTTGGGCAAGGAGATAACAGATAAAGGCAACAGGGCCATCAGGGTCAGCAGGGCCAAGGGAGAGGTGGTAACGTCTAGCAAGGTCGAGGACAACAGGGATAAAATGGGGGAAAGTTTACTAGCAGATGTTTCGTATATGGCAAGACTGGCCACAAAAGATATGATTATCTTGATAAGGACAAATTTCCTCACTAGGGAGCTCGTCAGGAGCCACAAAGACCAATATTTCCACCAGTCGCTCTCCTAGCACTAGCTCAGGTGCCAGCATTACCTGCCATTCCAGTAGCTCCAGCACAAAAGGGACAGTACGGGCGTGTATATAACATCCATCAGGCAGCGGTTCAGTAGACACTGCCCATGATTGAGGATATGTTTTCTATCTATGGGGCGCATTCTGTTTGACACGGGGGCCTCACATTCATTTGTAGCCACTAGATTTTCACGGGCCACAGGGTTACTAAACTTGGCTGATATCACTGTTACTTATGTAGACTCACCGATGGGTAGTGGGACAACTATTTTCTTTATATGTCATAATGTGAGTATAGAGATTAGGAGTCTGATTTGACCAACGGATTTACTTATATTGGACATATCCGAGTATGATGTGATTATCGACATGGATTGTCTTGTTGTATATAGGGCCATGATTGACTGTTATAGCCGGTGTATTATTTTTACTATTTCGGGACATGAGATGTTCCTTGTGGCGATGCCTTGTTCCGAGGGAGGGTCGTCTACTCATTTGTATTATATAGAGTAGGAGACTTCCAAGGGAGGAATAACACCCCTTTATTCGATACCGGTAGTTTGTGAGTTTACTGATGTATTCCAGGAGATACCGGGATTACCTCCTAGCAAGGATATTGAGTTTGTGATTGATTTAGCATCGGGCACTTGGCCTATTGCTTGTGCGCCTTACTGTATGTCTCTAGCAGAGATAAGGGAGCTCAGTGACCAAATATAACAACTTTTAGGGCAGGGGTTTATCCATAGGAGTACGTCACCTTGGGGTGCCCCGGTGTTGTTTGTAAAGAAGCGGGACGGTTCCTTACTCCCGTGTGTGGATTATTGGGAGCTTAACAAAGTCACGATACGGAATAAGTATTCATTGCCTAGAATCGATGACTTATTTGATTAGCTGAGAGGATCAACCTACTTCTCAAAGATAGACTTAAGGTCTGGTTATCATCAACTGCGTATCAGGGAGCAGGACGTTTCAAAGACTGCATTCTTGACCAGATATGGATCGTATGCATTTTGAGTTATGCCGTTTGGGCTGACTAATGCACCGACAACATTTATGGACTTGATGAATAGGGTGTTCAGAGAGTTCTTAGACCAGTTTGTCATTGTTTTCATAGATGACATCCTAATTTATTCTCAGACTGAGGAGGAATATGACAAACATTTACGACAAGTCCTGCAAACACTACGTGGGCATCAGCTGTATGCGAAGTGTGTTTTGGCTTCAAGAAGTTAAGTTTCTGGGTCATATTGTGTCTGAAATGGGAATATCGGTGGATCCTAGAAAGCTATCAGCGGTGAGAGAGTGGGTATAGCCCATGACACTGACGGAAGTGCGCAGTTTCTTGGGATTGACCGATTATTACAAACGTTTTATCCAAGGTTTCTTAAAGATTACGGGTCCGATGATAAATCTAATCCGTAAGGGCATACCATTTATTTGGGACGATGAATGTCAGTTGGCATTCGACGAGCTGAAAGATAAGTTGACTTTAGCATCCGTACTAGCACTACCCAAGCTGAGAGTGGTGTGCTTGGTTTACACTGACGCATCATTATAGGGGTTCGGTGGAGTATTACAGCGGGAAGAGAAGGCTATAGCTTATGCCTCTAGAAATATCAAGCCTCATGAGAAGAATTACCCCACCCATGACTTGGATCTTGCTACAGTCGTGTTTGCTCTTCGGATATAGAGAAATTTTGCCTATTCACGATCCCACGGATCATAAGTCACTTCAATAATTGTTCACTCAATGGGGGTTGAATATGCGTCAGCGCAGGTGGCTTGAGTTCGTGAAGGATTATCAGTAGAGATACAGTACCCCCCGCGAAAGGCTCACGTGGTAGCAGACGCATTGAGCCGAAGGCCTATAGTTGAGTTGGCCGCGGTGTAGAAGGCGTAATGTAAGGAACTGGGACATTAATATGCTGTTGTCTGATCATTTATCCTAGTCATGACTATTACACCTCAGATTGTGATAAGGGTAGTACAGGCTTAGGCATCATATCCGTTTTGTCAAGAGAAAATTCGATAACTTTTAGCTGGGGGAGTAGAGTCTTACTCAGTGAGCTCAGATGGGGGTTTGCGCTTCAACAGTAAATTGATTATTCCAGAAGGTGTGGATTTTTGGCATGCAGTGGTGACAAAGTCACACGAATCCAAATTTGCGGTACATCCCGGTGGGGATAAGACATACCAAGATATGCAACGGCATTATTGGTGGAGCGGGATGAAAAGAGACATTGCTGAGTTCGTCTCTAAGTGTGCCACTTGTTAGTTAGTGAAAGTAGACCATCAGAAGCCTACTGGGTTTCTTCAGCCATTAGAGATCTCGATGTGGAAATGGGAGAGCAATTCTATGGACTTCATCATAGGGTTACCTACTTCTTAGAGGGGTCACGATTCCATATGGGTAATTGTGGATCGGTTGACTAAGGTAGCTCACTTTTTCCAGTTCGGACTGATTACTCTACATGATAGTACACCCAATTTTTTTTATAGCCGAGATAATGAGGTTACATGGGGTACCGCTTAACACCGTGTCTGATCGGGATAAGATTTTTGTATCCCAATTTTGGGAGAGGTTTCACTAGACCATGGGTACTGAGGTGCGATTGAGTAGGACCCATTACCCGCAGACTGATGGGAAGACGGAGCGTACTAACCAGATCTTGGAGAATATGTTATGCATGCGTATCCTGGATTTCGAGGGATGTTGGGAGCCATACCTTCCACTAGTGGAGTTTGCGTATAATAACTCCTTTCAGTTCATCATCGGTATGGCTCCATTTGAGGCACTTTATGGTAGACCTTGTTGTTCTCCTACATATTGGTTAGAGGTGGGGGGACAACAAGATACTTGGTCCAGAGGTAATTCAGGACACGTCTGCCAGGATTGAGATGATTTGGAGTCGTATTTGGGTAGCCCAAGATAGATAAAAAAGCTATGCCGATGCAAAGCTATTCTTCCGGGAGTTCAGTGTGGGGGACCAGGTGTTATTGGGGGTATCTCTTATGAAGGGATCATGATATTTAGAAAGAAAGAGAAATTGGCGCCCAGATATGTAGCACCATTTCCTATAATTGAGAAAGTTGGATCGGTTGCTTATAGATTGGGGTTGTCGGAGCACTTGCATAGGATACATGATGTGTTCCATATTTCTTCGTTGAGGCTATATCTCCGAGATGAGTTGGCCCATAATCATGTTGCACTAGAGGAGATCAATTTGCAGCCAAAAAGCCGAGGAGAGACCGGTAGCGATCTTGGACCATAGCGAGAGACAGTTGAGATCTAAAGTAGTTCCGTTGGTGCGTGTCCAGTGGGAGCACCATAATCTTGACGAGTCTACTAGGGAACGTGAGGATGAGATGCACGACAAATACCCGGAGTTATTTTTACCATGCATGCTTTTATTTTTTGAATTTTGGGATGAAATTTCGTTATAAGGGGGAAGTATGTAATACCCCGTAATTTTAATGAATTTTAATATGAGATTAATTAAAAGTTAATGGCTAAATAAATGGGGGTTAATTGGAATTAATTATGAAAAAATTAATTGGGATTAATACGGATTTAATATTACTAGAGATAAAAGTAATATATGATTTTGAATATTACTTAGCGATATAAAAGTAATATGTGAATATAATAATTATTGTCGGGCGTTACAAATACGACAATACTGGAAATTAAGTCGGGATGCGCTTATGAGTCGTATCGGGACTAAAGTTGAGAAATAAAATAAGATTTATTTTTAAGTCATTCAGATGATAATTTCGAGTACGCCGTTGAGTTCGAAAGGGTCGAGATAGGTAGAAAGTCTACCCGGGGGTTTAATTTGGGTCTCGGGTCAATTGAAAGATGAAAGGAAACCCCGAAGGGGTATTTTAGTCATTTGTCTTAGGAGATGAGTAGTATACACATTTTTTTGTCTTCTAGCTAGCCTTGGAGACTTGTTATATATGCGGGTTTAGACTCTATCGAATGTTCATTTCATCACATCACTTGTGAGGACTTTTGAGAGATAGTGAATAGTCATCTAGAGAAAGTGAAAGGGTTTTTGTGGAGAGAAAGAGTCATCTAGTGGAAACCAAGGGACAAACATTATCTTTACACCTTGCACCACTGATTCGTATCGAATATTGCATATTTTTGCCCGTTATCTTTATGCATTCTAGCACTTTTACGGTCCTAAATGCCTATAATTATGCTCATTAACCAGACAACCTTGGATTTGGATATATACATGCTTTGTAGGGGTTATTTGTGCTTTTGTAGGTATTGGAACGCTAAAAGTGAGGTTCGGTTGTATTTCGGAGAAGTTCTGTAGCCGAATACTAATTCAAGGGCAATTTGGTCTTTTCAAACTCACTATTTTTTATGGAATAAAGTTACCAACATGTAGATCATCAAATTATCTTTCCGTGGCCACTGACCGTGCGTCATTCTGACTCCGTATGTGGAAGTTATGGCCTTTTCCGAAAGGTTTCGGTATTTTTTTCTACTTCAAGGGCATTTTGGTAATTTCATACTGCATAATTTGGAGGGTTTCAAAACATAATCATGTAGAGAATTGAATTAGCTTCGCGTCGGTTCTGACCACGCCTCATTTCGATTCCGTATGAGGGAGTTATAGCCGTTTCCGTGCAACGCGTCAAAAATTGGTTCGGAGAGGAAAAGGGGGTTGTCAACAGCCCAAGGCAAATTCCAAAAGTGCGGTCGACCAATCCCAAAATAGAGGTCGACCGGTCCTATCAGATATGGACGAAAATTGACTTATTTTTTGTTTTTTGTCTTGGTTTTGTTTGGGGTTTATTTTGGGGTATTAATAAAATGTTTAGGGATTTTCTTTGGAGATTTATTTTCATTTTAATTAGGGTTAGAAGACTTTGGGGATTTTATTTGTGGAGATACCCTCTCCTCCATTTCTCTTTGGGTAATACCCATTAATGTAAGCTTTACTATTCACATTCTTCCTTAAGCTTTGTTTTCCTTTATTTTTCATGCTTTGTTATTTATTTCAAGCCTAGATAAATTAGTTTAGTTGTTGTTTAAAGTAGTTTAATCCATGTATTGTCAGTAGATAACGGGTTGGGATTGCGTTTCTGCCATTGATGGGCATTGAGCTCCGAAAATTAGGTTTTGTGTAAAATTGCATTTAATTGAAACCTCGCGTATTAAAGTCGGATTATTATGCGTTTAACTTTCTTTGTCATGTAACGTTAGTGTTTATAGCGGTAATCCGAATTTAAGATGCGTGTGACCATTTTATGTTAAATGTTTAATCTCGCAACTTTGGATTAAATTCATTATTGTGTGATGTTTATACTTAATTGAAAATGCTCGATTAAATGTTTTCGAATCGAAATTCTGATTATTAGTTGTTTAGCCCATGGTGGGGACACGATCCCGACTCTCGTTTTATTAATTCTAGTTTAGACTTAACTTCTTAATTTTTCCCTTTTCTTTATTTCCAACCTATCACCTTTTACACTTTTATTTTAGGAGTATTAAATCCTATAAATTCTAGCAACTCGTCTCTGTGGATTTTCGATACCCGACTTACTGCTATACTTGTATCGCAAGTGCAGTCGTAATTTAGGTTTTTGTATTAAGGCGGTGAACAGAAAACAACGATTAGCGTTCTGACGCGACGCTACTTTTCACCCTTGAACAAAATGGTGCCGTTGCCGGGGATGAGTTTGTTTTAGACTTTATTTGATTTAGTATTTCATAGTATTTTCTTTCTATTTGTATTACTTGCTAATCTTTTTGCAGGACTTCCACATTTGAGCACTTAGAAACGCTCGAATTCTTTTTGCGCGCACTTACTTTGTGGAATCCGCCATTCGAGTTATTTTTGGGGTAAGCATGTCTTATTCCAATTCCTTCGGTAATCCTTGTTATAATTCTCAAAATTCTAGGCCTATGACTTTCGGTGAATACTTAGCATCCCAAAGTAAAACAAATTCAAATATGACTTTGGGCGAGTATAACGAAAGTCAAAACTTAGGTTATTGGAATTTTGATGGCGATGATAATGATTTTGGGCCTTTACCTCCTTATAATAGGAGTTTTGAAACGAATTCGAATAGTTTTCAAAATTCCTATAATAATGAGTTTTCGTTTAAGTCCGATGATAATTTTCAAAGTTCCCATTCTAATGCATCCGCACCTCGACCTACGACATTCGGTGAGGGTTTACGTATGTATGAGAATGAGAAAGTTGAAAATTGTTATCGGGAAGAAAATCGTTCGTGGGAACATGAGTTGGATTTATATTTTGAGTCCGATGACGATTTTGCTTTCGAGACTTTCGAGGTTGACGAATGTTTTGAACCAAATGAGGTACTTGTGCCTAATTTAGAACAAGCCATTCTAGACTTTGCCCATTGCGTAATAGATATTGAAAGTGAGGATGATAATGGCGTAATATCTATTTGCAACGAAATGATTTCTTCTTTGGCCCCTAAAGAAGAAAATTTCATTGAAAATGATAATATTTCCTTTGAAATTCCAACTTCGTACGATGATGATTCATCTCAAGAGTTTGAATTTCTTTCATCCCCATTTTCATTCTCTATTATCCCACCGGAACAAATACCCGATGATTCGGTTTTGAAATTTAATGTTTTAAACCCTATCGCCGATGAGGAGTACTTGCTCGAGTCGCCCTCCACGATCGCATCTTTGCCTTTGTGTGCGCCGCCTCCCATTACACTTGCTAAATCCTTTGGAGGATATTCATCTTTTCTCGGTCCTCACTTGTTTTTGTCACCCGTTCAATCCAAACCCCCCATCGTCCCTCCAAAACTTTTAATTGGCGGTGGTTCCTTTCTTACGCCTTACACATGCCTTCCGTTGTTAAAACGGAATTCATATTTTTTGGAGGGCATGCTTGTATGTGAGGGTACACCGGTTATCCTCCAAAGTCAAATCGTTCTTATGGTGGACCCGCAGCTATTTAGACTTCTAGTGTATAGTTAGTGTGAAGCCTAAATAGTAGGTTGTATATAGTTAGCTTTTTATTTTTCTTTCCTTTTTAATTTAGTCTAGTGTAATTAGTTAACTTTTTGTTATTTATTTTTGCTATGCTCGGTACTAACTTGTTTTGTAGATTCTTTGGACTTGCTCTTATGGGGATCGCTCCAATTTTGAGTAATATCGCTCTTTTCCTCTCTTTGACTTGGTTCTTAATTTACATTCCTCTCTTTGACTTGGTTCTTAATTTACATTGAGGACAATGTCAAGTTTTAAGTTAGGGGGTGTGGGATCTTCTATCCATTTCTTTATTTAGTCCATGTTTTTACTCACATGTTAGTTACTCCGTATGCGTTTCTTAGAAAAATTGAAAATTTCAAAAATATTTTCTTTCTTTTTTCTCCTTTATTGGGCATTTTGCCTTTGTTTCCGATGATAAATTTCAATAATTTCCCGATCCAATTGACAATCCAATGATGCATGTTCTCGATTTTAGAAGTTATTAGACTTTAGTGCTCGATCACTGGTATTATGAATAATTTCATGAATTAAAATTTAATCCCATGAGCACATGCACTTTTATTGTTCTATTGATTTGATTTAAGATTTTTATAACTCGATAATCTTTTGTTGCATTGTATATACTTACACCGAGTAAACTTTGTACCTTTCGTCATTTGTGAGTGTATACACTATTCTTTTCTCTTTGAAAACGTTGAATTCGTTAGTAATCTCACCATTCTTTCATTTGACCGTTCATTAATTGAGTTTATACTTGAAATGTGTTACTTGATCATGATTTTCATATATTGTTTTTATTCGAGAATTGCGTAAACTTTTAGAAATGATCATAGGCCATCTTTGTTATATCACCCATATTGACATTGACCTCACCTTATATGTTTACCCTCGTCAACCCCTTTGAGCCTAAATATTAGCCTTTCATTTTATAACCCAAATCCCATAACCAACTCCAAATTGGAGTTTTAACCCATACATACACTTTCCATACCTTTGTTTGGAATGTTACTTGGGATTGAATGTTGTTATTATGATGTCGGTTGCAATTTGGGCATATGAGAGTTTAAAAAGTAAATAAAAGAGAAGTGAAGAAAAAGAGTGAAAAAGAGAAAGTAAAAAGCAAAAGAAAACAAAAGAGAAACATGAGAAAAAGAAGAAAACAAAAGAAATAGAAAGTTGTAAATGTTGTGTATATAGTTCAATAAGCTTTGATTACTCTCCCCGATGATATATTCGATGCCTTTTGGAACTTGTTTTCCAATTTTGATATTGTCCACATTTTCCCATTATCCCGAGCTTTCATTCCGAACACTTTGAATCCATACATACATTCCTTCGTTTCGCACCCTAGCCATACCTACATTATAACCCTATACAAGTCCTATGTGATCTTAGGTTGATGTAATTTAAAAGTTTAAATAGTTTTGATAATATGTGAAAATAAATTTCGCCTTTCTTAATGTGCGTTATCCTTTCATTGAGATTACAATTTTTCAGTTTATATATAGCGTTCTTCATCTGTGACATGTGTGCGGCCTAGTTTCCATTTACATTTACTCCTTATGCCCGCATGTCCCCTGTGTTAGCTCCCTATTTCGAGTGAATTCATTTGATGAGTGTAATGCCCGTGAGGATTGAATATATGCTTGCTTTAATATTTATCCGGTTTATATAAGTTTTTGCCAAATCACACTTTGCATGTGCTCGCTCCCCTCCCACATTTTAAGGTCTCAATTCTATGAGGTGCATTCTATAATGTTAATGATTCAGACTTTTGTGTGAATTCATTCACTTTGATAATAATGCATATGAAATCTTTTTCGCTTTTATTGGGCTTGTCGCATATTGGTTTGGGCATATTTTGAGGAAACCATACGATGTTTGTGGGTACCATCCCTGAAAACCCTCACGAGACGACACTCATCCACTAAGGTAACCTAGGGGTTTAACGGATTATTGCATATGCTAAATGCAATCGTGTTCCCTACGAAAGTGGAAATTATATTTTGATGCATATACGCGTTTTGTATTTCCTTTTGTGGACTAGTATTGTTGTTTCATCACTAGGGACTAGCAATGTTTAAGTTAGGGGGTGTGATTCGTATCGAATATTGCATATTTTTGCTTGTTATCTTTATGCATTCTAGCACTTTTACGATCCTAGATGCCTATAATTATGCTCATTAACCAGAAAATCTTGGATTTGGATATATACATGCTTTGCAGGGGTTATTTGTGCTTTTGTAGGTATTGGAACGCTAAAAGTGAGGTTCGGTTGAATTTTGGAGAAGTTCTGTCGTCGAATGCTACTTTAAGGGAAATTTGGTCTTTTCAAACTCACTATTTATTATGGAATAAAGTTACCAACATGTGGATCATCAAATTATCTTTTCGTGGCCACTGACCGTGCGTCATTCTGACTCCGTATGTGGAAGTTATGGCCTTTTCCGAAAGGTTTTGGTATTTTTTCTACTTTAAGGGAATTTTGGTAATTTCATACAGCATAATTTGGAGGGTTTCAAAACAGAATCATGTAGAGAATTGAATTAGCTTCGCATCGGTTCTGACCACGCCTCATTTCGATTCCATATGAGGGAGTTATAGCCATTTTCGTGCAGCGCGTCAAAAATTGGTTCGGAGAGGAAAAGGGGGCTGTCAACAGGCCAAGGCAAATTCCAAAAGTGCGGTCGACCGTCCCAAAACAGAGGTCGACCGGTCCTATCAGATATGGACGGAAATTGACTTATTTTGTGTTTTTTGGCTTGGTTTTGTTTGGGGTTTATTTTGGGGTATTAATAAAATATTTAGGGCTTTTCTTTGGAGATTTATTTTCATTTTAATTAGGGTTAGAAGAATTTGGGGATTTTATTTGTGGAGATCCCCTCTCCTTCATTTCTCTTTGGGTAATACCCATTAATGTAAGCTTTACTATTCATCTTCTTCCTTAAGCTTTGTTTTCCTTTATTTTTCATGCTTTGTTATTTATTTCAAGCCTGGATAAATTAGTTTAGTTGTTGTTTAAAGTAGTTTAATCCATGTATTGTCAGTAGATAACGGGTTGGGATTGCGTTTCTGCCATTGATGGGCGTTGAGCTCCGAAAATTAGGTTTTGTGTAAAATTGCATTTAATTGAAACCTGGCGTATTAAAGTCGGATTATTATCCGTTTAACTTTCTTTGTCCAACGTTAGTGTTTATAGGGGTAATCCGAATTTAAGATGCGTGTGACCATTTTCTGTTAAATGTTTAATCTCGCAACTTTGGATTAAATTCCTTATTGTGTGATGTTTATACTTAATTGAAAATGCTCGATTAAATGTTTTCGAATCGAAATTCTAATTATTAGTTTTTTAGCCCATGGTGGGGACACGATCCCGACTCTCGTTTATTAATTCTAGTTTTGACTTAACTTCTTAATTTTTCCCTTTTCTTTATTTCCAACCTATCATCTTTTACACTTTTATTTTAGGAGTATTAAATCCTATAAATTCTAGCAACTCGTCTCTGTGGATTTTTGATACCCGACTTACCGCTATACTTGTATCGCAACTGCAGTCGTAATTTAGGTTTTTGTATTAAGGCGGTGAACAGAAAACAACGATTAGCGTTCTGACGCGACGCTACTTTTCACCCTTGATCAACCACCATCGGGGAGTCATCGAAAAGTTGTCGAAAAAAGGAAGAGGAAGTTCTAACATTATCTTCTCCAAAAGTTCAACCCTATACTAAGATGCAAGTGTAATTATTTCTCTATTTTGGTGCTTATATTATCCATGTTAGAATTAGGATTCTTATGAATCAATGGAACTTATGAATTTGGGATTAAAATGATTGATAAATCAGCTTTACTGGTTAGACAAATTCATGTAGTTTAAATATTTGCATGTAAAAGCTATGAACATGATGAAAGTGATTGGTTTTACATGTAGAGGAGATATATGTTTATTGAGAACGTGAAAATGATAATAGGTATTGTACGTAGATGAATACTATGCATGTTGAATATGTAAAGAGATGGTTTAGATAAGGAATTATAACTTCTAAATTTTGGGTTTATAGGAGTGTTAAAAATGGAAAATTTTGATAATTGACATTTTAAGGATTTAATGGGTTTGATGATAATACCCTTATGAACATATGAATTTGATGTTTCTCTTATGTGAAAATCACCCTTGAACATGTTTAGATAATATTGGAATATCTGGGTTTTGGTTAGAATAGAATCCATATGTATTTGTGTGTAAGAAATTAAGAAAAACGCAGAATTCTGGGGATATTTTTTGAGCTGCTGAAAAGTCGTTCGAATGACCCGGGGAACTCGTTCGAACGACATCGTTTGGAAAAGATTACCAACGAGATTAATAACGAAATTTCCAAAGAGAATTTAGAAAAATGTCGTTCAAACGACATCGTTCGAGCGAGAATTCTCGGACTTCTAACGAGATTTCAGAATTTCCCAGTTTAGCCCCAAAAAAATTGAAAAATTATATTTTAGCCCTGGATGAGACTCAAATGATTTTGGTACATTAACATGGAGTGAGGGACTTGCGTTAATGTTGGAAAATTATATGATATTGAGGATTAAAATTATGTGAGAGATATCTACATAATTATTATTCGATTTTGAGGAGAATAATCGTTATAACAAGTACGGGATAATATTGAGGATATATATATGAGTACTTGGGTTGAATAAAGGATTATGTGAGTGATAATTACATAATAAAAATATGATGATAATCGTGAATGACAAGTATGGGTGGTATTCAAAAAAATACGACGGGTACTTGGGATAAGATGAATTCCTAATATGATATAGGTCGTGTGAGTACCTAATTTTATATAGGTTGATGTGTATACCTATTGTTTGTTTAATTTATGTGTATGCTATCGACGAGAGGTTTACGCGTAGAGGGCAATCATATCCTGATGAGCCTTAAGGTGGATCTTTGACTTGTTTCCTTAGAACATAGGACTTAGGTTGGATTGCCATTAGTGAGAACGATGATATTGAACGATCTTTTGGGTGCGTAGGTATGTGAGTAGCCCAAAGGCTTAGGACTATATTCACCTCTACTGTTTGTGATTTTTTAGTTATGGTTCATGGCACTTATCGAACCTATAGTCCCCTATACAGTGATGAGATGTACTGGGACATGATAGTAGAGTACGCATGCACCGCAGTTGAGCCTCGAGGTGCATTTTAGTATATATATCATATAGTGAATGTGTATATATACTGGTGATAGTGTTTAATGTGTGAATTAAGTAAACATAAAAGATAATAAAATCTGAAATGAATTAAGTAGGATAATACTTAATTCAGAATTATCCATATCATAGAGAAATTGTATATATATATATATATATATATATATATATGTGTGTGTGTGTGTGTGTGTGTGTGTGTGTGTTGCGAGAGAAATACCGTGGAATTATGGGCTATCGTTAGTTGGCACTGACATGGATTAGTTAGCATGGGAATAGTAACTAGTATGGTTTTAGGGTACGTTAGGTGTGCACCCTAGATGAGAGGTGAGAATATCAATAGAGAGAGTCTGATAAATCTAACATGTATATAATAATTGTTGAATATAGCATTTATTCACTTGCTGTTTTCTAAATTATTTTTACATCGGGCTCTGACCCGTTTTCTTGCATATTCTCTTCTCTCTTGTATCTCCTATATCAGGTGTCCAGCCGCAGGGACGCCAACCATAGAAGATTGAGATTTTGACGAGCTATGGATGCTATGGAGTCATGGACTTGTTTAGCCGCTTTCATATTCATTCATTCATACTCTATAGTTGATCTTTCATTTAGGGCATGTCGCCCGAGAGGATTCTAGTTATTTCTTTCATATCCTAGAAAGATTAAGTTCTTATGTTGATTTTGATACATTTGGTTTTATTGGAGTTTATTGTATTGAGACCTTTAAAGTGGAGAGTTTTATTCCAATTATATATATTCATTGGTGATGTTATATGGTAATTATTCATTGTTGTGGAATGGTTAATATGTTAAACTTCATTTTTTGTTAAAATGAAATTTTATTAAGTTAAAATTTGAAATAATCTTTTTAACACCTGCTTAGTTGGATATTAGGTAATAAATATTAAAAAAGAAAAATATTTTTCGGCAGTGATGCTAAGAATAAACCAACTATAAATTATGTTTTAATTGGGTATAAGATTGATCACTCGGTATTTAATTAAGCGTGGTGTTACAGGTGGAATTTGATGCCTTTATAGGTTACGTAGACGTTTCAAATTAAAATCCGAAACTCGAGTCCAATTTTCTAATTTTCTCAAATTCCCCATTTTTATATTTATCATATTCTTGCATTACTATACATATTATATTTGTGATCTTCATTCGCGTTCTATTTAAAATCTATTATCGTTTCACCATAACGACCAATATCGCGATAAACGCTTAAAGTCGTATTTTAATAGAATGTTTTGGGAACATTCCTATGGATAACCTCACTCTATCTTTTGTATGATGTGACTTGGGCGATTCCGATCTCCATTATATATACACGCATAGACACTTCACGGAGAAATAAAGAAAAATAATAACACAACCCCATGAGAGACCAAAAGGGCAGGATGAGAGCCTAAAACCTTCTCATTATGTAACTTAGCCCCCGAACCCTTCGAACTATTGGTTTCGTAAGCGTTAGTTTGTCTTTGATGCCTCTCTCTCGAGGCGGAGATATGTTCTTTTGCCTATTTTTTTCATCCCCCCTTTTTCTTTCCCCGACCCCCATTCGTGGAAGGAAGGAGAGGAAGGAAAGTGAGGGCATTACGGAAATCGGGATGGTCACAGTGGCGACTCCGCTGGGGATAATTTTCATAAGAGGGCTAGACTCTATTTGCATGGGTATTTTGTTTTCTTGTGTGCATATGCACCAATCTATATGTTCCCTTTTTCTCCTCTATTATTTCGTGCACATATATATCTCATGCTTATATCACTACTCACTCACCCACTTATATATACTCACCATGTGCACTTCACACCACGTGCACCTACGATTACTTATATCCACATGTTGTCACACACCACTTAGAAATCCATGCTTAGGTGTCACTAACACACACCTCCACTTATCACACTTGTATATATCCATGATTATTCACACTTGTCACACACCACCTGTAGTTGATCCATGCTTAGGTTCACTACCACACACTCACTTGTAGATAGCCACACATCACTCACTCTCACATATCCATGCTTAGTATAGATTCGGTTTTTATACTTGTACATTATCGCCTGCTTAACATGATGCTCATCAAATAAAAATACTCTCTCCATAATATATTAATCAAGAATCATGCATTTTTGCACACTACGTCACCAAAGAGCATGTCTATTGACCAAATTTTGTCCCGTAACTGGGGGGGTCACTTCGTGATGGGCACTGGTCCGGTAGGTTGCAGTTAGCCTAAGCGATATGACTCTCACCTTCCATTGGACAAATACCTTCGACATATATCAAACGGTTTCCCCTGCATCGTACCGCTTGACCGAAGTCATGACGAAAGGTATATCGTAGGGAACTCATTCATGTACATCGAGTATATCAAATTTTCTCTCACACGTATTGTCCTCACGAGGTATATAGTGAGGCAATTCACGTACACTTAGGTATATCAAATGGCTTGTCCACACATACCGATTGCCCTCAAAAGCAAGGCGTATATCGTGAAAGTCATGTCAAAGGAGGAACACCTTCCAATTAACCCAATAACTTCATACCATCATATTGGTGTCAAACCTATGGCACTCATATTTAGTCTGTTGATTTCTACCCGAAACTCTGTCGAAATGACTGGTCGGCATGCCGCCAAAATTTTTGTGCAATTTCGTCTTTTTTAAAACGGGACCCTACCTATGAGCCTAGCAACAAGTCCAACCATGTTCTTACATATTTTTCAAACCCAATTTTCCCAGGCTCGGGTCCCATCCGCCATTTCTTTTTGCATTTAGGTAAATCTAATACAAGTGAGAGCATAATAGACAACATAATAATAATAATAATAATAATAATAATAATAATAATAATAATAATAATCATGCTGAGACCCATTTCTCATTTTTTTCTTCCTTTACCAAAAGTGTCAAAAATATTTTTCTTTCTTTTATCAAAAAATACCAAAAGCATTTTTCCTTCCTTTTACCATAAATATATTTCCTCCTTTTTACCCAAAAATATTTTGTCCTCCTCTTTTCCAGAAGTGTCAAAAAATATTTTCCTTCCTTGTCAAAAATAAAGTTCTCCCTATTTTCTTTTAAAAATAAATTCGAATTCTTCTCCTTCTCAGGTCGATTGCATACCCTTGTCCTGGCTCCCTACTGGCTTTGATCTTCTATCGAACCTCCCCGAAGCTCCTTCAGTTCCCTTGATACTTCCTTCGAGTTTGGAATTCATCTTCATCCTCTTTCCATGGAGAACATAGACCAAACATCGAATGTGCAGTCGGATCTAATGACAGTCCTAGCCCAACTCATTGCTAAGATTGATAACCTTCAAACCGAGGTTCACAAAATGCAATGAAACCGAGTCCCTATTCCCGAAGAGCTCAAAGTCCTCTTACCTCGCCCTATGGGTTCGCCTTCACCCGAGCCTATTTGGGTTCCCGAGGAATTTCAGCATGCTCCATGTAATGGGCCATCACCAGCCTAGCTCCCTATGTTGAAGCTTGTCCAGCCAGGGGTTAAGCTACCCGTAATTGTTGATCCGAAGGAAGAAAATTTGAACAAAGTCAAGAAGGACCTCAAGATGTTAACCAAGAAGTTTGACCAAGTCAGAATCTCTAGGAACTACATGGACTACACCCGCAAGTCTCCATATCCTAAAGTAAGGCTGCTAGAAAAATTCAAGATGTCCAACATCGAGAAATTCGAAGGTAGTGGACACCCAATTATTCATCTCCGCAGTTACCACCAATCCATGGCACTCCTAGGTGCCTTCGAGGATATAATAACCCAAATATTCCAACATACCTTGAAGAACAATGCTATTTGTTGGTTCTTATCTCTCGAAGAGTCCAGAATCCATAGCTGGGAGGATGTTGCCCACTAATTCATGTCATAGTACAAGTACAACGAAGAGTTGGAAGTCACCTGCTGTGATTTAGAGTTACTCAAACAGAATCTTGGAGAATCAGTCAGTAACTACATAGCAAAGTGGAGAGAGAAAGCAACCACCGTGACCAACCGACCTTCCGAAGAGGATCAAGTCAGCATTGTAAAGAAGAGTTTCTAACCCCATGTCCGAGCAACGACGGGAGGACATTACTACCCTCATTTTTTAGATCACCGAGAAGTAGGGGTGGAGATCAAAAAAGGTCTTTCCAAAATAGAAGTTGAACCGAAGAAAGTGTCTGGACAGTTCACTCCCAGAAAGTATAAAAAGCCTGCCAATACCACATTATCAACCATCAACAACATCTCTCACCCTACCACTTTATGGGCATTCGAAAGCCGCCTTAACCCAGTCAAGAAGGAATATAACGAGCTTCACGCTCCCCTCTCCAAAGTTTACCAAGCCCTTTTAAGCCGTAATCTCATCAAGCCATTGGACCCTGATCCATTACCAAACCCACTTCCCAAAAATTTCAAACCAGATGCCCATTGTGACTTTCACCAAACTGCCGTCCATATCACCGACCATTGTTTCCACCTCTAAAATTTGATCAAAGGTCTGATTGATCGGGGTGTCATTGCCCCACCAACCAATCCTAAACCAAACACTGCCCATAATCCACTCCCAAATCACACAAATGCTATCTTCCTAGAAGAATACCCAAAATTTGATCAATCTACCCAGATTGTACCAAATAAATCACCCATCATACCCATATATTCTCCTAAACCTCCCAAGTGTGCCCATATTTTCTCCTACACCCTACCAACTTTACTAATCAAGCCATGTCACTCCTTACCAGAGTATGGATAGCCGTGCGTACCAGTTATGGAGGTAAATATATGGAATTGTCAGAAGTGTTGAACCAACTCCTAGAGTTTGGGCTGAAATTTTCCTCCCAAATGACCATTTACTGCCAAAATTCAGTGCAATGTTCTTGGAAGCTCAAAATTGGGCTCGAAAGTCGGATAATTGGGTGGTACCCATCGATGAAGTCAGTTTAGATGATGTTATCCAGATCATGGCAGATTTATTCCAACATACCGATGATATTTACAGTATGTGCGAGTTAGTAGATACTTTGAAGCTACAAGGGCGCCTGATCCCTTCATTTCTACATCTCCCCGTCGAGTGGGAGGACCTATATGAAGAAGCCATTGAGGTTGTAGCATGTATTGAATTTTCATGGAAGGATAATGTCATTGCCACCTGATGGGGGGATGAATTCGATGATTTAGATGAAGAGAAAAATCTAAAAAAGACTAGCCTAATAGTAAGTATATGTGGGATGATATCATTCAAGGAGCTACTAGGAAAAATTAACAAGGTGGTTGAACAACTCGAGATCGATGAGGAGATGGGGTTTATCTTTTCTTCTCTTCTACGAACCATATGACCAGGTCAGGGAGGCATTACCAAGTTCTAAACCTGCCACCATCAGTGATCAATAAAGGAAAATGTGTGGAGAATCTTCCTTTATCAGAAATGAACCTCGAGGAAAGCAAGATCCTCGATCAATTAAAGAAGACCCAATCTAACATCACTCTATGGAGACTCTTTATGTCTTCTCACCTACACCAGAATGCCTTGATCAAACTACTCAGTGTACCCATAGTCCCTCATTCCACCACGCCAGAAGAATTAGTGAATCTAGTCAGATCTCTAACCTCTACTAGAATGCTTTCCTTATCTGAAGAAAAAATCCCTAATATTGGGCCAAACCACTATTATTCTCTCAATATCTCTATCGAAGTCAAGGGAAAGACTGTCACGCTCTCTCTTATCGATAATGGATCAGATCTGAATGTTTTCTCGTTGAGGACCCTTAATTATTTGGGACTGAAATGAGCAACCTTGCTCCAACCTCTACCGCCGTACAAGCTTACGATAATACCCGTCGAGAAGTGATGGGATCTATAAATCTTGCAATAGGGGTTGGCCCTATAAATTTTGTTATTGAATTCCAAGTCATCGATATTCCAACTTATTTCAATATGTTTCTTGGCCGACTATGGCTCCACAACATTAAGGGTGTGTCTTCATCCCTATATCAGAAACTGAAGTTCTTCGCCAATGGGCTGGCCATCACCATTTTGGGTGACGACGATAATATCAAGACCGCAAGCACCGATAATTCAGTACTTGAGATACAACACGGGGAAAATGATATGCTTTGTCAAGATTTTGAGTTAAACCATTTCTACTTGTCGGTCCACAAAATATAATTATTAACAAAATAATTTTTGCTTGAGAGGAATTAAGTTAAGGATGAAAGCAACCCAACTTTCTCTTCTTATGAAAAATTCTTTTTCAATCTTGTCAAACCAAGTTGTGACACAATTTAACTTAACCAAATTTTATCTTGATTAATCCTAAACATGAATTTAGTGATTGAAGCAAGTAAAGTTAAGTAAAGATACTCACAACGCCAGATGTATGAGGAAAAAACCAAAACGGAAAAAAACCTCAGACGACCCAAGCCAGAAAATCACTATGAATAATGGTTTTACAAAGACATATTAGCCTTACTCAATGACTCGATCCCCATGGGTCTTGACGCTCCTTCTAATATTCTACCGTTCTTCAATAGTACCCAGGTAGTAATTCCGTCTTCTACGATACTCGTCCACAACACTTGACTCCACGAATGTCTCAGTGTCCACCGATACAGCTTGATACGTCTACGATGTTGAACACGATGTTCGTTGCTTTTCCACCATAAAACCAGTAATCACAAGTGTTCAATGATGAACAAACTCAACTTGGTGCAGCAAGGATCACATAAACATTTGATAATGAAAGCTGAGATCTTTGCAAACTCTAAGGATGTGTTCAAGTCTTTGAAACCTTAGAAAACATGTGCAAACAGGTTTCTAGATGGTAAACTGGACACCTCTATTTATAATAAAATTGAACCGGTGTCAGAATCTTGTTCGAGTGAGATACCACGTCGTTCGAATGACATCAAATGTCATTTGAACGACGTCATCAAATAGAGTTCTTAATTTAAACAAAGTTTTGATTAAAACCAACTCTTATCCAATTCTCATCCGTCCTTATCTGACATAACCAAAGTGTAAACAATTAAACCTCTTTCAAAAAAAATTTCTTCAAAGAAAATAACATCCTTATTTTTATAAAATGAATTCCGAGTTTCATTAACATTATGCATTCATACCTGTGTGATATCGGAATGCAATTGAACCTTGAAGACGAGAAATTGCACCAATTAAGCTTCGGCATGATTGAATCTTTCTAGCTTTCTCATGGGATCAGACAATAGAAAATCTATCTAGGACTCAAACATATTTTGTTCTGAGAATAAGTCAAAACTAAATTAAGACTCAATTGGAAATTTGGTTCTTACAAATCTCCCCCTTTGACTATTCCGGGACAAAACCAATAGTGAAATGCCTAAGTCGGGCCGTCAAGCCGTATGATGCCTAAATCCCATCCCATAAAACCCAAAATGAAAAATACATCATCAGTACAGGATAAGGTTCTTCAACAATGGATTGGCGAGTTGAAATTGTCTCGAATGTCTGAATGTGATGAAGACCTGAAACCTCGTATCTCTTTAAGCATACCTACACACATGAAACAGACAAATACCCAGTGAAGTATGGAGGAACAAATGATATAAATTAATGTGAAACTTTAAATCTGAATAATTTGTTATAAGAGTAAACATGATACCAATATGTGAACATAAAACATCACAAAACTCATAAAACTCTCCACCTACATCATAGACATCTCTCCCCATTTTTTCTCAAATAGACAATCCGGTGAAAAGAAAAACAAATCTAGCATGTGAAAATACCAATGTGATTATATTAACTCATAATATGCTAGATAATCATGAAACAACCAGCTAAAAATGATCAAGCAATGTCAAATCAGTAGCTAGTAAACAGTGAATCACACAAAAAAATATATTAGACTAAGCAGGTGTGATAAACGAACTAAATGCACCAAATTATAACATCAAAAAAATTGAACTGCATAAACAGAAAATCAGCACCAAAATATAAATCAATATGCAGGAGGGTACTGAAATAGAAATCAACCAGCAAATGTCAAACTGGTCAACAGGCTGTCGTTCGAACGAGCGAGGGATATCGCTCGAACGAAATGCAACATCGCTCAAACGAAGCAGTATTTCATTTGAACGACATACTCAAACTTTCACAGTCTCCCTAGAAAATTAAACAATGTTGCCCAGGGAAAAAATTATGTGGAAGTTCTAGCTCGAATGGGCTCAAAACTGTGAAATAGTAACAAGACACTAGAAAAACTAGAAAACTTAAAAACAAATAAATATGAGTAACATGCCAACATAGTATCAATGTGCCTAAACATGAACATGGAATTTATGTGCGTGGACTAATACAAATGAATCACAATTCCAACACATCGAAACGATCAAGAATCTCTAATCAATAGCAATTTATCATCAAACTCTATTATAGCCTTATGTGACAATTAAAGTATGAGCTTAATGAACTAAACAAACATCATGCACACGAATCCAGAATTTTGACGATTCTACAAACAATAGTGTCATGACACGAATTTTCAACGTTAGGATTCTTTGTGCAAACCTGTTTAAATTTTTAATCCATCCAAACTCCTTCAAATATACCATATTTTCTTTTGAATGAACTAAACTAATTTGACCCATTTTTGGCATATGATTCTTTTTATTGCCTTTTTAATTTTTCGGGCTCTTTTAAACTGTGACTTTCACGACGAGACAATTTTAGACTTTCGCAGCCCTTTCCCGTACACTCATCATATTTTCAAATTAAAAATCTCATGGGTAAACGGTTATTACATGCACATCTCTTCCTTGTGTCTACTTACGCATAGATGATAAAATTGAGATAAGAACGTCTCACCGGACTCAAATATGCAAAAGTAGTTAAACATCCATATAAACTCGTGCATGTGTGCAAAGATGGCATATATAAAAAGTCGAATCAAAATGAATATCAACTTCGAAACAACCCCATAATACTATGGTTAAGATCATTCTAAGTGATAGTACAAATATAGCACCCTATCGCGGCATGTACTCTTCTCAGTTCGCAGGCCTTAGGTCATACAGGCCGCGGCCAAACCTCACTCAGGGCGCGGCCAGAACTCACTCGGCATGATCCTTTCAGTACCAGATGGCACAGGGTGAGACCCTATCCATTATAGGCCGCGACACTCCACCATATGGTGTGCGACACCCCCCTCATCCACAACTGCTGCAGACTTGGTATACGCCACGTGCTCAGGGCATGTGACTCAACGCATTTCCTCATAAATAGAGGACCACACCTAGAAGGAAAGGGGGATCGATTCCATACCCATCCAGGGCAGGCTCTACAATACAGATTCTCTCTACACAACCTCAACATACCTCTTGGAGACACAATCTACATCACAGCCACCTCCCGGGCTCACTGGAGTCTCCAATACTACCATGTATTCACCCTTATTCTCATACTTGTACGCCTCTTTAGGCATGATTATATTGTACAATGAAACGCACATAATGAGAATGGAGCAACACAGTGGACGTAGGCCCATTTTGGGGGCCTAACCACTCTATATCTTGTATTCTCTCTATTTATTTTCTTTACTTGTTTATTACACACTTGACTCTTGACTTGCTGGTAGGAGAAGGCCTCGTGGACAATTTCTCGTATCATCACTAAGCATCGATAATAATGACCAAATGTCCTAGCCGCATGGATAATGGAAGGAATGGGGTCCAAGCACACCAATATGCCATATCTAACATATTAACTCCAGACATGAAAAGACGAAAATCTTTTTGGCCTTTTCAAATTATTTTGTCTCAAATAAAAGCAAAATCTTTTTGTGTTTTTCTCAAAGTTTTTCAAAACCAAAAATCTTTTTGTATTTTTCAAATAAAATGCAATGAATGAAAAATATAATACAAAATGATAAACATGGAAACACACTCAACCTTTAGATTTAGCATGGGAAGAATCAAGTGCAAACAAATGAGAACCATGAAGTTTTATTCCTAAAGTTACCAAATCCGACTTCCTAACCCAAGTAGGTGTGTAACGACGCATAGGGGTGGGAGGAATTGGGGAAAATTTATTCCTAAACTTCCTAAACTTTCGAGGAGCATTCCTAAGGTCATAACAAAACTTTCTAAGGTGACCTTTCCTACCACAAAACGTGCAAGTGTAGCGATGGTATGGAAAGTGACCTACATGTGGACCTTTTTTATCGTTCCTACGTGGCTCTCTCACACGTGTGGGGGGAATGGGAACAACACGATCATCAAAACCAATACCACCCCTATCCATCTTAACTTGGACGATGCCTAGCATCCTATCCAATTTCTCACTTGTTGCCTCCAAGTCAAACGTAACTCTAGACGAGTCTCTCAAACTCTCCTCTAACTCCTTAATCCTAGACTCAAATAGACTCCTAGACTCCTCAAACTCTATCACATTCTTTTTTAAAACCTCCATCAAACCTTTAAGGGTGTCTCTCTCTTTTTCAACATACTCTAGCTTCTCCCTAAGCATCTTCTCCCGTGCCTTAATATCCTCAATCAAAGCATCATTATTTTCTACGGCATGCTCTTTCAACTTAGCTTGCAATTTCGAGTTTGCCTTTTTAAACTTCACCGTCTCCTCAAACAACTCTCGAAATGCAACTTGCAACTCTCCTACGTCGATCTCCTCATCCTCTCTCTCATTACCCTCACCCTCTCGGGAAGCACTCTCAACAACCTCAAAAGTGTCATGCACATGAGTATCCTCATGGGAAGATATATCGTCGTCGCTCACATGACATGCCATAAACGCAACAAAGTTATGCTCAATGAGGGACTCTTCTCCCTCGTCCGGTTCACTATCATTTAAGGTGGCATGATATGCAGTTAGTTTCTTGCCCTCTTTCTTAAGTCTAGTGGGATAGTCCTTAACTTTGTGACCATACCCTTCACACCAGAAACACCTATCAAACTTATCTCTCATAGGTTTCTTATTACTATCCTTAGGTGTGGAGTCTCCCTTGTTCTTGAATTTCTCAAACTTTTTGGCTTGTTTTGATTGCTTATGAATTTGAAGAAACTTTTTGAACTTTCTTGCCAACAAAACGACATCCTCAAAGTATGAATTGGAATCGTCATTCGAAACTTTAGTTTCCTCCTTCAAGATTTTCAAAGCAATGCCCTTTTCTTTCTTTTTCACTTGCTTGGAGGTAAACATATCGAGTTCATAGGTTTGTAAGTCACCTACGACCTCTTCTAGTTTCGATGAGTTAAGCATACCAAGGGAATTCATAACGGTCACTTTAGCATCAAACCTACTTTGCAACGATCGCAAAATTTTCTTAATCACTCTGTTGTTGGGAATATTTTCACCTAAGTTAAATGCCGCATTAACAATTGTAAAACGAATAAATGCGGTGTGTGATACTGATTTAAAATAATTTGCAAGTTTCCAAGTAGACCTTATTTAATTAGAGTCTATTTTTAAACAAAATTAATTCAGCCCCTAAACATGCATCTAAATGTCATAAGTCATTCAAACCATGCATGAAAAATAAAGACGATCGATTCAGGAAAAAATCCCTTTCGGGTAAAACCTTTTATAACACTTTGAAGAATTCACAAGACCTTTGACTTACATACAACCTGATAATCGCCCACAAGTGTGTAATACACGGTGCCTTCAGCAAACCTTATAAGGTACGAGAGATAGATAAATACCCTCCAGGTGTCGGTTAGTCGTCTTCGGCTCGTCCACACGCAGAATGACTATGCTCGGTATCCACCGATCAAATATGGAGATGCCTTCTCCACAGAGGTTGAACAAAAGAAAAGCAATGTTCTTGAACACCAAAACAATTCACTAAAGGATATGGGATTTTTGTGAATTGAAAACAAAAAATGGATTAAACCCTAAAAGAAGAAGTCAAAAGGATTCTGCAGTTTCGCAATTTTCTGTCTTTCAAAACGCTGAGACTTCTTAATGAAAACGAAATCATTTAATGAGTGTTTATACAAAATGAACCGCCTCGGTATTAGATCTCATTAGAACGAGAAATAGATGTCGCGCGAACGAGAAGCAGATGTCGTTTGAACGACATCGCGCGATAATGCAATGTCGCTCGAACGACAGTGTAAAGTCGTTTGAACGACCGTTGCGTCAAAAAATAATATTTTAATGTCCACTCCAATACTTAGAAAATATTTTGTAGAAATATCCCAAAAGCTCTAAGTGGAAAGTTAAGGTATTAAAAACATAACCTTACCAAAGTAAACTTCGCGGAGTCTTTTTGATGAATAACTTGATTAATTTGGATCCGTCTTGATGTTGATTGATCTTTAATGCTCTTCGACAGTGTAGCGGTATATGACATAATTAATTGATAACGGACTTATAAAATATGTCCTTACAAATCTTCCCTTATGTCTATGCCGGTACATACATAAAAACATCTGAATTATCAAATACCAAATTGCCTATACAAATCTACCCTCCCATGAATAAATTTGCAAGATCTGAAACTGTTCTTCAAAAATCTTCATCAAATCTCAAAGCTTTACTCATCAGGGTGTGCACATAATGATCTTCAATATTTGTACCTACACACATGAGATAAAACAAAAACCTTCGTGACGCATCGAGTTTGAAATGATATAAGAATAAAGATTTAATAAATCAAATCTCCCCCATAATGCAAAAACTCCCCCATAACATGATAATTCTTCTCCCCCTTTTTATGATGTTCCCAAATAGACAGATAAGAAGAAACAATCAAAACATGGAGTGTCACGATCAAAATGCATATTAAACATGAATCAAACTACGCGCATGCAAAGGTATATCCCCAAAAGACCCACAAAATATTTTTCAATTTTCAAAATTTTCATACAAAAATAAGATACCAAAAATCACACCATGGATTTGAACTAAAACAACCAAGTCATGGAAATGGAATGAATGGGTGTGAACACATTCGATAGGTAAATAAACTCAATTAATCATATGTGCACGATGCATACATGTACTCGTAACGAATGAACATCAAAAGTATCCTTAGGTGTAAAAATTGTTGAATTTATATGACATCGTCTTATGCACATCAACAAATCAAAGTCAAAGTGATTTCCACACCAATAACGTCCAAAACTATTTAACGTTTTTTCAGAACTTTCAAGGACGTGAAAACCCGTTTTAATTCTCCATTCAAACTCCCTCATATATATTTTCTTTTAGAGGTGTATAAACTAAATCCTCAAACTTTGGAGAATTGGTGCAAAAATATAATTGGCCCATAATTGGCATGAATTTCTTTTTATTGCCTTTAAATTTTTTCGGGCTCTTTTAAACCTCTTTGGAGCCCGGATAATAAAATTTCTCAATCTTTTAGGTCAAATTAAACGGTAGCTTAGTATTTGCAAAGGCCAAAAGAACCTTCCGCAGCCCTTCCCCATTTTTAAATAAAGCACGCAAACTTACAAACGACTCTTACATGCAAAACTTTTTTTTATCAAGTTTTATCATGCTTGGTTCGTTTTAAGGACAAGATTGAAGTGAAAACACCCAACCAACATGTGATAAGACAAGCACAATAATCAAAACAAATATGTGCATGTGCGCAGTAAAGGAAATCATGAGTCAAACATGTTGTAAGTAGCACTTAATTACATCTTAATGACTCCAAACATTATGAAGCACAAAGATGACATGATATATTGTCTTAAAACACTATCAAACAGTCACATGAAAAATGGAATGATGTTGTGACTCGATCATCCTAAGTGTCCATCCATAAACGGTGCAAATAAAATACAAAAATCTTTTTGGATTTTCTCACAAATTTTATCAAAAATAAAATCATACTAGCAATAGGCAATAAATTACATCATGGAGAACATAATATGCTAGTAACAAGTCAAACCTCAATCATTAGGTGCGGAGGGGTTTTCCAAAGGTGGTGCCAACTTATGAAAAACCTCCATAAAATTTTGTGAAGTTTGGACCAAGAACTTAACTTGCTCACCTAAATGTGCAAACTCTCCTATGTAGTCTCCGGGAGTATGTAAAGTATCATGAGTGGGTGCATGTGTGGAAAAAACACGTGTAGTAGCAAAACGCGACACATAACCCAACTTAAAACAAAATTCCCTAAGGTGTCCTCTCTTTTTGAAATGGGAACAAACATATATAGGCCTAGGAACACCTCTCTCAAAAACTCTAGGATGCGTTCTCCTAATGGGAATGGGACGCCTAGGTGGGTTAGTTTTGGGCCATGAGAATCTATCACTAAAGTGGGAATTGGCTCGGGTGCGACAAAAGAAGTGGAAGCACCGTCATGACCTTTTCCTAGCCCGTCAATTTTATCCTTATCGGAATTAAGAACCACCTTTTCAACCTGCATTCTCAAAATTGACTTTGACCTCCCTGGAACGTTCGAGATCACTCTTGAGTTGGGATACACGTGTCGTCAGACTAGACAACGGGTTGGTCAAATCACATTTCTCCTTTCTTAAAACCTCATTCTCTCTCTCCAAATCTAACACTCGACGACCTAAATCGCTATTATACTTCTTTGTTTTTAAGGTCTCTGTGTACAAATATCTAAAAGCTTTTTGGAGCTCACTTTCATCTCGACTCTCAAATTCTCTCTCATATCCACTAGAAACACTCGAGTCATCACCGGTGCTCTCATGACCTTTATCAACGAGAAAAAAAGTGGGTGTGCTCACACGACTCGAAAAAGTTACACACATCCCAAGTGTTAAACCTTTATCAGACTCATCTCCCTCATCACCCTCACTATCACTAAGTGTGGTGGGCATAGCAGTCTCTTTGCCCTTTCTGCTTATCCTAGTAGGACACTCTTTAGATATGTGCCATTTGCCCTCACAATCAAAGCACATGATCTCATCCTCCTTATCACTATCTTTGTCCTCCACTTTCTTTTTATTTGACTCAAAAGATCTCTTTTTATTGGAAGAATTTTCTTTATTAATTTTGAGAAACTTTTTAAAAAATTTCACAAGCATGGCCACATCATCAAAATCAAACTCACCCTCAGAATCAGACTAACAAAATTTTTCTTTCTTTTTCTTAAAATGAGTCTTTAAAGCAACGAATTTATCCTTAGCCTTAATAGTTTGGGGAAACATTTCTATCTCATACGTTTGAAGGTATCCTACAAGTTCTTCCAACTTAAGTGACTTCAAATTTCCCAAAGAGTTCAAAATAGTGACTTTAGGAATAAAGCAATTTGGGAGAAATCTAAAAATCTTTTTAACGACACGCGTGTTATCAATCACCTCACCCAAGTTAAAACTGGTGTTAACACTGTCCAACAAACGTGCATAAAAATCATCAAATCTTTCAAACTCAAACATGGTGATAGTCTCAAATTGGGTGGCCAAATTTTGTAATTTTTATTCTTTAACCGCGTTCGTACCCTCATGTGTCAATTTCAAAACATCCCAATGCCTCTTTAGACGTGGTGCATGTCATAATTCGACGGAACTCGTCGGTAGTGACGGCTCCAGAAACAGCACTCAAACCACATTAATTAAAGACATTTTAAAATCATCTTCAGTCGAGGCAGACACGGGTTTTAAAGAGGTGATATTTTCAACAGTGACCGTTGGAGGAGTCCACCCATTTTTGTAAAAGAACCAAACACGCTCGTCAATGGCTTTTAAACAATATTTCATGCGAGCTTTCCAATAGGCATAATTAGAGCCGTCAAAAATAGGCATCTGATTATATAAGTGCTCCATAGGAAATATTGCGATTTTTCACAAAACTGATTTTTCAAAAAAAAATTAATATCACACGATTTTGCGAAAAATAGGAATACACGATAAATTAGCGCAACCCGCTCTGATACCATTTTGTAAAACGAATAAATGCGGTGTGTGATATCGATTTAAAATAATTCACAAGTTTCCAAGTAAACCTTATTTAATTAGCTCTATTTTTAAACAAAATTAATTCAGCCCCTAAACATGCATCTAAATGTCATTAATCATTCAAACCATGCATGAAAAATAAAGACGACCGATTCAGGAAAAAAACCCTTTCGGGTAAAACCTTTTATAACACTTTGAAGAATTCACAAGACCTTTGACTTACATACAACCTGATAATCGCCTATACGTGTGTAATGCACGGTGCCTTTAGCAAACCCTCAAAGATATGAGAGACAACGAAATACCCTCCAAGTGTCGGTTCATCAACTTCGGCTCGTCGACACGCAGAATGACTACGCTCGGCATCCACCGATCAAATATAGAGATGCCTTATCCATAGAGGTTGAACAAAAGCAAAGCAATGTTCTTGAACACCAAAATAATTCACTAAAGCATATGGGATTTTTGCGAATTGAAAACAAAAAAGGGATTAAACCCTAAAAGAAGAAGTCAAAAGGATTCTGCAGTTTTGCAGTTTTCTGCCTTTCAAAATGCTGGGACTTTTTAATGAAAATGAAACCATTTAATGAGTATTTATAAAAAAATGCACCGCCTCGGTATTAGAGCTCATTCGAACGAGAAACAGATGTCGCGCGAACGAGAAACAGATGTCGTTTGAACGACATCGCGCGATAATGCAATGTCGCTTGAGCGACAATGCAAAGTCGTTTGAACGACTTTTGTGTCAAAAAATAATATTTTAATGTCCACTCCAATACTTTGAAAATATTTTGTAAAAATATCCCAAAAGCTCTAAGTGGAAAGTTAAGGTATTTAAAACATAACCTTACCAAAGTAAACTTCGCGGAGTCTTTTTGATGAATAACTTAGTTAATTCGGATCCGTCTTGGTTTAGATTTATCTTGAATGCCCTTCGACGGTTTAGTGGTATATGACATAATTAATTGATAACGAACTTATAAAATATGTCCTTACAACAATAGTGGACAACCTAGTGTAAAACTCATCAAACGTCTCACTCTCTAACATCTTAATCGTCTCAAACTGTGTAGTGAGATTTTGCAACTTAAACGCCCTAACCGTGCTTGTGCCCTCATGAGTGAGGGAAAGGGTATCCCAAGATTCTTTTGAAGTTTCACAAGTCATGATACGATTATACTCTTCAGGTGTGATGTGTGAGGAAATAACGTGCAGACCTTTATAGTTATACTGTGCAAGCCTATGTTCACTCTCAGTCCATGACTCAACAGGTTTCAAACTAGTGACCTCACCTTCTCGTGTGACAGGTGGTAACTAACCTTTTTCAACAACTAGCTCATCAATAGATTTTAAAGCACTTCTCATTCGCATTTTCCAGTAATCATAATTAGTGCCATAAAAAATAGGAGTGTGAAAACTGTCAAAATTTCCAAAATTCATCCTTGCAAGCAAAAAGGAATCAAACACATTAAAAATCTATTTCTAGCTATGATACCAATTTGTAGGTCCCCAAAATATAACTATCAACAAAATAATTTTTTCTTGAGTGGAATTAAGTTAAGGATGAAAGTAATCCAACTTTCTCTTCTTATGAAAAATTCTTTTTCAATTTTATCAAACCAAGTTGTGACACAATTTAACTTAACCAAAATTTTATCTTGATTAATCCTAAACATGCATCTAGTGATTAAAGCAAGTAAAGTTAAGTAAAGATACTCACAATGCCGGATGTACGAGGAAAAACCCAAAACGAAAAAAAATCTCGGACGACCTAAGCCAGACAATCACTATGAACAATGGTTTTACAAAGACATATTATCCTTACTCAACGACTCGATCCCCACGGGTCTTGACGCTCCTTCTGATCTTCTACCATTATTTAATAATGTCCACATAGAATTTTTATCTTCCACGATACTCGTCCATAACACTCGACTCCACGAATGTCTCGGTGTCCACCGATACGGCTTGATACGTTTACGATATTGAACTTGATGTCTGGCGCTTCTCCACCGCAAAAATCAGTAATCACAAGTGTTCAATGATGAACAAACTCGACTTGGTGCATCAAGGATCACATAAACATTTGATAATGAAAGCTCGGATCTTTGCAAACTCTAAGGATGTGTTTAAGCCTTTGAAACCTTAGAAAACATGTGCAAACAGATTTTTGGATCGTAAACTATTTTTTGAGAATGCACACCCTTAGAGGAAACTAGACACCTCTATTTAAAATAAAATTGAGTCGGTGTCAGAATCTCATTCGAGCGAGATTCTACGTCGTTCGAACGACAGTGGATCTCGTTCGAACGATATCAAATGTCGTTTGAACGACGTCGTCAGATAGAGTTCTTAATTTAAACAAAGTTTTGATTAAAACTAACTCTTATCCAATTCTCATCTGTCCTTATCTGACATAAACGAAGTGTAAACAATTAAACTTCTTTTAAAACATTTTCTTTAAAGAAAATAACATCCTTATTTTTATAAAATGAATTTCAAGTTTCATTAACATTATGCATTCATACCTGTATGATCTCGGAATGCAATTAAACCTTGAAGACGAGAAATTGCACCAATTAAACTTCGGCATGATTGAATCTTTGTAGCTTTTCCGCGACGTCTTCAATAAATTTTTGATACGTCAGAGACTCGTGGGATCAGAAAATAGAAAATCTATTTATTACTCAAACATATTTTGTTCCGAGAATAATTCAAAACTACATTAAGACTCAATTGAAAATTTGGTCCTCACACTACTCCTAGCGGGGGATAATTTCAAAGATAGGGTTTGTCCAGAGTATAACCCTCATGGCAACATCAATGTGATCCAGATGTTCAAAAGCATGCACTTCATGCTCGGAATGGGGTTGAGACGAAGACAACAGGGGATACTTAAACCCATTGTGTTGAAGAAATATTTTCCTCCTTACGGTTTGGGTTATCAACCATCGGTAGGAAAACTCAGAATGATCCACCAACCTCGACTAAAGAGAAGACTAGTGTGACAACCCGCCTAATAAAATACCGGGCGATCACTCCCTTATTAAATTAAATTAAGGTAAACAATTGGTTCATTCTCAGCATCACTGTCGATAGAAATAAAATTTCCAATTTAACACCCTAAATAATTAAGCTAAGTGTCTAAACCATTTTCGTACATAACTTTCCAAATTTTATTTAAAGAAAATCATTTATTTTATTAACACCATTCAATAAGTAAGAATCACACCACATTAAATATCTGCAACATAGTCCAATTAATTTAAAACATTCGTCAATCGAATGTCAACATGCGAAATATAAAGTAACACAATCAAACCAAATAAAACCTATAGTAACAAAATTAGAAATAACTGAAATAAAAATGTCCAATAACAACGGAATAATGGAAAGAGCTACACATGCTCAACTAAATGAAAGTACTAAGAGTGGATCCGAATGAACGAAGTCGTCTAATCAAGAGACCTGCAACTCCCACCTAAGCTGCAGCGCGTTCCTTCCAAGAGATCCTAAGCAAGACGCCCCTGTGACTGGGCACCTGTAATACATACATATATATACAAGAGAGAGAGAGAAAGAAAAACGGGTTAGAGCCCGAAAGTGTGTTTGATTTAAAATACGTTTAGCAAGTATTTAAATTGATACAGGCCAATGCAACAACATATTAGAGCGACACTCTCTTGAGAAAATTCTCACCTCTCTTCTAATGTGCACGCCTATCGTACTAACCTTCCCAACGGTTTATCTTATCATTTTATCATACTAACCTTCCCAATAATTTAGCTTATCTTAACTTACTCATAAGATTTCAAAACCGAACAATATCATTGCTTAAAAAGAATACTTCCAATTTGCAGCACAACTCTCGTTTTAGCTTTATTAATTTATAAAGTTTCTCAGTGTCATATTATACTTTCACAAAACAAGTATTTTCTATTTGAGTCATCAACCATGTCCTACTTATCAAATCACAGTAGGCAGTTTCAAATTTCCAAATCTCATATATATATTAACTACTCGTATAATATATATAAAATAACAGCACCCCAAATAAAACTATGGTGCGTGCATACTTCTACTATCCAAACCCCATACCACTCATATCAAGGGGAATACAAATTCGGAATCACTCTCGAACTGTATTAACACATACACAAACAATATCGAGGCGAAGCATAGATTCCAAGTCTCTAAGAGGATGGCACATACTCGCGTCTCTTAGGACCGTCTGAACTATCAATTCGATAGCCTGTACCAAGGATATCTATCTTCTAGGGTACAAGTCAATATCCCCCATAAAGGTCCCATCGAGATAAGACTGTCCCAACGCGGTAACCTCAAGGATAGCAAGTAGCGCGGTATGTTTTTCACATGTATATAATATATGTACACACAATCATATAAATATACCACTTTCATCATATTATTATAGGTTCCTCTCGTCACCCATAATTACAACATTTATCCTTAATTTCACATTATTAGTATTACGTATAAGGTTTCATCTCTAACCTTACCTCGAAGGGTTTTCTCACTTATTTCGCGACACTGTGGACTTTATTCTTCCAAGTAGAAAATTCAGTAGGTGACATTATTATGTTTCAACGTAACTCTCTTACGCGCCTCACCCTTTAATATATCAATTTACTAACCCTAAAGTAAATATACCATAAATACCATTCTCGTCGAATATTAATGATCCCAACATTTATTCATACGCCCTACTGGTCCTCCATGTCTCCCAAATCATTATACTAAGAATGCCCAAGAATTATATCACGACAATTCGATTTTTAAATCATTTACAAAGGGAAATAAGAGTCTGCCAGGAGGGGTCGATCGATCGAGGTTTGGGGCTCGATCGATCGAACCTTCGATCGATCGAAGCTCTGGGCTCGATCGATCGATCAAGCAGGTCTGCAAAATCTGCAGAATTGCAGTTACGGGTTTCATCTCCAAATTTCCACCAAATCCATATTTTCAAGTTTCAATCGTCCCAGAATTAATACTACTAACCTTATATCATCATATCAGGTATATTCAACGTAAAACATATCAATTTACATCACTAAACATGGATTTATCATGCCATAATTCATTTAAAACTCAAGAACCCTAAAAATCTCTAACTCATGATTCTAATCTGTTAAATCCCAGAATTTCCTTCTTATTTACACCAAAATTTCGTTGGTTATCTTTCTACATCACAAGAAACTTACAGAATAAGGTTTAAGTCTTTACTACATGCAAATTCCTATCACAATTTGGGGTTTTCTTCCATATTTTTCATCCCTAATCATTCCTAAACTAATATGGAAATTGAACCAACGAAAATAGCAAGATAAACACTTGCCTGGGATTTTCAGAAGTCTGGATTGCGGCTGATTTTGGTGTGGTTACGTTCCCCTTCTCGCGATCTACGCGTTGGTGGTGGCGACGGTTCAAACCGGTGACTTTTTGGCCTTGAATTGCCTTGAGGGCTCTCTCCTCTCTTCTCCAATGGCCGTTCTAGGGTTCTGTATGTTCTAACCCTAAATGACTAACCTAAATGGCTGATATAGGTTGCTGAATTTCGTGGGTTTAATTACCCAAAAATGTAAAATGACTAAAATGCCTTCCCGGGGTACTAATTAGGCCTAAAAATGCCCCGAGACCCAAACTACACCCCCGGGTAAACTTTTCTGACTATATCGACCCTTCCGAACGCGTTGGCGCACTCAAAACGACCATGCGGGCAACTTATAAAATATTCACTTTTTATTTATCGAAATTTAGTCCCGACGCGACACGAGCACGTTCCGACTTAAATTTCCGAAATTGTCATTTAACTCACTCATGACATTCAATATAACCAATATAATATATTACTTTGCTCATTAGTAATATTCAACAAATTTCCCATAATTACTAACTCTCGTCACGTTAATAATTATAACATAATTAATTTTCGGATTTTTATTAAATAATTCATTCACATTAACTTTAATAAATCCCCAAATTAATATAGCATAAAAATACGGGGTATTACAACTAGTTTGTGACAAGATTGTCTCCAGAGATTTCTTGAACATAAGATTCATCAAAGAGGGTGAAGATTTTCCCTTCTGCGACTTTTCAGAACCATGGTATGATCATGTGGACAAAAAGATGAAACCTGGAATGGGGATCTTTTTCCAAGACAGCCACTCATGGGACAAAAGTTCCCAACATCATGTGAACCACTCATTGAAGAGACCATAGAAGATACCAGAGATTTCGAGAGAAGTGACTCCGAGGATTCCTTCAACTTGCAGACACTTGGGCTGACACTATACATGGTCCACTCAAGCACTACATCATCGAATCCATCCCGCCTGATCAAAGCTACTGATGCACCTCTCCTCAACAGGCATGCTACACTAGTACCACCTTCTCAAATTTAACCCAACCCTGATGTTTATCCTATTTCTTTTTCTCTTGTTGTTCCTCCTTACTATGATGTAATCGAGACCTCCTTTGATGAGGTTCTCAATGTTGTTGTTCTTATTAATAAAATAAATGAAGATTTTGAGATCTTGTTGTGCCTTACATTAATTGTCTTGATTTTAATCAAATTCTTGATGATGATGATGATTTTGCAAATGAACAATTCATAACTAATCTAAATAAGGGTAATAAAAAATAACATAACTGCGTTCAATTTAATGAATATGAGATTGTTATTATTAATCTCAGTTCTAGTAGCCAACTGTGCGAGATTAGGATAGGGGCCACCCTTGACGAGCAGGAGCATGCAAAACTCAAAGAATAATTGAAGGAATTTGTGGATGTCTTCGCATATTCCTATGATGACATGCCTAGCATTGATCCCGAAATAGCTCAGCATGAGATCCCAACTCTACCAGAATGCAAATCGGTCAAATAAAAACTACAAAATCTCAGCACCGAATGGTCACTCAAGGTTAAGGAAGAAGTGGTCAAACATTTGAATGTGGGTTTCATTTGTGTGATCGAATATCCCACATGGTTAACCAACATCATACCCATGCTGAAATCAGGCAAAAAAGTTCGCATGTGCGTTGATTACTGAGACTTGAACAAGGCCTCTCCGAAAGATAATTACTTGCTACCCAGTATTCACGTGATTGTGGACAACACAGCTAGTCATGCTCTTAAGTCATTCGTTGATAGGTTTGCCTGATATAACCAAATCAAGATACACCCGAATCATCAAGAGAAAATCGCATTCATCACCCCATAGGGAACCTTTTGCTACACCATTATGCCATTTGGTAAAAAAAAATGTAGGGGCTACCTAACAGAGGGCTGCCACAACTATCTCGCATGATCTGATATGCAAAGAAGTCGGGGTCTATGTGGATGATATGATTATCAAGTATAAAACTAGGGAAGGTCATGTTCCCGCTCTCCGACGTTCTTCGAGCGACTGCGACAATATCAGATGCGACTTAACCCACATAAATGTATCTTTAATGTTACCAAAGGAAAGCTCTTGGGATTCATGGTTAGAGAGAAAAGAATAGAAGAGGATCCTGCCAAGCTGAAAGCCATACTCGATATGCCACCACCCCAAACGGAGAAGGAAGTTTGGGGATTCCTTGGGAACTTGCAGTATATCAACCGGTTCATCGTTTAATCAACTTCAATCTGTGAACCCATCTTCAAACAATTTTAAAAGGATTCAACCAAGGTTTGGAACAAAGCTTGCCAAGAAGCCTTTGAACAAATCAAGCAATACCTAACCCGACCTCCGGTACTCATGTCGCCATAGCCTGGTTTTCTTATACTTTTATACATGGCTATAACGGATACTGTAGCTGGGGATTTGACAGCCCAATACCTTGAAGAATCCCACAAAGAGACACTACACCAAAAACAGGAAACTGGCACGGTTTAAAACCGTGCCAGATTTTCTGGCGCGGTTTAAAACCGTGCCAGATTTTCCAATCTGTCACGCTTTTGGCACGCTTTTAAACTGTGCCAGTTTTTTAATCTGGCACGCTTTTGGCACGCTTTTAAACAGTGCCAGATGTTAAATCTGGCACGCTTTTGGCACACGCCAAAACCGTGCCAAATTATCTATTTTCTGGAACGCTTTTGGCACGGTTATAAAGCGTGCCAGATTGTTTTATAAGCGTTCTCATTTTTATGCATTGGCACGGTTTTGGCACGGTTTAAAACCGTGCCAGATTTTTCAGTTGATTAAAAAAATAATAATAGGAACCAAATCTGAAAAATCTGCAAATTCCAAATTCGGTAGGAAAAATATTTATTATTTGCAAAAACAAAATCAAGAAAATTCACAAATTATGAATATCGCAAGTTGTAGATAAACTAATGTGCATACAAACTTCAAAAAATTACAAGAGATAATACCAATATAAACCAACACTTAACCATAAAAGTCGACAATAACTTCAAAAAATTACAAGAGTTAATAGTTCTCATATCAAAAAAAAATTGGGCAGAGTTTCCTCTATTTTTTGAGCATTCCAAAACCTGCTAACATAAAATCTGCCCATATAAAGCCCGCACGGCCATAAAAGTCAACAATAAAACTACTATAGCCAGCACGACCATAAAAATAAACCATAAAACTACGAAAGCCTGCTCGTCCATAACACAAAAAATAGAATCCTGAATATTAACGACACTAAATACACAATCCCCCTGTTGTAAAGCATTGACTTCTTCGTCCGTTCCAAGTGGATAAAAGCAAACGATTGAATGTCATCCTACAAAAAAAATAAGACACAAAAAAGATACAATATTAGTAACCAAGTCATTTTTAAAAAAATATTCAAGCAAAAAAATTGCATATACAAGAAGAAAAATTGCATATACAAGAAGAAAAATTGCATATACGACTACGCGGTCAGTTCCTACAAGTTATATTGATCCCGCGCGAGGTGTTTGTGCCTCCTACGGGGTCGTTTGGGGGCTGGTTCGGGTTTTCACCCCTTAACGGCCTGTTTTCAAGTCTAAGTGTGATTTTTGCAAATTATCGTCATATTCTCAAACCGGGAGTCCCAGGACTACGCGGTCAGTTCCTACAAGTTACATTGGTCCCGTGCGAGGTGTTCGTGCCTCCTACGAGGTCGTTTGGGGGCTGGTTCGGGTTTTCACCCCTTAACGGCTTGTTTTCAAGTTTAAGTGTGATTTTTGCAAATTATCGTCATACTCTCATACCGGAAGTCCCGGGACTACGCGGTCAGTTCCTACAAGTTACATTGGTCCCCTACGAGGTGTTCGTGCCTCCTACGGGGTCGTTTGGGGGTTGGTTCGGGTTTTCACCCCTTAACGGCCTGTTTTCAACTCTAAGTGTGATTTTTTCAAATTCGGGTCATACTCTCAAACCGAGAGTCCCGGGACCACACGGTCAATTGCTACAAGTTACATTGGTCCCGTGTGAGGTGTTCGTGCCTCCTACGGGGTCGTTTGGGGGCTGGTTCGGGTTTTCACCCCTTAACGGCCTGTTTTCATGTCTAAGTGTGATTTTTGCAAATTCGGGTCATACTCTCAAACCGGGATACCCGAGACTACGCGGTCAGTTGCTACAAGTTACATTGGTCCCGTGCGAGGTGTTCGTGCCTCCTACGGGGTCGTTTGGGGGCTGGTTTTGATTTTCACCCCTTAACGGCCTGTTTTCAAGTCTAAGTGTGATTTTTACAAATTATCGTCATACTCTCAAACCGGAAGTCTCGGGACTACGCGGTCAGTTCCTACGAGTTACATTGGTCCCGTTCGAGGTGTTCGTGCCCCCTACGGGGTCGTTTGGGGGCTGTTTTAGGTTTTCACCCCTTAACGGCCTGTTTTCAAGTCTAAGTGTGATTTTTGCAAATTATCGCCATACTCTCAAACCGGGAGTCCCGGGAGTACGCGGTCAGTCCCTACAAGTTACATTGGTCCCGTGCGAGGTGTTCGTGCCTCCTATGAGATCGTTTGGGGGCTGGTTGGGGTTTTCATCCCTTAACGACCTGTTTTCAAGTCTAAGTGTGATTTTTGCAAATTATCGTCATACTCTCAAACCGGGAGACCCGGAACTACGCGGTCAGTTCCTACAAGTTACATTGGTGCCCTACGAGGTGTTCGTGCCTCCTACGGGGTCGTTTGGGGGCTGGTTCGGGTTTTCACACCTTAACGGCGTGTTTTCAACTCTAAGTGTGATTTTTGCAAATTCGGGTCATACTCTCAAACCGAGACTCCCGGGACTACGCGGTCAATTGCTACAAGTTACACTGGTCCCGTGTGAGGTGTTCGTGCCTCCTACGGGGTCGTTTGGGGGCTGGTTCAGGTTTTCACCCCTTAACGGCCTGTTTTCATGTCTAAGTGTGATTTTTGCAAATTCGGGTCATACTCTCATACCTGGAGTCCCGGGACTACGCGGTCAGTTGCTACAAGTTACATTGGTCCCGTGCGAGGTGTTCGTGCCTCCTACGGGGTCGTTTGGGGGCTGGTTTTTGTTTTCACCCCTTAACGGCCTGTTTTCAAGTCTAAGTGTGATTTTTGCAAATTATCGTCATACTCTCAAACCGGAAGACCCGGGACTACGCGGTCAGTTCCTACGAGTTACATTGGTCCCGTGCGAGGTGTTCGTGCCTCCTACGGGGTTGTTTGGGGGCTAGTTCTGGTTTTCACCCCTTAACGGCCTGTTTTCAAGTCTAAGTGTGATTTTTGCAAATTATCATCATACTCTCAAACCGGGAGTCCCGGGACTACGCGGTCAGTTCCTACGAGTTACATTGGTCCCGTGCGAGGTGTTCGTGCCTCTTACGGGGTCGTTTGGAGGCTGGTTCGGGTTTTCACCCCTTAATGGCCTGTTTTCAAGTCTAAGTGTGATTTTTGTAAATTATCGTCATACTCTCATACCGGGAGTCCCAGGACTACGCGGTCAGTTCCTACAAGTTACATTGGTCCCCTACGAGGTGTTCGTGCCTCCTACTGGGTCGTTTGGGGGCTGGTTCGGGTTTTCATCCCCTTAACGGCCTGTTTTCAACTCTAAGTGTGATTTTTGCAAATTCGGGTCATACTCTCAAACCGAGAGTCCCGGGACTACGCGGTCAGTTGCTACAAGTTACATTGGTCCCGTGCGAGGGGTTCGTGCCTCTTACGGGGTCGTTTGGGGGCTGGTTCGGGTTTTCACCCTTTAACTGCCTGTTTTCAAAAACTTAAGTGTGATTTTTGCAAATTATCATCATACTCTCATACCGGGAGTCCCGGGACTACGCGGTCAGTTCCTACAAGTTACATTGGTCCCCTACGAGGTGTTCGTGCCTCCTACGGGGTCATTTGGGGGCTGTTTCGGGTTTTCACCCCTTAACATCCTGTTTTCAACTCTAAGTGTGATTTTTGCAAATTCGGGTCATACTCTCAAACCGAGAATCCCGGGACTACGCGGTTAGTTGGTACAAGTTACATTGGTCCCGTGTGAGGTGTTCGTGCCTCCTACGGGGTCGTTTGGGGGCTGGTTCAGGTTTTCATCCCTTAACGGCCTGTTTTCAAGTCTAAGTGTGATTTTTGCAAATTCGGGTCATACTCTCATACCAGGAGTCCCGGGACTACGCGGTCAGTTCCTACGAGTTACATTGGTCCCGTACGAGGTGTCGTGCCTCCTACGGGGTCGTTTGGGGGCTGGTTCGGGTTTTCACCCCTTAACGGCCTATTTTCAAGTCTAAGTGTGATTTTTGCAAATTCGGGTCATACTCTCAAACCGGGAGTCCCGGGACTGCGCGATCAGTTCCTACGAGTTACATTGGTCCCGTACGAGGTGTTCGTGCCTCCTACGGGGTTGTTTGGGGGCTGGTTCGGGTTTTCACCCCTTAACGGCCTGTTTTCAAGTCTAAGTGTGATTTTTGCAAATTATCGTCATACTCTCAAACCCGGAGTCCCGAGACTACGCGGTCAGTTCCTACGAGTTACATTGGTCCCGTGCGAGGTGTTCGTGCCTCTTACGGGGTCGTTTGGGGGCTGGTTCGGGTTTTCACCCCTTAACGGCCTGTTTTCAAGTCTAAGTGTGATTTTTGCAAATTATCGTCATACTCTCATACCGAGAGTCCCGGGACTACGCGGTCAGTTCCTACAAGTTACGTTGGTCCCCTACGAGGTGTTCGTGCCTCCTACGGGGTCGTTTGGGTGCTGGTTCGGGTTTTCACCCCTTAACGGCCTGTTTTCAACTCTAAGTGTGATTTTTGCAAATTCGGGTCATACTCTCAAACCGAGAGTCCCGGGACTACGCGGTCAGTTGCTACAAGTTACATTGGTCCCGTGTGAGGTGTTCGTGCCTCCTACGGGATCGTTTGGGGGCTGGTTAAGGTTTTCAGCCCTTAACGGCCTGTTTTCATGTCTAAGTGTGATTTTTGCAAATTCGGGTCATACTCTCACACCAGGAGTCCCGGGACTACACGGTCAGTTGCTACAAGTAACATTGGTCCCGTGCGAGGTGTTCGTGCCTTCTACGGGGTCGTTTGGGGGCTGGTTTTGGTTTTCACCCCTTAACGGCCTGTTTTCAAATCAAAGTGTGATTTTTGCAAATTATTGTCATACTCTCAAACCGGAAGACCCGGGACTACGCGGTCAGTTCCTACGAGTTACATTGGTCCCGTGCGAGGTGTTCGTACCTCCTACGGGGTTGTTTGAGGGCTGGTTCAGGTTTTCAGCCCTTAACGACCTGTTTTCATGTCTAAGTATGATTTTTGCAAATTCGGGTCATACTCTCACACCAGGAGTCCCGGGACTACGCGGTCAGTTGCTACAAGTAACATTGGTCCCATGCGAGGTATTCGTACCTCCTACGGGGTCGTTTGGGGGCTAGTTTTGGTTTTCACCCCTTAACGGCCTGTTTTCAAATCAAAGTGTGATTTTTGCAAATTATTGTCATACTCTCAAACCGGAAGACCCGGGACTACGCGGTCAGTTCCTACGAGTTACATTGGTCCCGTGCGAGGTGTTCGTGCCTCCTACGGGGTTGTTTGGGGGCTGGTTCGGGTTTTCACCCCTTAACGGCCTATTTTCAAGTCTAAGTGTGATTTTTGCAAATTTGGGTCATACTCTCAAACCGGGAGTCCCGGGACTACGCGGTCAGTTCCTACGAGTTACATTGGTCCCGTGCGAGGTGTTCATACCTCCTACGGGGTCGTTTGGGGGCTGGTTAGGGTTTTCATACCTTAACGACCTATTTTCAAGTCTAAGTGTGATTTTTACAAATTATCGTCATACTCTCAAACCGGGAGACCCGGGACAACGCGGTCAGTTCCTACAAGTTACATTGGTCCCCTACGAGGTGTTCGTGCCTCCTACGGGGTCGTTTGGGGGCTGGTTCGGGTTTTCACCCCTTAACGGCCTGTTTTCATGTCTAAGTGTGATTTTTGCAAATTCGGGTCATACTCTCATACCAGGAGTCCCGGGACTACGCGGTCAGTTGCTACAAGTTACATTGGTCCCGTGCGAGGTGTTCGTGCCTCCTACGGGGTCGTTTGGGGGTGGGTTTTGGTTCTCACTCCTTAACTGCCTGTTTTCAAGTCTAAGTGTGATTTTTGCAAATTATCGTCATACTCTCAAACCGGAAGACCCGGGACTACGCGGTCAGTGCCTACGAGTTACATTGGTCCCGTGCGAGGTGTTCGTGCCTCCTACGGGGTCGTTTGGGGGGTGGTTCGGGTTTTCACCCCTTAACGGCCTGTTTTCAAGTCTAAGTGTGATTTTTGCAAATTATCGTCATACTCTCAAACCGGAAGTCTCGGGACTACGCGGTCAGTTCCTACGAGTTACATTGGTCCCCTGCGAGGTGTTCGTGCCCCCTACAGGGTCGTTTGGGGGGTGGTTTGGGTTTTCACCCTTTAACGGCTTGTTTTTAAGTTTAAGTGCTGATTTTTGCAAATTATCGTCATACTCACAAACCGGGAGACCCGGGACTACGCGGTCAATTCCTACAAGTTACATTGGTCCCGTGCGAGGTGTTCGTGCCCCCTACAGGGTCGTTTGGGGGGTGGTTTGGGTTTTCACCCTTTGACGACTTATTTTTAAGTTTAAATGCTGATTTTTGCAAATTATCGTCATACTCTCAAACCGGGAGACCCGGGACTACGCGGTCAGTTCCTACAAGTTACATTGGTCCCGTGCGAGGTGTTCGTGCCGCCTACGGGGTCGTTTGGGGGATGGTTTGGATTTTCGCCATTTAACGGCTTGTTTTTAAGTTTAAGTGCTGATTTTTGCAAATTATCGTCATACTCTCAAGCCGGGAGACCCAGGACTACGCGGTCAGTTCCTACAAGTTACATTGGTCCCGTGCGAGGTGTTCGTGCCTCCTACGGGGTCGTTTGGGGGGTGGTTCGGGTTTTCACCCCTTAACGGCCTGTTTTCAAGTCTAAGTGTGAGTTTTGCAAATTATCGTCATAATCTCAAACCGGAAGTCTCGGGACTACGCGGTCAGTTCCTACGAGTTACATTGGTCCCCTGCGAGGTGTTCGTGCCCCCTACGGGGTCGTTTGGGGGCTGGTTCGGGTTTTCACCCCTTAACGGCCTGTTTTCAAGTCTAAGTGTGATTTTTGCAAATTATCGTCATACTCTCATACCGGGAGTCCCGGGACTACGCGGTCAGTTCCTACAAGTTACGTTGGTCCCCTACGAGGTGTTCGTGCCTCCTACGGGGTCGTTTGGGGGCTGGTTAGGGTTTTCACCCCTTAACGGCCTGTTTTCAACTCTAAGTGTGATTTTTGCAAATTCGGGTCATACTCTCAAACCGAGAGTCCCGGGACTACGCGGTCAGTTGCTACAAGTTACATTGGTCCCGTGTGAGGTGTTCGTGCCTCCTACGGGATCGTTTGGGGGCTGGTTCAGGTTTTCAGCCCTTAACGGCCTGTTTTCATGTCTAAGTGTGATTTTTGCAAATCCGGGTCATACTCTCATACCAGGAGTCCCGGGACTACGCGGTCAGTTGCTACAAGTTACATTGGTCCCGTGCGAGGTGTTCGTGCCTCCTACGGGGTCGTTTGGGGGTTGGTTTTGGTTTTCACTCCTTAACGGCCTGTTTTCAAGTCTAAGTGTGATTTTTGCAAATTATCGTCATACTCTCAAACCGAAAGACCCGGGACTACGCGGTCAGTGCCTACGAGTTACATTGGTCCCGTGCGAGGTGTTCGTGCCTCCTACGGGGTCGTTTGGGGGGTGGTTCGGGTTTTCACCCCTTAACGGCCTGTTTTCAAGTCTAAGTGTGATTTTTGCAAATTATCGTCATACTCTCAAACCGGAAGTCTCGGGACTACGCGGTCAGTTCCTACGAGTTACATTGGTCCCTTGCGAGGTGTTCGTGCCCCCTACGGGGTCGTTTGGGTTTTCACCCTTTAACGGCTTGTTTTTAAGTTTAAGTGCTGATTTTTGCAAATTATCGTCATACTCACAAACCGGGAGACCCGGGACTACGCGGTCAATTCCTACAAGTTACATTGGTCCCGTGCGAGGTGTTCGTGCCCCCTACAGGGTCGTTTGGGTTTTCACCCTTTGACGGCTTGTTTTTAAGTTTAAGTGCTGATTTTTGCAAATTATCGTCATACTCTCAAACCGGGAGACCCGGTACTACCCGGTCAGTTCCTACAAGTTACATTGGTCCCGTGCGAGGTGTTCGTGCCCCCTACGGGATCGTTTGGGGGATGGTTTGGATTTTCACCCTTTAACGGCTTGTTTTTAAGTTTAAGTGCTGATTTTTGCAAATTATCGTCATACTCTCAAACCGGGAGACCCAGGACTACGCGGTCAGTTCCTACAAGTTACATTGGTCCCGTGCGAGATGTTCATGCCTCCTACGGGATCGTTTGGGGGGTGGTTTGGGTTTTCACCCTTTGACGGCTTGTTTTTAACTAAGTGTGATTTTTGCAAATTATCGTCATATTCACAAACCGGGAGACCCGGGACTACGCGGTCAGTTCCTACAAGTTACATTGGTCCCGTGCGAGGTGTCCGTGCCCCCTACGGGGTCGTTTGGGGGGTGGTTTGGGTTTTCACCCTTTAACGGCTTGTTTTTAAGTTTTAAGTGTTGATTTTTGCAAATTATCGTCATACTCACAAACCGGGAGACCCGGGACTACGCGGTCAATTCCTACAAGTTACATTGGTCCCGTGCGAGGTGTTCGTGACTATGCGTGTCTCATTCTGGTATGTTTATTAGTTGTTTTACGTTTTCATTCACCAATGTTCAATTTTCAAATGTTGTATGCTAGCCTTAATCAATTTAGAACACTTACTTATTTCATAAAATTTCGACAGAGTTTCCTTTGTTTATTCATGAAATCCAACTTATTTTAATATTAACATAAGCCCAACAACAACAACAAGCACAAAAGCCACAGCTAAACCATCAATAAATCCCTTCCACCGATTTAACATCTAAAAATAGTATATAATCCATATAGCCCCTTCCTCCATGTCAACCACTTATTAAGGCCTTAACACACACATCTTACACAACACACACACGCGCACACAATTAAATGAAGAATTTACTTTGGTAAAGGTGCACTACATTATAAAATCTTCTATCATCAATATAAAATACTTACCAAATTTATTCGCAACTTGAGATCCTCCGAATAAGCTCCCTCATTCTTGATCCTTGCGTATTTGTGCAAACAACTTGAGATCTTCCCTTTTCCAATCACTTCTTCGAGTTCCGCTTTGGCTTTCACCAGTGTGCTGATGTTGTATCAGTCCCGACACAAAGAGGTCCTGCAATACCAAAATTATATTTTAAAAAGATATATTAACCATTATGTAGGGAAAGTAGTCATTTTACAACATGTGACTTAATTTTCTGACTTGTGAAATGTTCTTGGTTTTTTGTTTTATTTACCAGTTTTTCAATTTTGGCATACATGAAGAATTAGTGAAAATGAGTAAGTAATTGAGAAAGGCCACAAACCAAGCACATGTGTTCGATGTGGGTCCTATCGATTTGTCGATTTATTCCGAGTCCTATTGTGAAATATTGAGTATTGTCCTCACCATGGGTCCTATTCATTATACTAAATAATTGCGAGTGTACAAAATAAATAAGACGGTCATAAAGTCTATAAGCATGAACTATAATGTTACCATAGAAGTAGGATCTTACTTAAATTGGTATAGCATCTAAATAAAGTAAATATGATTTAAACATGCTTAAAACATCAAAAACACAATATTAATTCAAGATTTAATGATAAAACCCAATTCTGTATCAAGAACCCTAAAAATTCAATCTTAATCAATTTGATCCCATTCTCTAAATATTTACGCATATATTCAAGGGGTTTATGAACGATTCATAGTAGAAGTCAATTCATATACATAATCTATCAATTTCAACTCATATTGAAATACAAATAAACCAAACCAAAGATGAGGTAAGTTTGGTAATGGCCAGGCTATAGGGGACAATATAAACTTGATGTAACAACAGAGATGAGGTAAGTTTGGTAATGGCCAGGCTAGTGTTAAAACCAAGCACTAAAAGCTTAGGATTCACTCCATTAAAGATGAAGAGGGTAATACTTGGGAGAATAATCAAGACGTTATTAATCATATTGTGGGATTATTTAAGAAACAACTTACAGAAGACCAAACTACCATCTTTAGTAGTGTAACTACAAACCTTATTCCTTCTCTCATTTCCACTCCGGAGCTAAGAATCTGAAAAATGTATGGACACATTATGATATACAATTGCAGTTACGATGATTTCAAGCCATGAGATGAAAAATAGATTAAAAAACTAACACAAACTTGAACTTTAAAAAAATGTACTAAATTGAAAACATAACATTCTGAATAACATCCTTAAACTTACCGAAGGCGTTCAACAAAAGGTTTTAGGGACATTATCTTTTTCTCCTTGATCCGAGGAAACACATTGCAATGTAGAACTGTGATGGAGCATACTTGGGAATGTTTTTTACTGTCCGTCTAGTATGCATAACACAATATTGTCCCAACAAAATACATGTTAAATTACAGAACATCTTGTAGGTTAATAACAAGTGAAAGAATAAAATACATGTCAAATTAGTTAGAAATTACTTATCATGGGGCAAAAACTAAAAGATAAAATGGAATATTAGTAGCTCTAGAACCCCGGGCACCATTGTTGGACTTTTGAAGTGCAAAAAAGGGTGCATAAGATTGGTAACTGCAAATAAAGCAAATAAATGTCAAAATAACCTATATAGGTACACTACCTATATAGGTACACTAATAAGTCCCAAGTTTAGTCCCAAGTTTCCATTTGAGCTCCCATATGTAATGATCTTTAATTAACATGCGCAAGGGGATTTCCAATTAATAAGTGTGTTCTCCACATGCCTCACCTGGTTGTTTGTTTCCCCATAAGCTTGGACTATTTCTTTAGCATAATTTGTGTTTTTTATGCAATCAACTGAGGATTGGAGTTTATTATGTTAAAACAAAATACATTTATAGCTTTTCGAATCATCCATAAGGTAGCAGTAAAAACAACATACCATGAGAGACCCAACATACCATGCTATATCAGTTATAACATGTTAGATCAGTTATAACTGTTATATCAGTTATAACAAAATACATCTAACAGTTATACAGTTATAACTGTTAGATCATTTATAACTATTATATCATTTATCAGTTATACCATCATTTTGTATGGGCCAGACATAAGAGATGTTACAAACAGACAATAATTTCAGTATACTCAAATTACAATAATTTCATTCAGCAACTAATTTTAGCATACTCAAAAAAATAACTAATAATTTTATTTCAGCAACAATTTGAGCAACATTTAACAACTAATTTCAGCAACAATGGCAATTACAACAACTAATTTCAGCAATAATTACAGCAAAAATAACAAATAAAAACTATTAAACTTTAAAATTATGAACTAAAAATAATTTCAGATTTAATGAAACAATAACAACTAATGAAATTATTTGGGGAAAATTTCACTCACCGACGTCCCAGTGACAGCACCACTGTGGATGATGACATTGTTGCTGTGCGATTTCTTCGCTCTTGAGATGGGTTCAAGGTTCAAGATTTCTTCACTCTTGAGATGGGTTCAAGGTATACCTATTTTGTGCAATTTCTTCGGTCGTGCAGATGGTGGATGATAGCCGTTCGTGCAAATGGTGGATGATGACAATTCGTGGATGATGGGCAGCGTGGCGCCGGAGAGTATGGACTCTTGGAGGAGTCGATAGGCAGCGATGATGGGTAGCGTGGGTAGTGTGGACTCTTGGGTAGTGTGGATCGTGGAGGAGGCCGGTAGCGTGGGGTAAGAGAGAGAGAGAGAGAGAGAGAGAGAGAGAAAGAGACTTAGGTTAGAATGATTTGGTCCCTCTTGAAATTTCGGTCCCCGCTTGAAATTTTGGAGTGTTGTTTTTTTAATGAAATGTACCCATATTTGGCACGGTTTTAACCCGTGCCAAATTTTGGCACGGTTTTAACCTATGCCAGATTATGCTTAAACCGTGCCAGATTCTGGCACGGTTTTAAACTGTGCCAGAATCTCCTTCCTTCAGTGTGCCAGATTAGCATTTTTGGTGTAGTGAGAGGGCATCTACTATGCCAGTCATAAGTTATCCGAATACGAAGTTAACTACACAGCCTTAGAGAAATCATGTGTCGCCCTTATCCAGGTCACCCCAAAGATACGACACTGCATGCTCACCTTTACCATTAAACTTATCTCCCGAATGGATCCCATCAAGTACCTACTCGAGAAGCCTTCCCTCTCCAGTCGAATGGCCCGATGGGTGATGTTTCTAGCTGAGTTTGATACTGTGTATGTCACGGACAAATCCATAAAAGGAAGAGTCATCTCTGACTACCTCGCAAACTACTTTGTGGAAGCAACCGATGTTCGAATTTTCAAGTTCTCGAATGAGAATATCCTTTATACCTCCCAAGAAGACCTTCAATGGAAAATATTCTTCGACGATGCCGCCAACAAGAAATGGTATGGCATTGGGATACTCCTAATTGCCTTTATGACTCTCACACTCCCATTGCCATCAAGCTGGATTTTCCCTGCACCAATAACATGACTGAATACGAAATATGCACAGTAGGCCTCAAAGTTGCTCTCAAGAAAGGAATTTGATACCTAGATGTCTATGGGGATTCATCCCTCATCATTAATTAAGTACTTAGGAGATGGAAAGTGAAGGACGAAAACTCTTAACCTTCTATTCCCACCTAGAAGAGCTAGCCTCCTAATTCTAAGATATCACCTTCCACTACCTGCCCCAAGTAAAGAACAACCCAGCCGATGCCCTTACTACCATAGCCTCCATGGTTGACATGACCGAAAGAATAACAATGGCCCCTTTCCTAGTCTAAAAGAAAGATAAACCGACCCACTGCTATCATATTGAGCTCATCACAGAAGAAGATCCTGATATAGCCGATTGCTGGTATTATGACATTTGGTGTCTCCTCAAGCATGGTAGGTATCCCGAAGGTTCTAACAAGAAAGATCGAGTAAGCCTCAACAAACTTGTTACCCAATACATTGTCTACAATAAATCACTGTTCAAGAAAAACTTTGATGGAACCCATTTACACTACATCACAGAGGATAACATTAAAAAAAATCCATAGCGGGGAGTGCAGACCCCACATGAATGGCCATATGCTCGTCAAGAAAATCATCCATTAGGGTTTATTACTGGACTACCGTGGTTTAGGATTTCACAACCTATGTTCGAAGATGTCTCAAATACCAACAGTTTTCCAACCTTCGACACTTGCCTCTGCAAGAATTGTACAACATGACTTCTCCCTGACCGTTCTCCACATGGGGCATTGACATCATTGGGAAGGTTACACCCAAAACCTCCAATGGGAGCAAATTTATCCTAGTTACCATTGACTACTTCATTAAATAGGTCGAAGCCGAGTCATACGTAGTTCTGAATGCCAAGAAAGTGGCTAAGTTCATAAAAAAATATCATCTGTCGATATGGGGTTCCGCATTAGCTGGTATCAGAAAATGGGTTGCATTTTAAGGCAGAATTCACAGAAGTGGTCGACGAATATGGGATTTATAGACACAAATATTCTCCCTACCGACCTCAAACCAATGAAGCAGTTGAGGCCACTAATAAGAATATCAAAGTCATCATTAGCAAGATGATCGAGATTTACCGAGATTAGGCCAACCGGATCCCTTGTGTACTCTGTGTCTATCACCCTTTAGTTTGAACATTTATTAGGGCTACCCCTTACTCTTTAGTTTATGGCATGGAAACAGTCCTACCCGTGAATCTAGAAATCCCTTCAACACATATCATGCTTGTAAGAAAAGTCAGCGAGGAAGATTGGCATTAGAGCCATCTTGACGAGTTGTCACTCTGGGACGAAAGGAAACTAAAGGCTTTATATCATATATAAGGGTACCATCGCCTAATAGCATGATTATTTAGTAAGAGAGTCGAGGACCGCAGTGTCTGAGAAGGGGACTTAGCCCTTAAAGAAATAGTAGAGCCCATTTGGGACCCTAGAGGAAAATTTAAGAACAATTGGAGCAGCCCCTATATCTTGATGAATATCCTATCAGGCGGCATCGCTATGCTCATCGACCTCGACGGAGAAGATATGGTGCGTTCAGTCAACTTGGACTGTCTCAAGAAATTCTACCCCTAGTCTGAAATCTTGGTGCACTACGACTCTTCTCATCTCCCTTCTATTCTAAAAAAAAGATTCATCATTTCCCTCTACTAAGAACTATGTGAGGCCTGATCCTCTAAAAATCTTTTTTGATTTAAAAAAATTAAACTCAGATAATTTTCAAAACCCCTAGAGGTACGTAGGTAACTTATACACTTCACATGAGCACGTCCCCCTTCTTTTTCACAAAATGCGATTCTTTTCTTATCCTCGAGAATGACAGTTCATTTTATCATGTACATAAACAAAAGGATTATATATGCCTTAGAAATTGGTACAGATAATTCAAATGCAAAAACTCATCAAGAGGCACAATAATATAATTAAAAAAAATTATTCCACTAATAAAAATTTAGTTACAAATACATCAGCATAAGGAGTCAAACGACTTCCCTTGACCAGTCTATCCCTACCTTCCTAAAAATAAAACCAAACTCCAAACCTAAACCAATTACTCCTAAAATAACCTTCCCAAATTATTCCCACCAAAATAACCAGAAACATAACTAGAAACACCATACAAGAGCTTCAATAATAAATTCCCCTAAGGATCCTACCCGCAGCTGCCAAAGGAATCGGCCCCATCATCATCCACATACGGGGGTCCCCTAAGTTCTCCAACCTAAATAGAGTGTAGATGACGCTCCATGGAACGATAAGTCCGGACCAGCCTGCGAAAAACCACAACACCTCCCTCCATGGTGTCAAATATAGCAAACCACCTTTCCCCGGTCTCTAGAAACAACATCTTGGCAACTACTCTCCTCCATAAACACTTCATGTAGTACCTGAAGATATGTTAGACTCTACCCACAGACTAGGATTAACGGGTCGATGGTCGACAATTCTCCCACAAACAGCCCAGTCGCATGCGGATATGCTTTGTCAAGTCCTCCACTGGAAAGAAGTCCAGTGTCCGAGGTGGCACAATCTATTCCTAGCCAAATTGGCACAAGGCCCACTAGGGAAAGCATAAAGAAGTTTGTGAAAGGCTAACCAACCGAATATACTGGTATTCCCCCACTTCTATAATGGGAAGCAATTCTCTTCACCAAGGCACTTACCAATGCAAGCCTCGAGCCCCAAGCTCCACAGAATAGTTCTCCCAGCTCTTGATGTCCATGCCTACACAGATAAAGCAGCGATAGAAGAAGTTTGTCACAGTCAGTAAAGGATGTTTAGGAGGGACAGCCATATGAAATCTCTCCAACAGTCGCATGAACAACGTTACGGGTCTACCCCTCAAAAAGTTGGAACGGCCTTCCCTCCGGGCATTCAGACCATTCAAAGTCTTCATAAGTATCACCGTCAAAGGATTGTGATGGTACAACTTCTAATAAGAAATGGATTCAAGTTGGTGGTCCAGTAACAGTTCCCCAGTCACCACTAGCAGTTTTGAAACCAGTCCCAATATAACGGCTCCAGCGTAGCCAACATCACCAACATCTTCCAAATGCACGAAATGCAGCACAACAGGGAGAAAGATCGTTTCTTTGGTAACCAGTGACTTTTTTGCCAAAGTAGAGATATGGAGAAGTCCCGCTAATAACTCCCGAGGAGACGAAAAAAAAATAGGTATAACTGTTGCAACACTGGGATTTATCCCCAATATGGCAAAGAACTCTTCATAGGTTGGGCAGACCTCGTCTAACCCGAAGCGAAAGACATAGTCTTCAGGATATTAGAAATCTACTAATGCCATCAGTATGTTCCACTCTATGGGCCGATTACGCCATAAAGAGACTCGACACATGTTGAAAGCATCGTATTCAACATTGTAGGTACACATCGCCTCCAAGGTTTTGAGGTAATTAGCAAATTCAGCACTACCAGGGAGAGCCATATCAGCTGAGAAGCAAGAAGAATGTAAAAGAGAAGGAATGGGGAGGTGTGGATAAAATACTCCCTCCACACCCTATTTATACTTAAAACCCTCAAACAAATACAAGGAACCCTACATAAATCAGAGAAAAACTTACCCCACCAAGTACCAAGCAATTGAAGAAAGCACAATCAAAGCCTTAGATTGATTGGACTGGACTGAAATGCCGATAGGCAGGGCAGGGGTCATGTCGATTGACAACCCCCTTATTTTTGGAAATTTCCCTTTTTCCTTTTTTGTCAAAACCAAAAAACTCAATAAAAAGAATTTTTATTCTTAAAAAAAATTCCAAATTTGCTTCTCCTTAAGCTTCTTACTTGTCATGTTTTTGAAATAAATTTTCTCTCAAATCATTTTTATTTCTTTTTACGGTCTCAACAGCAAAGTAAAAAGAGCATGTGCATTTTGTCATTAAAAGAAAAAATTAACAAAAACTTCATTTGCATAGATATTTGCTATGTTACATTAATTTTGCAGGAAAATAAAAATACAATGGGACTCAGCCTAAGCCCTCATTGCTCTCTCTCTCTCTACTTTCACCTACAATATCTCTCTCTAGGAGACTCCTTCCCTGCGGCGCATTCTCTTCCCCTGGTGATGAGATGACATACCTCCTCTCCCCAAGCTAGACCCTTCCTCAAACAAGGCAGACGACACCAAGAAAGACAGAACCAAAATTTTATCCCGGATGTGGCCAGTCGCCGAAGATATCCAATCCCGAATAGCCTTCATCCAGGTGGTTAATACTCGGATGTACTGTAAGAAAAATAGAGAAAAAGAAAATCAATCAGTCCGACGCAAAGAAAGAAATCGAGAAATTGAAAAGATAAAGAGATGAGAAGTATACCGCCAGTTGGAGAACCTTTTCTGTCATCCCCAGGTCCTCCGGGTCCATCGCATTGGGATGGTGCAATATACACACCAACCCTTCATCAGCCCACCAGATATTATAAGAATGAGGGGCTAACGAAACAAAGGGAATCTCTGAGGTTGTCGCTGTCGCAAATGTTAACGCACCACCTGCGTTGTGGGAAGACCCCACTGGCTGACTCGAACCAGCCTGAGGGAGTGGCACTACATCATATATGCTGGGCGGAATCAACTAGCTCGACATGAAGTCTAAATAATCATATGCTGCCATCATGTCGATATATGACGAGTAAGGCTCACCCATCATCATCGCTACCCGCGCATCATTAGACATATCCCACACTCGCCTCATGTACATCAGGGGACTCGCCGGTGGCACAACCACCTCATCCTCCATAACCTATCGGACTACTCTCTCCTCAAGATACTAGGAGTAATCGAACTCATGAGCCAGTAGATGCTGCATCTGCGCATTCCCCCGAGTCAACCCCGTATGCTGGATGGCCATCCCCCAGGGATAAAAGGTCACCTGCCAAATCCCCGAAGGAGAAAAGATTAATATCTGAAAAGATCATAAAGAAAAAATGGTCTCAAGAAAGAAAGAAATGTTTACCCATTCACTCTTCAGTCCATTCAAGACTTGATGCACCGCCTCCAAGGAGAGATACTTCTTAAACTGCTGGTTGGACCTCCGCCACCGTTACATTCGGCAGAAGTCCCCTACAAACTCGTCCTTCAAAGCTATCAATTGGGTGTTAAACCCAATCACCTCATCAAACGACGTCTGTAAAGGACAAAAGGTCAAAAATCAAGAAATCAAAATTAAAACGCATAAAGGAAAATGCGAATACATAATGGGAAATACGCAAAATAAAGAATACCTCAAAAAGATACATGGCTCCAGTAAAAGTTTACCGACAGCACCGTCTGAACGCATCAAGAGAACAATAAAGGGCCGCCAAAGTCAGGTTCCCCTAGTCATAAAGAGGGAAGTTCGAAAAAACTGCCAGAAATGGGAAAAACCACAAGTGGACGATGGCGCCACTCGTCGCCACTAAGAAACCTCCCAACACAAGCAAAATAAACAAACGGTTAATTTTCTGCACCTACCTCCCATCCTCTTCATCAATACTCTGACTCATTAATAACTCCCTCAAAAGAGACAAACGAAGAGAGTCCTCAAAGACTACCCCTCCACATCACCCAATGTCATTATCACCGCCGTTGGCATCACCCGAAGGTCCGATCAACCTTTATCTACACCCCATCCTAGTCCAGCCCCGACAGCTGCTCCAGTCTATGAGAGTCACCATCATCTCCCCGAATTTGAAATGCATGGTGTGGGTGGTGTCCTACCACCTCTCCCCCAGAGCACAAAGAAAAGTCGTAGAACGAGTTATTTCGTCAAGCGCAGACGCCAGTTTCCCAAAACTGGTGGATGACACCACCCAACGCACGACGGGCAGAAGGCTCTCCCAAATGTCCATAAGCCCCATCTCCCTCGACCGCGCAGAGTCGACATGGAGACATCAGACTGTCAAAGACAAAAAGAAAAACCCTTGTCAAAATCTAAGAAAAAAGAAATATCACCAAGAAAAGAGGAAAAGAATACCAAAAGCCATCAACACTTACATAGCCGCCAGGGTTCACCACCCTAGAAAAACGATGACATGTCCACTCACGAAAGAGGATCCTCTCATCTGCCACTGGCTTAAATGAGTCAAAAGAATTTTCACTGCCCAGCGCAAGGGGAACCCTAGCCCTCCATTCCAAGTCTACCCAATCATCAACATTAAGCCATGCTATATGTGTCACAATGCTTGAGAAATTAGCAATTTCTTAGTTTTGGAATGCTAAAATGATTTGCATAAGGTAATTGCATAAGAAGGCAAGTCTGAAAGCTATGAAAAATGTGGAGAACCCCCCCTTTTTATAGAAGGCTAAGGGGCATACCGATCGGTATCTCCCTGCCTCCCACCGATCGACACTGTCCCTTTATGTACTCAAGGTACCCCAAAAGATTGTGTCACTACCGTTTGGCACCCCTCACACCATGGCGGTCGACACCGTTTTTGAAATTTCGTATAAAAATTCCCCCCAAAAGGCAAAAAAATCCCGAAATTACCAAATGAATTTTAATATCTTTTTCCACTAAGGAAAAACATTTTTACCTAGCTCATTTCCCCAGGGGATCCTTTACTTTCCTAGTGGAATTCTTAAAATCAATTGGATATCTCCAGTAAATGTCTTCAAAGGACACCACTGAAATTCCCTAATAAGAAAACATCCAATCCTATAATTAATTCCTCTTCCCTAGAAAAATAATAAAACTTAAAATTAAATGATCCCCAGTGGAAGCATAAGATAATTTTCCTAGTGGAGTCTCCAAATTTTCCCAAGAAAACTACAACTTAAGCCCTCAGAATAGGCTTTGACCCTCAGAATTGGTCATCTTTACTTAAGCCTTCAGAATTGATTATCTCTACTTAAGCCCTCAAAATTGACTTCGACCCTCAGAATTGGTCATCTCTACTTAAGCCCTTAGAATTGGATTCGACCCTCAGATTGGTCATCCCCATTTAAGCCCTAATAATTGTCTTCGACCCTCAAGAATTGATCACTCCTATTTAAGCCCTCAAAATTGGCTTCGACCCTCAAAATTTGTCACCTCTACTTAAGCCCTTAGAATTGGACCCGACCATCAGAATTGGTTATCCCCACTTAAGGGTTGGTCATCCCCACTTAATCCCTTAGAATTGGCTTTGACCTTCAAAATTAGTTATCATTACTTAAGCCCTTAGAATTGGCTTCGACCCTCAGAATTTGTCATCCCTACTTAAGCCCTCAGAATTGGCTTCGACCCTCAGAATTGGCCGCCCTTTATCTAAGCCCTCAGAATTGTCTTTGACCCGCAGAATTGGTCATCTCTATCTTAGGTCCTCATAATTGACCTCGACCCTCAAAATTGGTTGCTCTCTACCCTAGGTCCTCAGAATTGACCTTGTCCCACAGAATTGGCCATCTCTAGCATTTCCTTAATCGACATAGACTCTCTGAAATGGTTATCCCTGCCTTTTTAGGTCCTCAAAATTAGCCTCGGCCCACGGAATCGATCATCCTCATCCCTTAGGTCCACAGAACGACCTCTCTCCTAAAATAATAATATGGTGTCTATGTGATGATTTTCACTTATTCAAAGATCACCCGTCGAGGGGATCTAGAGACACCACATTCTAGGACCTCCTAAGTCTCTCCTTAAATCCTTAACACGGAGCCCTTTCACTACAAACCTTAGGTCATACTCCTAGTACTGATCTAGAAGCCATTGGGCGCTCCCGAGTCCCGTTAACTCTAGTCAACTCGATCGTTAGAGCAAAAGCTCTTTGAATATTTAAAACGATCTGAATTACCTTTCCAACAGTTTACCCCGTGCGCTAATCAGCCTAACGATTCAGATGAACGAACTATTTTATTACTGAAAATCAATTTAGAGGCCACTGGGCGCTCCCAGGCCCCGATTTGACCCCAATAAACTTCATCGTCAGAGAAAAATCTCTTTGAATATTCAAGGGGCACTGAATCCCCTTTCTAACGGTCTACCCCGCGCGCGAAATGGCATAACCGTTCGGACGAACGATCAATTTTTCACCAAAAATCGATATGGAATGCCACCAGGCGCTACCGGGCTCTGTTTAACCAAGGTCATCTCTCTGGCTCTAATGAACCTGAATGAATCTATCAAAGGCCAACCCTCTGCTTAGCATGTTAAAGGCTGATTGCTTTGGTCCACAGTCTCAGCTGGGCTTGCACTCTCGGTTGGGCCTCCGTTCTTGGTTCCTGCTTTGTCAAATAGGGTGTACAGTTCCACTAGATATCTCATAAGGTTCCCAACATTCGAACTCTCCCTCTTCGTCATCAAAATTGTCCCTAACCAAGTCATCACGGAGTTCTTAAACTTACTTGCCCAGGCGTAAATGCCTAGGGTTAGCAACATTTCTCCATCTCTGACACAGTGGAAGGTCTTTTTCTGGAGCCTAGGGTAGTCCCCTGGCTTACTGACCAGGTTCACCTTCTCTAGCGACCGGAGTTACAAATTCTCCTCCCGCGTCGCTAGTCCTGGCTGCATAACAAACTGGTTTTGCATTTGCTGTTGGCTAAATATCAGGGAGCGGAGATCCATCGCCACTTCAACCATCTCTGACTGAGGTGGTGCTTGGATGGAACTTGAACCACATCCCTGTGGTAGTGACAGTTGATTCTCAGGTGGAGGATGTGGATACATTGCCATTGGTGAAAGATGTTTGAGCTATGAACTGGAGAAGGAGAGCTAAAATGCTCAACACGAGCTCCTTCCATGGTGAAGCAACTCCACAAAGAGGGAGGACTGGTTCACCACTAGAGTCTTTGATGAGTATAAGCTAAAAATAGGGATGAGATGGCTATCCTCATTTCCCACAGATGGTGCCACACTGATGATGCTTGATATAGCACCACCAAGTCAACGTGTCAATGAGCTCAAACAAGTATAACAATGGCAAAAAAGGAATAAGTAATATAGATGTAAGAGAATTAGGTGAGGTGAAGAGATGATGAGACAGTAATTTAAGTGGTTCATCCAATCAGGCCTACATCCACTGTGTGTGTGTGTGTGATCCACTAAATAAGGGCACTAATGGCCATGGATACAATCACTCAAGCCTTTATCTCTCTTACGATCAGTTTGATAGAGTTCTGCTAGGGTTTTTAATATTCAATCCCTCCTTTTGGAGAAGATGAAGTGCATATATAGGGCTTAGGGGGTATAGTGTACCCCCAAGCATGCAATCAATATTAGGGGTGCACGCGGTTCAGTTTGGTTCGGTTTCAATACTAAACCAGAACCAGAACTGAAGTGGTTCGGTTCTAGGTTTTTGGAACCGGAACCGGAATCGATTTTTCTTAGAACCGAACCAAACCGAACCGATGGTTCTTGGGTTGGTTTGGATCGGTTCCCGATTCTATTCACCTTTTAAAATAAAATATTCAATTAACTTTCAAAATTAATTTTTAAATGTAAAAACAACTTTTGTCTTGTCCTTCCATAATTTTCAAATTGATCCCTATTCTTTTATCGTATTTTAATATTTAACCATTCCTTTTCATTTCAACATTAAAAAACAACAATGATATATACTCACATCATACAACATAAAGTTAACATTGCACTTGAAAAAACAACATAGAGGGTTCACATTACACTTGATAAAACATCACTAAAAACAACATCAAAAGAGCACCCAAAGGTCCTCAAAAATAGCAACATTACAACACTAAAACTCCTTTTAAAACAACAATAAAAGTCCTTAAAAACAACACTAATAGTCCTTAAAAAGAACAACATAAAACTATTTAAACAGCAGCAACATGACAACTTCCAAATAGTACCCAAACAACACCCAAACAGCTTCCAAACAACACCCAAATAGCTTCCAAACAGCATCTATACAACACCATTTAATTACAAATAAAATTGAAATAAAATAAGCACACCTAAAAACAAATTTTTAATTAAAAAAGGAGTTAAAAACAACACCATTTACCTTAATACGGAGGATTTGAGAACACATTAACAAGACCGGGATCTTCCGTAATAACTGAAATAAAGCACAAAGATACAATGTAACATTTAATAACAAAACAAATATTTAATGAGAATGTTTAATAACAAATAATGTTAACTTACCAGACTCAAGATCACTCATTTCATCCAATCTCATCTCAACATTTATAGGAATTGGTGACGAACGTAACCAATCTTGGGCACATATTAAGCACTCTGCAATTCTAGGCATTAATGAACTTCGGAATTGATCGAGTACACGTCCACCCGTGCTAAAAGCCAATTCTGAAGCAACCGTGGATACAGGAATAGCCAAAGCATCTCTTGCAACTAAAGAGATAACCGGATACCTAGTGGAATTAAGTTTTCACCAACTTAAAATATCAAAGTTAGACACATCCTTTTCCACATCTTCTAAATATCTATCAATCTCGGATTTTGCATCAACATTTTCTTCTTTTTCTAGTTGTTGAAAAAATTCCGATCGAAGAGATTTCATTTCATCGTCTTCAACAACTTCAACAAATTGATCAACCTCCATTTCATTTGAACTTTGAGTTTGAGACACTTTTATTGAGTGGGAACCCATACTTTCAAGCATTTGATAATTAACGAACATTCTAGTAAAAAGGTCTCTAATTCGCATATCCAAATCACTAACCTTTTCAAAGTGATACATTTTTAGTAACAAAATTTCACATATTTCAACTTGTAACGAGGGTCTAACACCACCGCAATCAATAACATCATATTAATTTTATCAATGTTCCCCCAATACTTATCAAATTTTTCCTTCATCTTGATTGCCATTATACTCAATGTCAAATCACTATTCTTTCTCCATTGGGACAAAAGTTCTTCAATTGCATAAATATCATGAAAATAATGATTGGCGGTAACATACAAAGACCCAGAAAAACGTTTAGTAATATCATAAAAAACTTTCAAAAACTTTGCCAAAGCCCTTGCATTTTCCCAATCTTTATCAATAGGAGCACCTTCCTTAAGATCGAAAGCAAAAGTTGTTTCATGATCATCCACCATCCTTTCAAATTCCCTTTGAAACTTAATTGATGTTTCCAACATGAGGTAAGTAGAGTTCCACCGTGTAGGAATATCTAGGCAAAGTGTGGTATTTGAGGGCAACTATTCTTGAATACAACTAATTTGAAATTGTGTTGCCCTTTGGGGTGACCTCTTAATGTACCTCACGGCTCCACGAATTCTAGCGATGGAAGACTCCACCTCTTTCATCCCATCTCTCACAATCAATTTTAAAATGTGGGCACAACACCTCATATAAAAAAACTCTTAATCTAAAACAATGGCATTTTTTTTGAAAGTTTATTTTTCAAGTGACCAATTGCGGTATCATTTGAAGAAGCATTATCAACGGTTAATGTAAAACTTTTTCTATGCCCCATTGAAGTAAGCATTATCAATGGCTTGTCCTATTTCAATACCCTTATGACTATGAATGATGGTAAAATTCAGAATTTTTTTATTCAATTTCCAATTGAAATCAATAAAATGGGTCGTAAGTACCATATAGCTCATGTTTTGCAAAGAAGTCCATGTGTCGGTGGTGAGACAAATTCGACTTGTTGCAATGCTCAAAGCTTTTTTCATATCCTTTTTTAAACCACCATACAAATCCAAACAATCCCTAGCTATTGTAGTACGTGACACATTTTGAAACTTAGGTTGACAAACGGCCATAAAAATCCAAAAACCCTCATGCTCAACAAACTTAAATGGTATCTCATCTATGATAATCATTTTAGCAAGTGCATCACGACATAATTGTTGGTCAAATTTCTAAGAAATGAGTTTTCTTTCTTCTTCATGCCCTTCGTTCTTATCCTTTTGAAAATCCAAGATCTTTTGTTTCTTATCATTTAAGGGATACTCCTTACATTTTGACAAGTGTTTCCACAAAGTGCTAGTTCCATTTTGACTAGAATATGCATATTCACTTGAACAATAAGTACACAAAACCTTATTGGGTTTACTTCCATCTTCATTTTCAACCTTATGAAAATGGTCCCAAACATCAGATTTATAGGGTTTCTTAGAAGCTACCTGAGCTGATGATGGTGCTTGGAATATAACAGGAAGTGTTGCATTTGTTTGGTCAGTTGAATCAGGTGCATTATGAGATGGATTTGTATTATCACCCATACTTGACATCTGAAAAAAATAATGAAATCAAATGAGTTTAGACAAATAATGAAAACAAATGAGTTTTATACTGAAAAAAGAGTGTAACTTAAATATAATTTTAAAATTATCCAAAATGTTTAAAAGTTTGTGACTCAATGGTAAAAAGTTTGTAACTCGAAAAATGAAAAAAAAATCTGTTACTCACGTCCGAAAATGAATCAGGTCTGTAAATTAGTCGGACAACATATAAAACTCAGGCATTTAAATGAATCAGGTCCAAAAATGAATCAGGTCTGTAATGAGTTCCAAAAATCTACATATTTTCGTAAATCTACTGTAATGAATTCGGACAAAAAATCTACTGCTTTAGTTCATAACCAATGAAAAAAAAAGTAAGACCTGAGTTCGAAAAAAAGTAAGACAAAAAATTACACATGAGGAGGCTCCCAATTAGGATGGGACACATGTCCTTAATGCATGGATACAATGATGAGGTAATATTCCCTCACGTGAAGGGATGAGCTTGTTGCAACAATTTTCCTCACATGAGACTTTCCATGTTGGAACCTTACATTGCTCGTATAATAGCCGTCGTATTATTGGTCATCGGCTTGGCTGGTTACAATATTACCAACATAATAGATGCTCCAATGCAGGAAATTAGTAAGCGTGTCCTTTGCTGAGTGCCTCTAGACGAGGTTGTAGGGTCGGATATCTCCTAGTATCGGCTATATGAGAGGAGGAGTGATGCTCTTGATGCATGGAACTCTCAGCTGATGTATCGGCCCATGAAGTGGCCAAGGTTGTTCATATGCATATGCAGCCGACCCTATAACTGGACGAGTCTTGGTAACATCTTGCTAACCCCTTCTGAGAGGGTCGGCTGTCTGGTGTCAGGTGTCCTCATAAATAGATGAGGTCATACTTGGGTATATCAATCACCCCTAGCCCTCAACCATCTATGTGAAGAGGTGACTGGGGGATACGAGTTAGCAGGGTCCTTTATAGGGTATAGGCGATTGACATATGTCTTAGTTTTGATAGGTTAGCACCTCCCCCAAGCATGAGTTGATGGTTGAGGGCTTTGGGCCTTCTTCCCTAATTGATAATGTGTATTGAGGAATCGCACCTAATCATTAGGTGGTATTTAAACCACCAAATCAATTCTTTGTCTTCTTCTTTCCATTTTCCAAACATTCCCTCCTCTATCTTCTCTAACCTCTATAGCCAAATCTCACATGTTCCTCATTAGCTTGCCTTCTAGACTTCGCTCAGGTTCCTTCTTCTTCCCAAGGCTCATCTTCTTCCAGGTATCCTGCTTTCATTAACTTATCTTTCCATTTTTAGTTAGGATTTCTTGCATTTTATTTTTTCGACGACTGCTTAGCTTTTCGGTGAGGCACTAGGGTAGCTTTTAGGGTTTGGAGTGTTATTTTTCTTACCTTCATTGACTATTTTGCAGTGGTAGGGGTGGTTATTGGTGGATTCAAGCGTCAAACCACCACTTTTAGGTTTGGCAGGTGATCTTCAATCACCTTATCCGGTAAGTTTCTTGACTGTTCTTCATCAAGAACGGTTGAGATTCTAGCCTTTGATCTTCAAGTCAACAAAAGTCACCCCTTATATTTGTTTATCCTCTTTCATAATTTTGTTAAGTGTAACCTCATCTTGTTCATGTTAAAATGTTTGTATGAACTTGCTGAAGAGTTTCTAAACCTTAGGGAGAGGTATTTTCAGGAAATTAAGAGGATTGAGTTTGAGGAAGCCGAGAGAAAGAAGGTCGAGGATTTCCCCTTCGACCTATATTTCCACCCCCATTAATTGTCATTCTCCCTACGCCTGCTGAACTAATTGATCCCATTCCTGTGTCGGTTTTATTTGAAAAAAAAGAGTATGTCCATCTTTGAACCATCTGATAGTGCTGACTCTTCTGACGAGTCTATGGCCCAATACTCATATCATGATGAAGGGTATGAGGCCGATGAGTTTTCCTCTCGTGCCTCGTCTTCTCAGAGGGATAAGCCATCAAATGGATCTGAAGACTCCATTGAGACTTATCCTCTATCCTCTCGTGCCTCGTCTTCTCATTCCTCTATCAGCCGTATTGATGGATAAGTTTATGCAACACTTTCCAAGTGGTGATACCAACCAAACCCTGGATGAAGAGTTTGAAAATGACAGCGAAGAGAGCACCCTAGATTTATCCATAGCTGAGTCATATAAGAGTTCTGTTATCGAGGTTAACTTGTTAACTTGGAGACACTTGTATGGCATCGGTCCATCTATTTCTATGAGAAAACCATCTACGGATGATAGATCCTGTGACGTTCGAGAGGGTAAGTTATGTGTTTATGAACAAATGTTCAAGGTCGGCTTTTGACTACCTATCCACCCCATCGTACGCGTAATTTTAGCCTGTCTCGGAGTTTCCCTATCCCAGCTTTCTCCCAACGCTTGGAGGGTTATCCTCGACTTTGTCTCTTTCTGGAAGATAGTTCATCAAACCGACCTTTCAGTTGGCATTTTTATGGCTTTTTATACCTTGTCATCCCCTAAAACTCAGCCTGCCTACTATCATCTTGTAGCCAAGGAATGTTCCAAAAAGGTCTTTCTGGTTAATCAAACTTCCAATCATTACTGGAAACCTCGATATTTCTTTATTTCGGGAGCTTGGGAATTCAGCCCCACTGAATCTTGTGGGAGCCCAGGGTTCCTCAGAGGTGGGCCAAAGTTTCTATGTTTGCCAAGCTTGATTCGGGCTTGAGCCCGAATGCTGCTGAGAAAGTCGAGAAGCTTAGGGATCTGGGAGACCAAGGTCATCTTGTGAAATTTGAGCAGTTGATGACCCCTTACTACCTGTCTCAGACAGGTTTAAGGGTTGACCCTTTAACTGAGCTACATGAGTGGAATATTTTGTTGAACTGATGTATCATATTTTTTTCAATTTTTCAATGCTATCCTCGTCTTCTTTTTACAGATCGCCCAGATGACGTGTCAAATTATCTTTAGGAGATGGTGGAAAAAAATTTAAGCAATCTTGTTAGCAATCATGGCAAGGGATCCAACCCCTCTACTGCTACTGCCACTAAGACTACTATGGGTGGTCCTGGCCGAACTACTGAGGCCACGAAGAAGAGGAAGAACCGAGAGGAAGAAAGAATTTCTTCTCGTCATCCAAAGCAGAGTAGGTCTGATTAAGCCATTCGAATTTCCATGGATGAGGCTCTTGCAACTCGTCTGTCCCAGCTAAAATTAGACGACGAGAGTGTTATCGGCAATCCTAGGAAAGCATGTGATGGTGTCGGCTCCTTGATATCCGAGGTTGACAAATATTTTCTGCAAGCCACGAACATCTCCCTTCTCACCGAGTTTTCCATCCACAGGGCCGTTTAGGTATTTTTGCTATAATTCAGTTAAAAATTACCAAGTGTTCTCTCGTACTTTTCTTCAAATACTAATTAACTCTTCTCTGATTGCAAGGTTTTGTTTCCCTTTATCGGCTGGGGGATTGGATTAACAAGAAGATACCCTTGATCCAAAAGGGGAGAGAAGCCGATAAGACTATACGGAATCTGAAAAAGGAGCTTGAGGATTCCCAGAGGGCCCTCAAGCAATCTCAGGATAAGGTAACAAACCTTAAGGCAAAGCATGCCAAATCTTTGAAAAATATCTCTGATGACAAAAAGGACGAGATCGACGCTGCAGTTCAGGCTACTGTTGATGACTATAAGGAGTTAGAAGAGCACAATGATCATGCCTTTGAGCACCTGGAGAGGGGCATCAAGACTGTTTGCCGATTGTCTAATTTGAGGCAGGCAAAAACTGGGAGCCTAACCTCTCTGGACTTCATGAGTCTGGACTTTTTAGTACATTGCACATACTTTATTTTCTATAAAAAAATCCCAAACAAACAAAAAGAGGGTTACACCTATAAATTTTGAACGGGACTTTCCATCACACTTTTTCAAAACTAAAAACACATTTTCTACACAATCACACATAATAAAACCTAGTTCAAATCTATGGGGTAAACCCCACCATTATGCCGCATGCACACTACGTAGACTTTGATGTCTTTATAGCCTACGTAGACGTTTCGGATTAAAATCCAAAACTCGAGTCCGATGTTCCCAAATTCCCCATTTTTAGACTTATCATATTCTTGCATTATTATACATATTATATTTGTGATCTCCATTAGCGTTCTATTTAAAATATATTATCGTTTCACCATAACGACCAATATTGCGATAAACACTTAAAGTATTATTTTAATAGAATATTTGGGGAACATTCCTATGGATGACCTCACTCTATCTTTTCTATGATATAACTTGGGCGATTCCGATCTCCATTATATATACATGCACAGACACTTCACGGAGACATTAAGAAAAATAATAACACAAGCCCATGAGAGACCAAAAGGGTGGGATAGGTGCCTAACACCTTCCCATTCCTTAACTTAGCCCCCGAAGACTTTGAACTATTGGTTTCATAAGCATCAGTTTTTCTTTGATTCCACTCTCTCGAGTTGGAGACATGTTCTTTTGCTTATTTTGTGCAAAATAGGCTGGCGATTCCATCTCTTTATATTCACCCCACACCGACGATAACCAAATCATTCCAAGAGGGTACGAGATCTTTTTTTCATCCCCTTTTTTCTTCGACCCCCATTCATGGGAGGAAGGAGGAAGGAGAGAGAGATAGAGAGAGGGCATCACAGAAATCGGGGTGGCCACAAGAGGCATTGACATCTATAGGGGCTACTTGAGAAGCAACCTGAGAAGTGATCGGTGATATAGTGCCATGAACCAAAATAACTGATGGAGCAGTGGTATCCTGTTCATTAATAAGTATGTTAGAAGTGAACACAATAAAAGAGGGAATTATGCGAAGATAATTGTTAATACCTGAGATGATCCAATAGCCTGAGAAACAGGCTCACTCGAAGCAACAGTGAAAATCGACAGCATAGGAAGGGGATGAATCTGGGGTCTGTTATCCATAGGCATGCAAAATCAGGGTATAAATATCCTCTCAAAGGGGGATAGCCTTGGAATAACAACCCAGTGGGAAACATTATCCCTCTAATAGACATATGCAACAAAGACACCATAAGTTTAACTATGCTTGTGAATTCAGGTTAAGAAAATATTGGAAGTAAAAAAATGCCAAGAATACCATTAGAGATGAAGTAGTAGAGGTCCACCTATAGAGATACCTACCGTAGAAGGAGTAGGAAGTGGAACAGTGAAGCCACGGGAAACAATCCTCTGCAAGTACAAAAGGTAATGAAAATAGAATAAATCTAAAAAGCAACAAATCAAAAGACTTAGGGATATCTAATATTACTTGAACAGAATGAGGAAACATAAAATTAGTAAATGTAAGGGCATTATATTATAGTCCTGTTTACATTAGTGTATGTCGTATACCACTACAACCGTCAAAGACTTATTCAAGTTCAATCATGCGTCAAGACGGATCCGAATATCAACGTTCTTCAACAAAGACGCCTCCGCGAGATTAATTATGGTAAGGTTGTGTTTAAGTACCTTAATGGTTCATTATAAGTGTGGGGATAATTTTTTTAAAATATTTTCAAACACTTGTGGCGTTGTTTTATGTCAATTTTTTTTTCTTCTAAGTGTTGAGGCGGTGTTTTTGACGAAATAATTTATTTTTTATTTTTTATGCTTGTCGTTCGAGCGACAGAGGCCTGTTGTTCAAGCACCATTGGCCTATCGTGCAAAGTTTCATTCGAGCGACTTCACAACTCGTTTGAGTCAGATTGTTGTTTCGTTCAAACGACGTACCGACTTAAGTTTTTTATATAATGCATGTTAAATCACTCCGTTTTCGTTAAGAAGACCAGATGAATTTCGATACCAGTAAAATGCATTCTGTAGAACACTAATATGGCCAAAGTGTACCCTCGTCTCTTAGGACAAGTGGTGTCACATCTCATGGTCGAGTTGTCATAAGAGCCCCACATGTCATAGGCGGGGTCGTCCCGATAAGGGTCGGCCTCGCCTCAACTAGCCCTAGCCATATGGAATGCTGAGACCGTAAGAGATTCAGCTAGCACCATCTTCTCACTCTACCATAGCCGATAACATGAGTGACTTGGTTAATCCAACCTAGGACCGATATATCTAGTCGAGGTTATACTTATGACAACATGGGACCATCCTGTCTGATTTAGCAACCTCGTACCCTTTCAGGCCGAGGTTGAAGCAGACGATACCCAGCAGCGCGAGCATATGCAAGTATGGAAGAGATATGCACACGTGGATAATTCTGTTATAACAAGATCATTCCCTCATGTGAGGGAATATTACATCATTATTGTGCCCATGTGCCAAAGACAGGTGTCTACATCTTATTGGGAATTTTCTCAAGCACATGCTGATTAACATGCTTGGGAGGGTACATTATACCACCCAAGCCCTATATATACACTTAATCTTCTCCATGAGAAGGGTTCCAAAATTCATAACCCTAATAAAACTCTGTCCAATTGTATACAAAAGAGAGAGTGAGCTTAGAGTGTTGTATCTATGGCCTTTAGTGCCCTTGTTAAGTGGATTTCTCACACACTCACACAGTGGATGTAGGCCTAATTGGCTTAACCACTTTAAATCATTGAGTTCATATTCTTATCCTCATATCCTTTTTTTATATACACATATATCCATCTTCATTGTTGTGCTGTGATTGAGTTTAAGCTATTCATAGTCTCCTCTTGATCTGGTGGTGCTGATTACAGCATCATCAATCTGGCGCCGTCTGTGGGAACGAAGATAGCCATCTCTTCCCTATTTTAGCTTATACTCATCAGTGTCTCTCCTGGTGAACCAGTTCTCCCTCTTTGTGGATTGGTTTCACCATTGAAAGAGCTCTTGTTGAGCATTTAAGCTCTGCTTCTACAGCTCATAGCTCAAATAACTTACACCAATCGCAATGGATCCACCTACCCCACCAGAGAATCTACTGACACCACCACATGGAGGTGGTGCAATTTCTAGTCAAGCACCACCCCAGTAAAAAATGGCTGAGGTGGCGATTGATCTTTGCTCCCTCATAGCCATCCAACAACAAATGCAAAACCAATTTGCTATGTTTAGCCAGAATTTCACGGTCAGGACTTGCGGCGCTGGAGTAGAATTAGTAACTCCGGCCGCTAAGGAAGGTGAATCGGGTCAGCAATCTAGGGGACCACCCCAGGCTCTAAAAAAATATCTTCCATCGTGTCAGAGATGGAGAGGCATTGCCGACCCTTGGCGTTTACACCTGGGAAGGAAAGGTTAAGAACTCCGTGATGACTTAGTCGGGGACAACCTTGATGACGAAGAGGGAGAGTTCGAATATTGGGAACCACATGAGATATCCAAGGGAACTGTGCTTCCTATTTGGCAGAGGAGGGACCAAGGAAGGAGGCCCAGTAGAGAGCACAGACCCAACTGAGACTGTGGACCAAGGCAATCATCCTTAAACAGGCTAAGCAGAAGGTCGACATTTGATAAGTTCGGCCCTCAGGGAGATCCGAGGAACCGTCTGTCCAGATCAAGGAGTGTTGTCGATTTAAGAAGAAATGGGAGGAGAGACGACTGTAGACCTCCCCAAGACCTAAAGGAGCAAAGAAAGGTCATCAGCCGACCCAAGAGTACAGAGAGGGTACCCTCGGCCCATCTGGCTAACAGAGAACAATCATCTAGGCCAGAGGATAGAGAAGGGTCCGGGGAAAATTCTATCCCTGTAAAAGCCGACGTTGCAACAAACAAGCCTTGGAATGAGTCCATACAGAGGTTGGAGAACAAAATAGGGGATATCATCAAAAGTCGAGACCCCTTACAGAGGGGATATGTTGAAGGATCTTCATTTGTGGCGAAAATACTAAACTACCCAACCCCGACCAAGTTCAAACCGTCGATAGTTACTCCGAAGTATAACGGGAGCACGAATCCGATGCATCATGTGGAGATGTATCAGTCGGCCTTCGACATCTATTCGATATCAGATGAGATGAGATGTAGAGCATTCTCAAGCACGTTGAACGGGGAAGCCCACATATGGTTCACCTCCCTTCACAAGAAATCAATAGGGAGTTTCAAGAAGCTGGTCAATAGTTTCGTCCATAACTTATACTTTGGGGTGAAACTAAGGAAGTAGACGACCCACCCGTTGTACATCAAAGAGTGCAAGGACGAGACTCTAAGGGAATATATAGCCCGTTTTAATAAAGAGAAGCTGGAAGTTGAAGATTATGAAGAAAGTATCGCAAGGACAACCCTTATGGGAGGTCTTGAGAAAGGAAAGCTACTCTGGAAGTTGGCCGAGGACCCTCCAAAGTCCATGGCTAAACTCCTGGCTACGGCCGGGAGAGTCATGAACGCTAAAATAGTCAAATAGTAATACTACTGTAGTGTTACTAAAATATTTACTAACACTAAAAAAACGTTATAAAAAAGGCGTGGGAAATCAAATTACTAACACTTTTTTACCGTTACTAAATTCTGTGTTACTAAGAATATTTTACCGTCACTAAAGTGTTACTAAATTCTGTATTACTAACACTTTTCTACCGTTACTAAAGTGTTACTAATTTCGTAATACAATTCTAACACAATTTTTGTAACACATTTAGTAATAGTATAGGTCCGTTACTAATATTAAATTTTAAAAAAAAAATAATACACACACACACACACACACACACACACACACACACACATACATTAGAGTATACAATATTAAAAAATGCTAACATATTGACAATAAAATAACTGTCGATCCGGTTTAATATCAATACAGATAAGTTAAATTTTAAAAAAAATTGGACAAAATCTCATTTATTTATAGTACTATCCACCTGTTTAAGGTATAAAAATAGTACAACAATACAAATAGTCCGCAACAAAAACACTAATACACATTCAGACAATAACATCAATAAAAATTAATAGCCTAAATTCCATTAATAGAAAATTCATCTCAATACACGAGACAATTTGGAAAATCTAAGAATTGTTCATCTCCATTTGACAATTTGCATACCACAACAGTTGCCCTTGCCGTGAAAGCTTCGTTGCGTGCTATATCTCTCGGAACTTATGATACTGGAAGCGCTGCTCGTGTTTATGGTTCGAAGGAGAGTTTTTTGTCTCATTGCTTATGCACATCCTTACTGGAGATACCCCGGGATCCTTGTTTAGTGGTCTTGATGAGCTAATGCGCCACACTTCCTTGTTATGTGGGACCGAAGTGGACATGATTGAGATTTTGAATGCCATTACAAATCTTAGATCTGGGTTTGAAGCTTCTTCCTCGACCTCTGATTCTCCAAGTTGTTTAGCTCCTGTACCCATGGAAACTGATGCCAAGGATGAGAATTCGACTATGTTAGATGATAATAAATTAAGCAAGATTAAATGTTTCGATCAGCTCCCCGAGAAGTCTTTTGATCCTTCATTGGTGAACATGGAGTCCCCCTCTTTAGGCTGACCATAAAACTCCTCAATAACCACATTTATTAGTGCATCCAGAAGCTTATTAAATTGGACATCAATGTCACACAAATTCACGAGTTCAATTCGAGATTTTCTAAGATGCTTCACCACATCCATCTCAATTCTACTTATTTTACAAACATTTAACTTAGCAGATTCATAGCCATTAACTGATGAATCACCAGATGACAAAACACTTAAATCAGATGGAGTAAGTATCTCATATGAAGGCAAAACATCTGAATTATACTATGCAACTAAGATCTGAAACATAAGTAAACATTATTATTAACTCTCAAGTTAAAATTTAGAGTTGAGAAGTAAAAATAAAAATAATTTCTCATTCTATTGCTATCATTTCACTTTGGCGTTATGAAATTTAATGGTGTTTCAACATAATGTACCGAATTGAAGATTTATTTTACCTCTATGGATTCCACGAGATGATTATTGTCGAAAACCTCAAAAATCGAAGAAAAATCGATTGAGCCTTTTGGTGATTCGAGCATCACATTTTCAAAAAACGACGTAAATGCAGAATTCAAACATTTTTTTGTTATCTGCAAAAGTTGATTCACCTATAAACTCATTAATATATCGACAAATTCATAAATCGAGAAATTATTACATAAATATGATGTCTACAAAGAAAGGAATTCTCAAAGCAACAAACTTCATAAAGAATTCTGATAGCATGGCTCATAGTTTATAAAGAATAGGAATAATATTTTGCACAAGTCTCACATAAAAATACAAAACGCACTATAAATCAACATAGACAGAGGTTTGGTATAAGCATTATATAAATCTTAAACTTATTAAATCTAATAACTATGATTGGAAAGTAACAATCATACTTGAGTCAAAATATACCTAAAGCCCATATCATGAACTATGCAATCGGTTATATACGCATTTTTAAATGAGCGCGACAGTTGTATCCAGTGTCATGATCATTTATACAACACTGAGCACTGAGTTTGATGTGAATATGAAACACCACAGCACTGAGTTGTTATTATGGTATATTCCAAGAAACACAAAAGCGCTTTCATAACTTCACTTCCATCTAGATTCTAAACTGTTTTCTTTCCATATGCAAGAAGGCACAAAAGCATCCAAATAGTGACTTTCTTTCCGCTCTACTGAAAAAATAGGAGCCCATACACTCACTAATGGTCGACTTACGTACAAGATCCAAAACACCATCCAAATAAGATTTGGAATAGGGGAACATTTATAAAGTGAAACTTCATGAATAACGCAATCAGAAGAGGACACCAGAACCAGAAACATTTAGTAAATTGAAAACAATATGGAAAGATGTAATTGTAAAAATTAGAACAATAATAACTAACATAGACTTACCCATCGCGAAAACCATATATGCACTCAGAAAACATTATCATACTTCAAATCCCCATCAGAAAATTCATCCTCCATACGAGACATAAATATTGGAAGAAGATGTTCAATTATCGCATCGTACTTTCACCAAAAAAATAAAGATGAAAGGACTCGTGGAAATCTCAATGGGGAACATTTATATGTGCAATGGTGAATAACAACAAGGGATATAAACCATCACAATTTGGCAGTCACGTGAAAGCTTCTATTTCGTAGATCAACAAAAAAGCTCCTATAAAATTTAATTGTAAACCTTTATATTATTTTTATATAATAAGTTTATCATAAACATTGACAAAATCAGAATGAATTTAAAACCAACTTGGCATGCATGAAGTGAATGAATACCAATAGTTATTTCTTACAACTAAAGGCTATAGCAGAAGCTAATAGAAATGCATTCTTACCTGTCCTAAAATAGGAGCCATGTCCATTCGCTCTTTGACCTGTTCATTTTGCAGATTCTAAACTCCATCTCGCATATTGCTGAATACCTCTTGACTCGTTCTTATTTTGAGGAGTATACAAACTTCAAATCCACTCCTACACGACAACGGAAGATTATTATAATGCAAATAATAGCTTGGATTCATGATATATCACTAGCTTGGTATATCGCTTTCATTGGTCAAACTAGTTCCTCCTCATCAAGAAAAATAATAGTTCGGTACAACACTCTACTGTGACGATGAAGCACCAGGATCCCCCAAGTGTTGTGCAGATGAATCACCCCCTTCCAAAGTTTTGTGCAACACTGTACTATCAAGATGAAGACATCGTTGTCTAGCACTATGCATTGTTATCAATTTAGAGTTTTAGATGATTCTGTTAAAACAGGAGCTCCCACAGCTTAAACTTTGGTTCCCTACGTTGCTTTTCGTTTATAGTTCCTTTTGCTGATTTTTTAGAGGAGAGTTTGCTTTGTGGGAGTATGATATAGTAAAGAAGTATCATGATCAAATTATCCATAGTCACTTACTTAAAAGTTCGTCTCTTTTCAGCTTCCTCGGGACCTTCTTCCACTACATATCGTATTAGTTGTTTAACTTGAATTCTTTCTCGTAAACTACAAAAACGTTCAGTGTAAGAAAATAGTGCACCAAAGGTTACAAACATAATACACAAGTTCCAAACATTCATAATTAATGATAAAAAACACGTCACCGGGTGTCAATGTGAGTACTAATGTGAGTTAGGAGTTTCATCTTGGAGTTGTTAGCGTGTGATCCATTCTTCACTACACGTGGAATATGCACCATACAACTTTGCAAAACCTATATAAAAAACACAAGGTACAACAATCCTCATGATAATTAGTTAAGTAAATAGCATTATGTCTAATAAACGCAACAAAAATTAAAACACAAAACACACCAAGTACCATTTCCAACTAATTCTACTTCAAAATATGAATTCTAATTTTTCAATATTTATATACAACAGTGATTAATTTAAAAAGTTAGGTTTAGATATCAATCATCCCCACTACATATTAAATAGTACATGTAAAAAAGGACTCAAAAGTGGCAACATCAATCTAAAAGAGAGTTACTTTCGTAATCCCAACAATAAAATGTACATACCACTTGAATGATATGTTTTTGGAGAACAAAAATACACCAATTGCAACAATGAAAAAACATTAGATGGAACATTCCCAAAGAATCATAAATTTCAAGGGAAGGATAATTAGTCTCTAAAAAATCTATATTCACTTTATAAGTGCGAGGCCGAGAAGAGGTGTGAGACTGCAATCATCAAAGTCACAGAACCAAAAAAATGGAGTTAGTAAATAGTAGATACTTTATCAGATCCCTTTCATTCAAGGAGTAAAAAATAAGGGAATAAGATATAGGATACAAAATTGGCTTGAAGAAAAATGAAAAAGATAATAAAGAACTCAAGTTCCACCATGCTACTAAATATAGAAAAGTAGATGCAATTATAATAAAACCAATACCAAACCTACAACATGCATAAATAGCTTTGATTCCAGCTTGGCAAGAAATAGGCTCTGTTTTCTTTTGAAATCAGATTTTCTATTTTTTGTTGAATTCTTCTCATATTTGTCCTTTTTTCTATTACTTCTAAAGCAATTCTTGGTTATATTGTCTAATACAATCATACAAATCTCGTAACCTAATCCTAAGTAAGTGAATGTATTTGGAATAAGGATCGTTTCTGGTACATTACATCTTTCTCATAATTCTAAAACATAACAAGATAAGTATATTCACAACCCATGCTTCACCTTAGTGTAACATGCCGGTGAATAATAAAATAATCTCTCACAATTCATAATCATATTCAAAAGAGCTAGATTACAAGAGGCCTTTTGGCTATACTATAACTATTAGTCCAAAATATCATAATATCTTTATTGATTATCTGTATTTCTTTTAACAAGAAAATCCCACCTTCTAAGTTGTACATGAATTTCTTTACAATCTTATTTTTATCAATTAATAACCATTACAAATAACTTCAAAGACACAAAACACCACAACAACATAACATATTGCAACTTTAAGATATAAACTGAAATCAAATCACATAGAACACATCAATATATATTTAGTTCCACAAAAATCCAGTACTAACCCGTCATTTAAAAAAAGCAATATCAATTATAGTTAAGTGTATTCATAGATCAGCCCCACCAATTATATCTAAGATTGATAAAATTGAAATCACCTCATATAAGCCATATTCAATTGAAACGACCTACGGGTCACTAGAAAGGACCAAAGGGTATTCGCTAATGCATATTAGGTTATTTAAAAACTCTTTTAAACTCTTTGATAAAATTTATTATAAATTAAAACACTCTCGCACACTAGTAAGTAAAAGGTGGTGATGCTAGATAAAAAAATAATTCCCTTTAAGAATGAGATGATGGAAAGTAGAAGGTGACACAATTTATTCTCGAGGAACCCACCGTGGTGGTAAACCCCGTGTCCCTAGTCCCAGGACAACTCATACACCCAAGTCCACTATTACCAATTACAAGTTATAGATTACAGTCCCCAAGTCCACAATGAATTAAACTAAGCAAATACACACCCATACAACCAACCTAGTCTAAAACAACCCAACTTGACCGAAAATCAGCCAACCCAATAATACCCAGGTAATAGTGACTACAACACACTCATTCACACTCAACACTAATACCAATATTTAAATAAAGAATTCAGCAACACCAATGTAAATGAAATAGTTTGGCCAATACAAAACCAGTACACCCAGGCACAAACTAAACAACCCCACAACGCTGAATCTTACTAAACAACCATGGTAGTGAAAGTATGAGACACACACACACTACACACTCAAACCCGAGACCCCGTATAGATGTGCACAAACACACAAGAAATATAATAAGATGATATTGAATTAATCAGTACTAAAAGAATGATTAAATATTTAGTCACAAGACATAAGTCAGGTCTTCCTTAATATTTAATATTCAAGTGAAGATTAATCCTGAAACAATTTAGTTGGCGCAAATGACTAGAAATAAAAGTCCAACAACTGTGTCGCGCAACTAAAATAAAAATATAACCTAATAAAAAATTTAACCTAGAGGGTGTAACTAGTTAGAGTCAAAAATCATATTTATCTTTAAACCCAAATAAATCGAATCATATTTTCATATATAAAATATGTGTGACATAATAAAAACTTAAGTTATTAAGTTTCAAAGGCTTAAGTCCAATATAAAAAGTGTACACACACAAACTGAGTTGAGTGTAAAATAAAATCCAACAACAAACACCCAACACTCAAATAAATTCAGACTTAGTCCAAAAACAGTCCAAACAAAATTTGTCTAAATAAAGTCTTTCCAAAGTTTTTAGTCCAAATAGGTGTCCATATATTAAAACCAAGATTAGTCCAATATTTAAATGGGGATAAAAAAAATTCAGTTGTGACAACCCGCTCAAAATAATAACTGGTGGCCAGCCCTATACTACATTAAATCAAGTATCTCAGATGGCACAGTCTCAACATCAACCGACAATACTAATAATATAACGCTAACTACCCGAAATCATTAAAAGCGAATTGTCAAAAATTTAAAACTTTTTATTTAACAACAACAAAACCAATAATGCAATATTAACCAACAATACACATCTAAATATGATGAATGAAAAGTACAAACTCCAATAATATGAAGAGTTCAATGCAAGGTACAAATAAAATACCCGAATGTGCTGTCGGGTAACAGACAATACAAATCTGAGAAATAAAATATGAAAGTATTAATCTACCACACTTTAGTACTAACTCAACATACAACTGAATCATAATCTAGATACATCAAAGATAGGAATCGTCTAAATGAAAGTGCTGCAACAGTCCGCTACTGCCACAGCCTCGAATACTGGATGGATAAACATCAAGGCGTCCTTGCGGGGGAACACCTAAAGAAATACAATATATACATGGAGGAGAAAAATATAAACGGGTCAGAGCCCGAGTTGAAAAACATTTTATAGCAAGTGTATTAAAATGCATAATAATTATAAATGCATTATTACATGATTTAATGGAATCGAACTCTCCATAAAAATTCCAACTCACCTCTCAAGTAAAGCGCGCACTAAACGTATGCACGTGATCTCTAAATGGATGCCCAATCTCTATCTAGGAAAAAGGATTCTAACTTAAACCCAAGTGAATTATTTAAGGGAAACCATCTAACCTATCTCCCAATCCACATTTATTTATTTCATTAAGTTATATACCTTAGCATTAGTATTATGGTGAACTTTATAATGTTCATTTGTTGAACATATAAGGTTATACAATCATCTTCATACCCACATCATCACAATACATCAATATTCATTTACTAGAATTTCATATATTCTAGTGATGCCCTATTTGGCATGTAAACATATATATTATAGTATTATATATGAGTTATTAGCATCAAGAGTTAAGGACAAAACTCCTCCCGATTCTCAACATGACACTATGTTTCGTGCGTGGGACGTCTCGCCGAAGAGAAATCCAAACAAGGAACCCCCCGTTACACTACTCCGGACCGTATCGATCCTCGGGGTTCATTATGCCCTCAATGCAAGATGCATGTAACCCAAATTATTATTATCAAATTTTAGTTAATTAATATTCCCAATTCTCAACAGTACACGGCGTTTCTTGTGAGGGACGTCTCGCCGAAGCGAAATCCAAACAAGGAATCCCCCCGTTACACTACTCCTGGCACTGTCAATTGTCGGGATAGGTGATATATATATAAGTCTAAGAATGAGCATTAAGGACTAACTTACCCCCAAGTTCCAACATTACACCGCGATTCGTGCGTGGGACGTCTCACCGAGGCGAAATCTAAACAAGGAACCCCCCCGATACACTAATCCTGGCAATGTAGGTCGTTGAGGTCCATTAAGTCCTTGATACCCAAGTATAAGAATAAGCAATAATAACCATCCAACCGAGCTATAACTCGAAGGACGCAGGATGACATGTTATCATCTTCCAGCAGCCCATATACGTAGCAAACTGGGGCCACCTGGTGGGGTTCAACGACACCCACCTCGTGATCAACTCACGCACCCAACGTTCGGAAAGCGATCATAGCTCTTAACCGGCAAGTGAGAGCGACACATACCCACGACCTCTCACCCCCAAAATAAATAAATGTATATAAATATGTCATTTACTAACCACCATAGACGACTATGACCTGGGGAATATCCACACCCGACATCATCTAGCCAGGATGCTCACCCTCTACGCACGTAACTTCCCAATGATAGCAAGGAGGGGGTATGCTTAACATGTATATACACCGTCATATAGGGTATAGATACATCCCACATAATAAAGATATACCATCATATAAGGTATACATGCAACATCATTTTCATATTTATTATGTGCACTTAGGCGCAATTGATTAATATCATTATTTAGTATATCTCTCTCTTTTGATACACTAACCATTAATTCTCACACATCTTCCCCACTTAGTCTAAACTATACCATTTCTCACTTGAAGCTCACATGTCGCTTTTCATATGAATTGTATCTCAATTCTTTTAAGTTAAGGATGTTCTTTATCCTATTGTACTTAAATTAACATGTATAATTCTCCATCCATAATACGGTTCAAATCATTTTATGAACCTTTAAAATTTTCCCCATTTGAGATTTGATCCTAAGATAAAATGTCTCTAAATTTGTCTCATTTATTCATATAGTTGTAATTATCATCCCCAAGTCGAATCTCCCAAATCAAGGTGGGCTTCCCCACTTAGAATATACCAAAATCTCTAATCGATAATCCTCAACTTTTTTAATATGACTCCCAAAATTCCGTATGATGGAACCCTTTAAAAGTCTCCAAAACATACTCCAAATGTCTCATATAGAGACCCCAAATCGATAACCTCGAACAAAACGGAATGAAATTCTCCCTAGAAAACATCTCCACAAATTCTCCTGTTTCCGAATCGATTCGGCCCATCCGAATCGATTCGGTCCAATGGATCTGGGAGTCTGCTACATACCGAATCGATTCGTAAGGGGTGAATCGATTCGGCCCTAAAGACCTGGGCAATCTGCAACAGAGCGAATCGATTCGGTAGGGGTGAATCGATTCGGCAAGTGCAGCAAGCTATGAAATGGCCAATTTTACTCTCAACCCAAAATACCCTAAAATCATTTTTATCATCCTCCAACAATATTGATCCAACCCAAACACAAATATAACATTAATATTCATCCAAGAACACATATATACTAATTTCTAACCTTAAATCCATTTATACAATACAAATATAAGATATTTCCCAAAAATTAGGTTTTGATAAACTAACCCTAAAAACCACAAATTTAATCCACAAATCATGCGATAATTGATACACAATAATTATTTAGCAAGTTTAATCACTTGCCTCGGGTTCGTAGGGTCTGAATCCGCCTTGAGATGCTAGAAAATCCCCCTTTTCTCTCCTTTCTCCTTCCTTTTCTTCTTTTTTCTTCTTCTCTCTTTCTTTCTTTCTATTTCTCTTTATCTCGTTGGAGAATTGTTTCTCCCGTAGGCTAATTAAGCCTAAATCCTAAAATACACATCTTTAAATGATAATACACACTTTAAATGACTTGGTAACTTTAATTCGAGTCAAACGGTTCTAATTTATTTCGGAACCTAAATAGACCCCAAGTACAGTCATTTCGACTTTCTCGACCCTTCCGAAAACAATGGTACCCTCAGAATTGCCATTCGACACACTTTTTAACAACTCCAAATTTGACCTCAATTGCCCATTTAATTATTCTTCGAATAAAATAATATTTATTTCTCCCAAAATAAATAAATATTCGTCTGCAAGACCTCGGGTTATTACATCAGTCTAAATAAGTTTTAGTCAACAAAAATTTTAGTCCAAAGTAGACACTCAACAAATAGATCCAAGATATAAAAAGTCTAACAAAATAGTTTATGTAAACAAACAAAATCCAACAACTGTTGCAAATAACACTGATCAAAATTTTCTTAAAAAAATGTTGACACATAACTATAAAAAAAACTTACAACAAACAAATCTAAAACAAATTTTAAATGTTTTTTTAATTAAAAGAAACGACAAACAAAAATCAGAAACGATTTATCATTTAATATGTTAAAAAAAAAGCAGATCTAATTTAATGTTTATAAAAAATCAGATCAATCAAATAGACAGTCCAACAAAAAAAAAAACAGATTTAGGTTTATATATATATATATACAGTCCTGCTTTTGTGCGGACTAGTCCGCATTTTAAGAGTGCGGACCGGACATGTGTCACCTGGCGGTGAGCCGAGAAAAGAGAGAGAGTGCCTATAATTTAGGTGATAGTTCTAGGTGCGCTGTTAGGTGACACATGTCCGGTCCGCATTTTTAAAATGCGGACTAGTCCGTACAAGAGCATTATTTTATATATATATAATAAAGTATGAAACTTATATATGTCATAAGCTTAATTGATGATGTTATCTATTTGAGTTTTTTCTACATTACCTCTTTCACCCTTAAATTTTTTTAATTCTCCATATTTTGACACACACTATTTTTTTTTTTTCATTTTCTTTAAAATTCAAACAACAAGGATAAGAGAGTAAATTCTTAGCACTATCCGAAACCTCTCATTTCGGTCATTTTTGAGCACTTTTTTTCCACTTTAATTTGAACGTCCCATTTACCAATACACAATATATAATACACGACTCTCTCTCTCTCTCTCTCTCTCTCTCTCTCTCTTAATTCAAAATAATCCTCACTCTCACAACCTCCATCACCCATCTCTCATTTCACAACCCTCCCTCTCACACCCACCTACTGCCGTCACCCATCTCTCTAAGGTCCCTTCATGGTGTTGGGAAAATCCGTTTGAAATAACCGAGGTTAGCTCCACCAAATCCCAAAGGTATTACTCTCACTCTACGAAGGTTCCGGCACCATGGTGGTTGAATACAAATCTGGAATTTTGTATGAATTGGTATGATATTCTTTTTTGTACGTATTTTGTATGAATTTTTTCGATGCTTACAGATCTGGAAAACTATGGAACTTTCCTGCTCATTTTGTGCCCGTCTTACAAAACTATGTAGTATTGATTATATGAAAATTCTGGAATCCTTGCCATGTAGAGGAATATAACCCACGAAATTTTGATGATATATTAGAAGGAAATTCTGGTAAAAACAGATATTAACCATGATTAAGAAAAACTCTAGGGTTCTTGATGATTAGATGAGACTTTGGGTTAATTATCCATGTTTAATGTTAGATATACACATGCTTTACATTGAAAACATCTGGTATATTGATATAATGTTAGTAGTAGGATTTTTGGGACGTTTAGAATAGAAAAAAATGGTTTTTGATGATGAAAATTGGTAGAACCCGTAACTGCAATTCTGCAGATTTTCGCAGACCTGCTTGATCGATCGATCGAGCCTAGAGCTTCGATCGATCGAAGGTTCGATCGATCGAGCCCCAAACTTCGATCGATCTACCCCTCCTGGAAGACTACTATTTCCCTTTGTTAATGATTTAAACATTGAATTGTCGTAATATAATTCTTGGGCATTCTTAGTATAATGATTTGGGAGACATAGAGGACTAGAAGGGCGTATAAATAAATGTTGGGATCATTAATACTCGACGAGAATGGTATTTATGAGATATTTACTTTAGGGTAAGTAAATTGATATGTTAAAGTGTGTGGCGCGTAAGAGAGTTACGATGAAACGTAGATGTGACACCTACTGAATTTTCTACTTGGAAGAATAGAGTCCACGAGTGTCACGAAATAAGTGAGAAAACCCTTCGAGTTAAGGTTAGAGATGAAACCTTATACGTAATACTAAAAATGTGAAATTTAGGATAAATGTTGTAATTATGGGTGACGAGAGGAACCTATATTAATATGATGAAAGTGGTATAGTTATATGATTGTGTGTACATATATTATATACATGTGAAAATCATGCCCACGCTACTTGCTATCCCTGAGGTTACCGCGCTGGGAAAGTCTTATCTCGATGGGACCTTTATGAGGGATATTGACTTGTACCTTAGAAGATAGATGTCCTTGGTACAGGCTATCGACGTGATAGTTCAGACGGTCCTAAGAGACGCAGGCATGTGCCATCCTCTTAGAGACTTGGAATCTATTCTTTGCCTCAATTCTGTTTGTGTATGTGTTAATACAATTCGAGAGTGATTCCGATTGTATTCCCCTTAATATGAGTGATATGGGGTTTTGGATAGTAGAGTATGCCCGCACCATAGTTCAGTTGGGGTGCTGTTATAAAATATATATTATATGAGTAGTTAATATATATATGAAATTCTGAAATTTGGAACTGCCTACTGTGATTTGATAAGTAGGATATGGTTGATGACTCAAATAATAAATACTTGTTTTGAGAAAGTATAATATGTCACTGGAAAACTTCATTGATTTTATAAAGTTAAAATGGAGAACTTTGGTTAACTAATTGAAATACCCTTTTTGAAATGGAATCGTTAAATGTTGAATCTTACGAGTAATCTAAGATAAGTTAAATCATTGGGAAGATAAGTGCGATAAATGATAAGATAAAAGGTTGGGAAGGTTAGTACGATAGGCGTGCACATTAGAAGAGAGGTGAGAATTTCTCAAGAGAGTGTCGCTATAATATGTTGTTGCATTGGCCTGTATCAATTTAAATAGTTGCTAAACGTATTTTAAATCAAACACACTTTCGGGCTCTGACCCATTTCTCTCTCTCTCTCTCTCTCTTGTATATATATGTATGTATTACAGGTGCCCAACCACATGGGCGTCTTGCTTAGGATCTCTTGAAAGGAACGCGCTGCAGCTTAGGTGGGAGTTGCAGGTATCTTGATTAGACGAGTTCGTTCATTCAGATCCACTCTTAGTATTTTCATTTAGTTGAGCATGTGTAGCTCTTTCCATTATTCCGTTGTTATTGGACATTTGTATTTCAGTTATTTCCAGTATTGTTACTATGGGTTTTATTCTGTTGATGGTGTTACTTTATATTTCGCATGTTGACATTCGGTTGACGAATGTTTTAAATTAATTGGACTATGTTGCAAATATTTAATGTGGTGTGATTCTTACTTATTGAATGTTGGTAATAAAATAAATGTTTTTCTTTAAATAAAATTTGGAAAGTATGTATGAAAATGGTTTTGACACTTAGCTTATTTACTTAGGGTGTTAAATTGATAAAATTATTTTTATCGGCTGTGATGCTGAGAATGAACCAACTGTATACCTTGATTTAATTTAATAAAGGAGTGATCGCCCGGTATTTAATTAGGCGGGGTGTCACGGGTGGTATCAGAGCATCAAGTTCTAGTGTCCTTTAGGATCTGTGCAGCCTATTATGCTTTCAGCGTTGCTTTCTTTGATTTAGAGCCCTAAATACTAGGAATGTTGTGTTCCTCTCTATACATTGGGAATTCGTGCTTCTGCAATTTGTTTATTTGAATGATGAACTCATCCAAATTTACTTAAATTTTCAGATGGACCGTCAAGGAGAACTAGCTAAAACGGTTAGGGGAGTCAACGAGCAAGATCGACTCATACCTCAGGTATCCCCAGGGAGAATATCAACCGCCGAGTTAGCAGGTATCGTGGCACAAGCAGTTACCACTGCAGTTTTACAATACCAAGAACGCAGCCTACAACTTAAAGGAGGCAAAAGACCTAGAGAGGTTAAAAAAATGCATGTGACTAAAGCTGACAAAGTTGCGAAGACACCGAATTTGCGACAACAAACTACCCAAGACCAAGTCAGTTCTAGTCAACAACGTGGTAAAATGAAGCAGTTTCGAAAGAGGAATAAAGTTCCAAGTCAGCAAGACCGACACCGACAGCAGCAGGGTCAGAAGGGGAGAAACTTCGGAGGCCGATGTTTTGTGTGTGGCACACATGGCCATAAACGCCAGGATTGCCCAGAGAGTGTTAGGGCCCCACAACATCAGGGTGCCCGTAATGATCCACAGGGGCCACTTTTTCCAATCGCTCTCCCAGCACCAACTCAGGCATTAGGCCTTCCAACCTTTCCATTAACTCCCGTGCAGCAGGGGAAGTTACATTACAGACATATCTATGATGTTCACCAGGAAGCCGCCCCACAGGCACCACCCGCGATTTGGGGTATGTTTTCTATCCATGAAACTTTGGGTCGAATTTTATATGTTACTGGGACAACGTATTGTTTTATAGCTACCTATTTTGTGAAATCCTTCGGATTATTAGTCACAGCAGAGATCATTGTGACATATGTAGGCTCACCACTGGGGAGTGGGTCGCTTATTTCCTTATATGCCGGGGAGTGGGGGTAGAGATGGGTAGCTTGGTATTACCTGTAGACATGGTAGTCTTAGATATGCATTAGCATGATGTTATATTCAGTATGGATTGGCTCGCCGCTTATAGAGCCATGATTGTTTGCTTCGGTGGGAGCATTGTTTTTGCCATTCCGGGGCAAGAGATGTTTGTAGTGGCGATGCCTCGCCCAGAGGGAGGCTCGACCACTCATTTGTATTACATAGAGGAGAACACCTCTAAGGAGATTGTGATTCCCTTAGATTCGATCCCAGTTGTCAGGGAGTATTCTGATATGTTTTAGGAAATACCAGGCCTACCCCCCAGTCGAGAGATAGACTTTGTTATAGATTTATTGCCAGATACGAGACCTATAACACGCGCACCGTACCGTATGGCTCCGGCAGAGATGCGAGAGCTACGAGATCAGATAGAGCAGCTGTTAGGTCAGGGCTTCATTCGTAGGAGTACCTCACCTTGGGGCGCTCCAGTTTTGTTTGTGAAGAAGAGAGATGGTTCACTGAGATTGTGTGTGGACTACAGGGAGTTGAACAAGGTCACGATACGGAATAAATATCCGTTACCTCGAATCGATGATCTGTTCGACCAACTGAGGGGAGCAACTTTCTTTTCGAAGATAGATCTGAGGTCGGGGTACCATCAACTACGTATTAGGGAGCAGGATGTTTCGAAGACTGTTTTCTTAACGAGATATGGGTCCTATGAGTTCAGGGTGATTCCATTCGGACTCACAAATGCTCCAGCCATTTTCATGGACTTAATGAACCGAGTATTCAGAGAGTTCTTGGATCAGTTTGTCATCGTCTTCATAGATGACATCTTGATATATTCACACTCCGAGGAGGAGCATGCCGAGCACTTGAGGCAGGTTCTTCAGAATCTACGAGAGCATCAGTTGTACGCTAAGTATGAGAAGTGTGGATTCTGGTTGCGAGATGTACAGTTCTTGGGGCATGTTGTTTCTGAGCAGGGGATAGCAGTTGACCCGAGTAATGTATCAGCGGTGAGGGAGTGAGGATAGCCCACGACACCGACTGAAGTGCGTAGTTTCTTGGGGTTAGCTGGTTACTACAGGAGATTAATTCGGGGATTCTCCAAAATAGCGGGTCCATTGACCAATCTGACTCACAAGGGAGTACCATATGTCTGGGATGACGCTTGTCAATTGGCTTTCGACGAGCTGGAAGACAAACTTACTTCAGCACCAGTCCTTGCGTTACCGCAGCTGGGTTTGGAGTACCTGGTTTACACCGATGCGTCCTTACGGGGACTTGGGGGAGTACTTCAGCAGGAAGAGAAGGCTATAACTTTTGCCTCCCGCAAGCTTAAGCCGCATGAGAAGAATTACCCCACCCACGACCTGGAGTTAGCAGCGGTCATTTTTGCATTGAGGATATGGAGACACTATTTGTTGGGAGAGAAATTTCGTTTGTTCACAGACCACAAGACATTGCAGTACCTGTTCACTCAGCGAGAGCTGAATATGCGTCAGCGCAGATGGCTAGAGTTTGTGAAGGACTACCAGTTCGATATACAGTATCATCCGGGAAAGGCCAACGTAGTTGCTGATGCGTTGAGTCGTAGACCGGTAGACGAGGTAGCGGATGTCTGGAAATCAAAGTGGAAGGAGTTGGGTCACCAGGATGCAGTAGCACGTTCTTTCATATCCGTGATGTCAGTCACACCCAAGATTGTTACGAGGGTGATACAGGCACAGACCACAGACCCGTTTTTCCAGGAGCAGATTGTACGACTTTTAGCCGAGGGTGTTGAGTCTTATTCTGTTAGTTTTGATGGGGGTTTGAGGTTTAATGGGAGATTGGTGGTTCCAGAAGGAGCAGAATTACGTCATGCAGTGATGACTCATTCTCATGGGTCCCGATTTGTAGTACATCCTGGAGGAGATAAGATGTACCAGGATATGAGGGACAATACTGGTGGAGTGGGATGAAGAAGGACATTGCTGAGTTCGTGTCCAAGTGTTCTACCTGCCAGCTGGTAAAGGTAGACCATCAGAAACCGTCAGGATTTCTTCAGCCATTGGAAGTACTCGCGTGGAAGTGGGAGAGTATTTCCATGGAATTTATTACAGGGTTGCCTACATCACAGCGGGGCCACGATTCTATCTGGGTGATTGTAGAACGTTTGACCAAGGTGGCTCATTTTCTGTCGGTGCGGACAGATTACACCACGGGTCAGTATGATCAGTTGTTCATCGCTGAGATTGTCAGATTACACGGGGTGCCCCTGAATATTGTGTCAGGTAGAGATAAGATCTTCGTGTCACGTTTCTGGGAAAGCTTTCAGGAGGCTATGGGTAATGAGTTGAGATTGAGTTCAGCTTATCACCCACAGACAGATGGACAGACAGAGCGTACTAATCAGATGTTAGAGGATATGCTACGCATGTGTGTTCTCCATTTTGGAGGAGGTTGGGAGCCACATCTTCCACTGGTAGAGTTTGCTTATAATAACTCTTATCAGTTCACGATTGGCATGGCTCCATTTGAGGCTTTGTATGGCAGGCCTTGTCGTTCTCCAACTTGTTGGCTCGAGGTGGGGGATAACAAGTTGCTAGGATCAGAAGTGATTCAGGAGAGCTCCGCTAGGATTGAGATAATCAGGAGTCGTATTCGGGTAGCCCAGGACAGGCAGAAGAGCTATGCCGATGCAAAATGGTTCTTTCGGGAGTTTAGTGTGGGGGACCAAGTGTTACTGTGTGTATCTCCTATGAAGGGAGTGATGAGGTTCGGGAAGAAAGGGAAGTTGGCTCTGAGGTACGTGGGACCATTTCCCATCATGGAGAGGATTGGGCCGGTTGCATACAGGTTGGGACTGCCAGAGCATTTACATCGCATCCACGATGTATTCCACATCTCGTCGTTGAGATGATATCTTCGGGATGATATGGCCCATACTCACATTGCGATAGATGAGATCGACTTACATCCTGATAGCTCTTACGAGGAGAGACCGGTGGCTATCCTAGACTATAGTGAGAGGAGATTGAGGTCGAAGATAGTTCCACTTGTGCGGGTCCAGTGGGAGCGTCATAATGTGGAGGAATTCACTTGGGAGCGCGAGGCAAATATGCGCGAGAGATATCCAGAGTTTTTTTAACCAGGTATGCCTTATTTTCCGAATTTCGGGATGAAATTTCGTTATTATGGGGGAAGTATGTAATACCCCGTATTTTTATGCTATATTAATTTGGGGATTTATTGAAGTTAATGTGAGTTAATTATTTAATAAAAATCCAGAAATTAATTATGTTATAATTATTAATGTGATGAGAGTTAGTAATTATGGGAAATTGGTTGAATATTACTAATGAGCAAAGTAATATATGTTATTGATTATATTGAATGTCGTGAGTGAGTTAAATGACAATTTTGGAAATTTGGATCGGGACGCGCCCGTGTCGTGTCGGGACTAAATTTTGTTAAATAAAAAGTGAATATTTTATAAGTTGTTCGTATGGTCGTTTTGAGTGCATCAACACGTCCGGAAGGGTCGAGATAGTCAGAAAAGTGTACCCGGGGGTTTAGTTTGGGTCTCGGGGCGTTTTTAGGCCTAATTGGTACCCCGGGAGGGCAATTTAGTCATTTCACCTTTTTGGGTAATTAAACCCACGAAATTCAGCAACCTATATCAGCCATTTAGGTTAGTCAGCTAGGGTTAGAAAACAAAAACACAAGTGACGGCCATTGGAGAGGGAAGGAGAAAGCTCCAAGGCAATCCAAGGCCCCAAAAGTGTTCCGTTTGCACCATGACCACCACCACCGCATAGATCGCGAGACGAGGAACGCAGCCATACCAAAATCAGTCGTGAATTAGAATACCAGAAATCCCAGGCAAGTGTTTAACTTGCTATTTTCGTTGGTGCAATCTTCATATTAGTTTAGGAATGATTAGGGATGAATTATGTAGAAGAAAACCCAATTTGTGATAAGAAAATGCATGTAGTATTGATTATATGAAAATTCTGGAATCCTTGCCATGTAGAGGAATATAACCCACGAAATTTTGATGATATATTAGAAGGAAATTCTGGTAAAAACAGATATTAACCATGATTAAGAAAAACTCTAGGGTTCTTGATGATTAGATGAGACTTTGGGTTAATTATCCATGTTTAATGTTAGATATACACATGCTTTACGTTGAAAACATCTGGTATATTGATATAATGTTAGTATTAGGATTTTTGGGACGTTTAGAATAGAAAAACATGGTTTTGGATGAAGAAAATTGGTAGAACCCGTAACTGCAATTCTGCAGATTTTCGCAGACCTGCTTGATCGATCGATCGAGCCTAGAGCTTCGATCGATCGAGCCCCAAACTTCGATCGATGGACCCCTTCTGGCAGATTACTATTTCCCTTTGTTAATGATTTAAACATTGAATTATCGTAATATAATTCTTGGGCATTCTTAGTATAATGATTTGGGAGACATAGAGGACCAGTAGGGCGTATAAATAAATGTTGGGATCATTAATACTCGACGAGAATGGTATTTATGAGATATTTACTTTAGGGTTAGTAAATTGATATGTTAAAGTGTGAGGCGCGTAAGAGAGTTACGATGAAACGTAGATGTGACACCTACTGAATTTTCTACTTGGAAGAATAGAGTCCACGAGTGTCACGAAATAAGTGAGAAAACCCTTCGAGTTAAGGTTAGAGATGAAACCTTATACGTAATACTAAAAATGTGAAATTTAGGATAAATGTTGTAATTATGGGTGACGAGAGGAACCTATATTAATATGATGAAAGTGGTATAGTTATATGATTGTGTGTACATATATTATATACATGTGAAAATCATGCCCACGCTACTTGCTATCCCTGAGGTTACCGCGCTGGGACAGTCTTATCTCGATGGGACCTTTATGGGGGATATTGACTTGTACCCTAGAAGATAGATGTCCTTGGTACAGGCTATCGACGTGATAGTTCAGACGGTCCTAAGAGACGCAGGCATGTGCCATCCTCTTAGAGACTTGGAATCTATTCTTCGCCTCAATTCTGTTTGTGTATGTGTTAATACAATTCGAGAGGGATTCCGATTGTATTCCCCTTAATATGAGTGATATGGGCTTTTGGATAGTAGAGTATGCCCGCACCATAGTTCAGTTGGGGTGCTGTTATATTATATATATTATATGAGTAGTTAATATATATATGAAATTCTGAAATTTGGAACTACCTACTGTTATTTGATAAGTAGGATATGGTTGATGACTCAAATAATAAATACTTGTTTTGAGAAAGTATAATATGTCACTGGAAAACTTCATTGATTTTATAAAGTTAAAATGGAGAACTTTGGTTAACTAATTGAAATACCCTTTTTGAAATGGAATCGTTAAATGTTGAATCTTACGAGTAATCTAAGATAAGTTAAATCATTGGGAAGATTAGTGCGATAAATGATAAGATAAAAGGTTGGGAAGGTTAGTACGATAGGCGTGCACATTAGAAGAGAGGTGAGAATTTCTCAAGAGAGTGTCGCTCTAATATGTTGTTGCATTGGCCTGTATCAATTTAAATAGTTGCTAAACGTATTTTAAATCAAACACACTTTCGGGCTCTGACCCGTTTCTCTCTCTCTCTCTCTCTCTCTCTCTCTCTCTTGTATATATATGTATGTATTACAGGTGCCCAACCACATGGGCGTCTTGCTTAGGATCTCTTGAAAGGAACGCGCTGCAGCTTAGGTGGGAGTTGCAGGTATCTTGATTAGACGAGTTCGTTCATTCAGATCCACTCTTAGTATTTTCATTTAGTTGAGCATGTGTAGCTCTTTCCATTATTCCGTTGTTATTGGACATTTGTATTTCAGTTATTTCCAGTATTGTTACTATGGGTTTTATTCTGTTGATGGTGTTACTTTATATTTCGCATGTTGACATTCGGTTGACGAATGTTTTAAATTAATTGGACTATGTTGCAAATATTTAATGTGGTGTGATTCTTACTTATTGAATGTTGGTAATAAAATAAATGTTTTTCTTTAAATAAAATTTGGAAAGTATGTATGAAAATGGTTTTGACACTTAGCTTAATTACTTAGGGTGTTAAATTGGAAAAATTATTTTTATCGGCTGTGATGCTGAGAATGAACCAACTGTATACCTTGATTTAATTTAATAAAGGAGTGATCGCCCGGTATTTAATTAGGCGGGGTGTCACGGGTGGTATCAGAGCATCAAGTTCTAGTGTCCTTTAGGATCTGTGCAGCCTATTATGCTTTCAGTGTTGCTTTCTTTGATTTAGAGCCCTAAATACTAGGAATGTTGTGTTCCTCTCTATACATTGGGAATTCGTGCTTCTGCAATTTGTTTATTTGAATGATGAACTCATCCAAATTTACTTAAATTTTCAGATGGATCGTCAAGGAGAACTAGCTAAAATGGTTAGGGGAGTCAACGAGCAAGATCGACTCATACCTCAGGTATCCCCAGGGAGAATATCAACCGCCGAGTTAGCAGGTATCGTGGCACAAGCAGTTACCACTGCAGTTTTACAATACCAAGAACGCAGCCTACAACTTAAAGGAGGCAAAAGACCTAGAGAGGTTAAAAAAATGCATGTGACTAAAGCTGACAAAGTTGCGAAGACACCGAATTTGCGACAACAAACTACCCAAGACCAAGTCAGTTCTAGTCAACAACGTGGTAAAATGAAGCAGTTTCGAAAGAGGAATAAAGTTCCAAGTCAGCAAGGCCGACACCGACAGCAGCAGGGTCAGAAGGGGAGAAACTTCGGAGGCCGATGTTTTGTGTGTGGCACACATGGCCATAAACGCCAGGATTGCCCAGAGAGTGTTAGGGCCCCACAACATCAGGGTGCCCGTAATGATCCACAGGGGCCACTTTTTCCAATCGCTCTCCCAGCACCAACTCAGGCATTAGGCCTTCCAACCTTTCCATTAACTCCCGTGCAGCAGGGGAAGTTACATTATAGACATATCTATGATGTTCACCAGGCAGCCGCCCCACAGGCACCACCCGTGATTTGGGGTATGTTTTCTATCCATGAAACTTTGGGTCGAATTTTATATGTTACTGGGACAACGTATTGTTTTATAGCTACCTATTTTGTGAAATCCTTCGGATTATTAGTCACAGCAGAGATCATTGTGACATATGTAGGCTCACCACTGGGGAGTGGGTCGCTTATTTCCTTATATGCCGGGGAGTGGGGGTAGAGATGGGTAGCTTGGTATTACCTGTAGACATGGTAGTCTTAGATATGCATTAGCATGATGTTATATTCAGTATGGATTGGCTCGCCGCTTATAGAGCCATGATTGTTTGCTTCGGTGGGAGCATTGTTTTTGCCATTCCGGGGCAAGAGATGTTTGTAGTGGCGATGCCTCGCCCAAAGGGAGGCTCGACCACTCATTTGTATTACATAGTGGAGAACACCTCTAAGGAGATTGTGATTCCCTTAGATTCGATCCCAGTTGTCAGGGAGTATTCTGATATGTTTTAGGAAATACCAGGCCTACCCCCCAGTCGAGAGATAGACTTTGCTATAGATTTATTGCCAGATACGAGACCTATAACACGCGCACCGTACCGTATGGCTCCGGCAGAGATGCGAGAGCTACGAGATCAGATAGAGCAGCTGTTAGGTCAGGGCTTCATTCGTAGGAGTACCTCACCTTGGGGCGCTCCAGTTTTGTTTGTGAAGAAGAGAGATGGTTCACTGAGATTGTGTGTGGACTACAGGGAGTTGAACAAGGTCACGATACGGAATAAATATCCGTTACCTCGAATCGATGATCTGTTCGACCAACTGAGGGGAGCAACTTTCTTTTCGAAGATAGATCTGAGGTCGGGGTACCATCAACTACGTATTAGGGAGCAGGATGTTTCGAAGACTGTTTTCTTAACGAGATATGGGTCCTATGAGTTCAGGGTGATGCCATTCGGACTCACAAATGCTCCAGCCATTTTCATGGACTTGATGAACCGAATATTCAGAGAGTTCTTGGATCAGTTTGTCATCGTCTTCATAGATGACATCTTGATATATTCACACTCCGAGGAGGAGCATGCCGAGCACTTGAGGCAGGTTCTTCAGACTCTACGAGAGCATCAGTTGTACGCTAAGTATGAGAAGTGTGGATTCTGGTTGCGAGATGTACAGTTCTTGGGGCATGTTGTTTCTGAGCAGGGGATAGCAGTTGACCCGAGTAAAGTATCAGCGGTGAGGGAGTGAGGATAGCCCACGACACCGACGGAAGTGCGTAGTTTCTTGGGGTTAGCTGGTTACTACAGGAGATTAATTCGGGGATTCTCCAAAATAGCGGGTCCATTGACCAATCTGACTCGCAAGGGAGTACCATATGTCTGGGATGACGCTTGTCAATTGGCTTTCGACGAGCTGGAAGACAAACTTACTTCAGCACCAGTCCTTGCGTTACCGCAGCTGGGTATGGAGTACCTGGTTTACACCGATGCGTCCTTACGGGGACTTGGGGGAGTACTTCAGCAGGAAGAGAAGGCTATAACTTTTGCCTCCCGCAAGCTTAAGCCGCATGAGAAGAATTACCCCACCCACGACCTGGAGTTAGCAGCGGTCATTTTTGCATTGAGGATATGGAGACACTATTTGTTGGGAGAGAAATTTCGTTTGTTCACAGACCACAAGACATTGCAGTACCTGTTCACTCAGCGAGAGCTGAATATGCGTCAGCGCAGATGGCTAGAGTTTGTGAAGGACTACCAGTTCGATATACAGTATCATCCGGGAAAGGCCAACGTAGTTGCTGATGCGTTGAGTCGTAGACCGGTAGACGAGGTAGCGGATGTCTGGAAATCAAAGTGGAAGGAGTTGGGTCACCAGGATGCAGTAGCACGTTCTTTCATATCCGTGATGTCAGTCACACCCAAGATTGTTACGAGGGTGATACAGGCACAGACCACAGACCCGTTTTTCCAGGAGCAGATTGTACGACTTTTAGCCGAGGGTGTTGAGTCTTATTCTGTTAGTTTTGATGGGGGTTTGAGGTTTAATGGGAGATTGGTGGTTCCAGAAGGAGCAGAATTACGTCATGCAGTGATGACTCATTCTCATGGGTCCCGATTTGCAGTACATCCTGGAGGAGATAAGATGTACCAGGATATGAGGGACAATACTGGTGGAGTGGGATGAAGAAGGACATTTCTGAGTTCGTGTCCAAGTGTTCTACCTGCCAGCTGGTAAAGGTAGACCATCAGAAACCGTCAGGATTTCTTCAGCCATTGGAAGTACTCGCGTGGAAGTGGGAGAGTATTTCCATGGAATTTATTACAGGGTTGCCTACATCACAGCGGGGCCACGATTCTATCTGGGTGATTGTAGACCGTTTGATCAAGGTGGCTCATTTTCTGCCGGTGCGGACAGATTACACCACGGGTCAGTATGATCAGTTGTTCATCGCTGAGATTGTCAGATTACACGGGGTGCCCCTGAATATTGTGTCAGGTAGAGACAAGATCTTCGTGTCACGTTTCTGGGAAAGCTTTCAGGAGGCTATGGGTAATGAGTTGAGATTGAGTTCAGCTTATCACCCACAGACAGATGGACAGACAGAGCGTACTAATCAGATGTTAGAGGATATGCTACACATGTGTGTTCTCCATTTTGGAGGAGGTTGGGAGCCACATCTTCCACTGGTAGAGTTTGCTTATAATAACTCTTATCAGTTCACGATTGGCATGGCTCCATTTGAGGCTTTGTATGGCAGGCCTTGTCGTTCTCCAACTTGTTGGCTCGAGGTAGGGGATAACAAGTTGCTAGGATCAGAAGTGATTCAGGAGACCTCCGCTAGGATTGAGATAATCAGGAGTCGTATTCGGGTAGCCCAGGACAGGCAGAAGAGCTATGCCGATGCAAAACGGTTCTTTCGGGAGTTTAGTGTGGGGGACCAAGTGTTACTGTGTGTATCTCCTATGAAGGGAGTGATGAGGTTCGGGAAGAAGGGGAAGTTGGCTCTGAGGTACGTGGGACCATTTACCATCATCGAGAGGATTGGGCCGGTTGCATACAGGTTGGGACTGCCAGAGCATTTACATCGCATCCACGATGTATTCCACATCTCGTCGTTGAGATGATATCTTCGGGATGATATGGCCCATACTCACATTGCGATAGATGAGATCGACTTACATACTGATAGCTCTTACGAGGAGAGACCGGTGGCTATCCTAGACTATAGTGAGAGGAGATTGAGGTCGAAGATAGTTCCACTTGTGCGGGTCCAGTGGGAGCGTCATAATGTGGAGGAATCCACTTGGGAGCGCGAGGCAAATATGCGCGAGAGATATCCAGAGTTGTTTTAACCAGGTATGCCTTATTTTCCGAATTTCGGGACGAAATTCCGTTATTAGGGGGGAAGTATGTAATACCCCGTATTTTTATGCTATATTAATTTGGGGATTTATTGAAGTTAATGTGAGTTAATTATTTAATAAAAATCCGGAAATTAATTATGTTATAATTATTAATGTGACGAGAGTTAGTAATTATGGGAAATTGGTTGAATATTACTAATGAGCAAAGTAATATATGTTATTGATTATATTGAATGTCATGAGTGAGTTAAATGACAATTTTGGAAATTTGAATCGGGACGCGCCCATGTCGCGTCAGGACTAAATTTTGTTAAATAAAAAAGTGAATATTTTATAAGTTGTTCGTATGGTCGTTTTGAGTGCGTCAACACGTCCGGAAGGGTCGAGATAGTCAGAAAAGTGTACCCGGGGGTTTAGTTTGGGTCTCGGAGCGTTTTTAGGCCTAATTGGTACCCCGGGAGGGCAATTTAGTCATTTCACCTTTTTGGGTAATTAAACCCACGAAATTCAGCAACCTATATCAGCCATTTAGGTTAGTCAGCTAGGGTTAGAAAACAAAAACACAAGTGACGGCCATTGGAGAGGGAAGGAGAAAGCTCCAAGGCAATCCAAGGCCCCAAAAGTGTTCCGTTTGCACCACAACCACCACCACCGCATAGATCGCGAGACGAGGAACGCAGCCATACCAAAATCAGCCGTGAATTAGAATACCAGAAATCCCAGGCAAGTGTTTAACTTGCTATTTTCGTTGGTGCAATCTTCATATTAGTTTAGGAATGATTAGGGATGAATTATGTAGAAGAAAACCCAATTTGTGATAAGAAAATGCATGTAGCATTGATTATATGAAAATTCTGGAATCCTTGCCATGTAGAGGAATATAACCCACAAAATTTTGATGATATATTAGAAGGAAATTCTGGTAAAAACAGATATTAACCATGATTAAGAAAAACTCTAGGGTTCTTGATGATTAGATGAGACTTTGGGTTAATTATCCATGTTTAATGTTAGATATACACATGCTTTACGTTGAAAACATCTGGTATACTGATATAATGTTAGTAGTAGGATTTTTGGGACGTTTAGAATAGAAAAACATGGTTTTGGATGATGAAAATTGGTAGAACCCGTAACTGCAATTCTGCAGATTTTCGCAGACCTGCTTGATCGATCGATCGAACCTAGAGCTTCGATCGATCGAGCCCCAAACTTCGAACGATGGACCCCTTCTGGCAGACTACTATTTCCCTTTGTTAATGATTTAAACATTGAATTATCGTAATATAATTCTTGGGCATTCTTAGTATAATGATTTGGGAGACATAGAGGAGCAGTAGGGCGTATAAATAAATGTTGGGATCATTAATACTCGACGAGAATGGTATTTATGAGATATTTACTTTAGGGTTAGTAAATTGATATGTTAAAGTGTGAGGCGCGTAAGAGAGTTACGATGAAACGTAGATGTGACACCTACTGAATTTTCTACTTGGAAGAATAGAGTCCACGAGTGTCCCGAAATAAGTGAGAAAACCCTTCGAGTTAAGGTTAGAGATGAAACCTTATACGTAATACTAAAAATGTGAAATTTAGGATAAATGTTGTAATTATGGGTGACGAGAGGAACCTATATTAATATGATGAAAGTGGTATAGTTATATGATTGTGTGTACATATATTATATACATGTGAAAATCATGCCCACGCTACTTGCTATCCCTGAGGTTACCGCGCTGGGACAGTCTTATCTCGATGGGACCTTTATGGGGGATATTGACTTGTACCCTAGAAGATAGATGTCCTTGGTACAGGCTATCGACGTGATAGTTCAGACGGTCCTAAGAGACGCAGGCATGTGCCATCCTCTTAGAGACTTGGAATCTATTCTTCGCCTCAATTCTGTTTGTGTATGTGTTAATACAATTCGAGAGTGATTCCGATTGTATTCCCCTTAATATGAGTGATATGGTCTTTTGGATAGTAGAGTATGCCCGCACCATAGTTCAGTTGGTGTGCTGTTATATTATATATATTATATGAGTAGTTAATATATATATGAAATTCTGAAATTTGGAACTGCCTACTGTGATTTGATAAGTAGGATATGGTTGATGACTCAAATAATAAATACTTGTTTTGAGAAAGTATAATATGTCACTGGAAAACTTCATTGATTTTATAAAGTTAAAATGGAGAACTTTGGTTAACTAATTGAAATACCCTTTTTGAAATGGAATCGTTAAATGTTGAATCTTACGAGTAATCTAAGATAAGTTAAATCATTGGGAAGATTAGTGCGATAAATGATAAGATAAAAGGTTGGGAAGGTTAGTACGATAGGCATGCACATTAGAAGAGAGGTGAGAATTTCTCAAGAGAGTGTCGCTCTAATATGTTGTTGCATTGGCCTGTATCAATTTAAATAGTTGCTAAACGTATTTTAAATCAAACACACTTTCGGGCTCTGACCCGTTTCTCTCTCTCTCTCTCTCTCTCTCTCTCTCTCTCTCTCTCTCGTATATATATGTATGTATTACAGGTGCCCAGCCACAGGGGCGTCTTGCTTAGGATCTCTTGAAAGGAACGCGCTGCAGCTTAGGTGGGAGTTGCAGGTATCTTGATTAGACGAGTTCGTTCATTCAGATCCACTCTTAGTATTTTCATTTAGTTGAGCATGTGTAGCTCTTTCCATTATTCCGTTGTTATTGGACATTTGTATTTCAGTTATTTCCAGTATTGTTACTATGGGTTTTATTCTGTTGATGGTGTTACTTTATATTTCGCATGTTGACATTCGGTTGACGAATGTTTTAAATTAATTGGACTATGTTGCAAATATTTAATGTGGTGTGATTCTTACTTATTGAATGTTGGTAATAAAATAAATGTTTTTCTTTAAATAAAATTTGGAAAGTATGTATGAAAATGGTTTTGACACTTAGCTTAATTACTTAGGGTGTTAAATTGGAAAAATTATTTTTATCGACAGTGATGCTGAGAATGAACCAACTGTATACCTTGATTTAATTTAATAAAGGAGTGATCGCCCGGTATTTAATTAGGCGGGGTGTCACTGATATCTTCAAACCTATGAGATTGACATGTTTCCCAAAACCATTAAGGCTAAGGATAATATCATTGCTTTAAAGACTCATTTTAAGAAAAAGAAAGAAAAAATTTGTGAGTCTGATTCTGAGGGAGACTTTGATTTTAATGATATGGCCTTGTTTACGAATTTTTTTTAAAAATTTCTCCACATGAACAAAAATAATTCTTCCAATAAAAAGAAATTTTGTGAGAAAAATAAAAAGAAAGAAAAGGCCAAAGAAAGCGGTGAGAGGGAAAAAGAGAATGACTCAGATGAGGAGCGTGAGGAGGATTTTGAGAACGTAACTTGTTTTGAATGTGGGGGTAAGGGACATAAGTCGTTTGAGTGTCCTACGTGGCTTAGAAAGGAAGGAAATAAAGTATCCATGCCCACCACACTTAGTGATAGTAGTGAAGGTTAGGGTGATGAGACTAGTGGTGAGAAGTTTGTAGCTTTTTCAAGTCGTGTGAGCACACCCACTTTGTCTCACGTTGATAGAGGTCATGAGAGCACCGGTGATGACTCGAGTATTTCTAGTGGAGATGAGAGTGGGAGTGGAGATGAAAGTGACATCCAAAAAGCCTTTAGATATTTATACACCGAGACCTTGAAAACAAAAAAGTATAATAGGGATTTAGGTCGTCGAGTGTTAGATTTGGAGAGAGAGAAAAAGGTTTTAAGAAAGGAAAAATGTGACTTGATCGACACGGTGTTTAGTCTGACGACATGTGTACCCCAACTCGAGAGTGATCTCGAATAAGCCAGGGAGGTCAAAGTCAATTTTGAGAACGTACCTAAGAAGGTTGAAAAGGTGGTTCTTAATCCCGATATGGGTAGAGTTGACGGGATAGGAAAATGTCATGAGGGTGCTTCCACTTCTTTTGTTTCACCCGAGCCGATTCTCACTTTAGTGACATATTCACATGGCTCGAAAATTAACCAACCTAGGCATCCCATTAGGAGAGTACGTCCTAGAATTTTTGAGAGAGGTGTTCCTAGGCTTATTTATGTTTGTTCCCATTGCAAGAGGAGAGGACACCTTAGGGAATTTTATTTTAAGTTGGGTTATGTGTCACGTTTTTCTACTACACGTGTTTCTGCCACCACACATGATACTTTACATGATCCAGGAGACTACATGAGAGAGTTTGCACATTTATGTGAGCAAGTTAAGTTTTTGGTCAAAACTTCACAAAATTTGATGGAGGTTTTTCATAGGTTGACACCACCTTTGGAAAACCCCTCCGCACCTAACGATTGAGGTTTGACTTGTTTACTAGCATAGGATGTTTTCCATGATCTTATTATTTGCCTATTGTTAGTATGTATCATGTTTGTATGTTTTAATTTTTTTTTGAAAAATGTTGAAAAATACAAAAAGAATTTATTTTGATAAAATTTTGAAAAATCCAAAAAGATTTTTGTTTTTTTTGTTTGCACTATTTATGGATGGACACTTAGGATGATCGAGTCACAACATCATTCCATTTTTTTCATGTGACTATTTGATAGTGTTTTGAGACAGTATATCATGTCATCTTTGTGCTTTATAATGTTTGGAGTCATTAAGATGTAATTAAGTGTTACTTCCTACATGCTTGACTCAAAATTTTCTTTATTGCACACATGCACGGATTTGTTTGATTATTGTGCTTGTCTTATCACATGTTGGTTGGGTGTTTCCACTTCAATCCTGTCCTTTAAAACGAACCAAGCGCGCTAAAACTTGATAAGAAAGTTGTGCATATATGAACCGTTTTGTGAGTTTGTGTGCTTTATTTGAAAACGGGGAAGGGTTGTGAAAGGTTCATTTGACCTTTGCGAATACTAAGCCACCGTTAAATTGGACCTAACAAAATGGAGAAATTTTATTATCCGGGGTCCAAAGAGGTTTAAAAGAGCCCGAAAATTTTTAGAGGAAATAAAAAGAAATTCATGCCAAATTATGGGCCATTTAGTTTTTTTTGCACAAATTCTTCAAAGTTTGAGAATTTATTTTATACACCTCTAAAAGAAAATATATATGAGGGAGTTTAGTTGGAGATTTTTTAACAGGTTTGCACGTCCTTGAAAATCTTGAAAAAGCGCTAAATAGTTTTGGACGTTATTGGTGTGGAAATTACTTTGACTTTGATTTGTTGATTTGCATAAGTCGATGTCATCTAAATTCAACAAATTTTTTCACCTAAGTATACTTTTGATGTTCATTCGTTAGGGGTACACATGTGCATCGTGCACATATGATTGATTGACTTTATTTACCTATCGAATGTGTTCACACCCATTCATTCCATTTCCATGACTTGGTTGTTTGAGTTTAAATCCATGGTGTGGTTTTTTTTTTGTATCTCATTTTTGTATGAAAAATTGAAAATTCAAAAATAGTTTGTGAAATTTGAGAGATACTCCTTTGCATGCGCGCAACTTGATTCTGGTTTGCTACGCATTTTATCGTGACACTCCATGTTTTAATTGCTTCTTCTTATCTGTCTATTTGGGACATCATAAAAAGGGGGAGAAAGAATTATCATGTTATGGGGATGATTTTATTATTAATTCTCTATTCTTATATCATTTCAAACTCGATGCGCCACGAAGGTATTTTGCTTTATCTCATGTGTGTAGGTACCAAGATTGAAGATCTTGATGTTGCACACCCTGATGAGAAAAGCTTTGAGATTTGACGAAGATGATTAAAGAAGAGTTTTGAGGCCTTGCAAATTTATTCATGGGAGGGTAGATTTTTATAGGCATTTTAGTTTTTGATAATTCGTATTTTTTATGTATGTAGAGGCATAGACATAGGGGGAGATTTGTAAGGACATATTTTATAGGTTCGTTATCAATTTGTTATGTCATATACCGCCACACCGTCGAAGAGCATTCAAGAGCCATCTATATCAAAGATGGATCCGAATTAATCATGTTCTTCATCATTCAAGACTCCACAAAGTTTACGTTATCATAGCGTTTTGACGAACAAAAGAGAACCAAACCAAAGTGAGGAGAAAACAAACCGATCCTACACCTGAAAAACATTCTGTGAAGAATTGTCAAAGACGAACCAAACTGAAGCAGGGAAATAACGAACCGATCCCATGCTCAAGGAAGTCTCTGTAAAGGCTGTACAAGACGGAACCGAACCGAACCCCTTAGCAGGATCGGTTCTGGTCGTGATAAAATAAAAAGGGGGTTGCATACAGGTAGTTTTAAAAAGGCAAATCTTTTGAAGCCTTATGACACTGCTATTTTAAAAACCTTACGCCTTTTTTTTGGTTATCCTGTATGCCATGGTTTATCCCCTCATTCCAAATTCTTTCTATAAAAAGGCATGGACGTACAATTTTTTGGGAGAGAGTAGAGTTTTCCAAACTTGTAGAGTTTTGTTTGGATTTTGGTACTGTCAAGAATCTTATCGATAATATCACTTGGGCAGATTGTTTTCTTCTCTCATTTAAGGGTTCAAATAATTTTTGTTTTAATTCACAAAATCCCAATTACTTTTATGTGAATTGTTGTGTGGAACCCAAGAACATATTTTGTTTTGTTCAACTTTGTGCAGTGCGTCTCTACACCATATGGCTGCGTGTCATTGAGGATCTTGCTGCGTGAAGATTATTTGTTGAAGATTGGGCTGTGAGTCCTTGGAGGGTGCTGCGGGTATTCTCTTGCTGAGTTTAAGACTGCGCGTCTTTGTGGGTTGGCTGCGAGTTGATCCATTGCAGATTTCTCTATGTAATTGTAAGTTACGATTCATTAATTCATAGTGAAATAAAGGACCCGAAATGTTTTTTTTTCCTGAAATCCGTGTCTCAACATATTTACTGTGTCGTATGCTTTATATTTGATGGGTTGATTTAGATGCATGTTTAAGGGCTGAATTTATTTGATTTAAAAGTAGACCCTAATTAAATAAGGTTTAATTGGATATTTGCTAATTTAATCAATTATCACACACCGAACCTATTCGATTTTACAAATTGGTATCAGAGAAGGTTGCGCTAATTTATCGCGTATTCCTATTTTTCGCAAAATCGTGTGACATTGATTTTTTTTTAAAAATAAAGTTTGTGAAAAATTGCAATTTTTCATTGGAACGTTCTTTTAATAAGGTGCCTATTTTTTATGGGAATAATTATGCCTATTGGAAAGCTCGCATGAAATCTAGTTTAAAAGCTATTGAAGAGCGTGTTTGGTTGCTTTGTGAAAATGGGTGGACTCCTCCCACGATCATTGTTAATAATATCACCACTTTAAAACCCGTGTCAGCCTGGACTGAAGATGATTATAAAATGTCTAATTTTAATTCTCGTGGTCTGAGTGCTATTTCTGGAGCTCTCACTCCTGATGAGTTTCGCAAAATTATGATGTGCACCACGTCTAAAGAGGCTTGGGATGTTTTGAAATTGACACATGAGGGTATGAACGCGGTTAAAGAATCTAAATTACAAAATTTGGCCACCCAATTTGAGACTATCACCATGTCTGAGTCTGAATGCTTTGATGATTTTTATATATGTTTGTCGGACATTGTTAACACATGTTTTAATTTGGGTGAGGTGATTGATAACACGCGTATCGTTAAAAAGATTTTGAGATCTCTCCCAAAACGCTTTATTCCTAAAGTCACTGTTTTGAACTCTTTGGGAAATTTAAAATCACTTAAGTTGGAAGAACTTGTAGGAGATCTTCAAACCCATGAGATTGATATGTTTCCCAAAACCATTAAGGCTAAGGATAATGGCATTGCTTTAAAGACTCATTGTAAGAAAAAGAAAGAAAAAGTTTGTGAGTCTGATTCTGAAGGAGACTTTGATTTTAATGATATGGCCTTGTTTGCGAAATTTTTTAAAAAATTTCTCGACATGAACAAAAATAATTCTTCCAATAAAAAGAAATTTTTTGAGAAAAATAAAAGAAAGAAAAGGCCAAAGAAAGCGGTGAGAGGGAAAAAGAGAATGACTCAGATGAGGAGTGTGAGGAGGATTTTGATAACGTAACTTGTTTTGAATGTGGGGGTAAGGAACATAAGTCGTTTGAGTGTCCTACGTGGCTTAGAAAGAAAGGAAAGAAACTAGCCATGCTCACCACACTTAGTGATACCCACCGTCGAAAACTGATACCCACCGCCGGAAATGATGGCCCAAACAATAACTCCAAAACAACCTTCAAAGATATATGCGATCAAGTGTGTAGTGTTTTTCTAAAAAAAAAATTCTCAAAAAAATTCTTGGAGCAAAATAGGAAGAAATGTTTGGCAGCTTTCTAAAGAGAGAGAGAGGTGTGAAAATGAAAAAAAAAACTTAACACTCTTCATGCCCCAAACGAATAAAAGGAACAACTTAAGAGCTCTTGGTTCAAAGGTAATACCCACAAAAAATAAGGGTATAAAGGAAATTTAAATGGGGACAAAGAAGACACCACATCACACACAATAGGAAGACCTCGAGCCACCTAAAATCAGCACATGGTTTCCCAAAGCCAACAACACCTAATAAAAACTGTCGATTTAATTTTCGAAAAGAAGAAGAAAAAAATAAACAAATGTTGTGCTTATTTAAATGCTTGTTTATCCAATTTAAAATAAAAAATCGAAAACACAAATGAAATATAGAGTCATAAAAAATATACAAAAAAAAAATATATTCTGCAAAAAAAATTATTGTCTTTTATTTTATGCATTAAGTCAAATAATATATATATAAGACTTAGGCATAAGATAAAATAAAATAAAAACATTTTTAACTCATAAATCAGAATATTAAAAGATATTTAAAAAATACACAAAAATCACATTTTTGAAAAATAATTTATATATTTGTAGGAGGGGTACTTTAGATTATATATGGAGGCGTAACCCCTATTGAGTATGGCAGTGACAAGTTAGTTTAGCCAAAGATTTGGATTAATGACAGAACATATAAACATGGACCCAATGAAGATAGACTCAGCTTAAACTCACAGAATCTCTCGTGTATAACTCAGTGAATAATAATGAACTTTAGAAGTGGCTTAGCTAGAGGGAGAGAGGAGTAAGCATCCTGGATACACCTTGATAGGCAGGTAGAAACACACCAAACACCGTCAAGAATCTATCAAGTATTAAAAGCTTTATAATAAATGATAATGGTGAATGAGTAAGCTCTCTGGTTTTGCAATAACTTCAGAACTCTCTCAAAAAGTCTCTCTTTCCTCAAAGGTGGTTGGGGTCCTTAAATAGCCCTCCACACCACCCCGAGGAAACTCAGTCATTAAAACTATGAAAAGACATCCCTCATACTTTATGTCACAACATTAAATGCCTGATCCACTAGTTGTCTCTATGTCATAAGCATTAAATGCCAAGACATGCCTTTTGCCTAACCACTGTGTGTCAGGGGGCTGTTGTCGCAGAGGTGGCTCACCAACTGCTTGACAGCCCTAAATACCACGGTGGTTTACTCAAGTGCGGGTTTGACATTGTTTAACTGGCTAGTGACATCACCTACAGTAGATGTGATATTAAGTAGAGGGCTACTCGGTTCATAACTCAACGCCCGATGGAACTCCAAGCTGCTCCGCTTGAGGTTCCACGGGCAGGGTCCTTCGGTGTTTTACCAGGTGTATCTAGTATGGTCAGGACAAGCCCCAATGGTGCACTACTTCTCAAACCTCCAAACCAGGTCCCTCTAAAGTTCCCATGGTGAGGTCATCCGATAGAGCATGAAAGCTCTCCCAGGCCCTGCCAAGCCTGGTCTCTCGCGAGTACCGTTTGACCTCATACAAACTCTTTTGTTATTATCGTTACGTCATTACAACCGTTATAGCTTACAGTCCATATAAACAAAGATACAATATGACTAATACAACAAGCTAAAATATGAGCTGCCACACCAAGCTGCCTCGCTGAGTTTGCCACGCTTGAGCTGCCTCGGTTGCTTAATCTCAAACACTGTTGCTAACTGGGGATTTGTCCCTAATGTCAAGATTACCTTCAAGCCCCCTCTACATTTGCCCCCTCGTGGAGGGATTTTTTGGAACAAGAAATTTTTACACGAAATGTCTCAAACCGATGGACCTTTCTTTGTGTGAAAATATTCAGGCCTTTTTCCTTTACGCAGAACCGTTGGGACATCTTCTTCGTTGGGGCTTTAAGTGATAAGTCTGACAAGAAATTTTATTGGCGCCAAAACTCAAGCGTGTATAGGAAGGCAACGATTAGTGTTTCCTAGACGTCACTTCATTAATGAGGTGGCGCAGTCCTCTCAACTGTCAAAGCACTTCCCAAGGTGCCACGTGTTCATATGAAATGATTATAGCGGCCGTGCACGTGCGAGTGTTGGGAAATCTAAACGCCAAAACTCGAGGTTTTCAAACAGGCATTTTCAAAATACTTTGAACCTTCTCCTTTGTTTTCTTCTTACTCCGTTATTATCTTCTTCAGACTGGCGTTTCTTTTTTAGAAAGAGAGAGAGAGACTCCATTGTTGCAAGAGCTTTATTCTTCATCTTCCAAACCACCACTTGTGATCGTGCTTCTCCATTCTCGCTCTCAATCCCTTTTTTCTCGAAGCTTTCTCTATTACGGTTTCATTGTTTGCCATGGCGTCTTCAAGCAACCCCACCGTGTCTGCCACCAGTGTTCCGTCTGCCACCACCACCGCTGCCTCCGCCTTGGGTGCTGCTCGCCAGGAACAGCTGAGGTTTTACCGTTGCTCTCCCATTTTTAGGGAGGATGATGGCTTTGCTGTTGCCTGTAAGGCTGTTTGTTTTTCCTCCAAGTCTGACGCCCTCCTGTTGGGTGATGAGGACGAAGAATTATCTAAGTGGGGATTTCTGCCCCCAGAAGGAACTCTCAGATTTCGCTTAGAGCGAGGGGACTTCCCATGGTCCCATATTGATTTAGAAGCACCCGGGGGATCCTCCGCGCACTTTGCTGCCTGGAACTCTCACATGCAGAGTTCCTATGCTGATGTCCTTACTAAGATCGGGCTGCAACGGGCGAGATGGTTTGGTGAGTTTACTCTATCAAAGAACAACGTTGCCCTTCCTGTCCTTGTCTCTCGATGGAACGTGGATACTCATACGTTCATCGCTACCTGGGGCGAGTTTACCATTACTCTGGAGGACGTGTGTGAGCTCCTGGGCCTCGATGCAATAGGCCATGAGCCTTACACCGATGAGGCTCTTGATGCTCAAGAGACTGCAGATCGTTTGGAGTTGGATCGCATATGCCAAAGCTGCATCGGTTCTTCCAACAAAGCCACTTTTTCTCTCCTGATCAATTATTTCTTCAAGAGTTCTAGTGAAGGCAGTTCTTCATCAACTGCCCCTGGTCAAGGTACGTCGTTGGAGCTTTCCGCTTACATTCTTGTAATTCTGTCTCGTTTCCTTTTGACGGGCAAGCCCAATGACCAGCCCCGAAGAGACCTTATCAACCTGTCCCTTCGCTTAGCTCGAGGCATAAAGCTTCCCCTGGCTGCAATTGCCTTGGTATCCCTGTACACCTGGTTGGATAGGGCTTTATTTGACATGGAATGCTCTATTGGTCGTTATAACTTGGCTAATTTTGCCAACAGCGTTCTTCTGACCAGCTTTCTCTACTTTCGCTTTCCTGCCGTAGCGGCCAATCCCAACAGTCCTCCTTCGGGTGAAGCAATATTGCCTCCTCGGTCTTTCACTTATTATAAGAGACAAAGCCGAAAGGAGTTGATTTCTGTGATTGACCGTTTCGAGAATTTCGTTATGAGGCCCTATCAGGAAGAGGCCTTTTATCACACTTGTGAATTCTTTCATCATGATGCCAGAGTGATACAAGACCCTTCCCCCGACATTGAGGATCCCTCGCTTGCCGTGGTTCTTCTGCTTTCTCCTGAATATCTGCCCTCCTACACCGAGTGGGGATACACGAGCGAGCATTATAATCCCAACCGATGCAGCCGTCAGTTTGGGTTTGACCAGGGGTGCCACGTCCAGTGTTTCAGTCGTCGAACCCCAAGGTATCCTTTGGCGAGGCGTGCTCCTTATTTTCTTCAACTGCTGCGTGCGGTATATGTTCAATAATGGCTGAGCGTGTCACCATTCCCAGTATTACTAGACATGGGGATGTGACCCCTTTATTTGCCACGAAGTATTGGCCGAAACAACTAGCTGAAATTGCTAAGTTCGTTGAGGGAGAGCCGATGTACCCTCCCGTTTCTTCATTTTCTGCCCTGGAGTTGGGGCTAAAAGGCAACTCTGTGCTTGGGATAGAATTCTCCCTAAGTTCAACCCACAAAGCACCTCCTACCGAGCTTCCCCCACTTTTCCCCATGGTACCAGTTGCCACGCCAAGGCCGAGGACTCCTACTGTTCCAAAGAAGGCTGCCCCCTCTACTACAGCTACTACCCACGAGGGGGCTTCTCCACCACCTGCCAAGAGGGCAAAAATGGCCAAGAGTGGGTCATCCAAGCCGAAGTCCCAGAAGCCTCAGACTCCCGTGGTGGCTCTTCCCATAGCCTCTGTTCCACCTCCCATGCCTGCTGAGATGGCGGAGCGTGTAAGGAGGGAGGCCCAAGCAGAACTAGACCGAATAAATGCCGAGTATCAACGACATGCAGTCGTTGTCCCTTCCTCCGTTGCTTTCCCCACGGCAGTGGTGGATCCTTTAGAGCCAACGACCAGAAGGAGGAAGAGCTCCAGGGTTCCTGAAGGGGGCAGTACTGGCGCAGCAGGATCAAGGAAGAAGACTCTGGGCACCAAGTCCCAGAAGAAACGGACTCCTGAGGTGCATTCCACTCCTGCCCCATCTGTTGCTGTTACTCCTCCTTCTTCCTCGTGGTCATTCCTTCTCGCTCTCCTTCTGAATCAGAGGTATGTATACCTGATTTAGTTATTATTTCCCTTTTGCTTAAGGAGGACTGTCTTTACTTACTACATAATTTTCCTTCTCTTTTTTTTTGACAACTGTGGTGCAGGAAGTTGAAATAGAAAGACCAGACCCCTCTAGCCCTCCCGTAAGCCCTTTTGTGGGGGGACGCTTCGGTGCACCTCATACCGATGTGACTCCTCCCCGTTCTCCCATGACAGGGCTTACCTATTCTCGATGTGCTGGCAGTCAACGTGTAAGAGAGGTCGTTGGGGGAGGGGATTCCTCGCCTGAAGGGGTAACACCACCCGAAATAACACAATCCGAGATAACACCCTCGGCCCCTTCTGATCTATAGGCCCCTGCTGATTTACAGGCCTCACCTGAGGTTCCTCTCCACGCTGTTCTTGTTCTGGAGAGTGAGCCTGAGGTATGATTTCCTCTATAGTATATTTGTTGTAGTCTTTTCGGTCCCACTCCTTTCTTATTTGGCTTGCTGAATTCTGATATATTTCAGGTACCCCAGGTTGAAATATCTTCGTTGTTGGCAAGCGTTCTTCTTTCGACGACGCTGATGAGACCTCTGACTGCCATTCCTCTTTTTAGTATCATAACTGAGGTAAGTAACACTTAGGAGTATTTCTTCATATTTTTTGTACCCATTCTTCTTTTCTAACACTTGGCTTTGTGCATAGTTTTCTCCTGATCTTGCACCAACTCCTGCAGTGAGGGACCAGGTTGGTGCGTTTACACCCCCTCCTGATGTGGCTTTGTTTGAGGGCTCAGTGTCTTCGCATGATGAACCCCGTATGCTGGCCCTTGTGCCCTATACGAGTGATAGAGTTTTGCCAAGAGTTTTGCCAAGCGTGGAGGCTTCTGCGTCCAGGGACCCCGTTATGGCTTCTCGGGCAGTAATCTCTCCCCCAACGGTTCCTATCCCTATGGCTGCCTCATATGCCCCCGTTGTGACTGAGGTATATTTTTCTTGCTAACTTTTGTTAAGATTTTCCGTAATCTCCATCTTATGATTTTTCATAAGATTTTTCATAAACTTCACCTTATAACGATGACTTAATAATGAAAACACTTGTTAAGTTTTTTTTCATAAACTCCGACTTATAACGGTGACTTAACAACGAAAACACTTGTTAAGTTTTTCATAAACTTCACCTTATAATGGTGACTTAACAACGAAAACACTTGTTAAGTTTTTCATAAACTCCACCTTATAACGGTGACTTAACAACGAAAACACTTGTTAAGTTTTTCATAAACTCCACCTTATATCGGTGACTTAACAACGAAAACACTTATTAAGTTTTTCATAAACTCCACCTTGTAACGGTGACTTAACAACGAAAACACTTGTTAAGTTTTTCATAAACTCCACCATATAACGGTGACTTAACAACGAAAACACTTGCTAAGTTTGTTTTTTTATTCATAATTTCATCATGTGGGCTACTTCTTTTCAGGTTGCTCGAGAAAATTCGCCCCCAGTTCTCTCACCTGTAGGCTCGCCCTTCCGAGAACCTGATGTTTCAGAAGATTCTATTCATGATGATCAAGGTTCTAAGACTGGTGCTGTAGCCGAGAGCGAATCTGGGTGCGAACTGCCTCTTCCCGACCTGGCTCCTCATGCGTTCTGCCTAATGGTGCTTCGACAGTCTCCTCAAATGCCTGTCAACCATCCCTTGGTGATTGAGCAACTGGTGAATCGCCACCCTGAGACCTTCACACCAGATTGCATGCGCTCCAATATTCATGTGATGAGTCACAGACTGCAAGGCATGGCGATCGTTGTTGCTGAAATTGCCAGTACCCCTACTGCAAGTGTTACCAGATCCCTTCTTAACCAATTTTTGGGTTTTCTGAAGGAGTTAGGACGTGATGGTTTTCGTTTTAACTGGCTTATAACTTATCTGAAGACTTTAAAAAACCAGCAACTGATCGGCCAGAGGGAAGTGTTACGAAAGCACCAGGAGGACCAGGAAGCTGAGGAAGCTAGGTTGGTCGCATTGGCACCCCTTTTGGAAGCAGTGGATCAAGAGGTAAAGGATGCCGAAGAAGCTTTGTGTCTGGTCAAACTGAAGCGTGAGAGACTCCTGATCGAACGTACACAAGTGCAAACGAGGCTGGAGGTTTCTATTAACGCCCAACGGTCCTTCACAGCAGCTTCTTCGGGCCTTCCTGGAGATTTTTTCTCTTCCTCAGATTTATCTTTTCTTTTAGACTAGTTACTTCTTGTATACAGATCCTTTACTGCTTTTATCTATGTAATTCTTGGGCAATATCTCCCAAAAGAAATTTTGTAATGCTCTATTATTTATGAATGAAGAACCTATACTTTTCAATCCCTTCGCGTGTTGTGACTGTTGTTGTGTGCTATAGAGTTTTGTATTTCTGCAATTCTTCCATTATGCTAAAAAAAATTCACCCAAAACTTGTATATTTATAACGATAGCTAGTCATAACATCAGTTCAAACTTGGTTGTTTACACATGATAAACCTTCAGCCACTTATTGTTAATCTTAAATGGCTTGTCTTCTTCTAACTTCGAAATTAAGCAATAACCTGAGTCATGAGCTTCCTTCACAACGAAAGGTCCCTCCCAGTTGGCTGCGAACTTTGGTAGAGGAAGTCCCCCGATGTGCTTCACTACCGCTTTCAATACGAGGTCTCCTTCCACGAACTTCCTTGGTCTCACCAAGTTGTCATATGCCCTGGAGAGTTGTTTCGTATATATTTGAAAGTGTTTCATCAAGTTATCTCTGTGCTCATCCAACGCTTCCAGCTGTACATGTCTACTATGAGGGAGCATGCTACTTCTCAAGGCGTAACGAGCAGAGGGAACTTCCAATTCTACTGGGAGGATTGCTTCAGCGCCATAAACAAGAGAGAACGATGTGTATCCTGTGGGTTTTCGCTTGGTTGTTCGATAAGCCCACAAGACAGCTGGTATCTTGTCATCCCACGCCCCTGGAAAGTCTTCCATCATTTTGGCCAAAATATTAATCAGGGTTTTGTTAGTTGCTTCGGCCCGGCCATTTCCCTTTGTGTATGCCACCGTTGAAGTGTGATGAACAATGGAGTACTTGTCCGTGAGCATTGTTACTTTAGAATTGACGAAGGGGGTCCCATTATCTGAGAGAATTACTTTTGGGATCCCAAAATGGCAAATGATGTATTCTCTGATGAAGTTGCTCACCACCCCAGCCGTTGCCCGTTTGAGTGGTATTGCCTCTGCCCATTTTGTGAAACATTCTGTTGCTACTAGTATCCATATCTTGCCTCTCGAAGAGGGGTGGATTTCCCCTACTAGGTCGAACGCCCAAGTATGAAATGGATAGGGCGTTGATAGAGAGTGCAAGTCTGCCGATGGGGCATGGATCATATTCCCATGAAGTTGGCAAGCCTTGCATTTTTGAACAAACTCCGCAGAGTCTTTCTCCATTGTTGGCCAATAATACCCCAATGTCATCAACTGATCATACAGCTTGGCTCCTCCTTATGTGCTGGATCGTGCGCTTGTTTGAGGACCTCCACTGCTTCTTCCTTCGTGACACATCGCAAGGGCCTGTTAAAGTACCCCTTTCGATAAAGCTGCCCTTCCTGGATGTAGAACCTGGGAGCCCTTCGTCTCAGACCCATTGCATCTATTTTCTCCGTTGGGACAACCCCCTCCTGAATGAAGTCGATGTAGGGCTGCCTCCAGTCCGTTTGAGCTTCAATAAAATGGCACTCAGCTGCTTCGAAGAATAGCTGACACTTGTTGCATTTCCATTGTAGCTCTGCCGCATCTTGCTTCATTCTAGGCCAGAAATACCCCTCCCTTTGAATTCTCCTGTATAGAGGTATCTCAGTCGTTTCGCAGTGCTCCTTATGCATTTTCCTCAATATTTGCTCGGCCTCCTCTGGGCTGACGCATCTTAACAACCATCCTCCTGTATTTCTGAAATAGAGATTTCCCTGGCATGTAAAATATTGGGCCAACTCTCCTAGCCGCATCGCCCCCTCACCAGACTCCAGTTGCTTCTTAATATCTCTTCTCCAGCCCACCTCCTTTCCATCGGTAGTATTGACTGTACTACCGAAGGAGTTGTTCTTCGTTGGATCACAATTGTAGTCTCATTTATTTTCATTATCATCTTCTGAGCAATAGTGGCATAGGTGTCTGGATGGCGGTTCATCGTTCTGGGATGTCTCCTGATCTTGGTCCGATGGAACTGGTTGAGGAGCCTTTGAATGATTATTCTATAGGGCGCCAGGCTCATGTGTTTCAACGCATATTCTCCATTTACCTGCTGTATTACTAAGTTCGAGTCACCTTTAAGGCAGAGTGAACGAATTCCCCTCCGAAGAGCCTCTAGAAGCCCTAGTACCAACGCCTCGTATTCTGTCTCGTTATTAGAGCAAGGGAAATCTAGTTTGTAGGAAAGGCAAATCTCTTCCATCCCTTTTGAAAGAACAACCCCTGCTCCTCCCTTCTTTTCTTCCGAAGATCCATCGAACTGCATCGTCCATTCCTCCTCGGTTGCATCCAGGTAATTGGCCTGCAAATCATCTCCTGGAATGTCTTCCCTAGGTGGCTCGAAGGTTCCTGAAGGGAAGATGGCCAATAGGTCGGCATACGCCTAGCTTTTGATTGTGCGAGGGACCACACATTTTAAGTCGTATTCAAAGAGAATAAGGAACCATCTAGCTTCCCTTCCAATCAACATAGTCTTTGCGAGTAAATACCTAATTGGGTCGCATCTAGTTACAATATGGATGGTAAAAGACAACATATAATGCCTAAGTTTTTGTGCTACAAAGACCAAGGCTAAACAATGCCTTTTTAAGCTAGTATATCTAGTTTCTGGCCCATGTATAATTCTGCTGAGGTAGTAAACAGGCCGTTCTTGCCCATCTACTTCTTGTGCCAGCAGAGCTCCAACGGACCTCGTGGTGGATGTAAGGTATAGCTGCAACGGAGCTCCCGCCTGGGGAGGAACCATGATTTGTGGTGATACGAGCAGCTTCTTCAACCCAACCAGGGACTTCTGGTGAACCTCTTCCCATCTGAATTTCGTGTTCCTTCGCAGCAGCTGCATCAGTGGGTGTGTTATTTCAGCCAATCCAGGCACAAATCTCCTGAGGTAGGAGACTTTACCGAGAAAGCTTTTCAGCTCCTTCGCCGTTCTTGGACATGGCATCTCCAAAATTGCCCGCTGTTTATCCTGGTCCATCTGTACCCCTTGTCAGTTAACCATGAAGCCTAAGAAATTTCCACTTGTTACTCCGAAGACACACTTTAACGGGTTCATCCTTAACTTGTACCTCCTGCACCGAGCAAACACCTTCCTTAAGTCGTTCAGATGGGACTCCTCCTTTTTTGATTTGATGACCAAGTCGTCCATGTAGAATTCCACAAATTTGTGGAAGAAGTCGTGAAAAATGGCCACCATTGCCCTTTGGTATGTAGCCCCAGCGTTCTTGAGTCCAAACGGCATTACCTTGTACATGAAGTTGCCCAACGGCGTTATGAATGCTGTTTTCTCTGCGTCAGAGGGGTCCATCTTGATCTGGTTGTATCCCACATATCCATCCATGAAGCTATACATCTCATGACCAGCCGTGGCATCTATCAAACTGTCGATGGAGGGTAGGGGAAACTCATCCTTGGGGCAAGCCCTATTCAAGTCTCTAAAGTCCACGCATATCCTTATTTGGTTTTTGTCTTTCTTCCCCACTGGCACAATGCTGGATAGCCAGAGGGGATGTTGTATGGGCTTGATAAATCCTGCTGCCAATAAGCGTTGGACCTCTTCTTTAATCTTTAAATCTATTTCAGGCTTGTAAGTTCTTGTTGCCTGCTTCACCGGAATAGCCGAAGGCATCACGTTCAACTTGTGGCAGCTCACTTCCTCATCCAACCCTTCCATTTCAGTGTACTTCCATGCGAAGACATCTATGAACTCCCGAATTAGGTCAACCAAGGCTTCTTGTCTCTCTTTAATAAGATCTTTCGAGATGAAGATAAGCCTTGGATCTTCCCCTTCCCCTGATAGGTTTAGTTGCTCCAACTCTTGTGCCTGGGGCCTTGGTTGGTCTGCCATGTAGTCTGGTTCTTCGGCGACATCTTCTACGAACTCTTGTATGTTGGAGTTGTCTATCACCATACACTAACCCCGTTGATCTACTAAAAAACACTCATATATCGGGTCAACCTCACTGTTAGTCTTTTCGACCGCCCGTTCACACCATTATAAGCGGTACACCACTTTTCCCTCTTCAGTGACAATTTTCTTGCATTGCCTGCTGGTAGCTGTTGCTACGGCCTTTCTCTTCCTTTCTATGGAGGCCTCAGCGATTCTTTCCCCTGAAAAATGACTTAACATGCTTTGTCGTTGGACCTCATGCTCGCCTAGGTCTGTCCTAGGCCTCATCTTTTCTTTGAGCTGCTTCGAGATGTTCTGGGGTCGAGGGACCGCCCGATATGTTTCCTCGATCCTCCCCCCTTCGCCACTCTCATTTAAAGCTCCCATTATTTCTCTAATTGAGGGGACCCATGCTCCCTCCATTCTTCTTGTTAGAACCCGCACATCCTCTTCGAGCTCTGTATAAAAGGCTGCATCCACCAAGTGTGTTTCTTCGATAGCGAAAGGCCTCTTAGTTGCCCTAATAGTCACTTCTGTCCCCTTGATATTCGCCTTAGCACATTGATGGTACGTTGAGGTAACTAACCCTTGGTTGTGCATCCATACTCTTCCTATTAATAAATGATAGGAAGTTGCGCTTTCTATTACATGGAACTTGATATGGGAACTCAGATTTTCCATTACTATCCCCACGTTTACATACCCGATGGATTTGGAAAATTGATTATCGTAGCCCGAGATTACTAAGGGCATGGGAACCAACCTTTCTTCAGGAATATTGGCCGCGTGGAAGGATTTGATTGGCATAATGTTTATGGAAGCACCCCCATCCATAAGAGTCCTTGCAAAGCTAACCCCGTTAACACTGGCGGTTACATACAGAGGTCTATTATGGGGGAACCTTACAGCTCTATCCGCATCGCTGAACGTTACCTCTGATAGGAACTTCTTTACCAGCCTAGCCATGGGTCCCCTCCATCTTATCGAGGGGACTGCATTTCTCCTTGTAATATCTAAGATCGCCTGAGTTATCTCCATTCTGCTCTCTTTTGGGATTCCCACTTGGTCGAAGAACCAAGTGAACTTTGGAGATTTTGAAACTGCGTTATATTCTACAACTGGGTCCGTTTCCTCACCCTCCACGCTGTAGGCGTCTTCTACGTCCCTAGCACTTGCTTCATCATAAGCTAGAACTACGTTAGCCATTCCCCTAGTGCAATGCTCCAGTGCCTCATCGAACTCCTTCATCGTTGTCTTTCCCCCCTCCCATTCTGCTTCCTTATCATAGGCCGTTACCAAATTGGCCCCATGCGCCGGGAGTGGGTTATTGTTAACGTTCCGCGGGGGAATTTGCAATGTCCCCGCCTTCATGTAATTGTCGATGATCCTTCGCAGCGTGAAGCAGCTTTCTGTTGGATGCTGGACCTTTCGATGAACCTGACAATATTTGGGGTCAGCCCTAGTTGTTGCGTCGGGCTCTTCCGTCGGAACACCCTTTGGTTCGTAAACCGTTCCGCCTTGGACCATTGCGTTATAGCAACTCACAGCCTCCTCCACCGTACAAGGTAACGGTGGCGGGTCTTCTCTATCTCTTCCGAACTTTCTTTTGTTGTCCTTCCTCTGGGCCTTGCCCCCATCTTCCCTCTCGATATATCCCACCCGTGGGGCCTGAGACCTTCCTCCAATGGGTTGTATCGGCTGTCTGAACACCATGGGAGCTACTACCGGGCTAGGTCGCACCACCAAAGAGATATTTCTCGCGGATTTTAAGAATGCTGAAAATGTTTCCTCGCGTGTCTCATTGATTAGGTGACAGATATACTTAGGAAGTAATCCCTCAGCACAAATCTGTAGTAACCTGACCTCCTTAGCTTCTTCCCTTACATCGAGGGACCTTTCCCTAAACCTTCGAATATAGGCCACTACCTCTTCTCCTGGCCTTTGCCTCTCCCTGCCAAGTTGGGTTAGGGTGAACTCATCTTCTGCCAAGAAGAACTTTCGGACGAACAAAACATGCATCTCCTCCCACGTAGAGACGCTATTGGGAGGCAGATAAGAGTACCAAGTGTATGCTTTATCAGTCAGGGATTTGGAGAACTCCCTCAGTCTAAGATTTTTGTCATTGCAGTGCGCTCCCAAGTGTTCAACGAAACGCTTAATGTGTTCCTTCGGGTTCCCACCCTTCCCTGAGTATTTTTCAAAGGTAGGGGGAATATAGTCCTTCGGGTAGGGCTCGTCGTTGTATTCCTGGGGGTAAGGTGTTCGAAAGTCATCGTAGACCGAAGCCACCTCGCCCACAGCCTGCGAGGAAGCCTGCATGAACTTCAACATCTCCTTCTACATCTCTTTTCTCATTTCCTCCATGGGCGAGGCAATTGGGGCCACCAGCGATGGGGCAGAGGGCCGAGCGCTTGTTGTAACCGACACGAACGTTACCGGTGGTGCCGTTGAAACTCCTGAGGTACCCAAAGCTGGATTCACAACAGAGGGTACACTTGCTGGGACCGCTCCTGTAACACCTGCCCCTGGTGGGACCGTTGGGGCTACTCCTGGTGTTACGAAAGCGTTAGCCTCTAACCTTCCCAGCATAGTTGAAGCCACCGGAGTTTGCAAGAACTCGTGAAACTTGCTCATGAGGAGGGCAATCTGAGCGGGTCCTAACCCCGTGATCACGGGAGGTTGGGCCACCCCTGGGATGCCTATCGTTGCTGGCGCCAGAGGTACCTCTACTCGAGGAGCCCCATCTCCTAGGGCCTCTTGCTCTCTCGCAGCCTATTCTTTATTATGCTGAATGTCATCGAAATTGAGTCTCCAAGTAGCATTATCTTGCGCCATACTCCTTATCTAGGAGGATACCTCCCCAGCAGAGTCGCCAAATGTAGGAGGGGTACTTTAGATTATATATGGAGGCGTAACCCCTATTGAGTATGGTAGTGACAAGTTAGTTTAGCCAAAGCTTTGGATTAATGACAGAACATATAAACATGGACCCAATGAAGATAGACTCAGCTTAAACTCACAGAATCTCTCGTGTATAACTCAGGGAATAATAATGAACTTTAGAAGTGGCTTAGCTAGAGGGAGAGAGAAGTAAGCATCCTAGATACACCTTGATAGGCAGGTAGAAACACACCAAACACCGTCAAGAATCTGTCAAGTATTAAAAGCTTTATAATAAATGACAATGGTGAGTGAGTAAGCTCTCTGGTTTTGCAATAACTTCAGAACTCTCTCAAAAAGTCTCTCTTTCCTCAAAGGTGGTTGGGGTCCTTAAATAGCCCTCCACACCACCCCCGAGGCAACTCAGTCATTAAAACTATGAAAAGACATCCCTCATACTTTATGTCACAACATTAAATGCCTGATGCACTAGTTTTCTCTACGTCATAAGCATTAAATGCTAAGACATGCCTTTTGCCTAACCACTGTGTGTCAGGGGGCTGTTGTCGCAGAGGTGGCTCACCAACTGCCTGACAGCCCTAAATACCACGGTGGTTTACTCAAGTGCGGGTTTGACATTGTTTAACTGGCTAGTGACATCACCTACAGTAGATGTGACATTAAGTAGAGGGCTACTCGGTTCATAACTCAACGCCCGATGGAACTCCAAGCTGCTCCGCTTGAGGTTCCACGGGCAGGGTACTTCGGTGTTTTACCAGGTGTATATAGTATGGTCAGGATAAGCCCCAACGGTGCACTACTTCTCAAACCTCCAAACCAGGTCCCTCTAAAGTTCCCACGGTGAGGTCATCCGATAGAGCATGAAAGCTCTCCCAGGCCCTGCCAAGCCTGGTCTCTCGCGAGTATCGTTTGACCTCATACAAACTCTTTTGTTACTATCGTTACGTCATTACAACCGTTATAGCTTACAGTCCATATAAACAAAGATACAATATGACTAATACAACAAGCTAAAATATGAGTTGCCTCGCTGAGTTTGCCACGCTTGAGCTGCCTCGGTTGCTTAATCTCAAACACTGTTGCTAACTGAGGATTTGTCCCTAATGTCAAGATTACCTTCAATCCCCCTCTACAATATTAAATCATTATGGAAAAATATGATTTATAAGATACATAAAAAATAGATTTTAATAAAAAATAATGCAGTAGCATATAAAAAGTATTTGTCTCAAAATTGAGCCAACCCGAAGAAATGAGATTTTCACCAATTACCCAAGATTTTTTTATGTGTGCATCTTTAATATTATGCTAAAAATACTAATGACCAATTATAGCTAAGATTGATAAAACTGAAATCACCTCATATAACCCTATATCGGGGAAAAAAATGTTTAAAAAGATAAAGAGGAGGAAAAAACCAGAATGAAATCGATACATATTAGATTTGAATATAAGAAATTGCATGTGTGTAGATTTATAATAAGATAGGATATGAGAAGTTTTATTACCTCTGGGGTAACCGGCATAACCTAATTGCCAATCGCTAGAGCTCTCCATTCCTATCTGCGTATTGTAAAAAAATTTAAGACATCCCACCTACCAAAACCTCCTCTATGTATATGTGAAACCAAGGAATGTTACATCTAGAGCTTCAGCAGAAAAAGTACCTCGAAGAAGTTCGCAGAGATGAGTCTCTACGACAACCCTAGGTTATTTTTTTTTTGGTTTGGGGATAGTCGGGTTCATTTCTTTGAGTTGAGGACAAATTGACTTCTTTTTTCTTTAAAAAATCACTTTTAATATTTTGAACTAATATTAGTAACGGTTATATTAAATTTCTAACGCTAACATATTGTGAGCACTAGTAATGGTATAATACTGTTAGTAATCAGAAAAGTAATGTGTTACTAAAAGTGCATTTTGGTGTATTGTATTATGCCCATGTGCCAAAGACAGGTGTCTACATCTTATTGGGAGTTTCTTCATGCACATGCTGATTAGATGCTTGGGGGGTACATTACACCACCCAAGCCCTATATATACACTTCATCTTCTTCATGAGAAGGGATCCAAAATTCATAACCCTAACAAAACTCTCTCCAATTGTATACCGAAGAGAGAGTGAGAAGAGAGAGTGAGCTTAGAGTGTTGTATCCATGGCTATTAGTGCCCTTATTTAGTGGATTTCTCACACACTCACATAGTGAATGTAGGCCTAAATGGCTGGACCACTTTAAATCATTGAGTTCATATTCTTATCCTCATCTCTTTCTTTTATATATACATATATCCATCTTCATTGTTGTGCTGTGATTGAGTTTAAGCTATTCATAGTCTCCTCTTAATCTGGTGGTGCTGATTACATCATCATCAATCTGGCGCTGTATGTGGGAACAAAGATAGCCATCTCTTCCCTATTTTAGCTTATACTCATCAGTGTCTCTGGTGGTGAACCAGTTCTCCCTCTTTTTGGAGCTGTTTCACCATTGAAGGAGCTCTTGTTGAGCATTTAATCTCTTCTTCTACAGATCGTAGCTCCAACAGCTTAAACCAATGGAAATGGATCCACCGCCTCTACCTGAGAATCAACTAGCACCACCACATGGAGGTGGTGCAATCTCCAGTCAAGCACCACCCTAGTAAAAAATGGCTAAGGTGGCAATTGCGCTCTGCTCCCTCATAGCCATCTAACAGAAAATGCAAAACCAATTTGCTATCTTTAGCTAGAATTTTACGGCCAGGACTAGCAGCGCTGGAGCAGAATTTGTAACTCCGAGCACTAGGGAAGGCGAACGGGTTCAGCAAGACAGGGGACCACCCCAGGCTCCAGAAAAATACCTTCCATCGTGTTAGAGACGGAGAGGCATTTCTGACCCTAGGCGTTCTCTCCGTGATGACTTAGTCGGGGATGACCTTGATGACGAAGAGGGAGAGTTAGAATATTGGTAACCACATGAGATATCCAGGGGAACTGTGCATCCTATTCGACAGAATAAGGACCAAGGACGGAGGCCCAGCAAAGAGCGCATGCCCAGTCAGGACTGCGGGCTAAGGCAATCAGCCTTAGACAGGCTAACCAGAAGGTCGGTCCTCAGGGAGATCTGAGGAACCGTTTGTCCAGGTCAAGGAGTGTTGCCAGTCCAAGAAGAAATGGGAGGATAGACTACCATAAATCAGTTGATGCAGGAGTGCAGAGAGGGTACCCTCGACCCGTCCAGCTAACAAATAATGATCATCTCGGCCAGACGATAGAAAAAGGGCCAGGGAAAATGCTATCCTTACAAAAACGGATGTTACAGCATACAAGCCTTGGAATGAGTCCATACAGAGGTTGTAGAATAAAATTGGGGATATCATTAAAAGTCGAGACCACTTGTAGAGGGGATATGCTGAAGGATCTCCATTTGTGGCAAAAATACTGAACTACCCAACTCCGACCAAGTTTAAACCGTCGGTAGTTACTCCAAAGTATGATGGGAGCATGAATCCGGTGCATCATGTGGAGATGTATCAGTCGGCCTCTGACATATATTTAATATCATATGAGATGAGATGAGATGCTGAACATTCTCAAGCACATTGACAGGGGCAACCCACATATGGTTCACCTCACTTCCCAAGAACTCAATAGAGAGTTTCAAGCAGCTGGCCGATAGTTTCGTCTAAAATTTTTGCTTTGGGGTGAAACCAAGGAAGTAGACGACCCACTTATTGTACATCAAACAGGGTAAGGACGGGACTCTGAGGGAATATATAGCCCGTTTTAACAAAGAGAATCTAGAAGTTTAAGATTATAAAGAAAGTATCGCAATGGCATCCCTTATGGAAGGTCTTTAGAAAGGAAAACTACTCTGGAAGCTGGCCGAGGACCCTCTAAAGCTGATGGTTGAACTCTTGGCTACGTTCAGGAGAGTCGTGAACGCAGAGGAGGCGATGGCCACCAAAGAAGATGAAGAAAAGAGAACCCACAGTGATGGAAAGGGTCAGAAGTCCAAGGGTAAGGATAATAAGAAAAGGCCGATAGATAATAAGTTTGCGGACTATACGCCTCTAGAAGTTAGTTATGAGCACATCCTAAATGAAATACAAAATGCTCGGTCTCTCAGGTGGCTGAAAAAGTTGAAGATAGCTCCTCACAATAGAAATAGAAATCTTTGGTACGAATTTCATCAGGATCATGGGCACATCACTGATAAATGCTACGCCCTCAAAGATGAGATAAAAAAAATGCTAAAATCTGGTGAGTTGAGGAAATATGTTGACAAGGACATTTCAGGCCGAGATCGAGATGACCAAGGCAGAGATGACCCTAGAAAGAGGAGAAATGATAGATGCAAAGAGGACGCTCCATCCAATCAGGATGACCCTTCGGATGATGACAGTGATGATTAAGATCGCCCACCAAAGGATGATAACATCACAGTGAAGAGGCTTAACATGATTTCATTTGGTGTGGGCATAATTTATGGTGGCTTGGCAGGAGGAGGCTCTGAGGCGACCGAATGCAAGGCGCACATTACCGAGGCTAAAGAAATAATTAAGGTCGAGGTTATAAACTCAGCCTCTATTGATGTTAAGCCTAAGAAGAGGAAGAAATTGGATATGGAAACCCTCATAGTCAACTTCTCAAAATTAGATTTAAAGGGCATCCTATCTCCTCATGATGACCCGCTCGTTATTACCACTAGAGTACATGGGTGTGAGGTTTCGAGAATCTTGGTCGATGGAGGAAGCTCTGCAGATGTCATGTTCTGGTTGTGCTTCAAAGGCTTAGGACTTAGCCGGGCTAGGCTCGTCCCGTACCACCATCCTTTGATAGGATTCAGTGGAGAAAAATTTCACCCTTTGGGGATGTACAAAATGGATGTCAGAATGGGAGACGAGTGGCCTAAGAGGCTGACCAAGAAGATCAACTTTTTTATGATGGATGACAACGTCTTCTCAGCTTACAACCTTATATTGGGACGGGTAGCTCTCAAAGATTTTGAGGCTGTGCCTTTAACGGTCCACCAAATGATAAAATTCCCGACTCTATATAGGGTAGGGGAAGTTCAAGGTGAGCAACCATCAGCAGGAGAATGATAATTTAACCCAGTAGAGGAGAGAGAAGCATATAAGAAAGCAACCACCACATACAATATTAATACCATTGATCCCAGAGATGAGGCAAAACTTAAGAAAGGGGAGGTCATGAAAGAGGTAGAACCCATTGCCTTCAATGAGGACGAAACGAAAAAACCCATCCAATTCGACAAAGCCCTAAAACAGGGGATTAAGGATAAGATTATTAAATTTTTAAGAAAGAGACAAATCATCTTCACGTGGATTCATGATGACATGCCTGGGATTGACCTAAAAGTAATGTCTCACAAGTTAAACATTGTTGATGGTGCAAAATCGATAAAGCAAAGGAGGATAATCTACTCAAGGGAGAAGTACGAGGTAATTAGGGACGAGGTTAAAAAGCTAAAGAAGGTCGAGTTCATCAGAGAGGTGATATACCCTGAATGGATTTCAAATGCTGTCATAGTACGTAAAGCCAACGACAAATGGAGAATGTGCATGGACTTGACTAATTTAAACAAGTTTTATCCTAAAGATAACTTCCATCTCCCTCGAATTGATCAGATGGTAGATGCTACGGCACGGCATGAATTGATGAGTTTCATGGATGCATACTTCGGCTATAACCAATATTTTACTGACTCGGCCGACGCAGAGAAGAAAACCTTCATCATCGATAAGAGGACATATTGTTATAAGGTTATGCCCTTCAGCTTGAAGAACGCCGGGGCTACATATCAACGGTTGGTGAATAAGATGTTTGAAGACCAGATTGAAAGTCCTTGGAAGTTTATGTTGATGATATGTTGACTAAGAGTCTGAAAGCCGAAACTCATGTGGTCGACATTGAAAAAACTTTCAACACCATGGACGAGTACAAGATGAAGCTTAATCCTACCAAGTGTGTCTTTAGCATCGGAGCTGGCAAGTTCTTGGGTTTTATTATCAATTAGAGGGGTATAGAAGCCAACCCAGAGAAGATAAAGACCCTGATAGATATGAAGACACCAAGGAACATCAAGGAAGTTCAGAAGCTAACCGAACGAGTAGCCATATTAAACAGGTTTGTCTCAAGAGCCACTGATAAATGTCTTCTATTTTTTGAGATTCTTAGAAAACCTATTGAGTGGGATGAGAAATGCGATAGAGCTTTTATGGAGCCAAAGTCTTATCTTAGCTCTCCACTTTTACTATCTCGTCCTGTCTAAGGAGAGAAACTTTACCTTTACTTGGCCGTGTTTGAGTCGAATATCAGTGCGAAGATATTACAAGATGATGAGGGTGTATAAAGTCCAGTGTATTTTAACAACAAGGCCCTCAGGGGGCTGAACAGAGGTATCATAATATGGAAAAGTTGGCATATGCCCTCATCCACGCTTTAAGAAATATGAAGCCTTATTTTCAAGCCCATACGATGGTTGTCTTGACGGACTCTCCCCTTAGGCAAGTCATCCACAAACTTGAGTAATTAGGTAGATTGATGACATGGGCCATTGATCTAGGAGAATATGACATAGTCTATCAACCGAGGGTGGCAATCAAGGGGTAGGCCCTAGAAGACTTTATGGCAGAGTTCACCTGGGCCGAGGCTGATAGTGAAGAAGTACACAGTCTTGTAAGGTTGATCGAAACCCATATCAAACCAGTGAAGGTCGAGACAAGCATGGCGAGATCTACAGCATCGAGACTGATAAGTTTTTGCTCAGAAATGGAGTTATTGAAGAAGGGCCATTTTCAGAAGGGGCAGTGTGGAACTTGTTTGTTGATGGTTCATCTTGTGAAAATGAGAGTGAAGTCGTCTTGATCATGTGGGCCCCAGATGGAACAGATATAGAATACGCATTGAGGTTCAGTTTCAAGGATTCCAATAATGAGTCAGAGTATGAGACCTTCATAGCCGAAATCTCCCTCGCCAGGGCTCTCAATGTCGACCAACTTGTGGTTAATCAGGTCTTGGGGATTTATAAGCTCAAAACGATAGAATTACAAGGTACCTAGAAAATATGAGTAGGAAAATGAAGGACTTTAGTGAGATCAAAGTCAAAAGGGTCCCTCGACTGGATAATAGCCAAGCCGATGCTCTGACAAGGTTAGCCTCAGCCACACGGACAAAGACTAAGAGATTGGTGCCAATAGAAATCCTTTCTCGATCGACAATAGAGGAAATTTTTTGCTTCAATTTAAACATGGGATCGTCTTAGATGTACCCCCTTATTCAGTATATCAAAGAGGGTAGCTTGCCGGAGTCTAAGGTCGAAAGAAAGAAGTTGAGATACAAAGTTGCTAAGTTCTCTATCCTAGGGGACGTGTTATACAAGAAGGGGTTTCTTTTACCTCTGCTCAGATGTGTCCACCCAGCCTAGTTAGATTACATTTTGAAGGATGTTCACGAAGGACCTTACTTAATCCCTATTGGGGGTAGATCATTAGCAAAGAGAATCCTCACTCAAGGATGTTAGTGGCCAACCCTGGCCAAGGACTCAGCCGAATACCTAAAGAAGTGCGATAAATGCCAGCAATTTGCCACCATCCCTCATCAGCCCCATCAACCTTTGACATCTATCACCTCACCATGACCATTTGTAGTATGGGGGATTGATTTGGTTGGACCTCTTCCAAGGGAAATAGGCAACTATAGATGTTTGATTGTGGTGATAGACTACTTTTCAAAGTGGGTAGGGGCCGAGGCTATGATCAAGATCACAAAAAAGAAGACCTTTCAGTTCATGTGGAAGAACATCATTTACAGATACGACTTGCCTAATACACCCATCTCAGACAATGGTACCCAGTTCAAAAACATCTCCTTAGAAAAGTATTGTAAAAGGGTTGGCATCAAATAGTTCTTCTCATTGCATGGATGACCCCGGGACATTGGTCTCATTGAAGTCACCAATAGAACTATTCTTGATGGAATCAAGAAAAGGTTAGAGGATGCTAAGGGGAAATGGACTGAAGAGGTACATGTAGTGCTATGGGATTATCGAACGATAACAAAAATGCTGACAGGGGAGACCCCCTTCATGTTAGCTTATGGATCAGAAGTTGTGGTACCAACATAGTTGGGTCTCCCCACCCACAGAGTTCAAACGTATGACCATAAGGGAAATGTGTCAGAGAGAAGACTCGACCTAAATCTGATTGAAGAAAAAACAGAGGATGCTGAGGTCACAATAGTAGCCTATCAGTAAAGGATGGACAAGTTTTACAATAAGATAATAAAACCGAGGCTGATAGCAGTAGGAGGCCTTATTTTGAAGAAGACTTGGCAGAAACCAAGCAAGCTTCATGCCAACTGACATGGTTCTTACAAGGTTACTGATGAGGTATTCCCAGGCACCTATCGGCTGGAGAACCTAGAGGGGGAACCATTCTCCAACCCTTGGAACGCCGACCACTTAAAAAGGTACTACCAATAGATGATTATGATGGAGCTTTTCATTATGAATCATTGTTAAAAGGGGTTATTATGAATGAGAAAAATGAAAATGGGTTATTCCATCATATCTTATATACTATCTTGAATGATATATTTCAAGTACCCTTCAAAATCTATAAAACATCATTCGTAGTGAGATAGAAACAATCCAACTTTGGTGAAATGATAACTTGAAAGGGGGGGCCAACCCCATCCATGGACTTTCAACCGCACCAAGAAGGGTCAGCTTAATTACTAAAATTTCCTAAATTTGGTGAATATAGATGAAGCATCATTATTTTAGTGATGTCAGACCTTAAAAATCATTAATTTGGTAAATATGAGATAAAACATCATTAGTTTGGTGATCTCAGACCTTAAACATCATTAATTTGGTGAAGATGAGATGAAACATCATTAGTTTGGTGATCTCAGACCTTAAACATCATTAATTTGGTGAAGATGAGATGAAATATCATTAGTTTGGTGATCTTGAACCTTAAACATCATTAATTTGGTGAAGATGAGATGAAACATCATTAGTTTGGTGATCTTAGACCTTAAACATCATTAATTTGGTGAAGATGCGATGAAACATCATTAGTTTGGCGATTTCGGACATTAAACACCATTAATTTGGTGAAGATGAGATGAAACATCATTAGTTTAGTGATCTGAGACCTTAAACATCATTAATTTAGTGAAGATGAGATGAAACATCATTAGTTTGGTGATCTCAGACCTTAAACATCAATAATTTGGTGAAGATTAGATGAACATCATTAGTTAGTGATCTCAGATCTAAAACATCATTATATTGGTGATGTGGTGATATGTGAGTGATTTTAATGCGATCCCAAATGTCATTAGTTAGTGGTATCAAACTTTAAAAGATAGCAAGCATAAGATAGAAAAATAATGGAAAGCATATGAAAAGAAAACATTCATCCATTGATAATGTCTGAGGTTACAGATAACCAGAATTCTGAAAACAAAAAATACAAAAGCCCTCAAGGCTAATTGCCTTAATAAGAAAAATACTCTAGGAACCTTCAAAGCTGAACTTCACCCTCAGTCGGGGCTGATCCATCACCCGCATGAGCAGTCTCGTTAACTTCGATGTTGGTGACCTCAGCACCATCGTCATGGTCAACCAAATCCCCATTATTTTTTGCCATCTCCAGAGGACTGGTCTCGGCACGGACAACAACAGTATTTTTAACCTCGGTCAAAGCAGCTCCGAGACGAGGGTCACCAAAACCAAGTCCAACGAAGTCATCTGGAGATAGTCTTCCAGTCTCAACATGTTTAAGGGCAGCCCATCGTCCAGCAGCCTTAATGCCTCTTTCTAGATAATCAAATCAGAAGTCCACAAATTCATCAAACACTTTGTAGTCAGTAATAATTTGATCTTTATCCTTGACCAGGGAAGCTTTGACAGCGGCATTAATGCTGGCCTTTATGCTCTCATCTTTAGCCTTGAGATCCATCTCATGGTCGGCCTTCAGATTGGCGACCAGGTCCTTCTCCTTCTTCAAGTCCCCCTTGACCTTATCAAGATCAACCTTCCAGGACTTCTCTAATTTCTCAGCATCTTGGCCCTTTTGGATCAAGGGCAGCCTCTTCAGGGTCCAGTTGGCCAAGGGGTGAAGAGAAATCGCACCCTGCAACACAAGAGGTAGAAAATTAAGTACAAGTCATAAAAAATGAAGGGATAAAACTTGTAAAAATTCTTAAAGTTACCTGGACAGTTCGGTGAAGCACAAATTCAGCCAGTAGAGGGATGTCCATGGATTGGAAGAAATGCTTATTGTCCTCTGAGATCATGGAGCTGAGGGCATCAACAGCCTTCAGACTGTGACCTATGGCATACTCATCGCTTATTTTTAGCTACGATAGACGAGCAGCGAGAGCATCGTCTATCAAAATAAGGATAGCGCGGTTAGAACATTGGGTTTTAAAAGGACGGGTGGAGGTTGGGTCAACCGAAGGAACCTTTCTCTTCTTCCCAGCACCATCAGTTTTGCTGGAGCCGATATTCTTCTTCGGATGGGCAGTTGGAGGGGAGGCCTTATTCCCACATCTGTCAATGAGATTGCTCAGGTTAGGGGACGACATCTTCTAAAGCTCGTCCGAAATTCCTTCTGGATGCTCTGTAAAAGAAAAATCTCAGAATCATTGTATCGACTATACAAAAGTACGAGGCATCACTTAGCAATAATAATAAAATAACTTATGAAGTTCAATCAGGGGTAACCCCCCAGACCTGTTTGAGCAAGGTAATATGGGATTATCAGATGCTCAAACCTCACAAGAAGACCTTTGTCACCTTAGCTATGGAGTTTGTTTATCTTCTCGTAGGCTTTAGGACTTAGGCCCGAGTCAATTTTGGCCAATATGGGAACCTTAGCCCACCTCAGAGGAGTCCTACGCGCAGATGTCCCACAAGCCTGGTTGGGGCCGAACTCCTAAGCACACAAAATAAAGAAGTATTGGGGTTTCTAGTTATGTTTGGAGGTATAAGTTACCAGTAGGATTTTCTTTTCAGACTTCCTCGCTACAAAATGGTAGTAGCCTGGATGAGTCTTGGAAGACGATGGCGTGTAGCAGCCAATATATATTTAAATTGGAAGGTCGGTTTGATGTATAGCCTTATAAAGGATGATTGACCAAATCATTACTCTCCGCGCATTCGAAGACAGTTGAGAAGGGGAAAGGTTTATATGTTCAAGGATGGATCATAGTATGGGATGAATAGTCAAATGAAAACCTAACTTGAACATCTGCTCATAGACATAGATCTCATAGTTCGGACCATTAAAAGTCATTCTCAAGAGGTACCCTCATAGAAATAGCGGGATCTATACCATAGAGGTGTCTGAAGACTAAGAGATCATCCTCAGAGACAGTACTCTCATATTCATCAGTGATGAAGGTATCAACTTCGCTCTCCTCATCACTACCAACTGGGACCTCGGCATGAGGATTGCCTAGGTCACCACTAGGGAACCTCTCAGCAAACTTGGCCCCAGTTGTGACCAATAGGGGAATGGAATTTATTGGAGGGGGGAATGAAACTTTGGGTTATAATATTTCTACAGAATCAGAGTCATGTGATAACTCGACTCCTATAGAAGATGAGTTGCGAGAGGAAACCTCTTCAACATCAGACCCTGCACTTTGCACAGGGGAGCAATCCATAGCCTCATCGTGTGAATCCACACTCTCGTCTTGTTTAGAGGTGGACATAGATTCGGACAGAGAAGACTCTAACATTGGTTCACAAGTCTCAGCGACTTAGGGGTATACTACAGTAAAGGGTGGTAGAAAGATAGGTCGGACTGGAAAAGCCTTAGCCTTTCGACTCTCATCTAGGGCTTACTCTATTTGCCTAATCTTATCAAAGCACTTCTCTCTCAGATTAGGGAAGTCCTCTTCTAATTTGTATAAGGGTTGTAGCATTTGAAGGATGAGGCTACACTTGGGTGAAACGAGAAAGGGCAAACAACTTAAGGTTTGACTACAATTGACTTAAGGATCAAACCTTGGAAATTCGAAAGGTTTTCCCCAAGAACACCAAGAAAAAGCCTAACCTTACCCACAAGAGATGATGATCGGAGGATGCCTAAAAACCTAAAAACCACTAGCTTAACCTTAAAAACTCCTCATAGTTACTCAATCACACACCAAACCACCAACAAAACCCCTCTTTCAGCCTAAAAGATCCCCCAATAATGGCAGGATAGCCACCAGAAAACCAAAATGCTAATTGAGAAATTTAAACAATGATTAGAGTTGCTAGAAATGAAGAAAGTTGAGGTAAAGAGGATTACCTGAGCAAACTCAAGCTCTTGAAACAGGGGGAATGGCAGGAAGAGAGCTGAGGTGGAAAGGCTTGCAAGTTTTGCGCCGAAAGGAAGCTTTAGAGGTTTTTACAGGAAAAGAAGAAGCGCAATGTATGTTTGGGGAAGAAATATAAATGAAATATTTTTAGGGTTTTTAAACCCCCTAATGATTATGCACACTCCCCAATAATGTCATCATTGAGGGGATAAAACCCCAAGCGCGCAACCACCAAACCCTACTTGGGGTAGACACCACTCAATCAGGACAGCGACATGTGCCACACACTCATGTACTAAACCCTATGCAACCAACACGTAAGAGACGTCTCATCATGCCCTCAGCAACTCGTACCCCTCAACCTCATATTCACACATAAGGCTAAGGGCTAGGGAGTGATTGATATGGACAAAGTATACCCTCGTCTCTTAGGACAAGTGGTGTCATATCTCATGGCCGAGATTTCATAAGAGCCCCACATGTCATAGGTGGGGTCGTCCCGATAAGGGCCGACCTTTCCTCAACTAGCCTCGGCCTTATGGAAAGCCGGGACCGCAAGAGCATCATCTATTCAGCTAGCACCATATTCTTACTCTGCCACAGCCGATAACAGGAGTGACCCGGTTAATCCAACCTCGACTAGATCTATCCAGCCGAGGTTATACTTATGACAATATGGGACCATCCTATCAGAATTAGGAACCTCGTACCCTCTCAGGCCGAGGTTGAAGCAGATAATACTTAGCAGCGCGAGCATATGCAAGTATGGAAGAGATATGCATATGTGGAAAATTCTGTTATAACAAGATAATTCCCTCACGTGAGGGAATATTACATCATTGTTGTGCTAATGGGCCAAATATAGGTGTTTACATCTTTTTAGGAGTTTCCTCATGCACATGTTGATTACATGCTTAGGGGGGTACATTACACCACCCAATCCCCATATATACACTTCATATTCTTCATGATAAGAGATCCAAAATCCATAACCCTAATGAAACTCTTTCCAATTGTATACAGAAGAGAGACTGATATTGGAGTTTTGTATCCATGGCCATTAGTGTCCTTGTTTAGTGGATTTCTCACACACTCACACAGTGGATGTAGGCCTAGATAGATGAACCACTTTAAATCATTGAGTTCATGTTCTTATACTAATCTCCTTCTTTTATATATACATATATCCGTCTCCATTGTTGTGATGTTATTGAGTTTAAGCTATTCATAGTCTCGTCTTGAGCTGGTGGTGATGATTACAGCATCATCAAACACTTTGTCTTCTTCATTTAAGGGTTTAATAATTTCTAACACCCCGACTGCCCAGGGAGAGCGAACGGAGCGCTAATGCGATAAAATAAATCCAAATCCACAAGTGACAAGGTATAGAGCATCTAAATAAACCCACAATAATATAAATCCACTAATCTCAATCTCTTCAAATACAACAAGTCTCTCGAATTAAAATTACAACTATCTAACTCGAATAAAAATACAAATCTCCAAAGCTCTATACATCAAAATAATACAAATCTTTCCCAAAAAATCCTCGCTAAAATCAATCTCCATAGCGCCCCAAAATCCGCGCTAACCTGCCACTAAAAGAAAATATGGGGAAGTACACAATACGACAGGAATGATGCTCAACAAATATATGTTAGCGATGAATAAAGCGTAACAACACGAGTACGAATATTCAAATCAAATGCAAATCTCAATAGGATTTATCAATAAATTTCTCAACAACACATCAATGGGTCACCAGGCCTCACCACATCCGTATATGCTTTATCAAGCCATAGCCTGGGAAACAAGAATTTTGGCGAGTGCCCAACCTCCGTGCCATATTAAAATCTCATGACAACATGCTCATCAATAATATAATGATACCACATGAATCAAAATAATTTCAACAATTATTTTCCAGATTTCAATGAATTTATCAATTCAAATATGAGTTCAATTAAACAAGAATTCAAAGAGAATGACACTCGCGAGATTTAAGGAGCATATTGTGTAAAACCCCATACCTCAAACCATAATGAGAAACCAATGATCACATCCTCAAGATCAGCACAAAAGATATACAAAAGCTCCTCCAAGAACCTCCAACAAAATAGCCCCAAGAACACCTCTAATCTAAGGTTGGAACTCACAAATCTCAAGGGCCAATGTGTATATAAAAAGAAGAGGAATATAAAATATATTTGCTGCCAAAATTTGTGCCAAAAGTATGTTAAAATGGTTGCCCACGACTTTCTTTTATAATGCAAAGAAATGAAGAGTTGGAATCCAAGAGACTCCTTTAAATATGCCAAAGAAATGAAGAGTTGGAAGTCAAAACAACTCTTGAAAATTACTTAATGTTCGCCGACTTAGAATTTCAAGAGTTAAAAATATTTAAAAATCATTTTAAAATCCGTTTTAACTCCGTTTTTGAAACCGGTTCAAATTTTCGCCTTTAAAAATAATATTCAACATATTTGAGCAATAAAAATAATTTTATCTAAAACTTTGTTTTCCTCCATTTTCCATAAATGAATTAAAATAGCCCAAAATTACGCGAGTTGTTACATAATTTTTATTTTTAATTCATAAAACATCCCATTCTTTTAGTGAATTGTTTTGGAACCCAAGATTCAACTTTGGTGAAGTTATTTCTTTGTGGAGTGTTATCTCTACGGCTGACTATGACTGCATATCCATTGGGAGTACTCGTGGGTGTTCGTGGCTGATTGGACTGCATGTCTCTGTGGATCTTTTGAGGTTGATTAATTATTGATTCAGAACTGTGTGTTCTTGTGGGTATCTACGGATATTCATTGCACATTTCGCTTGTAATCATTGTGAGTATTTTAAGTGAAATAAAAGGTTTTCCCTTTTTGGGCTTTTTCTTGAAATATGTGTGTTAACAGTTATTTATGTTGGTTTGATTTTACCCACATAGTTGTATGTTTTAGGGATGAATTAAATTGGTTTAAAAATTAACTCTAATTAAATAAGTTTACAATTGGAATTTGCAAATTCGATGCAAATCAATATCACACCTCTTTCACAAATTGGTATCAAAGCGGGTTTCTCTAAGTTATCGAGTGATCCTTGGTTTTCGCAAAATTTGTGTGATATTGATTTTTTTTGAATTTTTTTTTGTGAAAAATCGCAATTTTTCCAATGGAGAACTTATATAATCGGATGCCCATTTTTGACGGGTCTAATTATGCTTACTAGAAAGCACGTATAAAATCACAGTTAAAGGCCATTAATGAGCGCGTTTAGATAGTTTGTGAAAGAGGCTGGATTCCTCCCACTGTCACCAAAAATAATATCACTAATTTAAAACCCATGACAGATTGGACTGAGGACAAATTTAAATGGAGCACTTTTAATTCACGTGGGCTGAGTGAAATTTGTGGTGCCGTCACTCTTGAGGAGTTCCGACGTATTATGATGTGTACCATGTCGAAAGAAGCATGGGATATTTTAGAACTTACCCACGAAGGCACAAATGCAGTCTAAGAGTCTAAAATTTAAAATTTAATTACTTAATTTGAAACAATTATCATACTTGAGACTGAGTGTTTTGATGAGTTTTATGCACGTTTGTCTGATATTGTCAACATTGGTTTCTATCTTGGTGAGCACATTACTGATGTACGGGTAGTTAAAAAGATTTTGAGATTGTTGCCTAAACATTTTATCCCTAAAGTGACTGTTTTGAATTCCGTAGGTAATTTGAGCAATTTAAAATTGGAAGAGATCGAAGAAGACCTCCAGACATATGGAATTTACATGTTCCCTGACACTGTCAAACCTAAGGATAAAGGGATAGTACTTAGAGCCCAGTCTCGGAAGGGAGAGGAAGTGTCCAAGAGAGATAAGAAAAAGAAAGTTAAAGTTTGTGAGTTCGACTTTGAGGGTGAGGTTGATTTTGATATGTCCATGCTTGCAAAAAACTTCAAAAAAATTCTCAAGTTTTCGAAGCAAAATTGTTCCAATAAAAGGGTTTTTGAGAAAAATAAAAAGAAAGACGAGGCCAAAGAGAGCGGTGAGAAAGAGGGTGAGAAAGATAAAGAGGAAGAAAATAGGTGTTTTAAGTGCGAGGGCAAGGGGCATAGAACATTTGAGTGTCCCACTAGGCTAAAGAGAAAGAGGGAAAATATTGCCATCCCAGCCACTCTTAGCGATAGTGAGGAAGAGGAGAAGGATTCAGAAGATGAGTCTTCACATGGGAAGTTTGTAGCGTTTTTTTGTGAGTCACATGAGCACACCCAATTTGTCCCACGACGATGAGGAGACTCGTGCACGTGAGACCTCCAAAGGTAATTTGAGTGTTTCTAGCGAGTGTGAGAGTGAGTGCGCTAGTGAGGGTGATAGTGAGCTCCAGATTGTGTTTAGAGATTTTTATGCCGAGATCTTAAAGACGAAGAATTTGAATAAGGAATTAGGTCTTAGGGTGATTTATTTGGAGAGAGAGATTGAGTTTGAGGGGATTTGAGGCGTCGGCGAGTCAACTCGAGAAGGTGAAGGTTTATTTGTGTGAGCAGTTGATCATTGTGAATCAGGAGAAGAGTGAACTTATAACCCGTATGTCACAATTAGAGAGAGATCTTGAACGTTCCCGAGAGGTAAATGTCACTTTGGAGGATACATCTAAGAAGGTAGGAAAAATGCTCCTTGGTCCCGCTTTGGGTAATGTTGAGAGACTAAGAATAGGTTATGACGGTGTGTCAACTTTTCACGTTGCACCCAAGCCGGTTTCCGAGTTTGTTATTGATCCATATGGTTCTCAACCTAAACCATTTAGGCATCCCGTACCTGATAAGAGAGTGTGCCGTAGAAGTTTTGAGAGAGGTGTTCCTAGGCCTGTGTATGTTTGCGACCATTGTAAGAAGAGACGACACCTTAGGGAGTTTTATTTTAAGTTGGGTGGTGTGTCGCATAGAGTTTTGCCATGTGTTCACACATACGCACCTACACATGATGCTCCGGATGATTACATGAGAGATTTTTCACATATTAGGGAGCAAGCTTAGTTTTTGGTCAAGACTTCACATGATTTGATGGAGTTTTTTCATAGGATGTCACCACATTTGGAAAACTCCACCGCACCTAACGGTTGAGGTTTAGACTTATTTGCTAGCATAAGATGACTTTCATGATGATATTTTTGTCTATTTCTAGTGTTGTACCATTTTTATATTTATGTTTTCCATTTTTGATATATTTTTCGAAAAACCAAAAAGATTTTTGTTTTTGAAATTTTTTCGAAAAATACAAAAAGATTTTCATTTTTTTGAGATAAATCGAAAAAGTAAAAAAAAATATTTTGATAATTTTTTTGGATAAATACAAAAAGAGTTTCGTATTTTATTTACACCGTTTATGAATGGAAATTTAGGATGACCAAGTCACAATTTCATTCCATATCCATGTGACTATTTGATAGTGTTTTGATATGCGTCATCATTTCATTTTTGTGCTTTATAATATTTGGAGTCATTAAGATGTAATTTGAGATTACTACCTACATGTTTGACTCTTAGTGTCCTTTAATGCACAATTGCACGAATTTGTTTGACTACTTTACTTGTCAAATCATATGTTGGTTGAAGTGTTTCCATCTCAATCCTATACTTAAAACGAACTAAATGTGATAAAACTTGACAATGAAAGTAGTGCATATAAGAACCATTTATCATGAGGAATTAAATTGCAAAAAATGATGAGTGTTCATGAGAAAGGGAGGGATTCCAGAGTACAAAATTAAGTTGTCGTAAAATCCACCGTTCAAAAGAGCTCAAGAAAAAATTGAGGCAATAAAACTAATCATATGCCAAAAATGGGGCCAATAAGATTTCTCTAAGGAGAGAAAAATAGATCACCTCAAAGAAAAAAATAAATGCATTATTATTTATGAGGGTGTTTGGTTGGAAAAACGTAAAAAAAGGGATTTCTATGTCCTAAAAAAGTTTTGAAAAAGCATTACATAATTTTAGACGTTATTGGTGTGAAAATCATTTTAGAATTTGATGTGTCGATTAGATTGAGTTGATGTCATATAAATTCACATTTTGACACCTAAGGACGATTTTGAGATCACTCGTTATGAGTATCCGTATTCATCGTGCACATATGTTTGATTGCATTGATTTTCCTATCGAATTTGTTCACACCCATTCATTCCGTTTCCACGATTTGGTTATCTTAGTGTAAATTCATGGTGTGTGATTTTTGTGAAATTATTTGAGAATGCCGTGTGATACTGATTTAATCAAATTCGTAAGTTTCCAATTTAGACTTTGATGTGTCAATTAGATTGAGTCGATGTCATATAAATTCACATTTTTGACACATAAGGACGATTTTGAGATCATTCGTTAGGAGTATCCGTATTCATCGTGCACATATGCTATGTTTGATTGCATTGATTTTCCTATCGAATTTGTCACACCCATTCATTCCGTTTCCATGATTTGTTTATCTTGGTGTAAATTCTTGGTGTGTGATTTTTGTAAAATTATTTTTACATTTTTGTTTGAAAAATTGAAAAATCAAAAATAGTTTGTGGAATGCATTTGAGTATCTCTTAATGATCATAGTTGTTTGGTTTGCTTAATCGTGACAACTCCATGTTTATTTTGTGTATTCTTTTCCTTGTCTATTTCGGAGAAATAAAAATGAGGAGAACGAATTATGAATTTATGGGGGAGTTTTACATTATGGGGGAGATTTAAGATTTGAGATTCGATATTTATTTTGATGTTATGTATATCTCATTTCAAACTCGATATGTCACGAAGGTATTTTATTTGTCTTATGTGCGTAGGTACAAAGATTGATGATCATATGTCGCACACCCTGATGAGAAAAGCGTAAAGATTTGAACATTTGATGTTGAAGATTTTAGAAGAAAGCTTGATACTTGCATTTTTTATACCTTTTCAGTTTTGGGTTCATAGGAGGGTATTAAATTTGTATAGACATTTTGATTTGATAATTCAGATGTTTTTATTTTGTACCGGCATAGACATAGGGGGAGATTTGTAAGGACATTATTTTATTGTCCTGTTTAGATTAGTGTATGTCGTATACCGCTACAATCGTCGAAAACTTATTCAAGATCAATCATGTGTCAAGATGGATCATAATATCAACGTTCTTCAACAAAGATGCTTTCGCGAGATTAATTTTGGTTAGGGACTGTTTAAGTACCTTAATGGTTCATTATAAGTGCTGGGATAATTTTTTTAAAATATTTTCAAACACTTCAGGCGTTGTTTTTCGTCAAAGAATTTTTTCTAAGTGTTGAGGCGAAGTTTTTGACGAAATAATTTTTTTTAAATTTTTTACATGTGTGTTCGAGCGACAAAGGCCTATCGTTCAAGCGAAAGTGGCATGTTTCACGAAGTCTCGTTCGAGCGATGTGTCGACTTAAGTTTTTTTTATATAAAGTGTGTTAAATCACTCTATTTTCGTTAGGAAGACCTGACGAATTTTGATACCAGTAAACTGCATTCTGCAGAACACTTTGTCTTCTTCATTTAAGGGTTTAATCCTTTTTATTTTCAATTCATCCCAATCTTTTAGTGAATTATTTTGGAATCCAAGATTCAACTTTGGTGAATATATTTCATTGTGGAATGTTATCTCTATGGCTGACTACGACTGTGTGTCGATGGAGAGTACTCGTAGGTGATCCTGGCTAGTTGGACTGCGTGTCTCTATGAAACTTCTGAGGTTGATTCATTATTGATTCAGAACTGAGTGCTCTTGCAGATTTCGCTTGTAATCATTATGAGTATTATTAAGTGAAATAAAAGGTTTTCCTGTTTTGGGCTTTTTCCTGAAATCTGTGTGTCAGCAATTATTTATGTTGGTTAGATTTCCCTTTATGAGTTTTTTACTGAAATTTGATTTCACCCACATAGTTCTATGTTTTATGACCAAATTAAATTGGTTTAAAAATTGACTCTAATTAAATATTTTTTCAATTGAAATTTACGAATTCGATTCAAATCAATATCACACCGCTTTCACAGTAAAAAAAGAAACCAAAGGCTTAAGAGTTATTGAAATAAGAAATTGAGCAGAGAAAGAAAAGAAAAAACTTACAATATTTGGGCGAGTGCTCTGCCCATAAGGTAGTTTACCAATCATAGGGCTTAAAGTGGAAGGGGAGTATATCATCTCATAATCCTCGCCGTCAGACTCCCTTGAAGCTCGCAGTAAAGTATAAGGGTCAGAATGATGTTCAGCATGAAGGTCAATGTCACTCATGCCATTTGAAGAAGAACAATTATCATCATAGGAAGGAGTGATTACATAGTCAACTAGTTCCTCTTAAAATGAGTAAGAAAGGGAACCAACAAGTTAAACCTCATGAGAGCCAGTTTCACTAAGTAAAGAGGAGTTATCTGGAGTACCTTTACCAACTGGAATGGAAGAGATGGGTGCCTCCTAAGAAGATAATCCCAAGGCTTCATAGCCTTTCTCGTGAACAGTCCTGTAAGTCACCTCCACCCTCAAGAACATTAGTATTAAACCCTTTATTGGAGCAAGAGAAGGAGCAACAACTTCAGCACCAACCTTCTTCTTCTTCTTCTTCTTCTTCTTCTTCTTCTTATTCTTCTTCTTCTTACTCTCCCTAGTCCTCATAGGTGAAGGGAGGAGAAGAAAGAGCAGTAATAGGAGGAGGAACAAAATTTGACACATCTGTGTCAGGGTGCCTTCTTTTGGAAGTAACTGGTGTTTTTTCCTTTCCTTTCACTTTAGAATTAACATATTGTGGCTCAGGTTGTTTGGTGTAAATGGACTCGTTGAGAAGAGGACTCACCAGGACTGGGGTGACTTGCTCAAGGGGGTCTTCAAAATAGTGCTGCAATGCCACAACTCTTTTTGGGTCCTTTCACCCAGGTACTTGTCATTATTTGGGACTTTAGTAGGTATGGTTTTGTGAGGAAGATCCTTTATACATTTTTAAATGAGTCCCACCTGCCTTTGCCACAAAATGAACCAGGAGCGAAGGGAGGTATTCGCGAGGAGGCACAAACAGACCACCCAAATGCTTAACCCTATAGAGTACCCCCTCGAAGGTAAAATTGGCATAAGCCTCAAAGTATAACTCTAAGGGGGAAGTGCTCGAAGGATATGAGGGAGAACGAACATCCCGATCATACCCAAATTGCCTCCTAACTCTCTTTGAGTGGTAAAATTCAACACCTTAACCCAACTCAGTCAAGGAAGAAAGGGTGCTTGGAAGTTGCATAGCCTTCACATCAATATGGGGAAAGTAGCCACATACTCTACATCAGAGGAGCATTAAAAGGTGCCCCCATCCCTTAAGAAAGACCCCCGGGTAAAAATGCCACCCACTCATTTGCATTATGGACAGAAGAAAAACTTATTATTTATAAGCGATAAGGTCCTTGAAGGTCATCTCTGACCACCTTGAAGGGTCCCTCCTAGTTTGGCCCTAGTTTGCCATTCAACGATCTTATGGTGCTGCCGAGAACTTTCCTTAAGATGTAGTCTCCTACTTAGAATTTCTTTGGATTAACCTTTTCATTGTGCTGCATTGCCAGTTGTTACTGATATGAAGCTAACTTAATCATAAATTGCTCTCTTCATTCATCTTCCAGGTTAAGTTCGTCGGGAAGAGAATCGTCATTAAGTCCTTGGTTAGCTAATTTGGTTTTATGGTCGGGAGGCCAACTTCCAGCTGTATGGTGGCCTCCATTCCGTAGGTGAGTGCGAAGGATGTTTCCCTAGTTGGTCTCCTGGGCGTAGTACGATATGCCCAGAGAACATGGGGAAGATCGTCCACGCAATAACCTTTTTCTCTTTCCAGCCTTTACTTAAGTCCATCAAACACTATCTTGTTAGAAGTTTTTACCTGGCCGTTGGTTTGGGGGTACGCTATTAAACTGTAGTGGTGTTTTATTCCATGCTCGTCGCATAAGTAATGGAAAGGGCCACTTTCAAATTGTGTGCCGTTATTAGTGATGATGGTTCTTGGTACCCCAAAGCATGTAACGATGTTCTTCCAGATGAATCTCATCATATCGAAATCTCTGATATTAGCCAGTGGTTCTACCTTTACCCACTTGGTGAAATAGTCAATGCCAACCAGTAAATACTTACGGTTCCCAGGTGTGGAAAGTAGTGATCCCACGATATCTACCCCCCCATTATGTAAATGGCCATGGGCTAGTAAAAGTCCTCAGATCATTCGTTGGTTGATGAACTATTGGCGAGAACTTCTGGCAGTTCTCACACTACCGAACTTAGATGCTTACATACTTCTACATATATATTTCTACCAGTAGCCCTCCTTGATTACTCAAAATTCCAGAGATCTTCCTCTTGTGTGACTCCAAAAAATCCCAATGCGAAGCTCATAGAGAATTTTCTCGATGTCTTTTGGGTGGATGCACTGGAAATAAGGACTTATGAAATATCTTTAATAGAGTTTCCCTCCAAGATCAAGATTAAAACGAGTAGCCTTCACTCTCCATTAATGAACTAATTTCTTATCGGCCGACAGTGTCTCGTTCTATAGGTAAGCAACGATTGGGTCCATCCAACTAGGACCCTTTTCAATGGTGAGGACCTGCTTGGCGACTATCGCCTTATCAATACTGGGCTTATCAAGGAGTTCCACTTCGATTGTTCATTTGAGGTTAGATTCCACTGCTGAGCTTAGGCTGCTAAGGCATCAACATGTCTGTTTTACCCCCTGGGGAACTACTGGATGTGGACTTCTTTGAACTTTTCTATAAGCACTCGAACCACAATGAGGTAGGCTTCCATCTTATCATTTTTTGCATTAAAATCATTGCTGACCTGGTTGGACAACAGTTTTGAATTTCCAAACATGTTAAGCCACTTTCCCCAGTAGTAGGGCCTTGCGCAGGCCAGCTATCAGTACTTCACACTCAGTTTTATTGTTGGAGGCTTAAAAGCCTAAGCTGATTCCTTGATCAATAACGGTGTCTTCTGGGGTTATCAGAACGAATCTCACTCTTGTTCCCTTAGAATTAAAGTCTCCATCAACGTACAGGGTCTAGTCCTGGGACTGTGCTTCCTTGTTCGATGGTTGCTCCGTAAGCTATTGGTCAGTTGACCCTTATTTCATGAATTTTGTGATAAAATTGGTTAAGATTTTCCCCTTAATTGCTGTTCTTGGATGAAAATGAACATTAAATCTTCTGACCATTTTGACAGTCACTCAGAGAGGTCAACTTTTCAAAGCATTTTTGAGGGGGAATGAAGTTATTACGATCACTGAGTGGGCTTTGAAATAGTGTTTGATCTTCCTTAAGGTAATTACCAAAGCGTAAGCTAACTTTTTAAATGGCAAGTAGCACTGCTCTACGTCAAAAAGCATTTTGCTGGCATAATAAATAGGGCAATATCTTCCTTACTTCTCGCACACTAAGGCCGATCTGACTGCGTGACTCGATACTACGAGATAGAAGTACAAAGGGTCTCCTTTACCGAGGATTTCCAGCAAGGGTGGTTTATTGAGATATAACTTGATCTCGTTTGGTCTTTCAAACATTCCTTATTCTAAGTGAGTCCCTTATCCTTATTGAGGAGCTAAAAGAGTGGTCGGTAGCGCTCTAATGACTTGGAGATGAAGCGGTTGAGTGCTGCGAGCATCCCTAAAAGCCTCTGAATATCACGTAATGTCTTTGGTGGTTGTACCCTATTGATAGGATCAATTTGAACTAGATTGGTCTCAATTCCCCTCTTGCTGATCAGATAGCCTAGAAACTTTCCTGACTGGACAACGAATGAGCATTTTCTCGTATTTAGCTTCATTTAAAATTTCTTGAGTATTTCGAAGATGTTGGCAAGGTCTCTAAGGTGGCCGCCCTTGTGTTCACTCTTAACTAACATGTCATCGATATAGACCTTCATAATATCTCCCATTTACTTCTTAAAAATTTTGGTGACCATCCTCTGATAAGTAGCCCCTGCATTCTTAGGGCTAAATGGCATGCCCATATAGCAATATAGCCCCACTGGGGTGACGAACGAAATCTTATCTTACTCGGAGCCGAATAACGGGATCTGGTGGTAGATCGAATAGGCATCTAAAAAGCTCATTCGTTTATGTGTTACCGTGGCATCCACCAGATGATCAATCTTTGACAAAGGAAAGCTGTCTTTGGGGCATGATCTATTGAGGCCAGTGAAGTCGATGCAAGCTCTTCAACTGTCGTTACTCATTCGCACCACCACTAGATTCGAAAGCCACTTAGGGAATTAAACTTCCTTGAGGGACCCTGCATCCAAAAGCTTTTTTACTTCGTTCTCTACCGCCTTAGCCTTTTTTGGCGTTATTTGATGCACTTTCTGAGGGATTAGCTTGAAAGTTAGATCCATATGAAGATGATGATAGGCTACTTCAGGATTAATCCCAGGCAGGTCATAGGGCTCCCAAGAGAATACGTCCAAGTTACTCTTCAGACAGGTGATCGACTCTTTCTTTTCTTGATCAATAGGTGTTGTTCTAATTAGAAAATTTCTATACGGTAGGTTATCATCAACATTAATCTCCTCTAGAATTTTAATGACCCGATTAGTAGGGTAGACCCTAGTCTCCTCCACCGATGGTTGGACATACCGTAGTTACTATTTTGAAGGGCTAGCCCCATTTTAGGCTTTCTTTGGGACATCTTCTTTTTCATTCTTACTTTCTTTTTGGGGTCGGATGGTGGCGATAAAGCACTTTCTGAAGGTAGCCTGGTCACCATGAATCTCCATTACTCCTCGATCAATAACGTATTGAGTTTTTGGTGGTAGGTCAATGACACAACCATTATGGAGTGAAGCCACACTCTGCCTCGAATGACATAGTATGGAAAATCAATATCTACCACCAGGAACTCAATTAATTTTGAAATATTCCTTGCCTTTACTAGCAGAACTATCTTCCCCAATAGCATTGTGATTTTCCCCTCGAATTCGACCAACGGAATAGTTATTTCCTTAAGGTTGGCTAAGTTGAGTTTCCATTTATAGAAGAGCTCGAGGTACATTACGTTGAAAAAAATTCCTTAATCTACCAAAATCTTATCGGCGTCCCAATTTATAATCTTAAGGGTGATTATGAGGGCATCGTGATGAGGGGTCCTTACCTCAACGAGGTCTTCCTTCGTAAAGACGATGTACTTATTGTAGTCGACGTCCTCTGGCCCTTGATGCTTCCTGAACTATCTCTTTATGGGGTCAATCTGTAAGGCTCCCACTACGGCTGCTACCTTCTTCAGTTCCATGCGAATAATGCTTCCTTGAATCTTCTTAAGGTTAGAGGCTCCATGGATTACTGAGAACTCCTATCCCATGTCATTATTAAGGAAATTTTCTAGATTCTGGTCTCCAGTGGTTGTGACCTTGTCAGCCTTCCAATCTATGTATTCATTTAGATGCCCAGCCTGGGCTAAATCCTTTAGATGAGATTTCAAGGCTTTCCAGCTCTCTGTCCAGTGTTTGCCTTCCTTATGGAATGCGTATCACAATGCGTTATTCCTCTTCATAGGGTCTCCACCCATTTTCTTGGGCCACTTCAAAAATGGTTGGTCCTTGATCTTTCCAGTATCTTGTAGGTTGAATCCTTGAAGACTGGGTTAGCAGCCTGAAAGTCCTTTGAAGGGTCAGGCTTATTCCTATTTTTCGAGCCGAGTTCCCTAATTCTTATTCCTATTCTTGGGAGTGCCAGACTTGTCTCCTCCCTTGTTGTCTTTTACATGACCGATTTCCCCAGGACTAGCATGAACCACATCCTCAACCTTGGCATATTTTTTAATACACGCCCTGAGGTCGGCGATGGTGTTAGCCTCCTTTTTTGGCGAGGGACTGGTGCTGCATAGATTTGGTCGACTGACTAATTTTGGAAGATGCCATGGTAACCTTCTCCGAGTAATCTTCCATTTCGTTGAAAACTTCCCAGTACCACTTGGCATACTTATGAAGAGTCTCTTATGGATTCTTATTCATCATGAGCAGTGAGTCCATCTTCTTCGGGTGGGAATTGATGGTTATAAAGAGAGCAGTGAAAGCCTCAGTGAGGGTCTTGAAGCTCTAGATGGATCTGAAATTAATTATGAGCTACATCATGTAGGCTAAAAGGGAAGATACGACACATAAAGGAGTCATTATGGCTCCAAGGTGTCATCGCCTTCCTATATTGCCTGATATGGTCTACGGGGTCAGTTTTGCCATCATAGATCTTGAACCTGGGAACAACAAACTTCTTTAGAGGATATTTTCTTCTATTACCCTTAAAAAGGGGGATTTCATCTGCATGTTGAGAGCTCTCCTGGAAATATCTTTAGTAGACCTAACCCCTCTGGTGGCTGGGTGTTGATCCATCTCTCTCCAAACTAAGCTCATTATGTCATCTCTTTGATGATCGTTATCTCTATGGCGTCTCCTGATTAGCCACGTGCTGATTTGTCCTGATCGCACCTGAAAGTCCTCCCTCGGTTGCGAGTCTTTCTCGCCTAAGGACTAGGAGTCCACTTGTGACGCTTCCAGTTGTCTCCATGGAGATCTCTTTCCATTTGTTCTAGTCTCCTATTAAGGCAAGCATTCTCTTTTATTTGGAGGAGTGTGGCCTCCATATGCTCTTTAATCCTAGCTTCATACGCATCGACTATCCTAGATATTTGTGTAGACCTATAAGGTCCATGACTTTCTTCAAAAGGATATCTTTGCTGACGAAGCCTTGTATTTTTCTCTTGGATAACTTCAGAGCAGACCCAGGGAGAATAGGGTCTGCCTGGACGTCGCCGATCTGAGGTAGGTTGTGTAATACCCTGTTTTTCTGCTTATTTAAAATTTAATTAATTCAATAATTAAATAGGAAAATACGTTTAATTTAAATTACATGATTAGAGTAATTTAATATTAGTTTATATTTAAATTACGCGAGTAGAGTAATTTAATGTGATTTAATATGTAATTACGTGAGGGGAGTTCTTTAATGAGATGAAATTTTAGTTATGATTATTAAGTGATCGAATAATAATCGTGGTATTCAAATATTAATCGAGAGATAGAGACTGATTAATATATGATTTAAATTTACTAAGAGTGAATAGTAAATATTGACAGTTAAATATGATATACGTCATAACGAGTGATATGGGCGTATTTTATGTTATCTCATCGAGAGTCGCGCATTAGACTATGATGAGGTGGAAAATGAAAAATATATGTTAAGTGATTCGAATGATAATTTAGAGGTAACGGATGAGTCCAAAAGGGGCGAATTAGTCAAAATAGTATACCCGGGAATGTTAATTGAGTCACGGGTCGATTTTGGACCAAACCGGCACCTTTGGAGGGTAATTTGGTCATTTTAAAAGTAGAGGTTAAAGGACCTACGAAAATTAGAACCTTATATCTGATGATTATAAATGGGGGGCCAGGGTTCTTAACATAAAAAGCTTAGAGAGGCCATTAGAAGGAAGAGATGAACCATTCCTAAAAGCTTAAGGAGGATTCTGGAAGGTTTGAAAGAGTTCTTACATACGGAGCACCTAAAGAGTTAAGATTTGAAGAGGGAAACATCAAATCATCATCCTCACCCACGAAATCAGACCCTACAGTGAATAAGGCAAGTGTTTATTACAATTAATTGAAGTTATAATATCCATGTAATTGGGGTTTCAATCATATGATAATATTGATGAATTCTTGAGAAGAAAACTTTAATTAAATGATTGTTGGGTAGGAAATTGCACGTAGAATGGTTTGAAATTTGTAGAGATATTGATATTGGAAGATATGGGTTGTATTCCATTAAATAAATCTGGGTATTGATGAACAATTATGGATGAATATGAAAACTTAGGGTTTTAGAGGATAGAAAGAGTAAATCCCTACTTGCATGATTATTGTAATGTTTTGAGAAAAGAATTACATTAGAATATGTCCTAATGCATTTAAAAATGGTTAGGAATGTTTAGTTGAAACCTTGGTGTAGAGTAATAGAGGTTGGTACTAGATCATGGGCGAAAAACGCATGAACGGACGAGGCTGGTGAATTGCAGAGAATTATAGAGAAGGGGATCGATCCCGTAAAAAAAAGGGGGATCGATCCTGTAAAAAAAAAGGGGATTGATTTGGCTTAAAAAAAATCGATCCGGTATTTGGTCAGGTTCCCAGAAATTCTATTTTCCCCCCTTTTGACTTAGTTCTTCTATTGATTATCGTGTAAATTTTTAGAACCTTACTACGGGATTTTGGGGGAATTATTAATACTACAGTGGGCCTGGTTAGGATTTGTAGATTTGTCTTAGCAAGGGAAGTAAGACGAAAATCAATTAGGATAAATTTATGTCGTAAATTATCGGATAATGAAATAATAATTTACGGGAACTTCGGATGGGCGATAAGTATACCAGTAGAGTAAGTTAGGCTTAGCTACTAAAAATACAAAGGCGTTAACTAGGTCCCATTGAGTTGGGAGAACGCTCAAGAAGATGCGATAACGAGAGAAATCGTAAAATAAAATGTACAATGAGTATTAAAGAAATATACTACGTACTAATGTGAACGATTAGGTTGTGTGAATACCTATAAATTATGTACTTAGGTTGTGTTAAATACCTACAGTACTTGTATAGTATTGGAGTAGATGATTAGACCGGGCCAATACTTTTATATAACATTTACCATTGGAGTCGATGATTAGACCGAGCCAATATAAATGAAAGGAGAATTGGAGTTGATGATTAGACCATCCGTATATCGTATATTGTGAGTGAAATATACAATATATTAATAATTTACTTGAGTGAGATAGTAGATATTTAGATGACGTGCATACATCTAAAAATATAAATTGGGAGAATTGGAGTCGATGATTAGACCAGGCCAATTATCCTTACAGTCTATATTGTGTGTGAAATATATACTATATGAACAATATACTAGGGCGAAGTAGTAGATATTTAGATGATGTGTATATATTTAAAAAGTAAATTAAGTGGAGAAAACTTAATTGGAAATCTATAATATTAGATAGTGAACATCTAATGAATAAGATTAAGTGGTCAGACTTAACTTTCAAAATAAGGAACTAATATATGTTAAATGTTACACGGGAATTAACTCACATATGGGTAGTGATAATAAAAATTTGGTACTGTATGGGTTGTATGGGAACTTAGACATGTAGGTAAGTTCAGACGACTAAAATTGTCTAAATAGCTTGGGTAGTGTAGCTGGTTAGTCTTGTATGAAACGTTAGGCGTGCACTATAGATGAGAGGTGAGGAAACTCAAGGGAGTGTGCCTAAACCTAACATGTGTAATCAATAACTAATCTTTACTGCAATAACTTACTTGCTAAATATTTTCAAAGCGTTTGAGTACTAAATCTTGCTATGTAAAAAATTATTTTTCAAAACCTTTTAGGTGTTCAGCCATAGGGACGCCAAGCGTGACTTCATTCCAGGGACTTCGTTGCTACAGCATAGATGAATGTTGCAGGGCTTTGATTAAACGCCTCTTTCAATTTCTGATCTAGTGTAGGATTTCAGATTTTAGATTTTAGTACGGACATGTTGTCCCTCAGTACTTTCATTTTTGGAGTTTGATATTGGTTTGTTTTTGGCCGATGGGTTATTCGGCAAGACTTTGTTTGATCTTAGTTGTTATATTCATACTCTTAAGTTGGTATTTGATATATATATATTGTTACGCATGTTGTTATATATTTAATTGAAGTTGAAATTTGGCAACCGCATAAATTTTCATTTAGGTGGTTAGTAATTAAAATTTTTTCGATAGGGATGCTAAGAATGAACCAGATGAGAAACCTATTTTAATTTAATAAAGGACTGATCACCTAATGTTTAATTAGGCGAGGTGTCACAGATGGTATCAGAGCATTAGGTTCTAGTGTCCATAGGATCTGTACGGCTTACTACATTTACAGCGTATCGTTTGATTGGTATAGAGTCCTATATTAGGATTGTTGTATTCCTCTACGTACGTGGCTTACGTTATCTTGCTTGTAAGTAGATGATGTGATTCATATACGAGTTCGATTGGACTTAGTACATTGAACTCTTTAAGATGACCAGCGAGGGCATTTGAAGGACTGCAAGAGGGAAGGGTTCAGTATGAGTCATGAACTATTCGGGAAATGGTAATTGATTGGGAGATCACCATAAATACTGTTTGAGTAGATGATGAGCCGGTTAATCACTCGGGGGTGGTAGTGTCCCAAACACCGTTGTAGAGAACGGGGATATAATTTTAGACTTCACCAGAGTTGTAAGTGGGGAGAGAGATTTGAGGGAGAACTCTTCCAAAAGGGTTACCTATAAGAAAATGGGATAGAGATGATGGGTGATAGACAAATGGATGGAAGAAATCCAAAGTATATTTCTCATACAGCAGCACTGTAGTGACGTGAGTTAGGTACCCCACATAAGGATATATATATAGAACGAATTGAAGAACTTGGGAGAGAGCCTGAGGGATCTTTTGAAAGGTCCACCCATTGGAATTTGTGTAAATACGGATGTTATATGTGTCAACCAAATGGATAGAGAATATCCATAGACACTGACATATGGTCGGGTGTAGAAATACCCGGAAGTGAATATTTGTAAAATTTTCTTAGCTCTGGGGAACAACATAGTGATAGTGGGGGAAAACAGTCACCACATTTATAAAGAGGAATATTATGCCCTTGGAGGCATACTAGTACAGTTTAACCGCAAGTTCCTTCTTTTTTTTTGTTCAGAAAGGAATGCGAGAGAAAATTTTGAACTTATCACATGAGGGTCGGACAGAGGCCGACTGAGAGAAAGAATTTATATTGTTTGGAGAACGTTGTAACCGATAAGGTAGTTACAATGGAGAAAAGAGTCCTTAGTGGAATAATGGGCTCATAAGTATCCATCGCCAACATATATGGGAATAATTGTGCTTGTTTGATTAATGTAAATGGCGACAATGTCATACTTTTACAAGATAATATTAGCACTTCCATGAGAATGGAGTTAAGAATGTTAAAGAATTCAGTCTGGGAGGAATACTGAATATAATAGTATTAATGAGACACCACATGGAGAGACACATAAGGGAACTCATCTAAATGATTCAAATACTTTGATTCATGCTGAGTGATGATGGATTCAGTTGGGACTAGTAAGGCTAGCAGTGTGTCCTTAGGGACATTGGAGCTAAGGGAACAACAAAGGTAACCATCTGAGATGAGGATACCAAGGTTAGAGAGAAGGATAACTTTAATACGGCTAGTGTGTCCAGAGATGGAAGGATTCTATCAGGAAATATTTCGTGGAAAGCAGGACCACATGCCTTGACTCCATCCGAAGTGAGAAAAGGAACCAGAGCATGCTTCCTAGTAGGGACAATGATTAAAATAGTTATTGGTTCAGTGTGAACAAGTGTGTTATGTCCGAAAACCATTTAAATAGCCAGGTGATAAGCAAGGTAGAAAAATGAGTTTTATCCTTGGGCGAAAGAGGTAAATTTAGTGTGACGTGAGCGAGTCACGGTATTTTGTTTAGACGAGATTTTCTTGAGAGATTAGTATTTTGTAGTGGAGTTATCTTTGGTTTCATCCCAGGGGAGAGTGTGTACACCAAATGGTGATACTTTATATAAATTACTCATTATAATGATGTATTACACTATACTAAAATGGTCAAATTGATACCCTTCAACCGGTCAGCCTTGTCATGATCTTTGACCATGACAGGGCAGCGACAAAGGTTTATCATGGTCAATGACCGTGACAAGACCGTGACAAGTACAATCGTCACAGGCTTGTCATGGTCAATGACCGTGACAAAACTTATAAACTTATCACGGTCAAAGACCGTGACAATTACGTCAGGAAAAAACCCTTCCCTCTTCTTTTTTTTTCCACCGATTTCTATTCGATCCATCTCTATCTCTATCTTTAAGCGACTGCACTCTCTTGCTCTACGATTTTGGTACGTTTTCTCTCTCTATTTCTATTCCATTTGTGTACATGTGCGTGTGTGTATATATGTGTGTGTAAATGTGCTTGTGTGTGTGGTGTATATATGCGTGTATATGTGTGGGGGAGGGGCAGGGCTGGGGGGTAGGGGGTGTATATGTGCGTGTGTGTGTGTTTATATATGTGTGTGCGTGTGTATGTATATGAGTGTATGCATATTTGTGTATGTGTGTGTGGTGGGCAGTGGCAGTGGAGGGGGCAGAGCTGGGGGTGGGGGGTGTGGGGTGTGGGGCTGTGTGTGTGTATATGTGCACATGCGTATGTGCTTGTGTGTGTGGTGGGGGGGAAGGGGTTGGGGTGGGGCAGGGGAAATGGGGCGGGGGGTGGGGCTTGTTAATTTTTTTTAATTAAATTTTCATTGGTTTATTAGATATTGCCCCTCATATGCAAGTAGTGCCCCTTGTAAAAGAATTGATTGATTAAATATTGATTGGTTGTTAATTTTTTTAGTAAATTAATAATTAGTGTGCCTTTCATATGCAAGTAGGATTGCCCCTCATTGTAAATTAGTAAATTAATAATTGTATACTTTAATTGTTAGTTTAATTGATGAAAATAATTAATTGAATAGATGAATTAGAAGGAGTACGGGATTCACATTTGTTGTTGCTATTGCGGTTGGATTATAGTGGATCGATGTTCGGTTGGTTAATTTTAGAAGTGGCATGACCACTTGATTATTGTCCATATGGGGGTGGGATTTTTCAATTTTTTTAAAATTACTTTTTATCACGAATAATCTATATATAGTATGATAATTAAATGAAACATACTTGAAATTACATATTGTTCGCGTAGATACTAGCCTTCTTATTCTTATGCGTACGCATTGAATATACCTTAGACCCGTTCGAGAGTCATTACCCCTGTAATGAGATCTCTCGAATTGTCCCGTTTGGACAGTTTGGGACTACATAATTTATGTATAATAATATTGTTAGTGGCTTAAAGTTGTTACTTTTGGAGGAAGTTTTGCAGTCATATCTTAATGTTCTCTGGGTACAAACTAGATTGACAAGTGTAACTGTTATTTCAATTGATCAATTGAAATAACACTCACACTTGCCAATATACGTTGTGTACTGGGAGAACTATAGGGATATGCTGCCGAATTTTTCTCAAATTGTAACAATGTGCATGAGCTGTTAAGTTTATTACAAAATTTTTCTCGAATTTTTCACGATGAATTATAAGTTCCTTTTATCCCCGAATAACCTTCACAACAACCTTCATAACAACCTTCAACAAGTAGGATAGATGTATAAGGGGACGACGTAGATCATAATATGTTAGAGGGTTTAGTAGATGATGCGTACGAAGTTTATGAAGCAGGGGAGAATGAGGTTACTGATGATGTACAAGGTTCAGGTGCTCATGAAGATATCACGATAAACCTTGATGATGACTACCAAAGTTTAAAATTTAAGGTGACTCAACCATTATACTGTGAGAAATATCAAACAACTTTACATGCCATGGTTGGTTTGCACAGTTTGAAGATGCAGTACTGTTTGTTTGGCAATAGCATGACAAGAATTCTGAATTGGGTGAAGGTCTTACTACCCAAGGAGAATACGCTTCCAAATAGTTATCCTGTTATAAAGAACAATTTGAAAGGTTTGGGAATAAAGTATAAATTGATTCATTCTTGTGTGTATGACTACATACTATACCGAAAGGAGTATGAAATTATCGATCGTTGTCCGTTATGCGATGAACCTAGATATGTCCAATCTACTGGAAAGGAAGGCACAAGCTCAAAAGTGCCTAAAAAGTGTTGAAATATTTTTCCATTGATCCTAGATTAAAGTGTTTTTTCACAGTACCATGGATAGTGGAGGCAATGACTTGGCATGCTAGGGCAGAAGTAGGGGGTAATCTCATGCGTCATCCTAATGATTCTACAGCTTGGAGGAGAATGGATTATGAGTATCCCGATTTTACTCGAGAACAACGCAACATTCGTTTGGTTATATCAACAGATGGTTTTAATCCATTTGCAAATCTAAGCACCAATCAGAGTGTATGGCCAGTGATCCTAGCCCCACTCAACCTCCCTCCTTCACAGTGTATGAAACCTGAATTTTTGATGTTGTCTTTGTTGATACCTGGGCTAAAGGCACCAAGTGATGACATTGACGCCTACTTAGATCCTTTGGTAAAGAATTAAATGAGTTATGGGAAGAGGGTGTGAAATCATTTGACTCTTTTAGAAAAGAAGACTTTACGCTGAAAGCTATGTTGATGTGGGAAATTCATGATTTTTCAGCTTATGGGACATTATCCAATTGTGTAGTACATAGTTATTTGGGGTGTCCTATTTGTGGAGAGGAGAGTGAATCTCTTCGTCTATCCGCTAGATCAAAAAATGTATACCATTGCCATAGGAGTTTTTTACCCCTGGATCATAGTTTCAGATTTGAGAAAGGTTCCAATTTTTTATCGGGCAGGGTTGAACATAGGCTACCGCCAAGACAACTTTCAGGTTCAGAAATTGAAAGTAAATCTTCTGAATGTGGCCCTAATATGCTAGGTAAAAATCCCAAATTTAAGAATGTCAAGCATAAGAAGACCCCAACTGGGAATAAAACTGATACAAGAAAGGCATGGTCTAGACACAACATAAGTCCTCTTTATTATAGTGATGCGACATCAAGGCTTGCTCGTCTAGCCATTGGATCCTTGTTCATGGCACAAGAGTACAAAAAGTATCTTAACGGTTAGGTATTCGACGCAAAAGTGTACGAGGAAAGTACAAATGTACAAAACTCAGAGAAGTTGAGGGAGCAACAAAAGACGTGGAAGAAAAATATGCGGACCTGGTACTTTGGGAAGACTCGAGATTCTGTTATCCGAATGCGTGACTCCGTCCCGCCGATGGAGTCGATCTCATTAGCACAATGGCAAAAGTTCATTAACAATGAGATTGTGGAGCGACAATTGACATCTCGCCAATCGGGGAGGGAAAATCGGACGAAAAAGACGGACGTTCACTACTCCGACCAGATGTCTTACATCGAGGTGGAGCATAGGATGATGGTAAGATTTAATTTTTCTATAATTACAAAAATATGTTATTCTGCATTATTTTACTTTGCGGGGCAGATACTAATTTTGCATTCTTTTATTTCAGGGGACGGGGAGTGGCCCTAGTGGTAGGACACATAGGCTCGATACTTATGTGGCTATTCAAACGAAGAAGGGGAAGGATAAGGAGGTGTCCCCGATTATCGCGTCCACGATTGTAAGTAATCGGGTAGTTTACTATTTGTTAATTACGTTATAATTTTTTTATTTACATATTTAACCAATCATGTGCTTTTTGTCATTTCAGGAAAAGCTTAAGAAAGTGCATGAGTCGCAGTCTGATGCCAACAAGGAGTCTTTGTCCACAGACGCACTCAGCCAAGTTCTTGGCACTGATCGCAAGGGGAGGACAAGGGGGTGAGTTCGTGGGTGGCCAAATCTAGGATCATCGGATTGGAGACGAGCAACACTGGGTTGGCTCGAACGGTGGACTCGCATGATGCAAAGCTGTCCTATTTATAGGCGACGGTCCAAGATATGTTCTCATTCATGAAGCGTTTGTTGGGTGGAAATCATAAGGGGAAAGGGAAGGAGAAGGTGGTGGAGGAGGACAAGGATGTGGACCTCGCTGCTTCATCACCGACACGTGCGGACTTTGATGATCCAGTCCCCTATTTGTCTCCCTTCGATCGACCGATGTTAACACTTGGTTGGCCGATCATGTTTATACATGACATATTTGATGGCCAGCGAATAGGGCGGGGGTTGAGGGATCCGAATACCATCCAGGTTATGCCAGTTTATGGATGTGCGCTTCAAGACATCGAGGCCAATGAGCTCGTAATGCATGTGATACTCGAGAAGGAGAGATCCCCATTGTGATTGCGCAAACAATGTGACACGATGAATATACAAGGGTGTATGAATTTGTATATCGTGTGTCCTATCCACCTCCTCAAACCTACCCCAGACATGTAGTGATATTATTTGAATTAAATTGATTTAAGTAGTTACATTTGAATTATATCGTGATGTATATTATTTTGAATGTATATTTGCATTATCTCTATTTTATTTAGATATATGATGTTTGAATAGGCACAAAATTGCTATAACTGGTACAAATATACTGCTGGGCAGTGGCAGTGGACATACTGCCTAGCAAATTTTTTTTCAATTCTGCCCAGAATTGTCACTGGCAATGACCGCGAAAAGTTCGTGATAAATAAAAATTGTCACGGACTTGTCACGGTCATTGACCGTGATAATTTTTCAAAGATTTCCATGGGTTTTTCATGGTCTAAGACCGTGATAAATATTGTCAAGGTCAAAGATCGTGATAGGACCATGACATGTCTAATGAACTTATCACGGTAAATGATCGTGATAAGTCCGTGACAACATAACTTGTCACCCCCATAATTGTCACGGTCATTGTCCTTGACAAGTTGGACTTGTCACGATCTATGACCGTGACAATTTGACAGATTTGGTGTAGTGTTATACGAGGTTGATGTTATCCTGCGTATGGATTGGTTAGCGTGAATTTGGAGAGTAGAGATGTCGCATTATAATTGATCCCGGTGCGTAGGTACTTTACTGATGTGATCCAGAGTATAAAGGATGTATTGTCAAGCGGAGAAATTAAGCTCAGTATTAGGATCTTTAGTGTTAATGACTAGTGATAGTGCGGGCTCAGTGATATATAACTCCTTTAGAGACGTGGGAGTGAGATGTATATTTACATGTCGGGGATAGCATTTGAGTGTCCCGATTGTGCATTTGAGGCTTATAGAACTCGATTCTCGATAATGCCAGTGATGGTGAACTGGGAGGAAGTCCTTTCTTGGGTTTCACTATGGGAGGAGACATGCATGAACCTTGATGAACGTCGGGAGTAGAGAGACGTGTATGGATGCCAGGGCATCAGTAATGAATATAAATCCTCGAACGTGTTGAGGAAACGTTATGAGCGGAGATCTATTATACGGTACAAGGCAAGTGGAGCAGGTAGTACCTGGAAAAATCTTGGAAAATTTTCTCACCGTGAGTTGATGGGTGGGACAATCTTGAGGAGAATTAATTATGAATTATGGGTGATTGAGAATACCCAAATTCTATAACCAAGCCGAAATTGTGAGGCCAATTTTGACAAAAGTGTATTGCATGTGGGACGTTTGTTGTGTTTGTGCAAGTACGCCTAATTAGAGGGTGTATGGATGCCTTGACTAGTTGGGTTTACAAAACTCGTCCGAGATACAAAGGGCATGGAATTATGCATGAGAATATGCCTAAAGGATAGTTATCAACTAAAGTTCAAATGGTATGATGGATTGAATGTCGTATGAGAAAGACGATAATCCGAGTATATTTATGCAACAAGATCTAGCACACCCGAGATGGGTTGAAGGGTTATGGGAAGCCATTTAAAAAGATATCTCTTGATAAAGAGGATAACCAATTATTGTAAGAAAGTAGAGCGGAGCCTTACTCGAATGAATGATTGAAGAGTGGCTTGCGCACTACTAGAATGTTAGTATACTTCGGGGAAATAAGGAGTGTATACAGTACCACTTAATGTGAGATATTATAAGTGGGAATTGATGTTGGGTTAGGCATTGTGAGATTGTCTCCAGTTACATCACTTAGGGATGGAAAAAAGGTTGACTTGAGATGAACAACCAGAAACTTGGTAACAAGTCTGCATTTCCCAGTGATGAAATGGGTAAGCAGGCTATAAAATTTCATTGGTGGGAGGCCAAGTCGTGACAATGTCAAGAATTTCCTAGAATTTTTGGAATGAATTGATCGAGATGAAGAAATATTTTCTTTCCTTAAAAGAAAGGATTACACCGGTGCAAAGTGCCGCCCAATATTATTGTGAATTAGGATGAGATCCTGAAATCTCACTTTTGAAAGGGATTATCAAGAAGTGATGGGTACGAAATTTGTTTTGGGAATTTGTATCAACTATAGTCCATAGTTGGACGAGAGGTGGTTTATTATGCGGGTTAATGCTAGTAGTGCATTTGGTGACTTGAAGGGTAATTGAGGAGAGAAATTACCATTGATAGAGTTGTGTGTAATAACTCGTACCTGTTCATCATGCACAAAGTACTTTTGAGATTTTTACATGGTAAGCCTCATCGTTTACTCTTTGGGTGATCCAAAGGGAGAGTGATAAGCACCCAAAAGTGTCTATTTTATACCCCGAATAGAGGCATTTTAGTCGCTCGTTTTTAATAAAAATGACCTTATGTTCGTATTTTATCATTTTGCAGGTCAATGCGCAGTCGCAATGTCAAATAATGCTAAATCCAGTCAATTGCGACGCAAAAGCGGTCAAAAGCGTGCATCGAAGAAATCAAAGGAGACTGTGAAGTCTGAAGTCCATTCTGAGCTTGCCCCGATGTGCTCCGATGCCCCGAACCAGTCCCATAACCTTAATCTAACCAGACCGAGCTCAGTCCATACCCTGAGCCCGGTGTGTGTTGAGTTTGTGCCTTTTTATATTTTTTATATTTTTAGTTTGAGTCATTTTTATTTTTAGAATTTATTTTAGATTTATTTAGGATTTCTAGGTTTTATTTCTATATTTTATATTTTATTAGTGTATTTTTATTTTATTTTATCGTTATTTTTATTTTTATTTTATTAGGATTAGTTTTTTTTTAGTTTTATTAGATTATTTTTTTAGGACTTTAGTTTTCATTTCGTATTTAAGTCTTTATTTCTTTTGTTTAATTTTAAGATTTAATTTTTTTAGTTTTAATATTTTTATTTTTTTATTTTCTTTAGTTTGTTTTATTTTTAATTAGATTTTATTTTATTTTTTTAGTTTTATTAATTTTAGTTGAGTCTTTATTAATTTTTTTTTAGGTGTCCAAATTAAAAACACACACATTAAACACTAAGGGTCTGTTTGGTTTGCAACTATAATTCTGTTTTCTGTGTTTAAATACAATTCTGATAAAAATCTCCGTTTGGCAACCTGTTTTTAAACACAGAATTATAATATTCCTGTGTTATAATCAAGTTTTTCAGAAAACAGATTTTGGGTGTTTTATAACATCTGTTTTTTTATTTTTCAACTCAGAATTATTCATTCTTAATATTTTAAAGCAATTATACATTAATATATAATATACATACATAATACATTAATGTGTGTAATTCTTATAAATAAAAAATATATATGTACATATATATATATATATATATATATAGAGAGAGAGAGAGAGAGTTAAACTCCCTAACATACCTCATTAAATATACCTAAAAATACATGATATTAAATGTACATATATATAATTTATGATGTATGTATGTATGTATATGTATACATTCATGTATCATGTATGTATGAAAGTTTTATATATATATATATATATATATATATATATATATATATATATATATATATATAATTAAACTCCACAACATACCTCATTAAATATACCTAAAAATACATGTTATTAAATGTACATGTATATAATTTATGATGTATGTATGTATGTATACATTCATGTATCATGTATGTATGAAAGTTTTATCCACAACATACCTCATTAAATATACCTAAAAATACATGTTATTAAATGTACATGTATATAATTTATGATGTATGTATGTATGTATGTATGTATGTATGTATCATGTATGTATGAAAATTTTATGTATGTGTTTATGCATATATACATACACGTATAATATAAATATACATGTTTGCCAAGTTTGTCAAATTTTTAAAAAACTGTATTTAAAAACAAGTTTACCAAACGCACACCAATAATTATAACCACAAAAAACTGAATTTTAAAACTGTATTTAAAAACAGCGTTTAAATCGAGTTTTCAGAATAGAGAACCAAACAGGCCCTAACACACCCAAACACTTTCTAAACCCCTCACCCTCACACTAAACCCCTACACCTCACACACCCAATACCCCCCATCTTCGACCAACAAACCATCTTACTCTCTCTCCTCCATAACCAACAACACCAAACACACACACATATCTCTCATCTCTCACCCTACCTCTAAACTCCCTCCTCGTTACCCATTTCTCGAACCCCCCCAAAAAAACTTCAACCCAACAGCCCTCCAGCTCCGGCAGTAACCCAATCCGAAACCCAACTCGGGTTTATACCCGAGACAAACCTCAACCATCCCAGGACCTGCTGATCCCCGACCTCACCTGCCGACGACCGCCCAAACCGCGGTCGGTGTTGACCAGCGCAACCTCCTCCCTTACACCCCTCAACCCGAACTCCCATCACCAGCTGTAACCTCAACCAAGCTCACCAGCGCCCGACCATCCATCACCAAACCCGATCCCTTACCCGAGTCATTCTCACAACCAATCCCAAAAAAATCGGAGCCAAATTCAAGCCAAATAAGATCCCACCAATATCTCCTCTCACAATAAAAGTCGTGGGTTATAAAATAAAAGGGGTAGTATCATATCAAAAAAGACTCTCAACAGATAGAAAGGCAGGAACGTAGAGAGAGAAAAAGAGACCGTATATTATGTACAGTTAGGTTGATAAAAAAATTCCAAAAAAATTAGTTTAGTGTTAGAATAAATTTTTAGGTTTAATTTTTATATTTTTTTTTGTGATCAAGTGCTGGAGTTGTGAAAATATTGGGACACACGCGTATGAACGCGATTCAATGAATTAATTTAAAGAGAGACTTTTGCGTATTGTATTTCTTGTTCTACTCTTTAATTTATTGTTCCATGTTTGTGGTTGCGATTAATTGTTTCATTATGTTTGTCTCACCACCCCATTCAAGGGGTGGGATGCACTGCGAATGATGTTAATTTAATTAATCAATTTCATTAGTTTTATATTTCTACGTAAATTATTTTTTAACTGTCATCAATTAATTTATGTAATGAGAGTTAGTAAATTAATTGAATGAATTAATGTTTGAATTTAGGAATCGAACTAGAGATAGGTTTTTTCGATATTTGAATATTAATTCAGTGTTGAAATTTAAGGATTGCTGTTGTTTTCGTTAAATTGATCCTAGCAGGTAATTTTCTGAAAATAGTGTAGTCCTAATTTTTTATTCGTGTGATATTTTTAAATTAATTTTCTGAAAAAGATTTTATTAAATTTATAATTTTAAGAGAGTTAGATTATTGATTTAATATTATCTCAAAATATTTGAAATTAATAAATTGAGAAATTAAAATAATTGAAAATGCAGTATAATCCCATCTCTTGACCTTCTCACATATTTCACACTCGGTTGCACATTTTTTTTCATTATTTAGTCATTTTATAGTTTTTAGCATTTGTTAGTTAATTTTTCCCTCGAAATTATTTTTTAAAAATAAAAAAATAAAATAAAAAATATTTTCATAAAAAAATTGGAATTGCACGTTTTTACATTTATTGTTTCACCTTGAAAGTTGGATTGATACCCGTACTTACCGCAATACGAGTTATTTTTAGACAAGTTTTGTAGATACTCAAGGGAATTTTGAGAGTAGCTTTTGCACAACAACGATACATGCGTAAAGAGCTTCTTATCTAATGGCGTCGTTGCCGCTTTCTTGACGTGCAGACATGATTGAAGACTTGTAATTAGATTTATCTTTTTTTTTAATGTAGTTCTTCCTCCTCCCTCCTCATTAGACTGGTTGTATAGGATTTTTAAAGAATGTGTATTTATTTGGTGCATTTTGACACCGATTTTTATAATAATTATTCATAAAAAAAAACGCGTAAAGGGAAACTGGACAAGGTAGAGAGAGAGAGAGCGTCCAAGGCGAGGATTTTTGAAGCCTCTCTACTTTGGGTCGGTAGGACTCCCGGAGACGATTGAAGTAGGCGTACTTCCCCCCGGTCGACTCAACTCGGTCTTCACCCCACGTGTGTAAAAATCGTGGGAGGTACAATTTTTTTTCCCTCGCGAATCTCCTGCAAGCGAGTTCATTTTTGTGTGATTAATTGCTCCTATGTGCTTTTAAATTTCTGCATCGCACTTAAATTGAATGGTTTGATGAATTAATTTACCTAAGACCTGGACCCGGTCATTTGATAAGAAGCTCTTTTCGTATGTATTATTGTTGTGCAAAAACTACTCTCAAAATTCCATTGAGTAACTACAAAACTTGTCTAAAAATAACTCTTATTGCGGTAAGTACGAGTATCAATCCAACTTTCAAGGTGAAACAATAAATGTGAAAACGTGCAATTCCAATTTTTTATGAAAATATTTATTTATTTATTTATTTTATTTTTAAAAAACAATTTCAAGGGAAAAATTAACTAACAAATGCTAAAAATTATAAAATGACTAAATAATGAAAAAATGTTTTCATAAAAAAATTGGAATTGCACGTTTTCACATTTATTGTTTCACCTTGAAAGTTGGATTGATACCTGTACTTACCGCAATACGAGTTTTTTAGACAAGTTTTGTAGGTACTCAAGGGACTTTTGAGAGTAGCTTTTGCACAACAACAATACGTACGCAAAGAGCTTCTTATCAAATGGCGCCGTTGCCGCTTTCTTGACATAGAGACATGATTGAAGACTTGTAATTTGATTTATCTTTTTTTTTTAGTGTAGTTCTTCCTCCTCCCTCCTCATTAGACTGGTTGTATAGGATTTTTAAAGATTGTGTATTTATTTGGTGCATTTTGATACCAATTTTTGTAATAATTATTCATAAAAAAAACGCGAAAAGAGAAACCGGACAAGAGAGAGAGCGTCCAAGGCGAGGATTTTTGAAGCCTCTCTACTTTGGGTCGGTAAGACTCCCAGGGACCACTGAAGTAGGCGTACTTCCCCTCGGTCGACTTAACTCGGTCTTCACCGCACGTGTGTAAAAACCGTGGGAGGTACAATTTTTTTATCCCCTGAGAATCTCCTGCAAGCGAGTTCATTTTTGTGTGATTAATTACTCCTATGTGCTTTTAAATTTCTGCATCGCACTTAAATTGAATGGTTTGATGAATTAATTTACCTATGACCTGGACGCGGTCATTGCAATGAGAAGGGATTTCATCACCCGACTCACTCGCTTATCCATTGTGTGCTACCCTAGCTGTCATTAAATTTAAAATTAATCGTCTATCTAGCCCTGTAGGCACACATTTTTGCAAGAGGCGATCATAAAGATAAATTCCGTGATTTTCGTCGCCCGCGGACTGAATTAAAATTTGACTACCCCTCTCACTAATTTTGAAGATACTAATTGGCTATGTGCTCGTTAGGATTTTTTCTTAACTTGTGAGTGTCCAATTTCATTCTTTAAGTAGTCAGTTTTAGTTAGTTCGCCCAAATCAAGAGTCCAATTTTTCCCATTTTCGGAAAAATACCAAAAATATTTTCCTTTTTTTTTTAACTATTTTCAAAAATCCAAAAAAGATTTTTTTTTTTCCATATTTAAAATACCAAAAAGATTTTCCTTTTCTTATTTTCAAAAATCACAAAAAGATTTTCTTTTCTTTTGAAAAATATTTAAAAACCAAAAAAGATTCCTCTTGTCATGACCGAAGAACGTCCTTTACGGGAATACTTTGGCCATTTCACCTTCTCTCGAAGTTTGTTTGATGATAAGCCCGAATCGAACCTTCATTCATTAATTGATGGTTTTAACTCTCAAACGCCCACCGTTGATACTCGTGTGTCGTCTACGCCCACATCTCCTATTCCACCGCCTCCGGTGATGAGTGTCAACCCATCCCATGCTTCACCATGCACATACTTCTTTCTTAGAGACCATTTATCCCATGCGTGTCCATTTATATTCTCTCCATCTGACCCCACCATGGAACATGTGCGTCCCTATGACACTGTTTTGGACCCACCCTCGACGCATTGTCATGACATATCTAATATCGAGGGGTATGAGTACCCGAGCTATTCATGGAGGCCTGATCATCCTTTCATGCCATATGAATCCTAACGCAATGTTGTGGATCTTTACGGTTTCCAATAGTCGTCATCGCCACCTCGTGCACCTCATACCTATCAGTCCCCTTCATATGCTCCTCATGCTGATCACACTTTTGTCTCTCACGGAGATCCTTCTCCCGTGAATGCTACACTTAACTCCATTCCACACACTTCATTCAAGTATTCTCCGTATCGTCCTGTCCATAGAGAGTTGTGTCCACCTCATCCACCGTCGCCACCCGCCACCACTTCAACACCATCATCCACATCCGATCTCGAGGCACTCTTGCACCACTTCATCATCGAGCAAGAGAAAGCCAGCCAAGCTCTCCAAAAGCTTGACCAACGATTAAATAATTTTGAGTGTGCGAACGAGTCGGATTTCACCCCAAGTCAACCCATTATTGACCCCGCGTGGGATGATGATGTTTCATCTTGTGCCACCGATTTTGAGTGTGACCAACCCTATCCTCTAGAGAATATCGACATTGAGACCACCCCGTGGTCCGAGCACCAAGTTGACAATTGTGTTGACATATCCACTGTTTGTGAGACTGATCCCACACCGCCCTATCCCCTCGAACCCACCATTGCATTTTGTCTTTCCCCTTCCATAGAATCCTTACTTATGCCCGAGCCTACACCTACTGAGCCCATTGCATGTGTTCCCGATGAACTACTTCATCCTAGGTTAGCTCCGGCTACGATTGCTCACCAATGTCCCGAAATAGCATCAGAGATGGTCCCCACCTCTCTTGATATGGATCCTACCCCATCATATTTGGCTCCCCTTGAGCCGATTATTGATGTCGATTCATCTATCTCGGATCTTACAGCCTCGTTATACCCTTTCACCACTTTGGATGGTGACGTAATGGTGGCTAAGTTGATCACTCCCTCATTTCTTTCCCCACTTCCTCCCGCGAGTGCCCTTGAGGATCACTCTGTGCCTTATAAGGAGTGTGTTTCACCTACTCATGAGTTAGATCATCTTCCCCCACCCCTTGTCCCACCCGACCCACACACTGTCCCTACCACCCCATCACTTGATTCCAACCTTGCTATTATACGATCCCTTTTCACATCTATGCATTTAGGTCCTCACCTACACCCACCCTACACCCTAGTGCCACACGATCCCATTTGTGCACTTTTCCTCGACCCCACCATCCATGTGAGCATTAATGTTACTCTCCTCATTCGTGACACCGAGCTTGTTACTCGATGCACACCACTTCCTTGTGGTGTTGAAATTTTCCATCTACCGCTCCTTGGTGTGTCACGGTGCGACTGTTATCATCGTCTATTTATAGAATGGTCGCGCACTTTCTCTGAGGCCCGCCCCATTGCCAAACCATTTTGCCTCCCCCATCAAATTGAGCACCATTCTTATAAGGCCCTTGTTGCCCTCACATTTACGCTCAATAAGGCTCGTGATCGGTGCCTCTTCACCCGCTCTCTTGCCTTTCTCACCCTTACCCTAATACCCACCCAACCCAGGTCCATCGATGCTTTGCATCGAGTGATGCACTTTGCTATACAAGTGATTGAATTCTTCTAGCCTTTATCCAACAAGACTGACGCTTCAGTCTTGTTTGGGGGTGATTCTCATCACCCAATTTTTCTGCCACTCGTGCTTTCATAGTTCCTATCCTTAGGGTGAGACTGGTTCGGTCTGGCTGAAGACGTTAAACTTAGCGCTACCGGGAGGAAGCCCGTCGTTCATTGTTTCTGAGTATGAGTCTTATCCTGTTTGGGGGTGGTGTTTCACACCACCCAGTGATTTTCACATGCTTTAAAGACTTATACATATTTTTGTATCGCATTTGTTCTTCAGGTTTCATTTAAGCCCCAGAATGTGGTACATTTCATTAGTGGTTCATTATGGCACTCTCTTTCCTCCCTTGTTCTTTTCATTTTTATATATGGTTTTAAACATCGAGGATGATGTTCTCCTTTGTTTGGGGGTGGGAAATTTATCAAAATCGTACCTCTTTTTGAAAATTTTCAGAAACAAGTGATTTTAAACTTTTTGTGCAGTTAAAAATAAATAAATTTATATGATATAATTTGTCCATCATCCCTCTTTTAGAAATCTCGGAATATCTGTGTTAGACCCAAAAATTACGCTTTTAACCTTAAATTAATTAATACCTATTTAAGCGTACTTGCACTATGAATTCCTAAACTCGGCAATTTTACACTATCACGTTTACAATCAAAATTTGCAGAGTAACTATATTCTCAAGAGAGCCTTAAAAGATCACTAGTGGAGACTTAAAACCCGTGAGATTTGAGCTTTTCACCTTTTTTAGGGTTTTTACGTATCTTAGAGTCACAAGTTGACTCAACTTTCTTTGGGTACTACATTTAGTCGTTGCATGGTCTCATCATTTTTTCAAATTTTGCTTAATCACTGAGAATGAAATTACTTTCGAGTTATAAGAAACATGTGTCTTGTTGTTTGTCCCGAGCATTTTCCATACACATACCATTTTCCCTATCACATTATCATTCACCCATTATCATTTTCCATATTACCCTCATCCATATGTCCCAAATACCATCCATCGTTGCCATAATTTTTGAGAAAAAGAGTGTTTAGATTTCAAATGTAAATTGTCTTCATTTGTGCTATGAAAAGAAAAGTGTATCGCAATAAAAAATAAAAAAAAAGAGAAAAAAAGCAAAGCAAGAAAAAAAAATGAAGAAAAAAAAATGCGATCATAAATTCAAAAGATGAAGGCAATAGTCAATCAAAGTGTGTCACACTCTTCTCAAAACATCCCATCATTCATCTTCTTCATTAGCCCCTCATACCTTTCATAAATGACATTTTTCACCATTGGTAAAGTGTTCGGGCAAACAAAAATATTATATGGTGAATAAACCGACATTCTCGACATAGTGATTAGCATTCCTTCATGAGATCTATTTCTTTCATGTATCCGTCGTTTTTTATAAAGTGTGTCAGACGTTTGAACTTGTTTACATTTATTCACATCCTCACACACTAGAGAGATACACTTACCCAATTCTCAGAGAGTTCGATTCAGAGAGATATATCCAGTGAGAATTGAAGTTAAAGCGTCGATTCTATAAAGGCAATCTTAGAATTACTCTAATGATACTTACGATTGTTTCCCACTACACATGCTGAGTTTTAGGAAGGATTATGCTTTTGGTATTAAGAAATTTATATCTTATTTTGATAGTTGAATGCGGCGTTCCTTGATGTTCTTTTAAAGTTGGGTTGTATAGCGTTTCATCATCTACTCAGATACTGCATTTAAATAAATTTTTGAATTTTTTGGGTATATTCACTGCAAACCCTCACGAGACACCACTCGTCCTGTAGGGCAACCTATAGGTTTAACGGCTTGTTGCACATGCTAAGTGCAATCGCCAGTGCCTGCGAAAGTGGCACACTTTTGGTTACTTATGTCTATTTTTCTCTCTAATTTTTGCTCGAGGACTAGCAATGTTCTGTTTGGGGGGTGGGGGTGTGATAAGCACCCAAAGTGTCTATTTTATACCCCGAATAGAGGCATTTTAGCCGCTCGTTTGTAATAAAAATGACCTTATGTTCGTATTTTATCATTTTGCAGATCAATACGCAGTCGCAGTGTTAAATAATGCTAAATCCAGTCAATTGCGACGCAAAAGCGGTCAAAAGCGTACATCGAAGAAATCAAAGGAGACCGTGAAGTCTGAAGTCCATTCTAAACTTGTCCCGATGTGATGCGATGCCCCGAACGAGTCCCGTAACCTTAATCTAGCCCAGATCGAGCCCAGTCCATACCCCGAGCTCGGTGTGTGTTGAGTTTGTGCCTTTTTATATTTTTTATATATTTAGTTTGAGTCTTTTTTATTTTTAGGATTTATTTTAGATTTATTTAGGATTTCTAGGTCTTATTTCTATATTTTATATTTTATTAGTGTATTTTTATTTTATTTTATTTTATTTTATCGTTGTTTTTATTTTTATTTGTTTTTATTTTATTAGGATTAGTTTTTTTTTAGTTTTATTAGATTATTTTTTTAGGACTTTAGTTTTCATTTAGTATTTAAGTCTTTATTTCTTTTGTTTTATTTTAAGATTTAATTTTTTTAGTTTTAATATTTTTATTTTTTTTATTTCTTTAGTTTGTTTTATTTTTAATTAGATTTTATTTTATTTTTTTAGTTTTATTAATTTTAGTTGAGTCTTTATTAATTTTTTTGAGGTGTCCAAATTAAACACACACACATTAAACACTAACACACCCAAACACTTTCTAAACCCCTCACCCTCACACTAAACCCCCTATACCTCACACACCCAATACCCCCCATCTTCAACCTACAAACCATCTTACTATCTCTCCTCCATAACCAACAACACCAAACACACACATCCATCTCTCATCTCTCACCCTACCTCTAAACTCCCTCCTTGTTACCCATTTCTCAACCCCCCCCCCCCAAAAAAAAACTTCAACCCAACAGCCCTCCAGCTCCGGCAGTAACCCAATCCGAAACCCAACTCGGGTTTATACCCGAGACAAACCTCAACCATCCCAGGACTTGCTGATCCCTGACCTCACCTGTCGACGACCGCCCAAACCGCGGTCGGCGTTGACCAGCGCAGCCTCCTCCCTTACACCCCTCAACCCGACCTCCCATCGCCAGTTGTAACCTCAACCCAGATCACCCGCGCCCGACCATCCATCACCAAACCCGATCCCTTACCCGAGTCATGCTCACAACCAATCCCAAAAAAATAGAAGTCAAATTCAAGCCAAATAAGATCCTACCAATATCTCCTCTCAAAATAAAAGTCGTGGGTTATAAAAGAAAAGGGGTAGTCTCATATCAAAAAAGACTCTCAACAGATAGAAAGGCAGGAACGTAGAGAGAGAAAAAGAGACTGTATATTATGTTAAGTTAGGTTCATAAAAAAATTCCAAAAAAAATAGTTTAGTGTTAGAATAAATTTTTAGGTTTAATTTTTATATGTTCTTTTTGTGATCAAGTGCTGGATTTGTGAAAACATTGGGACACGCGCATGAACGCGATTCAAGAAATCAATTCAAAGGGAGATTTTTGCGTATTGTATTTCTTGCTCTACTCTTTAATTTATTATTTCATGTTTTTGGTTGCGATTAATTATTTCATTATGCTTGTCTAACCACCCCGTTCAAGGGGTGGGATGCACTGCGAATGATGTTAATTTAATTAATCAATTTCATTAATTTTATATTTCTAGGTAAATTATTTTTTAACTGTCACCAATTAATTTATGTAACGAGAGTTAGTAAATTAATTGAACGAATTAATGTTTGAATTTAGGAATCGAACTAGAGATAGGTTTTTTCGATATTTGAATATTAATTCAGTGTTGAAATTTAAGGATTGCTATTGTTTTCGTTAAATTGATCCTAGCGGGTAATTTTCTGAAAATAGTGTAGTCCTAATTTTTCATTCGTGTGACATTTTTAAATTAATTTTCTGAAAAAGATTTTATTAAATTTATAATTTTAACGAGAGTTGGATTACTGATTTAATATTATCTCGAAATATTTCAAATTAATAAATTGAGAAATTAAAATAATTGAAAATGAAGTATAATCCCATCTCTTGACCTTCTCACATATTTCACACTCGGTTGCACATTTTTTTTCATTATTTAGTCATTTTATAATTTTTAGCATTTGTTAGTTAATTTTTCCCTTGAAATTACTTTTTAAAAAAAAAAAATATTCTCATAAAAAAATTGGAATTGCACGTTTTAACATTTATTGTTTCACCTTGAAAGTTGGATTGATACCCGTACTTACCGCAATACGAGTTATTTTTAGACAAGTTTTGTAAGTACTCAAGGGAATTTTGAGAGTAGCTTTTGCACAACAAAGATACATACACAAAGAGCTTCTTATCAGAGAGGATAACTAGACTTTCGATAAGACGTGATTTAGAGTCTCTTAGAAAAAGTGGAGTAACCCCAAACTGAATTGGATAATGTTTGAATTTCGTAAGACTTACATCACCATGAACCGATGTTTCTAGGATATATATGAGTGGATAGATGTCCTTGTGGTTTCCCTCAGGATGGGATTTGTGTGTTGGGGGTGGATACGGGAAGCTGTTGCTTAGTGATGTGCGACCTTCCTTTAGTATTGAAGCGATAGAGCCAGGGAAATATAGGCTCGTCTTATCAGAATGTCGTGGTAGAGGCACAATGTGTGATGTGCAATTTTTGAAATGAGACCTTATGACTAATGGAGTGTATCAGTATGTAGTGAGTTGAGAACCTTGTAGGTAAACTGAGGCTACAGTGACTAAGACTTTTGATAGGTGGGTACCACTGGCGAGTGTATACTGGAGTGACCATTATGTTATCATGATTTGAATTTGGGTACCATAGGATGTCGTGATTGTTGATGTAAAAAACTAGATCACTCTAATTCTTCAATCACAGATAAATAAATAAGACAAAGATTTTTAAAGTGGTTCGGCTAGGAATAAAGCCTACGTCCACTGTTATGTTATTGCTGAGTGTTTGTGGAATTCTTGATTACAAGTTCTCTCAAGAAATTCCGGTCCCTTTGAATGGGATTGATACAAGGTATTTATAGCCTCAAGGCTGTACATGAAAGGTCCAATACATTAAATGATATACATATGAATGGGTAATACATTTAATGCAGCGTGTGCGTCAAGAATCTAATGAATAGTTGAACAGTTGTCCGTCTGATAATTGATGACACGGCCGAGGTGCAGTTCGGACCGCCTTAGTTGCTCGTTGATCAAGAGTTCCTCGGAGTGCTTAGAGTATCTCGGGATGATGGAGTTCCTCGGATGGAGTTCCTCGGCATGATAGAGCTCCTCGGTGTATTCTCGTTGCTCGGTACCAACCATGGTTGTTCAGTAAATGATCTTCCTCGCTGTTATTGTGCCACGTAGATCGACACGTGTCTTCATACTATTCGTCCACATCAGCATATTAATTTTGGTATCAACAGAAGCCCCCAATGTTTCATATTTCGAACTTTGAGGAGTATGGGACATTCTTTCTCGGTATATGGTAATATTAAATGACCTTCCTGGGTTTTAGGAGCATTGTATTCAAATTTCCTTCTCATTTCGCAGTTTCCGCCTTTTTTATAAGCGCTTCGATCTTCGTGCAACTTTTGTCTTTTTAGCCGCCGGAAGTTCAGTAGTTTCTTTTTAGTAATCATTTCTTTCGCCGCTTCCCAATGCAAAGTATTTAAACTCCTTTGGTAACCATACCGTCGTCTACACTTTCCATTTTTCTGCATTCAAGTTTTCTATTCTCTTCCTCTCTCTTGTGTGTTCATCATTGTTTCCGTTCGTTGTCAACATATCTCCTTTCTTTCTGTAAGATCTTCTTCCTTTCTTCTGCATCTCTTTTATTCAATATGGTTTATATTGTTGAATCTGCTGAGAAATTTCGTTCTGACTTTTCCATTCCTTCTTGGGTAACTCTAGAGGTTCTTTCTGAGCCTTTAGATTACTTTCGATTGGCTGAGGGACATTGGTTCCCCAGTCTTTTCATTGCTGAATGTGGTTTTTCTTTTCCCCCAAACCCATTATGTCTTGAGTTTTGTCAATATTTTGATCTTGTTCCTGCAAAAATAGCCCCCAATTCATGGAGAATAATTAACGGGGTGCACAAGTTAAATCTAACTCATGGGACTCGTATAGGGATCCCATAAATCATGTACTGCTATAAATGGGCCACTTTAGATAATGTTTATTATTTAAAAACTAGGTTTTTAAATAGAGCCCTTGTAGTTAACCTCCCTGATTCAAATAGAGATTATTTTGAGCATGGGTTGGTCATAAAAAATTGGCAACACGCGCCTTTATCTGGGAATGAAGTATACAACGGTCCCAGATGCCCCCCATACGGCAATGGGATAGGTTTATTTTTCATTTTATTTTACTTATGAAATTGCGTTTTCATCATGTTTGACAAAATGTATAACTGAAATTTATGTATTTATTTGCAGTTGACAGTAAAAGAAAAACTCCAAAAGAGTCGGAAGTGAATATCAAGCATTTAAAACTTATCTGGAATTTGCATAAGACGATTGCAGACGAGCATATTAGGTCTGCATCATATTTGCTGCAGTATAAGAGCTACACAACCTCTTATACTACTCGCCCTGTTGAACCAGCCTCAACACCAGAAAGTTCATCTTCAGATTCTCATATCCCCCTATCTCAGAAAATGGGCAAGAAAAGAGCTCCTCCTGCTCTATTTGGTGAAATTTCTTCTGCTGTTGGGGCACAGAAAAGCAAAATTGATGTCCCAGAGGGGACTAAAAAAGTAGATGCCAGTTCCTCCAAATTTGCCGAGAAGCCCCCAGTGGCCCCGAGCAAGAAAAATGCTAGTGCTGATGTAATTACAATCTCTCCGACCAAGACTTCTTCCTTGGTTGATGCTGCTGACCCTCCTTTGAAGAGATTGAGGAAATCATCCTCGGTTAATCTTGCTGGAACTGCATCTTCTCTACCCGCTGGTGGTAGTAGTATTTCAAAAATCATTCTTCCGAGCTCTTCAACGAGCTCAGTTATACCCGAGGTTCTCGGGGTTGATGAAAAGATTCCTAGGGATACACTGACATCCCTAGCTGCTCGCCATCTTTCTTCAGTAAATTTCTCATACCTTTGGTCTTTCTTTTCTTTTTCCTGAACTCTTGTATTTGTGTTGACTCTATTGTTTTTCTTATCTTTCAGCTGATGAACTGTTTCAATACCATCGTGAAGAAAGATCAAGCTATTAAAGCTTCTAGTTCCTCGTCCGATGTTGACGATGCCCTCTTGGGTTTAGCCCAATCTGTGAAAGAATCTCGCCAGCAGTACGTCGAGGAGAAAGCTGCCTGGGAGAAAAAATTGGCTGCAGTTGAGGCTGATAAGATGAAGATGGCTGAAACCTCCAAGAATTTGGAGGAGAAGGTGAAAAGCTTAGAGGTCAATCAGCAAAAATGCGATGACCAACTGAAGAATGCAGAAAAAGAACTATCTATCTTGCGAGACATCAAAATCCAGAAAGAACAATTGGATGTCAAACTCTCCTCGGAGAAGTTGAAAAGAAAAGCTGTAGTCAAGAAACATTTCAGTGCTGGTTGGGAGAAAGGATGGGATAAAGGGATTGCTGCTATGACATCTCAAGTCAAATATGGGGAGTTGAAATACTTCTATGATGGTTGGGTAGCTGCTCTACAAGAGCTAAAAATCCAAGACGATTCTGAGCTATTCCAAAGGCATCTCCCTGGTCCTCCTCCACCAATTGTGGAAGAAGAAGAAGATGAACCTGCTTCAGATGAATCTTCCATGGCTGTGGATGTCCCAATCTCTGCTTCTCAACCCTCTGTCATTGAGGATATTTCTTCTATGCCTCCTCCTGCCGAGAAGATTTCTGCCGATCAAGCTGTTGTTATCACCGAGCAACCGAGCTCCTCGTCCCAGCCTCCCGAGAAAGTCTTGGGAGACAAGGAAAAGGTGTGAAGTTGTTCGGTATCATTTCTATCTTTTGTCATTTGTAATCGAACAATGTAATCCTTTTATGATCTAATAAAATACTTCTTTACTCATCGCTGTTATTGATGATTCTTTGTTGATTGTTGTCTTTTTCTTGTGTTTAGTTTGTTGCTAGAATGGAACTAATCTCTTCTCATGATACCGAGCTGATGCAGCAATGTCACCAATACTATAGGGCTGGTCATACAGACCTTAGTTCTTCTGAAATTGCTGACATTCTTGGTCATGATGCTTCAGAACAGGCGACTGAGGCTTATCGGTACTTGAAAGATTTACTCGACCGAGCTGTAGCTAACAATGTCGCTTATTATGACTTGATTGAAGAGCTGCATTGTTCCTTAGAGGATCTCCAAGGCCAGCACAATGAATCGATGGCTTCATTACACGAGGAATATGAAAATAGATATCAACAACTTTCCTCTGATACAGGTCATAAAAAGATCATTGCTGCATATGACATTAGGGAAAGGACCCTAAAAGGTGAAGTTGAAGCCTGCCGACAAATTGCCGAGATCCTGGAACAAGAAAATAATAGTCTGCAGAAAAGATTGGCTCAATATGAATCCCTTGCCTCCTCTTCCACTGCATTAGTACCAGTTACTGATGAAGGTTTTTCGTTTCTAGAGGTTGAAAACGCCAAACTAAGGCAAGAGTTGGATGACTTGAAAAAGTCTATTATTCCTGTGACTGCTCGGGGACGAGGAAGGAGTTCTCGGGGACGAGGAAGAATCATCGAGGAGCAAAATTCTCCAGTTGCTTCTCGGAGCCGGTCAAGAGTTCTTAGCCGCAGTGTTGAAGAATCTCGTACCCAATCTACTCTGGAAACTCAAGCATTCCAACTGAATGTTAAGGATCGTGCTCTGTCTGATTTGTCTAAGAAAAACTTATCTTTAGAGGATCAATTGGCTGCGATGAAGTCTGCTCTGAATAATAAAGATGCTCTTATCAAGAACTTTCTCGAGCAAGTAGATAGATTAACTTTCCAATTCCATAAACAGCCTCGGGAGTTCTGGAATGCAGGCTATAATGAAGCTCTTTACCATTTGGATGATCGCCTTGAAAATGCTAACAACGAAGGTTATAAGCAGGGATGGTTGAACGCCCTGGGTGTATTAAAATTGGAACGAGGTCATTATTTATGGGATTATCATGCTCCTGGATTGCTAGACTTGCCTGTTCCTCCCTATAAATTGGATATGGCATGGATTCCTGCTCGTTCCATTCCTCGGAGTTTGATCTCTAAATATCTTGGTGATTATAACCTTCATTCTCAAGTTGAAGTATCTCGTCCTGAGCACCTGTTGGACACTCCTACAATAATGAATGTCAGAATGCTGAAGGACATGAACTTTATTAATTCTCCTCTTTGTCTAGAGGATCCTCCTGCCGGCGAGGAACCTGTCTCAAAGGATAAAGGAAAGAAACCAATAGAGTAGGAATCTTTAATGTAATAGTTAGCACATACATGTAACATGTAATTCATTTTTATCTTAATGAAAGAATTTCATTTTCTGTTTTGCCAATAGCTATTTTTCTGTTTGCAAATTATATGGTTCATCAACCAACTTAGAATTTATAATAAGCATAAATTGTTCAAAATTGTTTCCAACCAACCAAGGTGGATAAATAATGTTTGTCGACCAACCACAGTTGATGGGTTTCTATCCCCGACCAACCATACTTGGTTCAATTTTCAAATATAAACATGTGTCCGACCAACTAAGGTCAATACTTTTGTCCTCGTCGACCAACTACAGTTAGTGGGTTTTTATCCCCGACCAACCATACTTGGTACAGTTTGGAATATTTTGTTCTTCAAAGAACTTTTTGTAATAATGTTACCTCCCGACCAACATAAGCTGTAATGCGAGAGTATATAAAGTCTTACCAACCGTAGTTGATCATGCTGGTATACACCTCCTAATCAAAGGAGTAGTAGGGTTCTTTCGAACTTTTTGGCTCCTTGGAGCATGTCCTCCTAACCAAAGGAGGTTGGCTACTTATAGCACTTTTGCTCCGTAGAGCGCTCCGTAGAGCTTATCCTCCTAACCAAAGGAGGTTGGCTACTTATAGCACTTTTGCTCCGTAGAGCGCTCTGTAGAGCTTGTCCTCCTAACCAAAGGAGGTTGGCTACTTATAGCACTTTTGCTCCGTAGAGCTTGGCTCCGTAGAGCATGTCCTCCTAACCAAAGGAGGTTGGCTACTTATAGCACTTTTGCTCCGTAGAGCTTGGCTCCGTAGAGCATGGCTCCGTAGAGCATGGCTCCGTAGAGCTTGGCTCCGTAGAGCATGGCTCCGTAGAGCATGGCTCCGTAGAGCAGTCTTCTTCTTGTTATCAAGCAGTGTAGTGTTCAACACTAATATTCCCCGAAAAACTTTCAACAGAAAGAAAATGGTGAACCATCCTCGTTTTATTCATAATGAAGGAAATACTTTACATTTTACATTACTGATAATACTTTCGCAGGTGTTCAGCATTCCATGCATTCTGAAATTCTTCTCCTTCTAGAGTTGCTATTCTGTAGGTTCCAGGTCGAACAACCTCTGTAACTCGGTAAGGTCCATGCCAGTTTGCTTCCAGTTTATTCTGTTTCTGAATGACTTTCTTCAGCACATAATCACCCTCCTTCAAATCGCATTTCTTCACCCTTTTGTTGTAGAACAGAGCTGTTCGTTGTTGATAAGCAGCATTCCTAATGGCTGCCTCTTCTCTTACTTCTTCGAGCATATCCAAATCCATTCTTCTCATCAAGTCACTGATCGGAGAGTTGAAATTCAGCACTCTATGCGTTGGGAGACCCAACTCGGCCGGTATCACAGCCTCACTTCCAAATGCTAACATATATGGTGATTCTCCAGTTGCTGCTCGGGGAGTTGTTCGGTAGGCCCATAATACTGATTGGAGCTCATTAATCCAATTTGCTTTAGCTTCACTTAGCCTCTTTTTCAACCCGTCTAGTAATGTTCTGTTCGTCACTTCAGTCTGTCCATTGCTTTGGGGATGGCCTGGTGCTGAATGAAACTTTAAAACGTTCGACTGATGACAATAGGCAGCAAATTCTTCATTATCAAATTGTGTTCCATGATCTGTGATGAAAGCATGAGGGAGACCATATCGACAAATGATATTCTTCCATACAAACTGGTATACCTTCTCGTACGTCATATTGATAAGAGGCTCAGCTTCCACCCACTTAGTAAAATAGTCCACTGCAACTACGAGATACTTGAATCTTCCTCGGGTGGTCGGCAGTGGTCCAACCAAATCAATTCCCCACATGGCAAATGGCCAAGGGGAAGTTATTGGTGTTAGCAATGCTTGTGGAGTTCGTCGGATGGAGGAAAAACGTTGGCACTTGTCACATTTCTTGGCATAGGCTATACAATCAGCCTTCATTGTCGGCCAGTAATATCCCTGTGTCATCACTCTTTGTAAAAGTGTTCGACCTGCTACATGAGCTCCACAAGATCCTTCATGGATTTCTTCAATCAATTCTTTCACCTCGGTGGGATGTACACATCTCTGCAAACCTGCCATAATTCCTCGTCTATACAAAATACCATTAGTTAATACATACCGAGCAGCTTTATACTTCAGTTTCTTGGCAGCGAGTTTGTCCTCCGGCAATTCACCCTCTTCAACATATTTCCTGATTGGATCCATCCAAGATGGTCCTAAATCAAGGGTAATCACATTCGTTGTCAGATCTTCATCTATGCTCCGACCTTCTAATACTTCAATCGGTATGGTTCTTCGCATCTCGGTACGAGTAGCTGATGCTAGTCGGGCCAGTGCGTCTGCTTGTACATTCTCCATCCTCGGTATTCTCACCAATTGAATGGCATCAAATTCTGTCAACAATTTCATCACCTTTGCATGATATTTGATCATTAAGTCTCCTTTAACCGCATATATTCCCATCATCTGATTCACAATTAATTGAGAATCACTGAATACCATCACTTGTTGTGCTTCCATAGTTTTTGCTAGGCTAAGACCTGCTATCATGGCCTCATACTCCGCTTCATTATTAGAGGCTTTGAATTGGAATCGCAAAGCATATTCCATATCAATCTCGTCTGGAGTGATCAAAACAATTCCTGCTCCACAACCAGCTGTGCAGGATGATCCGTCTACATATAATCTCCATGTAGGTATTTCGTCTTCAAATTTCTTATCTGTCAGAGTTCCTCGATAAAATATCTGCTGTTTTCTTCCATCATCCCCCGGTATCTTTCGCTCCTCGTCAGTCATCTGCTCGTAACCTTTTACCAACCGTGGTTGGTCTGAGTTTGAATATAATGATTTCTCTACATCCACAAGTCCTTTTACCAACCTTGGCTGGTTTGGACCTATTTCTGCTGATCCTGTATCGTCCACAGGTAGGTCAGCAAATGTTTCTGTTGATCCTGTATCGTCCACAGGTAGATCAGCAGATGTTTCTGTTGATCCTGTATCGTCCACAGGTAGATCAGCAGGCACCTTTTGCTCCTCGGGGGTATCAGGGTATGTGAACTCTGCTATAAAATCTGCTACAGCTTGCCCCTTGAATGATGATCTGGGCTCATACACAATATCATATTCACCAAGTTCTACTGCCCAGTACATCAGTCTCCCTGATTTTTCTGGCTTATGGAGGGCTTGTCTCAATGGCATATCAGTATAAACGATGATGGTATGGGCTTGGAAATATGGCCTCATTCTTCTACTTGCTTCAATTAGTGCCAATGCCAATTTTTTTAGCTTTGGGTACCTGATTTCTGCACCTCGGAAAGCCTTACTTGTGTAATAAATTGGCTTCTGGACTCCATTCTCCAATCTGATCAACGCTGAACTGACTGCGTTCTCTGATACTGCCAAATACAAATACAACTTTTCTCCTGTTATTGGTCTGGACAACAATGGAGGTGCTCCCAAGTATTTCTTCAAGTCTTGAAAAGCTTTTTCACATTCCTCATTCCATTCAAAAGTTTTTCGAAGTGTTTTGAAGAATGGTATGCATTTATCAGTTGCTCGAGATACAAATCTGTTGAGCGCTGCAACTCGTCCGGTAAGACTCTGCACTTCTTTCTTCGTCGTCGGAGATCGCAGCCCTAGAAGAGCTTTGATCTTATCTGGATTTGCCTCAATACCTCGCTGATTGACGATGTATCCGAGGAACATTCCTTCTCGTACTCCAAAGATGCACTTCGTCGGGTTAAGCTTCATTTGGTATTTATCCAATTGATCAAAAGTTTGACTCAAGTCAACCAAATGATCAGCGGCTTTCTTGCTTTTAGTGAGCATGTCATCGACATAGACCTCCATGTTGCGGCTGATTTGTTCGGTAAAAACCTTGTTCATCAACCGCTGATATGTTGCACCTGCATTTTTTAAACCAAAAGGCATAACATTATAACAATAAGTTCCCCTAGGGGTAATAAAAGAAGTACTTTCCCTGTCTTCAGGTTTCATTTTGATCTGGTTGTAGCCAGAGTAAGCATCCATGAAGCTGAGTAGCTCGTGTCCCGAGGTAGCATCCACCAGTTGATCAATTCTGGGTAATGGAAAATGATCCTTGGGGCATGCCTTATTGAGATCGGTGAAATCGACACACATTCTCCATTTGTTGTTTTTCTTCTTTACCATCACCACATTAGCCAACCAATCTGGATATTTTACATCTTCAATGAATTGGGCTTTCTGGAGTTTCTCGACTTCCTCCTGTATGGCCTGGTTCTTCTCGGGACTAAACACTCTTCTCCTCTGCTTCACAGGCTTGATCTCCTTATTCACATTGAGCTCGTGACATAAGAAGTTTGGATCTATTCCTGGCATGTCTTCATGACTCCAAGCAAAAGTATTTTTCCTGTTTCTCAAGAAATTTATCAATTCCTGTTTTATTGAAACATCCAACAACGATCCTATCTGGGTTATTCGTTCAGGATGCTCGTCGTCCAGAATAACATTTTCTGTAGATTCCATCACCTGTCCTTTTACAAGTTGAGATTCATCCCTGGGATCAAGAGTTTCAATTTCTGTACATTCATCCACTTGATAAGTAGTAGTCTTTTTCATCGATCCTTCTAGTTCTTCTTGTTCGGCCGACGAATAATAGCATTCCCGAGCTACTTTTTGATCACCTTTCACCACTCCAACTCCAAAATTTGTTGGGAATTTCAAACATTGATGTACTGTAGAAGGAACGGCTTCGAACTTCTTCAATCCAACTCTTCCCATGATGATGTTGTAGGCTGACTGCACATTCTTATCCATCACAAAGAAGCGTATTCTTTCTGTTCGACAAGCAGGCCAAGTTCCAATGAGTATATCCAACTTGATCGTCCCAAGTGGAAAAACTTTCTCTCCAGCAAAACCCAGAAGGGGTCTGTGATAAGGTTCCAATTGAGATAATTTCAAATTCAGGCTATCAAAGCATGAATAGTACATGATGTCTGCCGAACTACCATTGTCTACCAACACCCTTGAAATGATCACGTCCTTCATTCTCATTTTGATCACCAAAGGATCATCATGAGGGTAAAGAACACCTGCCAGGTCGTTTTTTGAAAAACCAATTACTAGCTTCTCTTTGTTTACCTTCCTCGGACGATCATCCTCGGCCAGGTTTATTCGCTGAATATATGAGCAAGCTTGAGCCTCTCCGAGATAAGCTTTTCTTTCTGCAGTAAGGTCTCCTCCTCCTGCATCTCCCCCTGTAATAACGTTACAATGAAATGATCCAAAAGGTATGGAAAATACCTCTCGTTCAGGTTTTCTTGGCTTCTTGGGAAGATCGGGGTCATCATCTGGATCCTCTTCATGGTCCCTCCTTTTTTTCTCCTCTGCACGACGAGGAGATCTAGATCTCTTTCTAATTCTGTCCTCATTTGTCCTCTCACCTCTGCGATCTACATACTTTGATAATTTTCCTCTTCGAATGAGTGTTTCAATCTCGTTCTGAAGGGCTATACAATTTTTGGTCATATGGCCATGATCTTTGTGAAACTCGCAATATTTGGCCTTATTCCTCATATCAGGATCTGTTTTCAGTTTCTCTGGCCATTTGATTTCCTCGTTATTCCTGATCTCTTCTAAAACATGATTAATACCCATTTTCAACGGAGTATAATTATCATACTTTTTTAGGGCTTCCAACTTTATCCTGTTATTCCTGGGATGTTTGTCACCACCATTACCTTTCTTTTTAGAGTTATCGACCTCCACTTTAACTTCTTTATCCATATTCTTCTTTGCAGTCATAGCTTCCTCGGCATTCATGATTTTGGCCGCCTTTGCCATCAATTCCGACATATTTTTAGGCGGATCTTTAGCCAGAGTATAGTACAGCTTGTTAGGCAGCAAACCACTCATCAAAGCAGTGATTGCTGTCTTTTCTTCATAATCTATGACTTCCAACTTCTCGTTATTGAAACGAGTTATGTAATCTCTAGTACTTTCTCCTGATTTTTGTCTAACACTTAGTAAGTGCGCTACTCGCTTTACTGGCTTTGCTCCAAAACAAAAATTGCCAATAAACAGCTCGGCTAACTGAACAAAAGTTGAAATCTTACCCCGAGGAAGATTATTGTACCATATCTGTGCAGATCCGGTAAGAGTTCCCGAGAATGCTCTACACCTCATCTCGTCGGGGACAGCATAGATATCTGCAGCAGCTTGGTACTGTTCTATATGAAGTACGGGATCCGTCTTTCCATCGTACTTGGGGGTCACTACAGGTGCTTTGAATTTCGACGGTGTAGGGAAATCCACAATGGCTTGCACAAAAGGTGTCCCTTGAACAAAAGTTCTCTGTAAGGGGTTCCTCGCCTTAGCCATTTCTCCCAGTCTATCCTCCAATCGTTGAATGGAACCTTTCCATGCTTCATTCCCTTCCTCGGGCCGCTTAGTCCGAGCAACTGATTGCTCTGACGTAGCTTCCTGAGATTTATCTCGACGAGTAATTGGTCGTGATTGTGCAGATCCTTCTCTCAAACCTTAGGTGGTCGAAAACTTCCTGATGGAGCCCTAGGTGGACTCATGTTCCTCCTTGGTCCTAACCGACTGAAAGGAGACACCCTGCTTAATCTTTCCAAAGCGCTAGTTCTCTCCGGAGAAAGAGAAATATGTTGATTTGTATCCGTAGCCCGTATTGATGAAGTTCGCCCAGGTTGATATGAAGAATCATTGGATTCCCCATTGCGATATGACCCAATACGTCTGGATCGTGATTGCCCATGATCAGTCCTTTGCCCTGAATGAGTAGGTACACCGCCTTGAAGAGTTTGAAGGAGTTGCCTCATAGATTCTTGCATGGCGGTTTGTCCCTGAGCCAGATTCGTCATAATTCCGGCCAGATCTGGAGATGCAGATGGATTTGGAAGATTTCCAGTATTTCCAGCATTTCGATTACTGGATTCTGGATTATCTGCCATTGGTGATAAATGATTTTTATGAAAAAACGATAACAACAGTCGTTTCCCACAGACGGCGCCAATCTGTTGATGTAAAAAACTAGATCACTCTAATTCTTCAATCACAGATAAATAAATAAGACAAAGATTTTTAAAGTGGTTCGGCTAGGAATAAAGCCTACGTCCACTGTTATGTTATTGCTGAGTGTTTGTGGAATTCTTGATTACAAGTTCTCTCAAGAAATTCCGGTCCCTTTGAATGGGATTGATACAAGGTATTTATAGCCTCAAGGCTGTACATGAAAGGTCCAATACATTAAATGATATACATATGAATGGGTAATACATTTAATGCAGCGTGTGCGTCAAGAATCTAATGAATAGTTGAACAGTTGTCCGTCTGATAATTGATGACACGGCCGAGGTGCAGTTCGGACCGCCTTAGTTGCTCGTTGATCAAGAGTTCCTCGGAGTGCTTAGAGTATCTCGGGATGATGGAGTTCCTCGGATGGAGTTCCTCGGCATGATAGAGCTCCTCGGTGTATTCTCGTTGCTCGGTACCAACCATGGTTGTTTAGTAAATGATCTTCCTCGCTGTTATTGTGCCACGTAGATCGACACGTGTCTTCATACTATTCGTCCACATCAGCATATTAATTTTGGTATCAACAGTGATATTAAAGATCCTAAGTTTTAGTACCAGTCTTGTCCTAATTTCTAGGACGAAATTCCTTTGTAAACGGGGAAGTATGTAATACCCCAAATTTGTACGTATTTAGAAAATAATTAATTGAGTAATTAAATAGGAAAATACGTTTAATTTAATTATGTGAGTAGAGTAATTTAATATTAGTTTCGATTTAAATTACGCGAGTAGAGTAATTTAATGTGATTTAATATTTAAATTACGTGAGTGAAGTAATTTAATGAGATGAAATTTTATTTACGATTATTAAGTGATCGAATAATAATCATGGTATTAAAATATTAATCGAGAGATAGAGACTGATTAATATATGATTTAAATTTACTAAGAGTGAATAGTAAATATTGACAGTTAAATATGATATACGTCATAGGGAGTGATATGGGCATATTTTATGTGATCTCACTGAGAGTTGCGCATTAGACTATGGTGAGGTGGGAATTGAAATATATATTTTAGGTGATTCGAATGATAATTTAGAGGTCACGGATGAGTGCGAAAGTGGCGAATTAGTCAAAATAGTATACCCGGGGATATTAATTGCGTCACGGGTCAATTTTGGACCAAACCGGCACCTTTGGAGGGTAATTTGGTCATTTTGAAAATAGAGGTTAAAGGACCTACGATAATTAGAGCCTTATATCTGATGATTATAAACGGGGGGATAGGGTTCTTAACACAAAAAGCTTAGAGAGGCCATTAGAAGGAAGAGCGGAACCATTCCTAAAAGCTTAAGGAGTATTCTTGAAGGTTTGAAAGAGTTCTTGCATACGGAGCACCTAGGGAGTGAAGGTTTGAAGAGGGAAACATCAAATCATCATCCTCACCCACGAAATCAGACCCTACAGTGAATAAGGCAAGTGTTTATTGAAATTAATTGAAGTTATAATACCCATATAATAGGGGTTTCAATCATATGATGATATTGATGAATTCTTGAGAAGAAAACTTTAACTAAATGCATGCTGGGTAGGAAATTGCATGTAGAATGATTTGAAATCTGTAGAGATCTTTATATTGGAAGATATGGGTTGTATTCCACGAAATAAATCTGGGTATTGATGGACAATCATGGATGAATATGAAAACTTAGGGTTTTAGATGATAGAAAGAATGAATCACTTCTTGCATGATTATTGTAGTGTTTTGAGAAAATAATTACGTTAGAATCTATCCTAATGCATGTAGAAATGGTTAAAAATGTTTAGTTGAAACCTTGGTGTAGAGTAATGGAGGTTGGTACTAGATTATGGGCGAAAAACGCATGGACGGGAGAGGCTAGTGAATTGCAGAGAAGGGGATAGATCCGGTTTAAAAAAGAGGGGATCGATCCGGCTTAAAAAAAAGGATCAATCCGGTATTTGGTCAGGTTACAAAAAATTCTGTTTTTCTCATTTTTGACTTAGTTCTTCTAATTGATTATCGTGTAAACTTTTAGAACCTTACTAAGGGATTTTAGGGGAATTATTAATACTATAGTAGGCCTGATGAGGATTTGTAGATTTGTCTTATCAAGGGAATTAAGATGAAAATCAATTGGGATAAATTTATGTCCTAAATTATTGGATAGTGAAAAAATAATTTACGGGAACTTGGGATAGACGATAAGTATACTAGTACAGTAAGTTAGGCTTAGCTACTGAAAATACAAAGGGGTTAACTAGGTCCCTTAGAGTTGGGAGAATACTCGAGAAGATGTTATAATGAGAGAAATCGTAAAATAAACTCTACGGTGAGTATTAGAGAAATATACTACGTACTAATGTGAACTATTAGGTTGCGTGAATAACTATAAATTATGTACTTAGGTTGTGTGAAATACCTACAGTACTTATATAGTATTGGAGTCGATGATTAGACCGGGCCAATACTTTTATATAACATTTACCATTGGATTCGATGATTAGACCGGGCCAATGTAAATGAAAGGAAAATTGGAGTCGATGATTAAACTGGGCCAATAATCAGTATAGTGTATATTGTGAGTGAAATATACACTATATTAATAATCTACTTGAGTGAGATAGTAGATATTTAGATGACGTGCATACATCTAAAAATATAAATTGGGAGAATTAGAGTCGATGATTAGACGGGGCCAGTGATCCTTATAGTCTATATTGTGTGTGAAATATATACTATATGAACAATATACTAGGGCGAATTAGTAGATAGTTAGATGACGTGTATACATCTAAAAAGTAAATTAAGTGGATAAAACTTAATTGGAAAGCTATAATATTAGATAGTGAACATATAATGAATAAGATTAAGTGGTCAGACTTAACTTTCAAAATAAGGAACTAATATATGTGAAATGTTACACGGGAATTAACTCACATAAGGGGAGTGATAATAAAAATTTGGTACTGTATGGGCGGTACGGGAACTTAGACGTGTAGGTAAGTTCAAACGACTAAAATAGTCTAAATAGCTTAGGTAGTGTGACTAAATAATCTAGTATGGAACGTTTGGCATGCACTATAGATGAGAGGTGAGGAAACTCAAGGGAGTGTGCGTAAAACTAACATGTGTAATCATTAACTAATCTTTACTGCAATAAATTACTTGCTAAATATTTTCAAAATGTTTTGAGTTCTAACTCTTGCTATGTAAAAAAATATTTTTCAAAACCTTTTAGGTGTCCAACCACAGGGACGCCAACCGTGACTTCATTCCATGGACTTCGTAGCTGCAACATAGGTGGATGTTTCAGGGCTTCGATTAGATGCCTCTTTCACTTTTTGATCCAGTGTAGGATTTCAGATTTCAGTACGGACACGTTGTCCCTCAGTACTTTCATTTTTGGAGTTTATTATTGGGTTGTTTTTGGCCGATGGGTTATTCAGCATGACTTTGTTTGATCTTAGTTGTTATATTCAGACTCTTATGTTGGTATTTGATTTATATATTGTTCCGCATGTTGTTGTATGTTTAATTGAATTTAAAATTTGGCAACCGCATAAATTTTCACTTAGGTGGTTAGTAAGTAAAAAGTTTTCGACAGTGATGCTAAGAATGAACCATATGATAAACCTGTTTTAATTTAATAAAGGACTGATCACCAAATGTTTAATTAGGCAGGGTGTTACAAGTTTTTGCTATGGTGAGACATCGTGGCACTTCCTTTCATTGTTTGCTTTCATAGGAAAAAAGAGAATCGTTTCCTAAAGGTGACACCAATTGTGAGTGTAAGATTATCACAATGAATATGTCCCAGAAATCAAGTAAGTGAGGAACGGATATAAAATAATCACACGCACTAATCAAAATATACGTGGTTCAGAAACTTGTCTACGACCATGGAGAGGTCGCTGTTTTTATTAAGTTTCTCTCAAATGTTCAGATTTTCATCCCCTTGACCCGGGGTGAGGGTGTTACATTTATAGTAGTGTTCAAGAGGTTGATTTTTATACGTAACTCTCCTTGCTTGAGTGTAGCTCACAAGGTGTACCTAAATATTTCTTCGAGATTGTTGGTAATCTAATTTAATCTTATCATAATGTACTTAAACATATGTCAAATACATGAATGTTTATTTGCTAGAGCTAGACCGAACAATCCTGTAATATGGGGGGCTGGTCGTCCATCTCCGAAAATGGGCCTAATGAATAATTTAGTCCCCACAAGTATGTACCACTCACCTGCCATTCTTATGAAATTTATATGGGAATACCAATATCGAATCGTTCAATTTTCATCACACATCCTGTTCTACGAACATTCCCTATCGAGTTTAGTCCTTTAAAACCTAAATTTTTTGATTTGCAATCCAAATTAAGAAAAAAAATCAACAATCGAGAGGCCAACTCAACAATGACATGGCATTTTGTGGTAAACTGCTGATATTTTAGTGAATCCAAATAAGTATTATGGTATGATTTTGATGCGACACAGAATGTGATACATGTGTACCTACGGTTCAAGTGCAAGTTGGTTGCTTAAGTAATACCCAATAAGTCGGGACCGAATCCTCAGGGAATAGGTCATAAAATGACTGACGAAATTAGGGTTGTATTCTAAGATCTAGGTAGCAACTCACGAAAGGAAGAAAAGGTGATCTTTGTTTTCGGGAAAAATTCTATTTCTCTACGTAAAGTAAGCTAAGAAATTGCAATTTAAATTAAGAAAAAATAAGAACTTGAAATTTTTGGTTTTGAAAACTTTTGGGAATAATGGAGTTGGGATCCAATCCTCGAACCGTAGGAAATCTCTGCTAAATATAAATTCTCAAAAACTATTTAATTAATTAGAAGAAAAATATTAAGTAATTCGAAGCACTAAACGTGTGTGGGTGTTAATCCGTACAATATTTAGTCAACAAGTTAATTAATGCAAGTGATAGAATTATCGACACGTATATTGTATTCTCAAACATTTCGGTTGCCTTTGATAAACGAAGTTAAGAGTTCTACGATATTAGTCCCGTTGAAAATATCAAACGCTAAAAAGTAATCATACAATTATTTCGAATTTTATATTAACTTCAAATACCTAGGTTGGGTTCATGTTCCCAACTTACTACGAGTTTAGCTATACATGGAATAATTCTTTACGGAATTAAAAATTGTAGTGAAAGCAAACATGATTGAATTAATAAGAAATATGAGATGAAATAATATTATCAATTCGAATAACATGAAAAGAATGCAAGAGAAATCAACCCAGTTGAAGAAAAATAAAAAAAAGACTTGATCTTGGATTGAATTGATGATGAAAAGTGTAAACGTAATTCTCAAACTTGTTCTCAATTGATATGCCCCAAGTGTCGCCTCGGCTCAGAAACTATAACCTCGGCCAAGACATTTCCGAGGTTGGAAATTCCTTGAATCAGTGACAACAGGCCTCGGCCATAGCGGGGTCGGCCCTGGCCGACACCACTACCAACCTCATCAAGGGGAGACTGCATGAATCAGGGGGGTCAGCAGTTCGTCTGTTCACCTGGGAATGACAACCTCGGCCAGGGGTAGGCCGAGGTTACAAGGAACCACTTCTACAAAGGTCGACCTCATCAGTAAATCTGCTGGTGTTCTAGGCATATTCCAGCTTAACCTCGGCCCATGCCGACCTTAACACCTTACCTCGGCTTCACTTAAGCCGATACCATGACAGCTCATCTCGAATTAGATAGGCAACTAGACCTTACCAACCTCGGACTCTTCCAGGCCGAGGTCATGACCAAGCACAGAGGCCGAGCACTTATTGACATGTGGATAAGGACACGTGGACACGATTTAGTTATAACAAATAATTCCCCTCACATGGGGGGAATATTTCATCATCATTCTCTACATGTGACAGTGACAGATGTCTTCATCAGATTGACTAGATCAACACGCACATGCTCACTGCATGTGTAGGGGGTACATTACACCCCCCAGGTACTATATATAGAGGTCACCCTCTACCTTGCAAAGGATAAAAAATTAGCAACCCTAGCTGAAACTCTGTCCAAATACACAGTAGAGAGAGAAAGCTTGAGAGATTGTATCTATGGCCATTAGAGCCCTCATACGGTGATACACATCATACAATTGCACAGTGGACGTAACCACTTATATTCCGGTGTGAATCATCTTCTCCTCACCTCCTTCTACTATATGTGTATGTACTCTTAAGCTGCCATTGTTATCATTAAATTGAGCTCACAAACACCTTGAAGGGTGGTGCTGTTTCCAGCATCATCATTTTGGCGCCGTCTGTGGGAACGAGAAGCTATCTCTTCCTCTTCTACAGCTTAACCTCACCGGAGACTCTGGTGGTGAACCAGGCACCACCCCTTGCGTGGAGCTGTTTCACCATTGAAAGAGGTCCTTTAAGGTATTAAGCTCACCTGCTACTCAAGCTCTTTATTGTTAACACATGGCACCAGAATTACCACCGCCTCTTCTGCCGCCTGGTGGGGGAGGGCCTAGTTCCAGCCAGGCACCGCCTCAGTCCGAAATAGCGGAGGTAGCTGCAACCTTGAGGTCTTTGGCTGCAACTCAACAAGCTATGCAGGAGCAGTTTGCACAACTCATCCAAACTATGATGAGGCCACCTGAAGTTTCACCGGAGATGATCACTCCGACGGCTGTCCAGCCTCATCCTGATGCCAGGGGACCACCCTAGGCACCTATGAAGGACCAACCTGCACCCCAGCGGAGGAGGGACGTTGCTGACCCTAGGCGTTTACGCCTGGGGAGGCAAGGAAACCCTTGCCCGGAGGACAAGTATGACGGTCTAGAGGCGGAAGAGGTCCCGAAAGATTGTTGGGAGCCGTATAAGATTTTAAATAACACGGTATATCCTCTTTAGCAGAGCCGAGGTTGTGTCGATCGAAGAGGTGAAGAGGCCCAACAACGGGGATCAACTTTTGATCGATTGAGCAGAGGGTCAGCCTTTGAGAGGTTGGGCCCAGTGAATGACCTAAGACAGAGGTTATCAAGGTCGATAAGTGCAGCCGGCTCGCAAAGAGGAGACAGATAAGGTCGGCCTGACCAAGGCCGACCTCGTGAAGGAAAGGTCAGAGACCAGGAAGAGGTCAACAGTCGACGTTGTGCTGCGGCAGGGGAACCCTTAGTCTATCCCTTGGAGGTAGATGGGGACAACCTCGGCTAGGCCGATGGTAGGAGACCATAGAATGACTCTATCCAACGTCTTGAGGAGAAAATAGGTGATCTCATTAAAAGTAGGGATCCATTGCAAAGGGGTTACTCATAAGATTCTCCATTCGTAGCTAAGATAGTGAGCTTCCCGACCCCTGCTAAGTTTAAATCGCCCATGGTGTCTCCCAAGTATGATGGTAGCACCAACCCTGTACATCACATTAAGATGTATCAGTCGGCGGTGAACATCTACTCGATACCTGATGAGATGAAGTGTAGGGCCTTCTCTGGGACCTTAACAGGAGCAGCACACAGCTGGTTTACTTCTCTTCCGAAGAATTTAATTGAGAATTTCAAGGGTTTGGCTGAACGATTCATTCACAACTTTTTCTTTGGGGTAAGACCTCAAAAGAAGACCACTCACCTACTGTATGTCAAGCAAGGCAAGGACGAGAGCCTAAGAGACTACATCGCCAGGTTCAATAAAGAGAAACTCGAGGTTGAAGATTACGAAGAGGATATAGCAATGATCGCCCTCATAGGAGGTCTTCAGAAAGGGAAATTATTATGGAAACTTGCGGAAGACCCTCCCAGGTCTATGGCCGAGTTACTGGAAATCGCAAGGAAAGTCATGAATATCGAAGAGGCAATGGCCACCAAGTATGAGGATGAGAACCGCGGTAGTGGCGGGAAGTCCCAAAGAAAGAAAAATGGAAAGAAGAGGTCAGCCGATGACAAGTTCACTCACTATACTCCTCTAACCGTGAGCTGTGAGCATATCCTCAACGAGATCAAGAATGACAGGACTCTAAGATGGCCAGAGAAACTGAAGGCCCCACCACATAAGAGGAACAAAAACTTGTGGTGTAACTTCCACCAGGACCATGGCCATGTTATAGACAGATTCTTCGCCTTGAAGGATGAGATTGAAAAGATGTTAAAGTACGGAAAGTTGAGGAAGTATGTTGATCGTAAGGATCCTAAAGGGGGAAGAGATGACCCTAAGAAGAGGAGAAACGGTAGATGCCGTGACGATGCCCGAGGCGGAAGAGACAATGATTCAGAAGGTGATGATGAAGACGATTCGAACCTTCCACCGAAAGATGAAAATATCCCGATGAAGAGGGTCGGCATAATCTCCTTTGGTGTTGACACCATATGCGGAGGACTCGCGACAGGTGGGTCTGAAGTGGATGACAGGAAATCTCATGTGGCAGAGGCCAAGTCAGTAGCCAAAGTTGAAGTTGTAAATCTAACGTCTTCTGATACAGCGTAGAAGAGAAAGAAGGTGGACATGGACACCTTAATAATTGGGTTCTCCCGACTCGACTTTAAAGGTATCTTAGCCCCACATGATGACCCATTGGTAATAACAACAAGGGTGTATGGGTGCGAGGTGCAGAGGACCCTTGTGGACGGAGGGAGTTCAGCGAACGTGATGTTTTGGCCTTACTTCAAGAGCCTAGGTCTTAGCAGAGCTAGGCTGGTACCCTATCATCATCCTTTAATGGGCTTCAGTGGCGAAAAGGTCCACCCATTGGGCATGTATGAGATGGACGTACGGATGGGTTATGAGTGGCCTAAGAGGTTGAACCGAAAGATAAACTTTTTCATGATGGACGAAAATGTCTTCTCGGTCTATAACCTCATCCTCGGAAGAGTGGACCTTAAGGAGTTTGAATCTGTGCCGTCGACGGTCCACCAGATGCTAAAATACCCGACCCCTTATGGGGTAGGGGAAGTGCAAGGTGACCAGACCATAGCACGAGAATGTTACTTCAACTCGGTCGAAGAGAGAGAGGCCTATAAGAGGGCAACCACCACCTATAGCATTAATACATTGGACCCAAGAGATGAAATAAAGTTGAAGAAGGGAGAGGCCGTGGAAGAGGTAGAATCCATCATCCTCAATGAGGGCGAACTGGAAAAAACCATCCAGGTCGGCAAAGCCCTAAAGATAGAAATCAAGGAAGAGCTGATAAACTTCCTGAGGAAGAGTCAAAGTGTCTTCGATTGGAGTCACGCGGACATGCCTGATATCAACCCTGAGGTGATGAGTCACAAGCTCAACGTGACCAAAGATTCCATGCCCATCAAAAAAAGATGAAGAGTTTACTCGAGGGAGAAAAACGATGTCATTCGGGAAGAGGTTAAAAATTGGAAGAGGCTGAGTTTATAAGAGAAGTCGTTTATCCAGAGTGGCTATCGAATGCAATCATCGTTCCCAACGCCAATAGGAAGTGGAGAATGTGTGTTGATTTCACTGACCTGAACAGGTCTTTCCCAAAAGACAGCTATCCCTTACCTCTAATAGATCATATGGTAGATGCTACTGTAGGCCATGAGCTTATGAGCTTCATGGACGCGTATTTCGGGTACAATCAGATCTTCATGGATGCGAAAGACTCAGAGAAGACAACCTTCATCACCGACAAAGGGACGTACTGTTACAAAGTGATGCCCTTCGGTCTGAAGAATACGGGGGCAACATACTAACGTCTTATTAATAAGATATTCAAAGATCAAATAGGCAAAACTATGGAGATGTATGTAGATGATAGGATGACGAAGAGCTTAACGGCCTGCACTCATATGGCAGACCTTGAAAAGACCTTCGATACTATGGACTTATACAGGATGAAACTCAACCCAGCGAAATGTGTCTTCGGTGTAGGAGCTGGGAAGTTTCTTGGATTCATCGTCAATCAAAGAGGAATTAAAGCAAACCCTGAGAAAATCAAGGCTTTGCTTGATATGAAGACACCGATAAGTATCAAAGATGTCCAAAGACTCACAGGGAGAGTAGCCGCACTCAACAAGTTTATTTTTAGAGCGACGAACAAGTGTCTTCCGTTCTTTAAAGTGCTTAGAAAGGCCTTCCAGTGGGACGAAGAGTGCAAAAAAGCTTTCAACCAGCTCAAGTATTACTTAGGGTCTCCCTTATTGTTATCTCGGCCCGTAGTAGGAGAGGAATTGTATGTGTATCCAGCAGTCTCCGAATCGGCTATCAGTGCAGCCATAGTGCGGGAAGACGTTGGAATCCAAAGGCCTGTGTATTTCAACAGTAAATCCCTTCAGGGGTCTGAACAAAATTACCCTCGTATGGAAAAGTTAACCTACGCCCTGATACATGCTTTAAGGAAGATGAAGCCCTACTTCCAAGCCCATTCCATGGTTGTCCTCACCGACTCCCCACTAAGATAGGTCCTACATAAACCTGAGAAGTTCGAGAGATTGATGACCTGGGCCATTGAGTTGGGGGAGTATGACCTTACCTATCGACCAAGGACAACCATCAAAAGGCAGGCCCTCGCAGACTTTGTTACTGAGTTCACATGGGAAGAGGCCGAGGCAGAGAATGACCCAGAGGGTGCTGAAGGGTCAAACAACAGTGTTTTTTGAGAGCAGGAAGAGGTGGCACCGAACGTCTTTCGAGATCAGGAAGAGGTCGCATCCAACAAGATCAGGAGCAGAGTAGCGGAGAACGAGGAGGATCGATACCTCTTTAAACAAGGAATCATGTCAGAAGGGGCCTTCTCATCGAATAAAGACATTTGGAGCCTCTTCGTTGATGGTTCTTCCTGCGACAGTGGAAGCGGTGCAGGGTTGATACTTTCAGCTCCAGATAGTGCCAACATTGAATACGCTTTGAGGTTCAACTTCAAGGCATCTAAGAATGAGTCAGAGGATGAGTCCATGATAACAGGTCTCTCATTAGCAAAGGATCTAGGTGTAAGATGACTCCTACTTCATAGCGACCCAAGGTTAGTTGTCAATCAAGTATTGGGAGTCTATGAAGCCAAAGATGAAAGGATGGATAAGTATCTTAAGAGGGTGAGAACAATGTTAGAATATTTCGAAGAGACAAAACTGAAGAGAGTACCTCGACAAAGTAACAGCTACGCAGATGCATTGGCAAGGTTGGCCTCAGCAATGAAAATAGACGTCAGAAGGACAGTTCCGATCGAGGTCTTAGGAAAAGTGACCATTGAGGAAGAAGAGGTAAGCAACCCTTGTCTCAATTTGAACCTAGGAGACTCATGGATGGACCCCCTCGTAAGGTATATCAAAGAGGGAGAGCTACCCGAATCCAAGCTAGAAGGAGGAAGTTGAGGTATAGGGCTGCCAAGTTCTCCATAGTAGGCGACGTCCTGTATAAGAAGGGATTTATGTTACCTCTCCTAAGATGTGTGCATCCCACCGAGGTTCCCCGCATCTTATAGGAAGTTCATGAGGGCTCTTGCTCCAGTCACATAGGAGGGAGACCCTTGGCCAAGAGAATTATTACCCAGGGATACTGGTGGCCAACCTTGGCCAAAGATGTTGCAGCTTACGTGAAGAGGTGCGATAAATATCAGAGATTCTCCACTATTCCTCATCAACCTCATTAACCTATGACGTTAATCACCTCTCCATGGCCCTTCGCAGTATGGAGAATTAACTTAGTAGGACCCATACCAAGAGCTGCTAACAATTATCGATTCCTGATAGTAGCCATTGACTACTTCTCAAAGTGGGTAGAGGCAGAGCCGATGATAACGATCACAGAACAGAAGACCTTCCAATTTATTTGGAGGAACATCATATACTTACATGGCCTCCCAAACACCCTCATCTCAGATAATGGAATGCAGTTCAAGAACTCCTCTTTAGAAAAGTATTGCGTAAGAGTTAGGATAAAGCAGTTCTTCTCATCTCCTGGCCGACCTCAGGTAAACGGGCAAACCGAAGTCACGAACAAAACAATCCTCGACGGAATCAAGAAGAGGTTAGAAGAAGAAAAGGGAAGATGGACCTAAGAGGTCTATGCTGTGTTATGGGCCTATAGGACCACGATAAGGACACTAACAAGAGAAACCCCGTTCATACTAGCACATGGCTAAGAGGCCGTCATACCAACAGAAGTGGGGCTCCCAACTCACAGGGTTCAGACCTATGACCCTGATAAAAATGGGTAAGAGAGGAGACTATACCTAGCTCTGATTGAATAGAGAAGAGAAGATGAAGAAATCAAACAAGCAGCTTACCAGCAGAGAGCAACAAAATTCTACAATCAGAGGGTGAAGTCAAGACCCATTGCCGTGGGAGACCTGGTACTGAAGAAGACCTTACAGAAAATAAACAAACTCCACCCAAACTGGCATGGCCCCTACAAAGTGACAGAAGAGGTTGTACACGGGACCTACAGGCTAGAAAACCTAGAAGGGGAACCTTTTACCAATCCCTGGAATGCTAATCATCTGAAGAAGTATTACATATGATGTTGCAGAAAGTTATGTAAATGTACCATATTATGAAGAGATTATTAATAAGAGATCAGTTTCCATGTCGATTCCTACTTCATTGTGCTCTAATGGTAGAAATTATGAGGATAACATCTTAGGTGATGACCTGAGACCCTTACAATATCATTAAGTGGTGACAAGGTCTGAGGTCAGACACCATAATTGGATGACCTCAGACCCTTAACATCATTAATTTGGTGAGATTAATTATGAGAATAACATCTGTAGAAGGGTGTCTACTAATAAAAATAAATAAATAAAATAAAAATGCTTCTTTTATTAATGACACCCGAGAGGTGCCCGCGAGGGTCACCCAGAAGTTCAAGATTGAGAAGTGCTGCTGCAAGGGTCACTGCAGTAATGACATTCGAGAAGGTCAGCGCCACTGCAAGTGTCAGAGCCGCTGCAAGTGTCAACACCGCTGCAAGGGTCAGTGCCACTGCAAGCGTCAGCGCCACTACAGCAAGGGTCACTACAGCAATAACATTCGAGAGGTGCCCGCGAGGGTCACCACAGAAATCCAAGATTGAGAAGTTCCACTGCAAGGGTCAGCGCCGCTGCAAGGGTCACTGCAGTAATAACATTCGAGAGTGTCAGCGCCGCTGCAAGGGTCAGTGCCGCTGTAAGGGTCAGCGCCACTGCAAGGGTCACTACAGCAATAACATTCGAGAGGTGCCCGCGAGGGCCACCACAGAAATCCAAAATTAAGAAGTGCCACTGCAAGGGTTAGCGCCGCTATAAGGGTCTTTGCAGTAATGACATTCGAGAGGCTCAGCGCCACTACAAGGGTTACTGCAGAAATGTTTTTCGAGAAGTGCCGCTACAAGGGTTTCAGCAGAAACTCATATTGAGAAGGAACCCACCCAGAGTGGCCAGGATGAGGGAGTAGCTATCGCGAGCAACTCCTCATCATGAAACATCAGTCTTTAAATGAACAACAACATTAACACTATACTTTCTTATACAGGTTGCCTAGTCGAGCAAGCAGGGCTCGAACAGGCGCATTGGGACCTCCTGGGAGTTTTGGCTTGGCGGCTGAGGGACAAGGTATGTTGAGTAAGCTCAACCACTTAGCACTATAGGATTGAGAGAATACTAGTAGGAAGACACATAAGTCACTCAAGACTACACACACTTCACACTTGGTCACAAGTGAAGTGAGTAGCCAAAGAGCTGGCTACTCACAAGAAATAAACTCTTTACAAGAAAATGACTTTTCCAGAAGAGGGGGTCCTCAAGGTCCCTCTCAAGAAAAACAACATTTATAGAGGAAAGGAGTCCTTAAGGTCTCCTCTCTCAAGATTTGCAAAATTGCACCATAAGTTACCGTTTCAAAAGATAACTACCAAATATGATATTTTTTCTCCATTAGGGGACATATGTGCTTTTTGACTTTTGGTCGGCGCCAGGTGGTGCCTGTAGGGGGGGACAGGCAGGCTGCCTACATGTTGGGATAAATGGTACACTTCAGACATTGTTCCCCACCAACTCTCTCAATTTTGGTGCCCAAAAAATAGTAACTCACCCCTAACGTCCTAGTATAAATAGACCTCTGGGCAAGGCCAAGAGATAGATAATAGGAATTGCACTGTTACTCTGCCAAAATATCACCAGACCTACCTAAGTATTCTCTCCCTGCTTATTCTCTTAGTGCTGAGTGCCTTGTTCCTTCACTCCCCACTGACAGCCATCACTCTCAGGTGTTTCCCTTGAGAAAATTACTATTTTTGCTGTGAAAGTTCATCTTCTTGCAGGGAGTGAGTTGAAGCTTGAGTTCCATAGTTACCAGAAGGAGAATTTTTCTTCAGAAGTTGCACTAGGAGACCTTGAAGACCTTGCAGGCAGCGTCCATTGGAGTGGGTCACACCTCACCCTTTCCAGTTGAGGAAGTGGCTCTCTCAGAAGGCGAGGTAGACGTCATCCTCGCTCTAGATGAGGGAGGGACCTCTGAAGCGGAGTATGTTTGCAGTGCCCAGACGTACGAGGTAAACTTAGATTCTGAATGTGAGGCCATAGCGAGGAGCCCCAAGTTCAAGTGGTTTTTTGACCAGATAGGGGTGAAGTACGACACGAGGGTGTCCATCACGAGGAAAGTCTTGGAGGCAGTGCAGCAGCGGGGAGACCCTTCGCTAAATTGACAGGGGCCAATCGGAAGGATGATTAGGAAGTATACTTCTAAAGTAGTGTTTTCAGAAGCAGATAGGGTGGTGCCCTACTTCCATAACCGCCCGTTGTATGTCACAGCCATAGTTAATGGAGTCTCCTTTCCCAGGGCGTTGATGGATGGAGGAGCATCCATTAACATCATGCCCATCAGTACATTATATGAAACATGAATTGCCCAGGAGAAGGTGGTTCCGGTACCGCTAGTAATTTTCGGATTCGACAACGCCGGAATGCAGTCTATTGGATATGTGAATGTGGGAATTAAGATGGGAAATTTCACCTCCCACATCAAATTTCATGTTATTAATGCTGACACCAGCTACCAATTACTCATTGGAAGGGTATGGATGCACACTCATGGCATAGTGCCTTCCACCTATCATCAATGCACGAAGGCAAACATTAGAGGTACAGAGATAATGATTAAGGCAACGCAGAGACCCTTCACCGTTGAGGAGGCCCACCTGGTAGATGCTGCCTTCTACATCGAGTTAGATGAGGAGAGAAAGGTCTCTGCAAGAAAAATAGAAGGAATCAAGGTAGATGAGGGAAGGGTTCCTCAGAAGAAGTTCGTCATGACCGTCTAGGAGGGAGGATAATCCCCCACATGGCCAAAGGCAAGAGGAAAGTAGAGGAGGTAGCTAGATCCCCTCGAATTTGTAAGAAGGTGGTTTTGACCAATGGAAAGATCATCTACCGTTTATAACGGTCTGCGCGGGCGGTGTTCTGGGATGAGAGCATTGACCCGATGCCCGAATGTTTTATCATTGATGAATCCCATATCGTTGAGCATGTTGAGGAACCAGAAGAAGCTCCAGAGTGCATGCAAGACGGACCCAGAGAGCAGCTGCAGGAATTAGAGGAAATCAAGTTGGGGCCAAAAGAGGGCGAGAGTAGACCCATTCTAATCTCCAAGTGCCTAGAACCAAGACAGAGGGAGGAGCTCATCGGGCTACTTAAAGAGTTCACTGATGTATTCACTTGGAAATACACGGAGATGCCAGGAATAGACGCAGAAGTGAGCTCTCATAGATTGAACATCCTTCCCAATGCCCTTCTGATAAGGCAAGCCACACGCACATACAAAGCAGACCTTGATTTGAAGATAAAAGTTGAGGTGGAGAAGTTGTTACCGGCAGGGTTCATCAAGCCTATTCAACACCCCATATGGCTGTCCAGCATAGTGCCAGTGGCGAAGAAAGACAACAGCCAAATCAGAATCTGCGTAGATTTTTGTGACTTGAACAAGGCGTGTCTTAAGGATGAATTCCCACTACCCAGCATAGACAACTTAGTGGATGCCACCGCGGGACATGAGATGTATAACTTCATAGACGGGTGTGTTGTCTATAACGAGATTAAAATGGACCCCATCGATGCAGAGAAGACTGCCTTTCGCACGCCGTTAGGGAACTTTCACTATACAGTCATGCCCTTCGGATTGAAGAACGCTGGAGCCACATACCAGCGGACCATGATGGCAATTTTTCATGAGTTATTTCATGATATACTAGAATTATATGTGGATGACCTTGTGGTGAAGTTTAAGAAAGAAAAAAAGCATATTCAGGATCTCAGGAGAGTATTCCAAAGGTGTCGTCGGTATAAGATGAGAATGAACTCCTCAAAGTGTGCCTTTGGGGTTACTACAGGGAAATTCTTAGGTTTTGTGGTAAATAGACAAGGGGTTCAAGTGGATGCAGAGAAGATGAAAGCCATTGTGATGATGCCACCGCCCAAGAGTCAGAGACAACTTAAGAGCTTCCTGGGAAAGGTATCCTACCTGCGGAGGTTTATACCTGCGTTGGCAGAAGTAACTCATCCGTTTGTACCTCTACTAAAAGACAAAGCCAAGTGGGTTTGGGGAGAGAGGAAAGAGAGTGAGTTCGAGAAGATTAAAGAAATCCTAGACTCTCCTTCCACGATGATTACCCCCGAAGCCGGAGCACCGCTGCTGCTGTACCTTACTTCTACAGAGAGGTAGATAGGGCCCCTCTTTGGCGCAAGAGAAAGAAGGAGTGGAAAAGTCGGTCTACTACCTGTCAAGAGTAATATTTAAACAGAATCGAGATACACTAGTGTTGAGAGGCACTGCCTGGCGCTGGTATTTGTAGCCCAGAAGTTGAGACACTATCTTCTAGCCTTCACCGTTCACATAGTCACCAAGTGTGATCCCATCAAGTACCTCCTCGTGCGGACTATACTCGTGGGACGAGCAGCAAGGTGGTTTTTGATCTTGTTAGAATACGATCTAAAATGCGTAGTGCCTAAAGACATTTAAAGCCAGGCAGTAGTAGATATGCTGCCCACTTCCCGAGTGGGGTTTTCGAACCACCCAGTGAAGAGCTACTCGGAGAAAGTTTTCAAGCATGAATGGCGGAGGAGGTGAGGAAGTGGTTCATGGAGTTTGATGGTTCCAGTGCTCAAGGAACAGGTGGAGCCGGTGTCATACTGTCAGATGGGAAGGAGAAGATCACTCTCTCTTTCAAATTAGATTTTAAATGCTCAAATAATGAAGCTGAGTACGAAGCCCTCATTCTAGGGATGTTGAAAGCACTCAGAAGAGGGATCATGGTATTGTGTATACGAGGGGACTCCAATCTGGTAGTAAGGCAGGTCAATGGAGAGTTTTCCCTTAAACATGCCAACTTAGCGCCGTACAGACACATCATCCAAAGACTGCTGGGACAATTCTTAGAAGTAACTGTGGAGAGGCAGGCGCGAACGATGAACAGGCACCCTGACGCGCTCGCCACCATAGCGTAAAAGTTTGACATGGAGGGGGAAGAAGCAACCATCACAGTGAGGCGGACAATGGTACCCACTACTGTAAAATCCTTATTCCCAAGTAACGAGCCAGAAGAATGGAGGCGTCTGGTGGAAAAGCAACTTGAAACCAGGGAAGGGGCAATGAAAATATTAGAGTTATCCAATTACTATGTGCTTCAAGGAACTCTCTACTTTAAGAGTCATGGAGGGTTTCTGTAAAGGTGCGTAGGGGAGCAAGAAGCCAAGGAAAGGTTAACAGAGATGCACCAGAAGCACTGCAGGGATACGAATATTCCCCTTTACAGATGACTGCAGCGAAGCGGGTATTATTGTCTTGCAATGAGCGTAGAAGCGACCCGCTTGCAACAAAGTTATTTAAAGTGCCAATCTAATTTTGACCAGCCGATGGAGGCTAACTTTGTGGAAGCCTTCGAAGATTGGAGACAGTCGTACCTAGCATATCTAAAAGATGGGGAGCTGCCCGCCGAGAGAGCGAATGAAATTTACCTTAGAAAAAGGATAGCCCGTTTCTACTTGGTCGAGGGAGAGTTATATAGGAAAGGGTAGAATGAGAAGGAGCTAAGGTGCGTAGCCAAAGAGGAGGTGGAAAGGGTGCTGAAAGAAGCTCATAAGCCCTCCCACATGGGAGGCGCCAAGCTGTATGATCAACTGATGATGCTGGGATACTACTGGCCGACCATGGAGGCTGACTCCATTGGATATGTGAAAAAGTTTAGAGCATGTCAAGTGTAGGGAAACATGGTGCACGCTCCCTCCATCAGTCTACAAAGCTTGGCAGCTCCTTATCCCTTCCACACACGGGCATTCGACCTGGTGGGAAAGATCACCCCAGCATCTCACGACAAGGCTTTTATCATTGTGGCTATAGAACTGTACACCAAATGGGCGAAAGCCATTACTTTAAGGAGAGTCACCGCCCAAGTGGTAACCCAGTTTAAAAAGGAGTATATCATCTGCAGGTTTGGTATACCCAAAGTGATCCTAATGGATAATGGGAAGAAATTTGTATGCAAAGAGATGGACCTCCTCACAGACAAGTATAATATCGTGCATAATAGCTCAACCATATCCCACCCCAAGGGCAATGGCCAAGCAGAGGCTACCAATAAGACCCTGATAAATATTTTGAAGAAAATGCTAGAGGACATGCCGGGAGCATGGGATGAGAATGGGCCTATCGTACTTCGAAAAGAAAGCCAACACGGTTCACTCTCTTCTCTATAGTATATGGGACCGAAGTTGTCCTACCGGTGGAACGGGCGGTACCTTCAGCCAGGATTTCTCTTAGCAATGGGCTCGTCCCTAACCTAAGGCACGTACAGCTGTAGGCGCTGGACGAGCATAGGGACAAAGCAAGAGAGAATTTCAAAGTCTACACTCAGCAACTATCCAGGGCCTACGAGAACTTAGTCAAGCCTAGAGAATTCCAAGTGGGAGATCTAGTCCTGCGAGCATCAATTCACCATCTCCGTAGCATGTCGGCATCAAAATTCAAACCCAACTGGGAAGGCCCTTTTGTCATCAGAGGAGTGGGGAAGTCAGGCTACTGCCAAATATCAGAACCAGAGAGTGATTGCCTCCAGTCCATCAACTGGAAGTGGCTGAAGAGGTACTATACTTAGTAATAGCTAACAAGTTTTGTTTGTGTTTTGCATGTCTGTAATGGATTTCGAGGATTGCTCCCATACCAGAAAAGTTTTTTTGTAATTTTTTTTAGAGAAATACTACATTGTAAACAGCACACAAAAGTAAAGAAATGAAATAGCAACACTTTCGATCATTGTTGATGTTTGATTTGCTTACTCATTTATACATATATATACACTCCCTATTAAGTTAGAATAGAGTACAAAAAAATCAGGAACTTTACTCACTACACTTGGGAGGTAAGTCCATCCTAAGAGAAAGTATACTGAACAAAGTCCCCCAGACATAAATTAATAGAAAATATAGAGGGAAGATTAAATTCATCCTCCTTAATATTACAAAGAACAGTGAAACTCTTAAAGAGAATATAGAGCAAGGACCCTAAAGACTAGGGGCTAGCTAATTCAAATAGTTTTTTTTTTTTTTAAATCAGGCTTTCGGGAAAGGGGCAGGGTTCACCCCCTCTCCAAGCTAGCCTCTACGACTATAAGTAGTAATATGCAGGAATACCCCCACAGGCAGGAGGGGCAATCCAAGAAAGTCGCATGCCAATACCTCACAGCTACAAGAGGTGAATTTTCAAAAAAATATACAATATGTTAATACATAAGTTTTCATATTAATGCAAATACCCCGCAGCACATGGGGCATCCACCAGTAGACTAAATGCTCACAGAAATTAGAGCAAGTCATATAAAACAAACACCCACAGTATAAAGGGAGAACAAAGGAAAAAGAGAGTGCAGAAGAAATAAAGTGTCTCATTCAGGAATGATAAGTGATGTACACATAGAATTTTGAGCACTACAAAGCAAGAAGTAGACTATCTGCTAGAAACTACAAAAAACAAATCATCACGAGCGATGGCGCTGGCATACGACGGACCAGCCTCCCGCATAAACTCTTCCTCCAACCTGATGAATTTAGCCTCGTCCTCCTCATCTCCAGACTCAAGTCTGGCAAGCTTCACCTGCAGTAGGGCGATCTGATTCTGGATTCTCGTTGCCTCAGCCTGCCGCTGCTCAACTTTTCGATGGAATTGCATTTCTTAACAGAGGTTTTGAGAACCATGTGGAGGATGGAAATTTGGTAAGAACTTGAAGACAATTATAGGAGAGGAGATAAGGTTCAAGGTGTGAGGATGAATGGTGGGGGTGGGGTATTTATAGGTTGGAGGGGGTGGGAAAGGGTGGGAAATGAAAGGGTTTTAGGTGGGAAATGGAGGGAAACATAAAAATGGAAGGTTTTGGAGGTGGGGGGAATTTTTTTGGTTGTATTTTCGTATAAGGGGGGAATAGGAATGAATTGGAAGGGTCAAAATGTGAAAAGGTTCGAGGGAAGTGAGAAGATTAGGATAAAATTACGTGTTGGCAACACAATGGAGCGAACCGGTTTGCTCAATTGACTTTTCTATCAGACCATTTTTTTCCCATTTTCTCCTTTTTCTAGGGCATGGGGATTTGGGTTCCTGCAACTATCACCAAGTTCAATCGATAATCACCAAATTTTATCGAAAACATTCAATTACACCGCGTGCTCATTGTTTTTCACTCTTGGGATGGGTGTGGACAAAACTGACTCAAAATAAAATAAAAACTCACCCCATATGCGTCAGGGCTGCAACAAACTCTCTCCAAATCTTACTCATCCCTGTATATGGGGTTCGACAATAGAATTGTCTCCACTTCCTTAATGCACGCTTCTAGATGTGGCTTTAGTCGTTGTCCATTACTTTAAACGTGCTCCCATCATTAGGATCATCTACTTCTATCGCACCATGTGGGAACACTTCCTTCATAATGAATGGGCCGAACATCGCGACCGTAACTTTTCTGGAAGCAAATGTAGACGAGAGTTATAAAAGGGAACTTCTTGATCCGAATGAAACTCTTTGTGATTTATATTTTGATCGTGTTCAAGTTTCATCCGCTCTTTGGCAATGTGTGTTCTCTCATACGCATCGTTGCGTATTTTTCCAACTCATTCAATTGAAGTTTTTGAGTTTTACCAGCTTTGCCTAGGTTAAATTTTAACCTCTTAATCACCCAATACGCCTTGTGTTCTAACTAGACGGGGAGATGGAAAGGCTTTCCATATACAAAGTGGAATGGGGACATCCCAAGGGATTTTTTGTATGCAATTCGATAAGCATATAATGTGGTGATGAACGAGGTCTCCCAAGTCACCCAATGCTCTTCAATTAGAATGGCATCACCTTGTAGCAATATAACCCTAGAGTGGTGATGAACAAGGTCTTTTCCTAGTCGGGAGTGAATAATAGGATTTAGTGGTACCCAGAATAGGGGTAAAGAAAGATCATACACTCATGGTTAGTAGTGGCATCAACCAACTGGTCTATACTTGATAGGAGAAAACTATCCTTATGGAATGCACGATTTAGATTAGTGATGTCTATGTAGACTCTCCACTTCCCATTTCTCTTTCTTATGACTACGGGATTTAATAACCACTTGGGGAATCAAACGTCTTTTATGGACTGTGACTTCATAAGTTTCCCCATTTCCTCTTAAATATATTTACCCTTCTCAGGAAAAGTTCGTTGCGCCTTCTGAGCCACATGTGGATGCAGCGGATCCACATGGATCTTGTGACATCACTTTCGGGTATTCCCGACATGTCATATGGCCTCCATGCAAATACATCTTGGTTTCCTTTAAGGAAAATAACCAAATCTTTCTTCTCTTCTTCTGTGAATGAACTACTGGGCATGAACTTCTTTTCAAGCTAATTATCATCAAATGTCATCTCTAGAAGGGGTTCTATAAGTCGATCGACAGGGGTAACCCTAGTTTCGTCAATACCAAATCTCCCATACTTTTGCTGCTATTTGGGAGGCATGGAGCCCTCCTCTAGCTCTATTGATTTTTTTTCTTCTTCTTCTTCATCTACTGCTTGGGTCAGATGGCAGCTATGAAATATTTTTTGGACGAGGCTTTGTTCCTGTATATCTCCATGACTCCTTTATCAGTGATGCACTTTATTTTCTGATGGTATGTGGAAGGTACAACCATCATGTCATGTAATCACCCTTATCGAGGATAGCTTTATATGGGTAGTCTATTTCCACTATAAGGAACTCAATAAGCTTAGAAATACCTCAATCCCAAATATTGAGAACTACTTTTCCTAGGGGCAAGTTCATCTTTCCTACAAATCTGACCAATGGAACGGTGGCTTTCTGTAGGTCTTCTATCCTTAAGTTAAAATTATTGAACATTCTGAGGTACATAACTTCTGAGGAGGTCCTTTAATCTACCAACGTCTTGTCCATATCCCAGCTTGTCCAAATCATCATTAATTAAAATATTGTGATTCGTATAATCAATGTCCTCTGGTCTCCAGTGTTTGCCAGTAATGGGCTTGACTGGGTCAATCTTAAAAGGCTTTCGTGAGTACCGTGAGCTTTATGACTTCCATCCTGAAGGCATTCCCCTTGATTTGTCTTGTGTTTGATACTCCACGAATCACTTTAGACTCGTGGCCCAAACACTTGTCCAAGATGTTGTCCAGTGTTTGATCCCCATAGATTATCATAAATTTATGTCCCATATCATCTTCCATACTTTGTCTGGTCGCTGGTCGCGTACAAACTGCAATTCACCTCCCTTCTTCTCTATGAAGTCATTTAGGTGCACAGCCTGAACTAGCTCCTTAAAGTGGGACTTTAATGCCTTGAATTTTTTGGTCTTGTGACTGTTATCTTTATGATATGTACATTTTAGTGTCCATTTCCTCTTATTCAGATCGTTGAACATCTTCTCAAGCCATTTGAAATACTTTCGCCCTTTGATCTTGTAAATTGGTTTGGAGAACACCATGTTAACTGATATGCCCCAAGTGTGACCTCGGCCCAAAGACACCAACCTCGGCCGAGATCATGGCCGACGTTGGACAAGCTTTGGGCGTACGACACCAGAACTCGGCCATAGCAAGGTCGGCCCAGGCCGACACTGCCACTAGCCACTCCAAAGGGCGTCACAAGGATCAGCAGCATTCTCGTATACCTTGGAATGGCAACCTTGGCCATACATAGGCCGAGCTCGCAGGAAGCCACCAGCAACCTTATCAAGACATTAGTCGATACTCCACACTCCAGCTAACCTCGTCTCAGGCCGACCTTATCCATTGTCTCGGCTGGGATTAGGCCGAGACCTCCATAGAATACACGGACTGAGCGAGTACCTAGACTTACCAACCTCGGCCTCTCTCAGGCTGAGGTCATACACCACGCGCGATAGCCGAGCATCTGCTGACATTTGGATAAGGGCACGTGACACAAATCAGTTATAACAAGATTATTCCCCACACGTGCGGAGAATATTGCATCATCATTCTCTACATAAGACAGTGACAGATGGCGTTCCAATATTGGTGAGGCAAACACACACATGCTCATTGCATGTATGGGGGGTACATTACACCCCCTAAGTATTATATATAAAGGTCATCCTCTACCTTGCAAAACGCCCCCCAGATATTCAACCCTAGCTGAAACTCTGTCTAGATACACAGTAGAGAGAGAAAGCTCGAGAGATTATATCCATGGCCATTAGTGCCTTATTGCAGTGAGGTTATTCACACACACACAGTGGACGTAGGCCAATTTAGGCTGAACCACTTATATCCTAGTGCTCTCTCCTCTTCTCCTCATCTCATTCTCTTACCTTTTACATAACTATGCTGCCATTGTTGTTCTTAGATTGACCTTGAAAACACCTTATCTGGTGGTGCTAATTCCAGCATCATCATTTTGGCGCCGTCTGTGGGAACGAGAAGCTATCTCTTCCTCTTCTTTAGCTTAACCTCATCGGAGACTCTGGTGGTGAACCAGGCACCGCCCCTTGCGTGGAGATGCTTCACCATTGAAAGAGGTCCTTTGAGGTACTAAGCTCATCTGCTACTTAAGCTCTATAGTGTTAACATATGGCACCAGAATTACCACCGCCTCTTCCGCCACCTGGGGGTGGAGGGCCTAGTTCCAGCCAGGCGCCCCCCAGTTCGAAATGGCGGAGGTAGCTGCAGCCTTGAGATCTTTTGCTGCAACACAACAAGCTATGCAGGAGCAATTTGCACAGCTCAGCCAAACTATGATGAGGCCACCTGGAGTCTCATCGGATATGAGCACTTCGACGGCAGTTCAGCCTTATCCTGACGCTAGGGGACCACCCCATGCACCAATGAAGGACCAGCCTGCACCCCAGCGGAGAAGGGACGTTGCTGACCCTAGGCGCTTGCGCCTGGGGAGGCAGGGAAACCCTTGCCCAGAGGACATGTGTGATGATCTAGAGGCGGAAGAAGCCCCGAAAGACTGCTGGGAGCCGTATGAGGTGTCAAATAACACTGTACGGCCTCTTAGGCAAAGTCAAGGTTGTGTCGGCCGAAGAGGTGAAGAGGCCCAACAAAGAGTGTCAGCCTTTGATAGGTTGAGCAGAGGGTCGACCTTTGAGAGATTGGGCCCGATGAATGACCTAAGACAGAGACTGTCGAGATCAAGGATCGCAGCAGGCTCTTAGAGAGGGAACAATCAGGGTCGGCCAGATCAAGGCCGACACTGTGAAAGAAGAGGCAGGGAATAGGAAGAGGTCAACAACCGATGTGTTGCGGCAGGGGAACCCTCGATCCATCCCAGGGAGGTGGTAGGGGATAACCTCAACCAAGTCGATGGCAGAAGACCATGGAATGATTCTATCCAGCGCCTTGAGGAGAAGATAGGAGACCTCATTAAAAGCAGGGACCATTACAAAGGGGTTACTCAGAGGGCTCCCCATTTGTGGCTAGGATAGTGGGGTTACCAACCCCATCTAAGTTCAAGTCTCCTACAGTGTCTCCCAAGTATGATGGCAGCACTAACCCTGTGCATCATATCGAAATGTACCAGTCGGCAGCAGACATCTACTCGATACTCAATGAGATGAAGTGTAGGGCCTTCTCTGGGACCTTGACAGGGGCAGCGCACAGTTAGTTCACCTCCCTTCCGAAGAACTCAATTAAGAACTTCAAAGGCTTGGCTGAGCGATTCATCCACAACTTCTGCTTTGGGGTGAGGCCTCAAAAGAAGACTACCCACCTGTTGTATGTCAAGCAGGCCAAGGGTGAGAGCTTAAGAGACTACATAGAAAGATTCAACAAAGAAAAGTTGGAGGTCAAAGATTATGAAGAGAACATAGCCATGACCTCCTTTATAGGAAGTCTCCAGAAGGGGAAGCTATTGTGGAAACTGGCGAAAGACCCCCCTAGGTCTATGGCGGAGCTGTTGGTAACCGCAGGGAAAGTAATGAATGCGGAAGAGATAATGGCCGCCAAGTATGAGGATGAGAACCGCGGTGGTAGTGGAAAGTCCCAAAGCAAAAAAGATGGGAAGTAGAGGTCGGGTGATGACAAGTTCGCTCACTATACACCTCCGACTGTAAGCTGCGAGCACATCCTCAATGAGATTAAGACTGACAGGACTCTGAGATGGACAGAGAAACTGAAGACCCCACCACATAAGAGGAACAAAAACCTATGGCGCGAGTTCCACCAGGATCATGGCCATGTCATGGATAGATGCTTCGCTTTAAAAGATGAGATTGAAAAGATGTTGAAATCTGGAAAGCTGAGGAAGTATGTGGATGGTAAGGCTCCAAAGGGTGGAAGAGATGACCCTAAGAAAAGTAGAAATGACAAATGCCGTGACAATGCCCCAGCCAGAAGAGACGATGATTCAGAAGGCGATGACGAAGACGATCCGGATCTTTCGCCAAAAGATGACAACACCCCGGTGAAGAGTGTCGGTACGATCTCCTTTAGTGTTGACACCATATGTGGAGGATTTATAGGAGGTGGCTCTGAAGTAGCTGATAGGAAGGCTCACGTAGCATAGGCCAGGTCAGTGGACAAGCTTGAAGTTGTGAATCTAACGTCTTTCGATACAGTGCAGAAGAGGAATAAAGTAGACATGGACACCCTCGTAGTTGGGTTCTCCAAACTCGACTTCAAGGGTATCTTAGCCCCTCATGATGACCCTCTGATCATAACAACAAGGGTGCATGGGTGCGAGGTGCAGAGGATCCTTATAGACGGGGGGAGCTCGGCGGACGTGATGTTCTTGCTTTGATTTAAGAGCCTAGGTCTTAGCAGAGCAAGGCTGGTGCCCTATCATCACCCATTGATAGGATTTAGTGGAGAAAAGGTCCACCCCTTGGGCATGTATGAGATGGACGTACGGATGGGTGATGAGTGGCCTAAGAGGCTGACCAAGAAGATAAATTTTTTCGTCATGGACGAGAACGTGTTCTCGGCTTATAACCTCATCATAGGAAGGGTGGCCCTTAAAGAGTTTGAAGCTGTGCCGTCGACGGTCCATAAAATGCTAAAATTCCCGACTCCTTATGGAGTAGGGGAAGTGCAAGGTGACCAGACCACAGCGCGAGAATGTTACTTCAACTCGGCCGAAGAGAGAGAAGCCCAAAAGAGGGCAACCACCAATTATAGCATTGATACTCTTGACCCAAGAGATGAAACAAAGTTAAAGAAGGGAGAGGCCGCGAAAGAGGTAGAATCCATCGTCCTCAATGAGGACGAGCCGGAAAAAACCGCCCAGGTCGGTAAAGCCCTAGAGGCAGGAATCAAGGAAGAGATGATAAACTTCCTCAGGAGGAGACAGAGTGTCTTTGCATGGAGTCACGCAGACATGCCTGGCATCGACCCTGAGGTGATGAGTCACAAGCTCAACGTGACCAGAGATGCCAAGCCTATCAAACAGAGACGAAGAGTCTACTCCAGGGAGAAATACGACGTCATCCGAGAAGAGGTAAAAAAGTTAGAAGAGGCTGAGTTTATAAGAGAAGTTACCTATCCGAAGTGGCTTTCAAATGCAGTCATCGTGCCTAAGGCCAATGGGAAGTGGAGAATGTGTGTGGATTTCACTGACCTGAACAGATCTTGTCCAAAAGACAACTATCCCTTACCTCGGATAGATCAGCTGGTGGATGCGACGGCGGGACATGAGCTCATGAGCTTCATGGACGCGTATTCATGCTATAACTAAATCTTCATGGATGCTGAAGACTCAGAGAAGACAACCTTCATTACTGACAAAGGGACGTACTGCTACAAAGTGACGCCCTTCGGTCTGAAAAATGCAGGGGCAACGTACCAACGTCTTGTCAATAAGATGTTCTAAGAGCAAATAGGTAAGACTATGGAGGTGTATGTAGACGATATGCTAACAAAGAGCTTGAAAGCTTGCACTCACATGGCAGATCATGAGATGACCTTCGATGTTATGGACTCATACAGAATGAAACTCAACCCAGCGAAGTGTGTCTTCGGAGTAGGAGCTGGGAAGTTCCTAGGATTCATCGTTAACCAGAGAGGAATCGAAGCGAACCCTGAGAAAATCAAGGCATTACTTGACATGAAGACTCCTAGGAGTATCAAGGATGTCCAAAGACTCACAGGGAGAGTGTCTGCCCTTAACAGGGTTGTTTCTAGGGCAACAGAAAAGTGTCTTTCATTTTTTAAAGTTCTAAGAAAGGCCTTCCAATGAGACGAAGAGTGTGAAAAAGCCTTCAACCAACTCAAATCTTACTTGGGATCCCCCTTATTGCTATCTCGACCCGTCGCACGAGAAATATTGTATGTGTATCTGGCAGTCTCTGAATCAGCCATCAGTGCAGCCATAATACGGGAAGACGATGGGATCCAAAGGCCTGTGTATTTCAACAGTAAATCCCTTCAAGGGGTTGAACAGAATTACCCTCGCATGTAAAAGTTGTCTTATGCCTTGATACATGCTTCAAGAAAAATGAAGCCCTACTTCCAAGCTCACTCCATGGTAGTCCTCACCGACTCCCCGCTAAGACAGGTCATGCATAAACCTAAGAAATCCAGGAGATTAATGACCTGGGCCATCGAGTTGGGGGAGTACGATCTTGCCTACCAACCTAGGACAACCATCAAAGGGCAAGCCCTTGTAGATTTTATTGCTGAGTTCACATGGGAAGAGGTCGAGGCAGAGAGAGGCCTGGAGGGCATAAAAGAGACAAACCGCAGTGTCTTCCGAAATCAGGAAGAGATGCCACCAAGTGTCTTCCGAGAGGAGGAAGAGACGACACCAAGTGCCTTCCGAGATCTGGAAGAGGTCACATCCAAAAAAGTTATGAGCAGAATTACAGAGGACGAGGAGGATCGATATCTCTTCAAACAAGGAGTCATGACAGAAGGAACCTTTTCATCAGATACCGACGTCTGGAGCCTCTTCGTTGATGGCTCTTCCTGCGACAGTGGAAGTGGTGCGGGGTTGATACTCTTGGCTCCAGATGGTGCGAACATTGAATACGCTCTGAGGTTCAACTTCCAGGCCTTAAAAAATGAGTCCGAGTATGAGGCCATGATAGCAGGTCTCTTATTGGCAATAACTCTTCGCGTAAAGTGACTCCTACTCCACATCAACTCGAGGTTGGTTGTCAATTAAGTACTGGGGATCTATGAGGCCAAAGATGAAAGGATGGCCAAGTACTTGAAGAGGGTAAGAAGGTTGTTAAAATATTTTGAAGAGGCAAAACTAAAGAGAGTGCCTCGATAAAGTAACAGTCACGCAGATGCATTGGCAAGGCTGGCCTCGGCAATGAAGACAGATATTAGAAGGACCATTCCGATCGAGGTCTTGAGAAAGGCAACCATCGAGGAAGAAGAGGTATGTAACCCGTGTCACAATTTGAACCTAGGAGAATCATGGATCGACCCCCTCGTCAGGTATATCAGAGGGGGAGAGCTACCTGAGTCCAAGCTAGAGAGGAGAAAATTGAGATATAGTGCTTCCAAGTTCTCGATGATAGGAGACGTCTTGTACAAAAAGGGATTCCTATTGCCTCTCCTCAGATGTGTGCATCCCACGAAAGTTACTCGGGTATTACAGGACGTTCATGAGGGTTCTTACTCTAGCCACATAGGGGGAAGACCCTTGGCCAAGAGAATCATCACATAGGGGTACTGGTGGCCAACTTTGTCCAAAGACACCGCAGCTTACGTAAAGAGGTGTGATAAATGTCAAAGATTCGCCACCATCCCTCATCAGCCCCATCAGCCTATGACGTCAATCACCTCTCCATGGCCATTTGCAGTATGGGGGATTGACTTAGTAGGACCCCTACCAAGAGCCGACAACAACTATAGATTCTTGATAGTTGCCATAGACTACTTCTCAAAGTGGGTGGAGGCAGAGCCGATGATAAAGATCACAGAGCAGAAGACCTTCTAATTTATTTGGAGGAATATCATATGCAGATATGGCCTCCCAAACACTCTCATCTCGGACAATGGGACCCAGTTCAAGAACTCCACTTTAGAAAAGTATTGCTTAAGAGTAGGAATTAAGCAATTCTTCTCATCTCCTGGTCGACCTCAGGCAAATGGCCAGACCAAGGTCACAAACAGAACTATCCTGGATGGAATCAAGAAGAGGTTAGAAGATGCAAAGGGAAGATGGACTGAAGAGGTCTACGTTGTGTTATGGGCCTACAAAACCACGATAAGGACACCAACAGGAGAAACCCCGTTCATGTTGGCACATGGCTCAGAGGCCGTCATACCAATGGAAGTAGGACTCCCAACTCATAGGATTCAGACCTATAACCCCGACAATAATGGGGAAGAGAGGAGGCTATACCTAGATCTTATCGAAGAAAGAAGAGAGGACGCAGAGGTCAGAAAAGCAGCCTACCAGCAGAGGGCAGCGAAATTATACAACCAGAGGGTGAAGTCAAGACCCATTGCAGTGGGAGACCTAGTGCTAAAGAAGACCCTACAGAAGGCAAATAAGCTTCACCCAAACTGGCACGGCCCCTACAAAGTGACAGAAGAGGTTGTGCCTGGAACTTACAGGCTAGAAAACCTAGAAGGAGAACCTTTCACTAACCCATGGAATGCTGATCACCTAAAGAGATATTACATATGATGTTGCATAGAGTTTTATGTAAATGTACCATCTCATTATGAAGAGGTTATTAATAAAGATCAGTTCCCATGACAGTTGTTGATTCATTCTTAGATCAGAGATTAAATGTGAGGATAACATCTTAGGTGATGACCTCAAACCTTCATAACACCATTCAGTGGTGACGAGGTCTGATCTCAGACACCATAATGGGATGACCTCAGACATATAACATCATTAATTTGGTGAGATTAATTATGAGGATAACATCTTAGCTGATGACCTCAGACCTTCATAACACCATTTAGTGGTGACGAGGTCTGAGATCAGACACCATGATGGGATGACCTCAGACCCTGAACATCATTAATTTAGTGAGATTAATTACGAGGATAATATCTTAGGTGATGACCTCAGACCTTCATAACACCATTCAGTGGTGACGAGGTCTCAGATCAGACACCATAATGGGATGACCTCAGACACAAAAACATCATTAATTTGGTGAGGTTAGTTATGAGGATAACATCTTAGGTGATGACCTCAGACCTTCATAACACCATTCAGTGGTGACAAGGTATGATCTCAGACACCATAATGGGATGACCTCAAACACATAACATCATTAATTTGGTGAGATTAATTACGAGGATAACATCTTAGGTGATGACCTCACACCTTCATAACACCATTCAGTGGTGACGAGGTCTGAGATCAGACACCATAATGGGATGACCTCAGACACAAAAACATCATTAATTTGGTGAGGTTAGTTATGAGGATAACATCTTAGGTGATGACCTCAGACCCTCATAACACCATTCAGTGGTGACGAGGTCTGAGATCAGACACCATTATGGGATGACCTCAGACCCTGAACATCATTAATTTGGTGAGATTAATTACGAGGATAACATCTTAGGTGATGACCTCAGACCTTCATAACACCATTCAGTGGTGACGAGGTCTGAGATCCGACACCATGATGAAATGACCTCAGACCCTGAACATCATTAATTTGGTGAGATTAATTACGAGGATAACATCTTAGGTGATGACCTCAGACCTTCATTAAACCATTGTGGTGACGAGGTATGAGTTCAGACACCATAATGGGATGACCTCAGACACATAACATGATTAATTTTGTGAGGTTAGTTATGAGGATAACATCTGAGGTGATGACCTCATACCCTCATAACACCATTCAGTGGTGACGAGTTCTGAGCTCAGACACCATAATGGGATGACCTCAGACACATAACATCATTAATTTGGTGAGATTAATTATGGGGATAACATCTTAGGTCATACCATTGATTAAGTTTAAATAAGATATCATTACAATAAGACAAGAGAGCAAAAACATCACATGACATTCAATAAAAGTAAGGATGATCCTCCTCAGAGGTTGATACATTCAGAAATAATAAATGATCAAGGATTACAGAACAAGTTTTAAAATGTTTTGGGTTACAAACAATGTTTAAAAATTATCTAAGGGTTTGAGGGGGGAATGTTGATATCCTCGGCCTGGTTAGGCTCTGCAACATTGGTCACCTCGGCCACGTCATCATGATGGTCCATCCCTTCAACCTTAGTGCCGTCCAATATGGCAGTCTCGGCGGGCGCGGTAGCCTCCTCCTCTACCTCCTGAAGGGCCTGGGAAAACTGGGGGTCGGCAAAGCCGAGGCCTACAAAATCTGAGGCTTTCAGAGTACCAGCCTCCCTCTCATTGACGTCGGCCCACTTGATAGTGGCTTTGATACATATTTTAAGGTATTCAAAGACGAAGCTCATAAACTCGTCAGAGGACTTGAAGTCAGAGATTATCTTCTTAGAGGCATCATCGAGGGCTGCCCTAACAGCTGAGTGGACCTTCTGCTGCAGGACATCATCCTTAGCCTTCAGAGCTGCAGCATGATCCTTACCAAGATGGGAGATGTCCTTCTCCAGCCCCCTCACCTTCTTCTCAGAATCCTTCAGCTCAGACTTGAGGCACTCAATGTCTGCGTTCAAAGTGTTCTGGACCTTATCGGCCTCTTGGCCCTTTTGGATGAGGGGAAATTTCCTCAGAGTCCAGTTGGATAAGTGGTGCATAGCTTCCAGGCCCTGCATATTTTGTGATCATGAATGAGTTGAAGAACAATCAGATGTTGCACTTGGGGTGAAGAACAATCAGAAAGATCAAGTCATACCTGAATGGATCGGTGAATGCCGAACTCAACCAGCAGACGGGTGTCCAGTGACCTGAAGAAGCGTTTGTCAACCTCGGTCATTGCAGAGCCGAAGGCATCTAAGGCCTGAAGACTGTGGCTGACTATGCTGTCAGTTATTTTTAACTGATCTAGACGAGCCGACAGGGCGTCAGCTGAAGAGATGGGGATGGCAGCATCAGTAGTCTTCTTCTTCGGCCTCTGATCCTCAGGGGCATGACCTTCTGGAGCCCTCTTCTTTGTGGCTGGGGGCTTAGAGGAAGAGGGAGCTGGGGGAGGAGCATTAAGGCCTGCTTTCTTGGCAAGTTTCGTCAAGCTGGGTGCAGTCATCTCCCAAAGCTCGTCTGAAATATCCTGAAATCGCTCTGCAAAAAATTAGTAGATGTGAGTTAGATAATCAGACATGAATAAAGTCAGAGGTAAAACTTAAAAACAAAAATGCTTACCAAGCTCGGCAAGGGGACTTCCACCTAGACCTGTACCAGAGAGGTAGTGGGGAGTCATCAAGTGCTCGAACCTGACGAACAGACCATGTACCCCCTGATCTTGAAGGGCCTTCACCTTCTGAAGGTTCGATGGGCTCAGGCCAGGGTCAGCCCTCACAAACATTGTGACTTTACCCCACCTCAGGGGCATTCTCGGCTCTAGAATAGATGAGGGAACACATGGGCCAAATTCCCTTGGCCCGGAAGCAAAGAAATATCGAGGCTTCCAATTATGGTTGGAAGTCTGAGTTACTTGAAGCATTTTCTTCTCAGGCTTTCGAGCTACAAAATGGTAGTAGCTCGGATGATTTTTTGCCGAGGAAGGGACATAGAAACCTACGAAGACCTGAACTGGAAGGTCTAATTGGTGGACAGCCTTCCATAAGACTATGGCCCCTATTATGACTCTCCATGCATTAGGGGATAGTTGAGAGGGGGCCAAATTGATATAAGAAAGGATGGATTTGATAATGGGGTGAATGGGTATACGAAACCCCAACTTGAACATCTGCCCGTACAGGCAGATCTCGCCGTCTCGGCCATGATAAGCCCTCTCCTCCCTCAGAGGTCTCCTAAGATTTATTGAGGGACTGATAGAATAAAGATATCTGAAGTAGAGAAGGTCTACCTCAGTAATAGTACTCTCGATCTCGGCCGCCTCAGAGATGTCGACATCGCTCTCAACCTCATCATCATCATCCAACTCAACGTCGGCTGGAGCAGATGTTGATGGATTACTCGGGAACCTCTGAGCGAACTCTGCCCCAGTGACGGACGACAGAGGGATGGCGTCAAGTATGGGTGGTATAGCCACACTCGGCTCAATAATTTCAACCTCTGAGGAAGAGGCTGAGGTGCTTGAGCTATTATGGGATGAGGCTCGGCTGGAGACCTCGGCCTGATCAGGCCGAGGTGTGAAGTCCATGGACTCCTGAAAGGAATCCACAGACATGGGGTCTGAGGTAGAAGATTCAGACTCAGACATCGGTATGGGATCAGCAGGAACCTCTGTCTGATAGAAAAACTCTAGGGGGTCAGGATATATCACCTTCAGAGGTGGTGGAAATATGGGTCTAATGGGAAACTCTTGTGACCTACGAGCCTCCTCCTGTGCTCTTTCTATTTGTCTAATCTTTTTTAAAGTCTTTTCTCTAAGGGAGGGGAACTCCTCAAGAAGCTGATATAAGGGTCTGAGCATCAGGGGATGACACTACACTTAGGAGACTTCCTAAAACTACAAACAAGATTGGCTAGTGAAGTAAAGAAGTAAAAGATCAAACTACCTAAATGTGGCAAGAATTGTTCGCCTGAAATAATGGTGGCCTCGCCGAAAAACTCAGAAACTCGTCGGAAAATGCGAAAATAAGGAGACTTGCAGGAAAAATGAAGGAAACAGTATGGCAAAGGTTACCTGAGGATGAAATAGTAAGGAGGAGACGAGAAGACGCGAGAAAACCACCTTCCAAAAGCCTCAGCAAGGATCTTTCTAGAGAGAGAAAGCTGCAGGAACGAGTTGGCTGGAAACGAGACAAGTGAAGAAGAAAGAAGGGAAATAGGGTTCAAAACCCTTAAATACGCAGGCGCAATTCCCAAGGCCCATCATTGCCTTGGGATCCCCAAAGGGTGGCTATCAGCACACACCCACCAAGCAAGCATACTTCAGCATTGGACAAGTGTCAAACAAGTATTGGCTCGTAATAGACAGGCCTCGGAGGTGTGATAATCCCCTAGACACCTGCTCCCACATATGACTAAGGCCTGGGGGGTGATTGATATGCCCCAAGTGTGACCTCAGCCCAGAGACACCAACCTCAGCCGAGATCATGGCCGACGTTGGACAAGCCTGGGGCGTGCGGCACCAGTACTCGGCCATAGCAAGGTCGGCCCAGGCCGACACTGCCACCAACCACTCCAAAGGGCGTCACAAGGATCAACAACATTCTCGTATACCTTGGAATGGCAACCTCGGCCATGCATAGGCCGAGCTCGCAGGAAGCCACCAGCAACCTTATCAAGACATTAGTCGATACTCCACACTCCAGCTAACCTCATCTCAGGCCGACCTTGTCCATTGTCTCGGCTGGGATTAGGCCGAGACCTCCATGGAATACACGGACTGAGAGAGTACCTAGACTTACCAACCTCGGCCTCTCCCAGGCTGAGGTCATACACCAGGCGCGATAGCCGAGCATCTGCTGACATTTGGATAAGGGCACGTGGACACATATCAGTTATAACAAGATTATTCCCCACACGTGGGGAGAATATTGCATCATCATTCTCTACATGAGACAGTGACAGATGGCGTTCCCATATTGGTGAGGCAAACACACACATACTCATTGCATGCATGGGGGGTACACCCCTTAAGTACTATATATAAAGGTCATCCTCTACCTTGCAAAATGCCACCCAGATATTCAACCCTAGCTGAAACTCTGTCTAGATACATAGTAGAGAGAGAAAGATCGAGAGATAGTATCCATGGCCATTAGTGCGTTATTGCAGTGAGGTTATTCACACACACACACACACAGTGTACATAGGCCAATTTAGGCTGAGCCACTTATATCCTGGTGCTCTCTCCTCTTCTCCTCATCTCATTCTCTTACCTTTTACATAACTATGCTGCCATTGTTATTCTTAGATTGAGCTTAAAAACACCTTATCTGGTGGTGCTAATTCCAGCATCATCATTAACTGCCTTGAATGACTTTTTAGGATCCATTTTCTTGGCTCCTTTATTCTTTCTATTTTTCTTCCATCATACCTTTTTATTTGCCCCCTCCTTATCCCCGTTCTTGGGCTACTTTTGTCTCTCTCTATCATGGCCAACTTTGTTAATCGTATCTTCAACCTTGGCATATTATTCGATCATAGCCATTAGGTCGTCGATCATGATGACCTATCGCTTGGTAAGGGACTGGTAGAGCATTGAACCGCTTAATATGCCAATTTTAAAGGATGCCACTGTGACTTTATCGGTATAGTCCTCCATATTGATACCAAAAAATTATCCATCTATGTGAACCAATTAGAACTGGACACTTATCTCCTGACGTGGCAACAGTCTTAGCCAACAACCATTTAATCGGTCAAGAAGATAGTTGCTCGGTAGGCAGGTCGACCAAAATGAAGAATGAAGATCATCAAAATAGATAAATAGTCACCACTTGGGAAATAATCAAGGGTCCTTCCACACATGGTCAAGACTATCAACCATCACATTCATTATATACGAGTGTAAATAATTGAATGTATAAAGGCATTCTAACCCTTGATCTTTGGGTCACTATAAATACATTGTATTCCTTTCATAAAAGGCAAGATATAATGGATTTTAGGTTATTCTTCTTGTAGCAAGAGTACCTAGCTTTCTGTAATCACTCAAATCAATACAGTAACATTGGACGCAGGCTTTTCTTCATAGCCGAATCACTCTAAAAACTCCTTATCTTTCGTGTGTTTATTTCATCGCATATTATATTTTATCTGTGATTTGAAAATTGGATATATTCCATTTTTGACATCAAGAGATTGGCACCGTCTATGGGAACGTGTGTCTATTACCGTTCTCTATCTTGTACATCTTTATTCAAGGAAAATAAATGACCTTGAGAGTAGCACCAAAAATAAAGGCAATACTACCATCCCATTTGCCCCGCCTGCAGCAGTTGACTTAAATGGAATTCTTGCCAGTATTGCTAGAGGTCAATATGCTATGAAAAAAACCATAAGACATTTCGCTCAATCATTAGAAGCTATGTCTCCAACTCCTTTCAGGCAAAATACGAATCCATATTTAAGGAGAGAAATGCAACCTCCATCACCTAGGCATAGCCGACATAGATATTCCAAGTCTTCACGCGATAGGTCTTACTATCCGGGAGTAAGCTCATCACTGAGATCCACATAATTCTATGACGGCCATTCCCTTTCTACTGGAAGGCCAAACGTCTCGATAAGATTGAGCAGAGCTTCGCATTTTGACTTTTTGGGACCCCGAGCAAATAGGAATCGCCACAAGGAGTTATCTAGAACCAATGAACACCCAGATAAATTCCATAAAGGATTAATTAGATCCAGATCAAGTGTCCGATGAACTGTGCATGCCAAGTAGACTTCTCAGTAAGAGAGCTCAGAGCAAACACATGGTCGAGACGGTCGAGCTAATGCAGGAAATACTTCATGGAAAGGATTGATCCAACGATTAGAAGATCGGTTGGGAGAAATGGCCAAGGCAAGGAACCCATTGCAGCCAAATTTTGTCAAAGGGCCTATCTTAATCCATACTATTATTGATTTCCCAACTCCGTCCATGTTTAAAACCCCGGTGGTTACCCCCCAATATGATGGTAAAAGTGAGCCAGTTTTACACATTGAGCAGTATTAGGCTGTAGCTGACCTATATTCTATTCCAGATGAAATGAGATGTAGAGCTTTTTCAAGCACTATTATTGGTTCAGACCAAATATGGTACAATAACATGCCCCGGGGATAAATTGCCAACTTCAATTAACTTGTCGAGCTGTTTATTAGTAACTTCTATTTTGGAGCCAAACCAGTTAAGAGAGTAACCCACCTCTTATGTGTCATGCAGCGAACAAGAGAAACCACCAGAAAATACATCACTCGTTTTAACAACGAGAAACTAAAAGTGGTTGATTATAAAGAGAAAATAACCATCACCACTTTAATGTGTGGATTACTTCCAGAGAAGATATACTACTCTTTATCAAAATATCCTTCCATAACCATGGCTGAGCTCATGGCCAAGGTAGAAAAAATCATGAATGTCGAGGAAGTAGTGGATGCAAAGCAAAGTTCTTCCAATAAGCCGGTAAAGAAGGAGAAGAAAGATGATAAGCCCCAAAAGTATGAAGCATATACTCCATTGACGGTCAGTATTCTCCATATTCTAGAGGAAATTAAGCACAATAAATATTTAAAGTGGCACGAGAAGCTGAGGGCACACCCAACAAGAGGGATAAGTCCAAATATTGTGAATTCCACAAGGATCATGGACACACGACCGCTAATTATATTGCGTTAAAGAACAAAATTGAATCCCTCATTCACTGAGGAAAGCTGAACAAATTTATTAATCGACATCAAAGTAGAGAAATAAGAAGAAGGTTAAATTCTCCTTGTAAACCTAGAGATGACAGGAAGTGAAGCCATAAATATGGTTATGAATACGATCCTGACTTGCCAAAGAAACTAAAGAAACCCAAAATTGAGGTTACCATGATAAGTTTCCGTTAATTTGATTGTTATGTCATTATAAGGGGAGATGAAGGAGGAGGAGATCAAACTACAAAAAGGAAAGCCTACCTGGATGAAGCACAAGCCTGCTCCTATATACAAATAATAAATTTGAACGATGATGATCGGCCCAGGAAAGTAAACAAAGACAAACTAGTCATCGGATTTTCCAAAAATGATCTTTTTAGAGTACTGTATCCTGATAATGACCCACTGGTTGTTAAGTTTAGAATCTGGGATGCCATCATCGCCAAGATCTTGATAGACAAGGGAAGTTCAACCAATATTATGTTTTATACTTATTTTCAAAGTTTGAGTTTAATGCTTTGCAATTTGGAACAATATTACAGACCTTTGATTGTCTTTTCAGGCAAAAAAGTTTATCCCCTAGGAACAGTCAAGTTGGAATTGTTGTTCGACACTTGGGCAACAAGTCGCACCGAAAAGATACATTTATTTATTTTTAACAAAAATGTCCAGTCTGCTTATAATGTGATCTTCGGCAGGGTAGGACTAAAGAAATTTGAAGTTGTACCATCCATAGTCCATCAATGTTTAAAGTTCCCTACTCAGTTTGGGGTTGGTGTCGTGAAAGGTGATCAAAAGGTAGCTAGATAATGCTATTACTCCTTAGCCAAGAAGGACGACTTACCAATTTGACACTCTAGAGCCTAATAGCGAATCAAAAGATGATACATTAGATCCCCGAGATGGGGCAGAGCTAGTCAAAGTGCAGATAGTAGAAGCTACTAAAAGCATGATTTTGGATGATGAAAGATAGGAAAGGACCACCAAAATTGGCTCCACATTGGCCCCACACCTCCGACAAGAACTTATTGCCTTACTAAGGTAGAGAAAGAACGTATTCGATTGGAGTCACGAGGATATGCCTGGGATTGATCCCAATTTCCTCTGTCATGAGCTCAATATTAATAAAGATGCCAAGCCGGTCAAACAGAGGCACAAGGTGTTCAGTCCTGAGAAAAACCAAGACATACATGTTGAAGTGGAAAAATTACAAAAAGGCCCAATTGATTGAGGATGTCAAATATCCAGCATGGTTGGCAAATGTCGTGATAGTTAAAAAGAAAAATGATAAGTGGCGAATGTGAGTAGATTTTACTGATATTAATAAATCTTACCTAAAGGAGCATTTTCCTTTGCCGAGAATTGACCAGTTGGTGGATGCCACATCAGGACATGAGTTTTTGAGTTTCATGAATGAATTTTTTGGGTATAACCAGATAAAAAAGAAACTAGAGGATAGAGAAATAACTTCTTTCATTACCAGCCGAGGTACTTATTGCTACAATGTAATGTCCTTTGGGCTTAGAAATGCTGGAGCAACGTACCATAGTAGTGTACACTGATCTACCTCTTCGGCAAGCACTTCAGAAACCCAAAAATTCAAGCAGGTTGATGTATTGGGAAGTAGATCTGGGAGATTACGACATCATTTATGGGCCAAGGTCATCATTAAAAGGTCAAGCATTGGCGGATTTCATTACAAAATTAATATATCCAGAGGTTTCCGACCAATCAAACTTGTCTGTCGAGAAGACTTCTTCTAAAGAGAGCTCAGCTCAAAAGCAAGGCAATTTCATATTCGACCAACCGAGATCATCCATCTCTCAAAAGATGGCGGAGAAGTATGCAGGAGAAAGTAATAAGATATTTCGACACGGAGTTCTGCGTGCAAAAAGCTTTAGTAGTGATATTACATTGTGGAACTTATATGTGGATAGATCTTCATGTGCAACAGGTAGTGGAACAGGTATCAAACTTAATACTCTTGAGAATATTGATGTTGAATATTCCCTTAAGTTTCAATTCAAGGCATCAAATAATGAAGCTAAGAATGAGGCTTTGATAGCCGAACTGGAATCAGCCCATTCATTAGGCACTGAGCAAGTGATGGCCCACAGTGATTCCCAGTTGGTCGTCAACCAAGTGATTCATGTGTATGGGGTTAAGGGATATTTGATGAGTAGATACTTGGTCAAGGCAATAAAAATCATTTCCAAATTTCTAGGCGTATAAATGAATAGGATACCAAGGATAGCTAAGCCTAAGCTGATGCACTTGCTCGGCTAGCTTCAGCAATAAGAATAAAACTCAGGAGAAGCATTCCAATTGAGATCTTGGCAAACAGGAGCATAGATGAGGATCCAATGATCGGATTCATTACTGTAGATTTGGGACCTTCCTGGATGGATCTGATCAGAGCTTACATTAAATAAGGAACCATACTAACTGATCCAAAAGAAGTAAAAAAACTCCGGTACAAAGCAACCAAATATGTGTTGGATAAAGGATTCTTATACAAAAGGGGATATACTGCTTCCTTATTACGACGTGTCCATTCGTTGGAAGTCGATGATTTGATCAAAGAGGTGCATTAAGGTTTTTATGGATCTCATTCAGCTGGTCGGTCATTTCTCTAAGGAATCAACACACAGGGATATTACTGGACAACTATGAGGGAAGATTATAGGGCCTTCGTAAGAAAATTTGATAAGTGCCAGATGTTTGCCGTCATTCACAAGGCACCTAGCGCTGCTTTAGCACCGATTACTTCTCCTTGGCCATTCACTATTTGGGGAGTTAACTTAGTCGATCCACTGCTGACCACCAAAAGCAGGTTCAAGTACCTAGTAGTAGATGTTAATTATTTTACAAAATGGGTGGAAGCAGAGCCATAAATAAATATGCCTTACGAGAAGGTATATTAATTCATCTGGAAGAACATCATATGTAGGTATGGCATGCCTTATGCCTTCGTTACTGACCATGGAACCCAGTTCCATAATGATGAATTTTAAGCATACTGTGTTCAATACAAGATCCAAAAACTCCACTCTGCACCAAGGCATCCACAAAGCAATGGTCAGACAGAAGTGACAAATGAAACCTTGCTTAATGGACTGAAGAAGAGACTTGATGCTGCTAAGGGTAACTGGATTAATTAATTGTACTATGTTGTTTAGGCTTATAGAACAACGCCAAGAACTGCAACTTGAGAAACACCTTATATGCTTGCATTTGGGGTAGAATCCATGGTACCAGCCGAGATAGGCCTACCAACTCATAGAGTGATGAACTTTGATTATCCTAAGACTGACTTGATGAGAAGATTATACTTGGACATGGTGGAAGAAGTCCGAGAAGATATCGCCCTTAAAAAGGTTTCATATCAACAAAGGACTGCTCGCTTTTACAATAAAGGGTCAAGCCAACCAACTTAAAATAAGGTGACTACGTCCTCAAGAAATCCATCTAGAAGGGAAACAAACTTGAAGCCAATTGGAATGGGCCATATCATTTTTTAGCAGTAATCCTACCAGGGATTTCTCGGTTAAAACATTCGATGGAGAAGAATTCAAGAACCATTGGAATGCTGAGCACATCCATAAATATTATCAGTGAATAAAGGCATTAGCAGCAAAACTTTATTTCATGTTTAATAAAAATATCTTGATTTTAGTTTCTCAATTTTTTTAGAATACGACGATATACACCCCTTAGAAACAGCAAGAAAAATGTCTCTTGGTCTTCAGCCCTTACCGATCAACATCACGTATGTAATCAAGTCAAACTTAACAAATTCGAGATGCACTAACATCTTAATACAAAGTCATGTCTCGCCCGACCAAGTTATTACTTCATGTATGACTTCGTATTAACAAGTCACGAACAAGAAATCTTGCCCAACCAAGTGAAACAAAAGAATATACACATATATTCCTAACACACTAGGTCGCCACTAATAGCTTACTTCATATATGACTTCGTCTTTGACAGGTCAAGAACAAGAAGTCTGTAAAACTTGGTATACAACTCAAACAGTTAAAGACAAGTTTTACCCAACTAAGTTAAATGTGAAAAGACATGTATACATTCCTAAATACGGGAATACACACATATATTCCTCATACACTTGATCGCCATTGATAACTGATGCTAAACTTGGATCAACAAAACTATTCGTAGTTTCATCTAAGTGCATAGTAGAATCTATGACCCTACAATCACAGTTTAATAATTCATTATTAAATGATAACTTATTCGACTAATAGATTAACTAATCACAAGTTGACAACAAAAAAATAAATATATTTTTATACAAATACTAACGGTATTACATTTAAGATCAACTAAGTACAAAACACAGGAAAATTAGTCAGCTGGACGTTTCTCTTGTGCTTTGGTCATTTCAGAAGAGGTTTGTAACATACACTCTTGTTGCACTCTCTCCTTCCTAGCAGGACGGTCATCCAGGGTATAAGGGGAATTTATGTAGTTAAAATCCCTCATCATTTGCCTATTATCACTACTTGGCCTGTAAATCAGATGATGATGGTAAACTATTTCGTGAACCTCGTGAAGACCATAATCTCCTAGATATTTGGTGATTAAACATTATGGAATGTCATCAGGAGGAATCCAAGATATGTCTAACTTAAATGGAGGTTTGTCATAATCCAGAAAACCGGGTTCATTCCAATACCATAACTCATCATATTTCTGTATGGTAATCAAGTTGGTCCATCCCCATCTATACCTTCACTATAACTCTGTGCGAGATGATTATGTACATGGCTAAGGGCCTCATGATAACCTTTCATCCAAACCGCCCTGGGTTGCTTGTGAAAGTGAAAAGTTAACCTCTCAATTTGATGTTGGAGTTTCTTTAGGACATCACTTTTTACTTTCAACTGGATGGATTAATCGACCAAAGCTTTGTCCTTAGCTTCCAGCTGGGTAGATAAGTTAGAAATGGCTTGACTCTTGCTTTTAATTAGGATGCCTGGTAGCCTAGTGTCTTTCTAGTTCTTTCCTTATTCACAGTTGGTCGCATATCCCTCCGTTGCTTAGAAGTTTGCCTAGGTTTGGTTTTCTCCAGTGCTTCAAGTTCTTCCACCAGCCTGGTATTCTCAATTTTACAGAAAGAAGCATCTTCATCAGCACCACTGGTGGAAGATTTCTTTACACTATCCCGAGCTTCATCAACTTCTCGGTTCAGTAAGAACTCTTTCCTTCTATACATGGAGGCATATTCTTCAAGTTTCTTGTCAAAACTAGCATCCTCATTTGACTGTTTATACATGACTTGATAGTCTACATGGAACGAAGCTAAAGAAAATTTGTGGTCTTCTTACAAATATTCAATCATCTCATAATATGCAACATTATTTTCTACTGCCCTATCCAGCAAGCAAAAAATATGAATGTATGAATCCTTAACTTTGTCGAACACATCAGGACTAAGTAATTCGACTAAGTCTTCTTCAGATAAAGGAACATGAACAACTTTCAGAAGGTTCCTACTCCGCCTGAGTAGGTCGAATTTAGTAGAAATTATAGCCTTTTTCCTAGCATCATACTGAAAATTACAAATGTAAGAAGACAAAGATGATTGCTGAGCCAATACAATACAGGGTGTGTGACTTCAGGAAAATAATACAACCAAGCAAAAAAAATAAGTATGGTAAATTCAACACATGTAGTCAAAAGGAAATGTTTTCATTAATAAACGAAGCGGTGTTATAGAATAACGATCCTATTACAAGGTAGAAGAAAAAAAGGAAAAATAAAGGATTTAAACCTTCTCCTTATCCTGAACATTAATTTTGAAAGGCAGTTTGGCAGACGGGATGACTTCACTAATTGGATTTAAGGCAGACTCAACGGGTGAATGGAAGATTCTCCCGATCCTTATTAATTATCAAAATCTTCCTCCAAGTTTGGAGGAGTGCTTGGATCATGCCTCTGGAACAAATCGGAGTCTTCAGCAGTGCAGAGTTCCTTGAGTGCCTTTGACCAGCCATCCTTGAATGAGTTCTTTCTGACATACTCAATCTCTGCAGAGGCAGCCAAGAACACTTTGTCCCAGCCTTTGTTAAAGGAATCTTCCTTTATTTTCTTATTTTTGGCCTTCTTTGCAACCAAGTCAGCAGTCAGATCTACTATCTTCTCCTCGACAGACTTAAGAAGAGTTTTATTTTCCACTAATTTATCTTTGACCACCTTGGCCCTATCCTCAGCGGCTGTTAGACTAGTCTCGACAATATTAAATTTCTTCTCAGGAGTAGTGGCCGTATCATTGGCGTTCTGTAATTCTTCTTCCCAAGACTTCTTCTTAGACTCTAATGCTTGTCTTGAAGTCTCTAAAGATTGCCTTAAACCTTCAAAGGCCTCTTCCAAATCTCCTCCAGAAGAACTCAGTTGATCGTCCTTCTCCATTATCTGGTTGAAGTTCACCAAAAATTGCACAAAGGAAAAATATCAGATTAAAAGAAGAGAAATAATATAGTAAGGACAAGTAATAAAGGGCAAAGAGTTACCGAAGATAAACTTTGGCAAGCATTTTCTGCCAACTTTAATCGTGGAAAGGAAGCAACAGTTTCCCTATCAGTAGGGCGAGTACCAACTCTTATCAATTTCCTAGATAGACTAGGATTAATAGGTCCATAGAATGACCCAGCAGTAGCCATATCAGCTTGAATTTTCTCGACTAATTCTTGGTCGACAGTGTTCTTCTCAGCTTGTTTCTCAGAAAGAGATTTTCTTATCTTCGCAGTAGTGATGACCTAAGGTTCTTTTTCAAAAATTTTAGATGTCTTCTCTGTCACAGTAAACTTCTTGGCATCAGCAGCCTGGGCAGTTTTTACTGTAGCTCTCTTGGCAATAGGAGACAAAGCTCTAGTCATCAAATCATGGATTTTCCTCTTGTCCATACTTTCTACCAGTGAAGTAGGGATGGATAAAATGTCCAATGATTCAAAAGAAGAATAAGTACCTAAATCCTTCTCAATAACGGTAGACTCCTCAGCCGAAGAAGTTAGAATTGGTTCCTCTTCTAGATTAATGGGGGTTAAAGCTACTACAGTGGTTAGATTTGTAACAAAATAAGTAATCGAGCTTCTATATTGCAGTAAGTAAGAGGCTTCCCTAGGGTGCTCCTCGCCAATTCTTTGATGGATACTCCACATAAACTTCAGCTCTTGAATATTGACGTCTTCTTTTTTAGGACACTTGTTCTTTCTCTCAATTGTACAAAACAGGAGTAAATACATTATCAAACAGTTGGTCTGTAAGAAAGAAAAATATAGTAATCAAGATCAGTAACCTATGCCATGTCCTACTTAAGGGCACCTGGGCCCATTATACACTTCTCCTCTTTGAAGAGGAACATGTTGTCAATTCTTTGCTATTACCCCATAATCAAAATAATCTTTATTAGAATCTGGTAAATTGACTACTAAGGCTCTATTGACAAACCTAGTTTTCAAGTAATAGGTATTGTCACTAGTAACTATTTATAGCAAAACAACATCTCAGGGATACCAATGTGGGTTTTGTCTATTTGGTTAAGCCTATGAATCCCATTCACTATTCTCCATGTATATGGGGATACTCTACCAGGGACGACGTCAAAATATTGATAGAATTTTAGAAAGAAATGATTGGGGGGAAAAGTGATACCACACTCAATTATGAATAATGAGGGAATCTAGTGACCCTCTAGTAGTGATAAAACCTCCATTGGTGGTATAGGCATTTCTAAATCTACCTAATCAGGGATGTTTATTTCCCACCTAAATTCATTTAAAGAGTCCCCATGAATAATGTACACTATGATTACAGCAATGAAAGAAATAAAAAAGAAAGGGAAGAAGGCAAAAGAAAGATAAAAGACGAAAAACTTGGAAAAGAAAGAGAGTTCAAAATCTTGAAAAGTTATGGTGCAAAGAACCAGGAAAACTCTCGTCTCTTATAGCTGACCTAGAAAATAGTACCTTCTAGCATACTTGCAGAGTGTTTCATCGGGCTTTTTCTTCATTGGCATAAGTGAGCCCATTCTCTTGGGGTGAGTTCTACTAGTAATGAATTTGGCTGTGAATGATTCATATAGTTTCTTAAAGGAATCTATCGATCAGAGAGGCAACTTTTTAAACCACTTTTGGGCAGTGTCTCCAAAATTGGAGGGGAAAACATCAATCCTTTTTTATTGTTCCACAAAGTCATCGCCTAACGATTTTTCTTGACGTGATTAGTGGGATCACTTTTCCCTTCATAAATCTTGAATCTTGAGGTAGAGAACTTCTTGATAGGCTAAAACTCTTCTATAGATCATCTAAATGGTGACCTCATCTAGCATATGAGTGCTCTTTCAGCGATCTCTTAGGTAGTACGATCCCCTTGATGGGTTGAGTGTCTCTCTACCTCCATTCTAATGAAATCACAGAGCTCCCTATCTCCTCGTTGGTCGTCTCGGTGTGGTCACCCTTTAGGGTACCTTCGGTGAGGAAAATATTCCTTATATCACTGGGTACTTCTTCCTTGGATGCGAGCTCTTTATGCCTGAGGGCTAGGAGTTCGCGATCAGCAACCATGCTTGGACTCTCTCTGTGGTCTTCCTTTTCCATCTCTTCTACGCATTGCCGAAGTGAGGCATTTTTCTCTTATTGGAGCCTATTGCCAACCCTTTTCATTCCGGAGGCGCTTCTCGTAGTTGTCAATGAGACTTGAGATCTGATTGGATCGCTCAATCTCTTTACTGTTCACCGTCATATTCTCCTGATTATAGTAATGAGAATTTAAGGATTGGTAATACTCACCAATCTCAGATCTAACCCTCTAAGAGGGAGGGGTTAGCTGATGACCCTCATGATCGTCATAATCTTCCTGGTCGAGGGGATAATCCTCTTAATATCCATAGATGTGCTATTGATGAGCCATCTCGGTCATTGGCCTTTATATGATCTGGTTTGGGTGAGTGAGACATCTAAAAGATTTAGCTAGTGGCAAAGAACTCAGGTCGTTTCCCATAGATGATGCCAATTATAGGTGGTAATTTACTACAATGATTGTATTCAATGGACACCAAGCTAAATAAGGAAAAACACTCAAGAGGGAGGATCCAAAAGCACACAACATAGGAATATACGTTGTTTGGTAATGTACCTACATCCACAGGGTTTGGGTTTTCTCTTCTGTTAATTTAGAGAATAGGTTGGTAGAGTTGTAGTGTTGTTCGAAATTACGATTTCACATGTCCATCTCCGAGATGGGAAGGTTTACATTTATAGAGGAACTTAAGAGAGTCCTAAGATCTATTAACATCTATCCCTAGAATTTTGGACCTATCTCTTATTGTTTAAGCCATCCCAAGGGATAGGTATGTGAAAGTCTTGTGTGATATAGATTCTCGATTAACTTGATACACAAGGAACTTTTGGGTCCGTACATGACACGTGTAAGTCAAGTGTTTTCATAAATCTGGTCCTAACAGTATATATATATATATATATATATATATATATATATATATATATATATATATATATGTGTGTGTGTGTGTGTGTGTGTGTGTGTGTGTGTATGCAAATGTAGTTGTAGTTGTAGTTGTTGAATACATGTGTTTGTTTATTGTAGTATATTTGTATTTACATGTATGGCTTTGACATTGTTAGAAAACAATTTGTGCAAAATCTAGGTTTGAACAATTTGATTTTGATATTTGTTTGGGCTTGAATATATGTATTTTTTGCTATAAAATAAGTATATTTACATGTATATCTTGATATTGTTCGAAAATGACTTGTGAAACACCTAGGTTTGAAGGCTATATCAATTTGGCTTTGATATTTGTTTGGGATTGAATATACGTGTTTATTTGTTACAAATGTAATCATTTTGGTCCAAAAAATGATTTGTGGGTTTGTTTAAAAATGTCATCAAGAACACAATGAATGTTTTACCATATGTTCCAATTTAGTATGTATACACAACTTAGGGTTTCGATCTAGGTTTTGAAAATTGGATGTGAGTAGGTTATAAAATATAATTAAAACTAATTTGTTATGTATACGCGACTTAAGGTTTTAACCTAGGTTTTAAAAATGAGATTTTATTAGGTTATAATGTATACACGACATAGGATTTTAACCTAGGCTTTGAAAATTAGATTTGATTAAGTTATAAAGTATAATTAAAACCAATTTGGTATGTAGACGTGGCTTAAGGTTTCAACCCAGGTTTTTAAAATTGGATTCAATTAGACCATAAAGTATAATTAGAACCAATTTAGTATGTATACACAGCTTTGGGGTTCAACCTAGGTTTTGAAAATTGTATTTGATTAGGTTATAAAGTATAATTGAAACCAGTTAGGTATGTATACACATCTTAGGATTTCAACACGATAGTGTTTCAACATTGTTAGTGTTAACTAATGATTCAACTACCCATGGGGATAAACCAATTTGTAGAAACACCCATTTTATTCACACATGGTAGGTAACAATTCCTTCAAGCTATTATGGGTATCCTCTATAAAAAAGAGTTTATGGGTGAGACTAATAGAATTGGGAATTGAGAACGTATGTGCTTGCGTTCAAATGAGCAAATTATATATTAAACCCTTTTAACCCAAACAAACCCTAAACATGCAACGGTATGTGATTGAATAAGATGATAATCTAAGCAAGAACATTCAGACATATGCAATTGAGGAAAAATCCCCCAAAGGGGAAAAACCATTTATTTTCATTATAATATTGTAGGCTATACAATTTCAGATTACAATGAAAATACAAGTGACTAAGAATTACCCTCAGGTATCGGATTCTGTAGTCGCGGCTGGAACTATCCCTTTCCAGTAGGGTTGGCGACTGGAAATATCCCTTTCCAGGAGGGCTGCAATGGAGAAGAGAACGGCTTCTCCACAAGGGTGTGAAAAGCAAGAATGCGTTCCTGGGTTGCAAAGTGATTCACAAAGGATTGGCAATTTGTGTGAATCAAATACCTAGAGTCTAGATGCTCAATAGGTGAAGACTTAAGGCTTTCTGTACTCTGAAAATCGTGTGTTTAAGTCTTAGAAAACCACTTCCCGTAGTGGGATTAAATAAGAAGTCTCGGGCCTAAAAAATCTGAACACGATCTGTTGAAGTTTATCCCAGGCGGACCGGTCCGGGTCTGAGGTGGATCGGTCCGATATACCGGATCGATTCTTTTATTCTGAGGCGGATCGGTCCGTTGATGATCGGATCGGTTCTCTTCTAGGCTTCATCAGTTCGCTTGCGGTCCGGGGTATACTGGCCTTCTGACAATCAAGCGGATCGATCCGGGTCTTTAGGCGGACCGGTCCGGTTAGCCGGATCGGTTATTTTAATATCAGCGGATCGGTCCGGCTGTCAGACTATGATTCCTCTTCTTCTTTTAATATTCGGATCCGTTGAATCTTGAATCATGAATTTCTTCAACGGTGTAACGGCGTGCGACATAATACATTGATAATGGACAAAAATGTCCTTACAAATCTCCCCTATATCTATGCCGGTACATTCATAAAAACAAACATCCTAATTATTAAACAACTAAAAAAGATGCCTATACAAATCTACCCTTCCATGAACCCAAAACTGGAAAGATACAATTGAATAAGACTACATCGTTTGCTCTTCAATTCTTCAGGAATCTCAACGCTTTTCTCATCAGGGTGTGCAATCCAATGATAATCCATGTAGTACCTACACACATGAGACAAAGCAAAATACCAAGTGACATATCGAGTTTGAAATGAAATAAACATGTATACCAATTTATGAGCAAACTCAAACTTTCAAAACTCCCCCATAATAAGATAATTCATTCTCCCACTTTTTATGATGTCCCCATAAGAGACAAATGAGAGAAATAAATCAAATAAGCAAGTGCGGGGTGTCACTAGGATAAAATCACACCATGAATGAACAAAGCAACCAAGTCGATGATAGCGTGAATGAAGTGGTGTGATAAAATTCGATAGGAAAATCAATGCATACAAACATGACATATGTGCACGATGAATATTGGATATTCCTAGCGAATGAACTCAAATGATTCCTTTGGTGTAAAATAATGACAATATAAGATATTGACTCAATCAAATCAACAAATCAAAGCTCAAAGTGATTTTCACACCAATAATGTCCAAAATGATTTTATGCTTTTTCAGGACTTTCAAGGAAGTGCAAACCCGTTTAAAGATTCTCCAACCAAACTCCCTCAGATATAATTTTGAATAGAGGCATTCTAAATTCTCAAACTTTGGAGAATTGATGGTGAAACTTAAGTGGCCCATATTTGGCATGAATTGATTTTTATTGCCTTTAAATTTTTCGGGCTCTTTTAACCTCTTTGGACCTCGGATATTAAAATTCCTCCATTTTAGGTCCTTTTTAACGGTGGCTTTTGCGCAAAGGATAGATGATTACCTTTCGCAGCCCCTCCCCATTATATAAAAACACACAGACTCACCAAAACGGTTTTTACATGCATTCCAATCTTGTCAAGTTTTATCGCATATTGTACATTGTATAGACAGAATTGAGATGGAAACACTCAAGCCAATATGAGATAGACAAGTGAAATAATCAAATATTGCCTTGCATGTGTGCAATAAAGGATATAGGAGTCAAACATGTAGGAAGATATCACTAATTACATCTCAAAGACTCCAACCAATGTAAAGCACATAAATGAAATGATGTAGCCTCTCAAATCTCAATCAAACAGTCACATGGATAAGTGAAATGAAGTTGTGACTTGGCTACCTTAAATGCTCATCCATAAAAGAAGCAAAAACAGAAATCTTTTTGGATTTTTCAAAAATTTATCAAAATAAAATCTTTTTGTGCTTTTCTTAAAATTTTTCTCAAAGGAAAACCTTTTTGTATTTTTTCAAAAGCAATATAAATAGCAAAAAGAATAAATAAAAGTTGTACAACTAAGCAATGGTACATATAAAACAGACTAGCAATAGTAAGCATATGATATGAACATGAGAAAGCATCATATTCTAGACATAGACCAACCTCTCAGTCAACTGTGCAAATCCCCAAAGACTTCCTAAGACTCTCAAATCTAAGGGCATCTAAAGGTTTCGTGAAAATGTCTGCTAACTTACGGTCGGTAGTAACAAAACTCAGGGATACAGTGTTCTCCTCAACTAACTGACGAATAAAGTGCTCACGTATCCTGATGTGTTTTGTGCGCGAATGCTGGACGGGATTACGGGATATGTGTATCGCGCTCGTGTTATCACAAGAAATGATCATGGTGTCTTGTGAAATCCCATAATCCTCCAACATTTGCTTCATCCACAAGAGTTGTGTACAACAACTCCCGGAGGCTATGTACTCAGCCTCTGCAGTGGACAAAGAGATGGTATTTTGCTTCTTGCTCAGCCAGGAGACAAGAGCAGAACCAAAATAGAAACACCCACCAGAAGTGCTCCTACAACCATCTACATCCCCAGCCCAATCGGCATCCGAATAGGCAGACAAACGGTCATCGGTATCAAAGGAATACCAAATACCGTATGATAGAGTCCCACTCACGTATTTAATAATACGTTTTAGAGCAAGTAAATGTGACTCTTTCGGGGACGCCTGATATCGCGCACAAACTCCAACACTAAAGGCGATGCCGAGATGACCAGCAGTCAAGTAGAGAAGACTACCTATCATACTACGATATAATGTTTTCTCTACGTCCTTGCCTGAAGTGTCCTTACTAAGCTTGGTAGTGGTACTCATAGGTGTACGTGCATGCTTATCGGAGTCTAAACTAAATTTCTTCACTAGGTCTCTAGCATACTTGGATTGGGAGATGAACATCCCATCCTCTAGCTGACGAACCTGGAGACCAAGGAAGAATGTAAGCTCACCAACCATGCTCATCTCAAACTCACTTTTCATTTCCTCCTCAAAGTGGTGAGCATGCTGGGAGCATGTGGATCCAAAGACTATGTCGTCCACATAGACCTGGGCAACTAAAATAGCACCGTCATCTCTCCTGACGAACAACGTCATATCTACTCCCCCTCTCTTAAAGCCACGAGCTAAGAGATAGGAAGTAAGCCTCTCGTACCAAGCACGGGGTGCTTGCTTCAAACCATATAAGGATTTCCTCAAATAGTAGACGTGCTCTAGGTGCTGAGGGTCTTCAAACCCTTTTGGTTGTTCCACATAAACCTCCTCCTGTAGAATGCCATTCAGAAAGGCACTCTTGACATCCATCTGGTATAACTTGAAGCGCAGATGACATCCGATGGCGAGCAGAAGACGGACAGACTCAAGCCTCGCAACAGGAGCAAATGTCTCCCTAAAGTCTATACCCTCTATCTGTGTGTAGCCTTGAGCGACCAACCTAGCCTTATTTCTAATAATGGTACCATTTTCATCCATTTTATTCTTAAAAATCCAACGGGTACCTATCACATTAGTCTCACTTGGTTGGGGGACAAGTTCTTAGACATTATTCTTTTTAAACTGAAGCAACTCATCCTGCATAGCAGATATCCAGTGTTCATCCTTGAGTGCTTCTTTATGATTCTTGGGCTCGACTTTGGATGTGTAGCAAAGATGGCTAACAACGTTCTCTAGCTGAGCACGAGTCTTGACCCCTAGAGTGGGATCGCTAACAATGGCATACGGGTCATGACTCTTGCGAACCCAAGCAGGTGTGTCCCCTAACACAGGAGTAGGGTCCACAGAGTGTGAGAGAGGAACAGGTAAATCACTGTCAGAACAATCCTCATCCTCACACTGAAGGTTAGGATCAATAACCGTCGAAGGTTCGTCATCTTGCACGGTGACGTTTATTGATTCCATAACCTTACAGCTCTTCAGGTTAAAAACCCGATACGCTCTGCTAGTTGATGAATATCCTAGAAATATTACCTCGTCGCTCCGGGAGTCGAACTTTCCTAATTGCTCTCTATCCCGTAGGATGTAGCATTTACTCCCCAAAACACGGAAATATGCCAGGTTGGGCTTCTTACCAGTCCACAACTCATAAGGAGTCTAAAGTGTGTGTGGACATAAATACACCCTATTCACCATGTGGCATGCAGTAGACACTGCCTCTGCCCAAAATCTCCTAGAAACTTTACGACCTAGAAGTATAGATCTAGCCATCTCTTGGATCGTTCTATTCTTTCTCTCAACAATCCCATTTTTCTGAGGAGTCCTCACAGCAGAAAACTCATGTTTGATTTCGAGGCTATCACAGTAAAGGTCTACCTTTGCTTCTGTGAATTCAGTGCCATTGTCACTACGCATCCTATTAATAGTGACACCGTGTTGATTTTGCAGGACACGGCACTTGGTCGTTAAAAAATCTACAGCATCGGATTTCTCTCTCAGAAAATCTACAATGGAGTATCTGGAGAAATAATCTACCATAACGAGGATGTACCTCTTACCACCTAGACTCTCAGTACGAGTGGGACCCATAAGATCCATGTGAATCAACTCAAGAACACGAGAAGTGGTAATGGAATTCAACTTCCTATGAGGACTATGAATTTGTTTTCCCAACTGACAGGGTCCACAAATGGTCGAAGTTGACTTTCCAAGAGATGGTAAGCCACGTACTAGGTCCTTTTTAGCTAAGCGATTTAGATCTCTAACGTTCACGTGACCTAGATGTTGATGCCACAGATCCATAGGAGTGATCTTGGCACTGTTGCAGACAAGTGAGGATGTGGGCTCAGTCCCATAGCAATTATACTCGGTTCTCACCCCTTGCACTAATAGTTTACCGGCTTGATTATAGACTTTACAAGTATCCTGGTCAAACTTTACTGCAAAGTCAGCGTTGCACAGCTGGCTAATGCTGAGGAGGTTTGCTTTCAAACCTTTGACGTACAAAACCTCTTCTAGCTTAGGAAATCCAAGTAACTCAACAGTACCTCGTCCTACAATTATAGACTTGCTCCCATCTCCAAAGGTGACTCTGCCATCCTGATAGTCCTCAAGAGTCATAAAAAATGAGGCATCACCTGTCATGTGTCTGGAGCACCCACTATCAAAATACCACTGTGAGGTATTATGTGCTTTGAGAGAAACATGAACAACAAAGGCCTTTTTATCTTTCTTAGGCACCCATACAGAGATGACCTTTTATTTTCCTTTGTTGTTGTTGGTTTTAGCTGGAATGTGAGAAGCATTCACTAACAGCAAAGACATCCGTCGGAATTGTTCCATTAAACTCTAGGACGTGGCAGCTAAGAACTCAACTCGCTCTCTCAGACTAGAAAACTCATCAGTATGACGTGGTGGAGCAATAATACGTCGTGTCCGACCACTGCTATAGCAAGACTCCCTAAGGTGGCCTTTTCTTTTGCAATAAGTACAAAAAAGCACAGTCAAAGGCGGACCTTGGTTTGCTTTTCTTGGTCGAACTCTTCTTCGAGGTTTTTGATGACGACCATAAGGAGTTGTAGTAAACTCAGGAACTGGTCCAGGTGCAATTTGGGACGTGGAGGCACCATCATATCCAATTCCTTATCGATCACCAAAACCTAAAGCGGGGCCGAGGAGCATCTTTACCATCTTTCCAGATCTGTCCTCGATTTGAACCTTGACTTCCCGTGCTTTCTCAAGATCATGAGTCAGCTAGTCAACAAGGGCTTCAAGTTTCTTTCGAGTCTCCACAGAGGAATGGAGCTGACTCGTAAGACTAGCCACTTGTTTAGTCAAATCCCCTCTCTCTTTCTCTAACACACTCTCTCTTTCTCTCAGGGCGGTGACGGTGGAAGACTCTCTTTCTCTCGCCTTTCTTAAATCTTCCTCTAAGCCGGTGATCTTAAGAACTAGCGCTTTGTTTCATTTTTTAGTTTTAAATGACTCAGAATATAACTCAGCTTAGGCGCATTGAATATCACTCTCGCTCTCACTTGAGTTATCCTCCCCCTCACTCTCATCGATCTCACTGTCGAGGTGTCCCTGTGAAGCAACATCTTCATCGTTGTGAAGAGAACTATGGGTGCTCACTTGACTGGCCATGAATGCGGTGAAGTTACACTCATGCGGTGACTCATCTCCTGAATCCACCGTCTCGACCTCACTGTAGTCACTAAGGGTAGCATTAAGGACAGCTTTCCATTTCTCTCTATTCAGACGATTGGCACACTCAAAGGCTCTATGACCCCTACCATCGCACTCAAAAAATCTCTCACTTTCTTTCTTAGGAGGATTTTTGGAGTCTTTTTCAATTTTCTTTTCAAACTTATTTTTCTCAAATTTCTTTTTATCTTTAAAATTGCCATTTTTCTTAAATTTGAGAATCCTCTTGAATTTTTTTGCAAAAAGAGCCAAATCATCTAGGTGAAAATCACACTCAGAATCTGACGTGTCAGTCTCTTTCTTTCTAGACGACTCTACCCTTTTTCTAGCCGACCCCTCACTCCTTCTCTCTTGGGCTTTAAGTGCAATTCCCTTATCTTTAGATTTAGCAGTTTTAGGGAACATATCAATTTCATAAGTTTGCAAATCTCCTACAAGTTCTTCCAATTTTAGCGTATTTAAATTACCCATAGAATTTAGCACAGTGACTTAAGGGATAAAACGCTTAGGCAAAGAACGAAGAATCTTTTTAACAACTCTAGCATTAGGAATATGTTCACCAAGATTAAAGCTAGTATTAACAATGTCAGAAAGTATAGCATAAAATTCATCAAAGCATTCAGATTCATGCATGGTGATGGTTTCAAATTGAGTTGTCAAATTTTTCAACTTAGATTCTTTCACATCATTAGTTCCTTCATGGGTGAGTTGTAAAACATCCCATGCCTCTTTTGACGTGGTGCACGTCATTATACGTCTGAACTCATCAGGTGTGACAGACCCAGAAATAGCACTTAGACCCTTAGAATTAAAAGATGACCATTTAAATTCTTCATCAGTCCAAGAAGTGTCAGGTTTCAAACTAATCACATTATCAACAGTCACGGAGGGAGGAGTCCACCCTCTTTCTACTAAAATCCAGACACGTTCATCAATGGCTTTTAAAGCCGACTTCATTTGGGCTTTCCAATAAGCATAATTTGTTCCGTCAAAAACAGGCATTTTATTATATAACTTCTCCATTTGAGCACGTACTTTTTTAAAAAATCAATTTTTTCAGAAAAATTGATATCTTAGAAAAAATTTTGCGGAAAATAGGAATACGCGATAGATTAGCGTAACCTGCTCTGATACTAATTTGAGAACGTATGTGCTTGCGTTCAAATGAGAAAATTATATATTAAACCCTTTTAACCCAAACAAACCCTAAACATGCAACATTATGTGATTGAATAAGATGATAATCTAAGCAAGAACATTCAAACACATGCAATTGAGGAAAAATCCCCCAAAGGGGCAAAACCATTTATTTTCATTATAATATTGTAGGCTATACAATTTCGGATTACAATGAAAATACAAGTGACTAAGAATTACCCTCAGGTATCGGATTCTGTAGTCGCGGCTGGAACTATCCCTTTCCAGTAGGGCTGGTGGCTGGAAATATCCCTTTCCAGGAGGGCTGCAATGGAGAAGAGAACGACTTCTCCATAAGGGTGTGAACAGCAAGAATGCGTTCCTGGGTTGCAAAGTGATTCACAAAGGATTGGCAATTTGTGTGAATCAAATACCTAGAGTCTAGATGCTCAATAGGTGAAGACTTAGGGCTTTCTGTACTCTGAAAATCGTGTGTTTAAGTCTTAGAAAACCACTTTTTGTAGTGGGATTAAATAAGAAGTCTCGGGCCTAAAAAATTTGAACACGATCTGTTGAAGTTTATCCCAGGCGGACTAGTCCGGGAGGCGGATCGGTCCGATATACCGGATCGGTTCTTTTATTCTGAGGCGGATCGGTCCGTTGATGATCGGATCGGTTCTCTTCCAGGCTTCATCGGTTGACTTGCGGTCCGGGGTATACTGGCCTTTTGACAATCAAGCGGATCGGTCCGGGTCTTTAGGCGGACCGGTCCGGTTAGCCGGATCGGTTCTTTTAATATCAGCGGATCAGTCCGGCTGTCAGACTATGATTCCTCTTCTTCTTTTGATATTCAGATCCGTTGAATCTTGAATCTTGAATTTCTTCAACGGTGTAACGGCGTGCGACATAATACATTGATAATGGACAAAAATGTCCTTACAGGATTGTGTATCGTAGAGGTGCTCAAGAGTTCATAAAATTCACAAAGAGGTGTCTCAATGATGAAGATTTATATTTTCCTTGCTCACATTGTAGAAATGGGAAAGTGCTTGAGTGAAAAATAATTGAATTACGTCTGCTTAGATGGGGTATGAAATATGATTAATGGGTGTGAATTTTTCACCGGGAAATACATTGCCCATTTGTCCCCAAATAACCTCCACTACAACCGTCAACTACGCCAGTAGTCTAAGGATTGGATGATCCTCGTAGAGCATAATTTATTAGATGATCAAATAGATGATGCTTACGGAGCTCATGTGGTGGAAGACAATGAGGATTCTGATAGAGAAGATAATAAATCTTAGGGTGGAGGTTATATTGCTCATGATGGTATTGGGATAAACCTTGATAATGACTACTAAAGTTTGAAAGTCAAATCCACCCAATAATTGTACCTTATTTACAATAAGGATCAAATAACTTTACATCCTATGATTGGTTTACATAGTTTGAAGAGCCATTTTGGTTTGTCTGATAACATCATGATTGAAATTCTAAATTGGGTGAAGGGTTTGCTCCCCCAAAGAAAATACTCTTCCAAGTTACTATCTGAGTATGAATAATAGTTTGAAAGGTATGGAAATGAAGTATAAATCAATTCATGATTGCAATTATTATTGCATAGTATATCAGAAGGAGTACACAAATCTTGAACATTGTTCGGTATGCATGGAACCTAGATATGTGCTAGAGCATGGTTATAATGATTAGAGAGGCTCACTTTCAAAAGTGCCTAAAAAATATTGAGATATTTCCCCGTTGGTACCAGGTTTAAGAGATTCTTCATAATACCATGGATAATGAATGCAATGACTTGACATGTTAGGGAAAAAGTATGGGATAATCTCATGTGTCATCCTATGGACTCAACCATTCGAAAAATCATAAATTTTAACTATTCAGATTTTGCTAATAAATAGTGTAACATTCGTTTAGCAATATAAACAGATGGGTTTAATGCATTTGGTAATATAAGAACCAATCAAAGTGTATGGTTAGTGGATTTAGCACCCCTAAATCCCCCGCATTCGTTGTGCATACGACTTGAATTATCGATGTTGTCGTTGTTGATACTTGGTCCAAAGTCACCAAGTGATGACATTGATGTCTACTTAGCACCATTGGTAGATAGCGAGTGTGAAATAATTTTACTCTAGAAAACATTTAGAGTTCACGTTAAAAGCTATGTTGATCTAGGCTATCCATGATTTCCTAGCTTATGGAACTTTATCAGGATGTAATGTTCACCATTACTTTGGGTGTCTCATTTCTGGAGAGGAAACTGGATCTCAACATCAGAAGTAAGTGGAAAAATTATGTATTATTCTTATAGGATATTCTTGCCTCCCGATCACAGGTTCAAATTTGAAAAAGATTATAATTTTTGCCCCGTGGGGTCGAACATAGGCTACCTCCGAGAAAACTTTCAGGTTAAAAAATTATAATAAGGTCTTCCAAATGTGAAGCTAATGTGCTGGGGAAAAATCCTAAATTTAAGAATGTCAGTCATAAAAAGACCCTATTAAGATTGAAGCCAAGAAAGGGAAGGCGTGGTAGGGTAACCTCGTGCGCTATGTATTAGGTATCATACATGCCGAGAAGAACATCATGAAACATATTATGAGCACGTGTATAGGTTGAAGTCATTTAAATGGTGGATAAAAGGTATGATGTGATTTTAAAATGTTGAAAATTAGGTCACAATTAAGGTTGAAAGAAGATAGTAGCAGGAGGAATATAATCCCCCTGGGGAATATACTTAGACGAGCGAAGAAAGAAAGGTGCCTTTAGACACACTGCATAATTTGAAAGTCCAGTCTAATTTTTCATCAAATTTGCAGATGATTGTGAGTTATGATACATATGATCTATAAAAGCGCAAGTCTCATGATTGGCATGTGATGATGCACTAGTCCCTTTATTGTTTAAGCACTATTTCTATAAGAATAAGGTTTTGCGAAGTGCCATTATGCATAGTAGCCTTCGCTCCAGACTTTTGTGCATAAAAGTAGTCAACTGAAAGCACAATGTGGCTACAAAAACAAATCTAGATGAAGCAACTTTTGTGTTGGAGAATTACTCTTCCCCGACATTCTTCAACATAAGTATTCACTTATTGGTGCACTTATGCGATGAGGTGCTTTTTGCATCCCAGTAAGATATCAATGGATGTGCCCATTTGAAATTAAAGTTTTAAAAGAGTATGTTAAGAATCAAGGTACATTTAAGGACCATCACAGAATAATGCTTTACTGGGATACATCCGTGTTTGCTAGGGAATATATGCCTAACCCTAACATTGTAGATGATTGAGATGAGTTCGCCAATGAGGGTGGTAAAGTCATTGATAAATGAGTTAAACTGAAAAGGTTAAAATATGAGCAAGTGGCTCATTATATGTTTAAAACCCATGAAGATGTCGATGAATGGAGAGAGTAAGTTTAATTTTTAATTTTACTTCTTGTTGTTATCTTATATACTTGTTCACCTTCTCAATAAATTTTGTCATTCAATAAAGAAAATTATTTAGACTTTGGGTTTCATATGATGTAATTGTTAGGTCAAAGGTCCCTTATCACATGATAAATAATTGCAAGATTTAAAACTTATCACATTAACTTATGTAATCTCTAATTTCAGTTGTTGAAGATGAGTAATGCCACGTCAAGGGCTGCTCGTCTCGCCACTGGACCCAATTTCATTACACAAGAGTATAATAAGTATAGACTTAGGTTGTGTATTCTCATCGAGGTTGTACGAGAAAAATACATTATTACAAAAAATGACATTTCATATAAGGCTCTTACGTATTTTAGGTCGAGTGCCAAAGACAAAAACCACATTGAAGCAGAAATAACTTACTATGGTGTCATTCAAAATATTTTTAAATTAGAATATATATATATATTTTAAAGAGGTTTTGTTTTACCGTGATTGGGTAAGAGTTGAGGAAAAAAGTTATTATAAAGTCGATTTGGATATTAATTTGATAATGTTAGAATTGTCCAAGATGAAAAGCAAAGAGCATATGAATGGTGAGCTGTTTATTTGTGCATGAGAAAAGGTTAAGAAAGTGCTTTACTCAGAGTATATTCACAAGGAATCCTGGTCAGCCTTCTTTCACGCGTCAAAGCATCTAATCAGTAATGTGGATGATCTAGTTTCCCCTACAAAATATCAATCCATTTTGGATGATAGCTCGAACTTGAAATAATTTTAAGATACTTTATAAAATGTATTGAGGATTCTAATTTATAATTTGTAATATGTACTTTAAAACAATCTCAAACATTAATTAATTTAGCCCCGAAATTTGGAGTTAATTTCATTTTAGACCTTAAGTTCTAAAAATTGAAAGTACATTTAGTTATGCAAAGTGAGACAATGTTAAACTTTCATCCAAAAAACAAACGTTGTGCTGAATGTGTTTGTAGACATGACCATTTACCGCTTGACCAATCTTTTCCACCTCAGTTGGCGTCAAAACTCCAAAGTTAAGGCCGCCAAAATCAATTCACATTATATAAGAAACCTATTCACCACCTTTATCTTCTCCAATTTTCTCTTCTCCTCCCTTGAAGCTTCTTATATAGAAAAATGTCTTATTCTTTAACAAACCATGACAGTCAAAACCTCTGCTCTGGGGAGAGTTGTATTTGTGGCAAAATACTATTATTAGGACATCTTGGACTGAGAGTAACTCGAAAATGAGGTTTAGGAGTTATGGTACTTGTGGCTATTTGAAGAGGGTGTATCTTCCCATGTGCACTCGGGCAAAGAAAATTATACCAAGCCTGCTAAGAAGGCTCAATGATTTGGAGGATGAAGTTTAAGGTTTGGAGGTTGAGGTTAAAGGAAAGTAAGATATGGAGGTCCTACTTAATTATAAGGAGGATGAAGTTAAAGCTTTGGAGGTTGTCATTAAAGTTAAGGAGGTTGAAGTTAAAAAATAAAAAGAAACAGGGATGAAGATGAAAATTATCATTGTAATTCTAGTCATCCTATTATCATATCTCAAAGTGTAATGTAATTAAAATTTTAGTAGCAATTTGGGTGTCCAAACATAGCTGTCTTCATTTTACAGAAGTATTAATGTGAATGTCCTAATAGTACCAGTTTTCATCAACATGTCCAATAGTTAAAATATTTATATAACAAAATTTCCAACTGCTACAAAATCCCCACAAAAATTACATAAACAAGAACCCCACAAAAAATACATAAGTAATGCCCCCACACAAAATCACATAAGAAAATTCCCCATAAAAAACCACATAAACAAATCCTCTTACTGCTTGTTTCCTACTGCTCCCATGGATTGGTCATCTTCTACTTGTTGCTTCTTGCCTACCTTAGTCCCTTTTAAAACTATCTTACTACTTGTAACTTGACTCTGAATGTCACTAACACCAATATTGTGCCCAATATATCATGCAAAATGAATAAATTCATGCAAAATGACATTAAATGATAGAAGAGTTCATAATGGAATTAACTGAATATACTTGTTTGTTTTTGGCCTTGCATTTTCTCTTGTTATGAACTGCCTGCCTACATAAACTACACTTGATTGTTGTTTGATGCATCGTCCTATTCATCTTATTGGGATTTTGGATTGTCCTCTCATCTTGTTCCAATCTTCTCTTCTTATTGGGCCTACTTGGTAACCTCCCACAAGAGGGTGGTGTCATAAGTGGCAGCCCAATTTCCCCCCACATTTCAGCACTATTTAATGGCTCAATGGTATTTCTATAACATTAGTAGTTCAATCTCCCTTAATAGTTGTCACAAAATCTTTCAATTCTTGGCCAGCATAAGCGATTGATAAACAACCATAAAGGCAGGGAATATCAGATAATTCCCACGTCCTACATGTGCAAGTTAGAGTTTCCAAATCCTTTACAAACTGACCACGAGGTGATAAAACTTAAAACTTTAGGCTTCCAGCCCAGTCTGGAACACATTTGGCAGTTTTAATTTTATTTTTCTCTAATATTTTCCGAATCTCAGACACAAGAAACCCTTTTGCTTCTCCATTTTACCTCTATTCACATGCTTCCCTTTCATTAGGATACAACTCACTTTTTCTAACAAAGTTAGGATATGTTTGTCTCTTGCCTCTAAAATAAGTTCATTAAAACTTTCACAAAGATTCTTCAATAACATATCATATTTGGGAATTAAACTAAAGTGAGACCTACTCCATTGACAAGAGTTATTTTCACCCAACCATTCAAAAGCTTTTTGTCCAAATGCATAAGTTTCTCCATTTATTTTTCAAAGCCATAAATTATTGTAGAGATTGCAAAATTATAATAGGCTTATTTGAGAACAAGATCTTTATATTCAGATTTAAAGTTATTGTACAAGTTCATAACACAATGCCCATGCTCTGAATTTGGACACAATTCCTCCAATATAGGTACCAAACCTTTTTCGTTTGTCTAGTATGAAAGTATAACAATGTGAGTTTGTTATGTTTATGTCTTCCTTTAATAAAGAAATGAACCACAACCAAGCATCTTTGGTTTGTCCCTCAACTAAGGCATATGCTAATGGGAAAATTGGGTTATTCCCGTCCAAGCCTATAGCTGTTAACAAGTGACTACCATTTGGGCCTTTTAAATGACACACATCGATGCCTATTAATGGTCTATAACGACTTAAAACCCCCTGATTACATGCCCCGTGCATACATACATTATTAAAAACATGTTACAATCCATTCCATCACTTAAAATGATGACTATAGTACCCAGAATAGTCCTCTTTAGCTTTATAACATAGTCATATAGTTCGATATATTAGTCCTTAAAAGTCCCTTCAACGAACTTAAAATCAAATCTCTTTGCCTTGTAAAGTTTAGTTCTACTGGCACTACACTTGAACTCATACATAACTAGTTCTTATAGTGCATTGAAAGGGATTTGAGGATTAAACCTAATCTTATCAACCAACTTCTTGGCAATCCACTTAGCCATTATCTTTCCAAACTACTCTCAACCTTCTTTTCTCAAATTTTGTGCTTTTTATTTGCTTACCATACTTAATATCATTCTGTCTTATAGCCTTGCCTAAGATAGTATGAGAAATAAAACATTGGCCAAGTACAAACTTAGGATCCTCCATTTTGTTTTTTGATTAAACTAAGGCTAATGTTTGGATTTTACCTTGCCCTCATCCTCCTCACTTGATGAACTATCTGCACTCCTCATATTATTTGAAAACACACAATTAACATCTTCAAATTCACCTAAATCATTCCACTAAGCCTTTCTTTTTTCTTTTCCCGTTCTTTTTCTTTATGCTTAGATATTTCTTTCCTATTCGACGTCTTCTCTCTTGACTTTTTTCATTTCCCTTCAAAATCTCCTCACAGAATGTGTTCTCATCAAACATAAGGTCATCCATATCACGCATAAACTCTGCATCACTAAAGTATTCATAATCACAGTTAGAGTCACTCCCAAATTTTCTATTCTCAGCCTCTACATCAATACCTTCTCCTGGGCTAATCTCACCATAAATTCCTAAGCTAACTATATCAGTATCTTCATCACTCTCCATAGGTGGTTGTTCACTCTTCATAGATGGTTCATACTCAAGCCTACTTGGTTCTACACTCTTCATTGGTGGTATAGTTTGTGGTTATTTTTTAAAGGCTTCTTAACTATGGATTATATTAATAGGGTGATCACTTCAACAAATATATCAAAACTTTTTATCTCTTCTTAGGAAATTAAGACAATAATTGAAGAAATACTTTATCACTATCCAAATACACGCAAACACCTTTAATATTCCTATAGTGCAATATTCATAACTCTTGAATGCCTAAATCTTTAACCATTTCCATTATCTTTAAGATGGGTATTAGGTATGTGTTGCAAAAGTCATACCAGTCCAGTTTTTCCCTAACATACCTTCTAGGAGAAATGGAATCCTCAAATATACCATTATGATGGATTTGTAAAGTGAAATAGATATTATCCTTGTCTGAAAATGAAAACAAAGACAAGGGTAAGGAAAAAATTAGTCAGTGTAAGGGTTTTGACATGGAAACTAAATTGCAACAATAAATCATGTCAAAAATTAAACAAGCAAGATCCAAATGTTCCAAAAATAAGGGTTTTGCTTATGGTTCACAAATTAAGTGAATTTTTAGTTGAAAGCCTATAACATTAACAACATGCATCCACTAATTCATACTTAATCCAAAGGAATTGAACATTTTTATACATAATATTTGGTTGTTCATGAGGTATTTAAAGAAAAAAGGGTAACGTGGAAAGTGATAACTTCTTACCATAATGAGGCTTTGACATGTCACTTTAACGAAAACATCTTATATCCGTACACATCTTCATCCAAATGCTTAGACAAAACCCTAGTTCTTGCTCAGATTTTGAAAAGAGAGTATGAAGAGGTAGAAGAATAAGAATGGAGTGATAAAAAAAATAGAGTGATCTAATCTTTTGTTTACTAAATCAAGACACAACGATCTACTCACTTGGTCACTTATTGTCCACGTGTTGAAGTGGAAACATCAGTCAAAGGCCACATTCAGTAAAACATCAAATAATATGGATGAAACATTGTCTCATTTTGAATAACTAATTGTACTTTTGGGTTAACTTTGAAAATTTTAGAACTTAAGGTTTGAAAATGAAAATCACCCCAAACTTTGGGGTTAAATTTACATTTTACCCTTAATTTGTTATTCGTTAACTCTAATATTGGTTATTGTATCAAAACAGTCATATCCTTTTTTCCATTAAATTCTTATATCCCAATTGAGTACTTCCATTTTATTTAGTAATGAAAACAATTCGGTGGAATAATTTTGTGTTAGTAAATTCTTATATCTCAAACTTAAGTATTTTCATTTGATTCACGTTATATATTTTTCTACTAAAGCCTATTTTTTGCAGAATATGACTTCATCAGGCCATTAGACCCTGGAAAAAAGCGAGGGTGATGAGGGTCCATCTAACAATAGACCCATGAAGTTCAAAAAGTTTAGGACCGTCATTGAAAACAAGAATAATCTAAATATGAGGATGTTAGAGTTAGTGAAATCAATAATTAGTCCTTGATACGAAGATTGGAGAATCGTTCCCGTGGCATTGAAGATGGCCATTTGGGGGGGCCCTTAGAGGTAAGAAAATCTCAATACTTATATGAAATATTTGGCTTTCATATAGGAATTTATTATTATATTTTAATGTTAATTCATTAACTTTCATATATTATATGTTTGTTGAACAACAGCAATTCAAGTTGCCCCCGGAAGTGTGAAACAATAAATTGGTGGGTGTAGACTTATAATGGAAGATATGGAAGAAGAAGACACGACATCGTTATTTCGAAAAGGATCGAGAGTCTATGCTTGCACGTAAGGACATTGTCCCAGAGATGGAGGTAATCACATTAGTCAACTAGTAGAGGTTTTTGGATAATGAGGCATTCGAGAGATAGTTGTCCTCTCGTGGCTCGAGGAGGATTGTCTGATCAAAGAAGGTGATCGTGCACTCCTAGCGGACATCTTACGCAGAGGTGGAGCATATATCGGTAAGTAAATGATTTAAGTCATATTTTGTTTAGTGGTTAGTAAATTACTTTAATTTGGTCACACTTTTCTTTAATTTGGTCGCATTTTGCAGGATTCTGGGAGTGGACCGGGGGGAAATCCACACAAGATCAACTTGTATATAAAGATTTATACGAAGAAGAGCGAGCCTGCTATTCGCAGTTCATTGAGGCTATTGTAAGTTATAATTAAAATTATATGGTCACTTTCAAACTATTTATTAATATTATTTTTTAAAGTTAATAACATGTTTTTATATTATTTTATGAGAGGCTAAAGATGGTGCACAACACCAAGCGATGCTGACAAGGCATCTCTGAGTACGGATGCACTGAGCCAAGTGCTGGGCCAAGATTAAAAAGGACGTACTCGGGAGGTCAGTTCCTGGACAAAAAAGTTGAAGATGATGGGCATGGCTTGCAATAATAGTGGATTGTCCTCTAAATTTGAGACGTACCAATCATAAATGGACTCAAAATTTGAAGGTCCCCAAATAACGATGAACCACATGTTCAAGTGGGTCAAACGCGATATCACAGATAAAGGGAAGGTCAAGGGGGAGGCGAAAGATAAGGGCAAGGGTAAAGAGAAGGTAGGTGATGGGACTACTACTCCATACCCCTCACCGACTCTGGCTGGATCATCATCCCCGTACGACAGACGTCATTTTTATTACTGATAGGATTCCCGACATTGGAGAGCCCAATGTGCTTTTAATCTTATACTTGGGATTTCTCCGTAATATGAGTTGCGGGAGTTGTATTAACAGGAATTCATGGAGTCTGATGACTCGGAGTCAATCTAAATAGAGTGATATAATGAACCTATGGTGGAGTAGAGTATTGCAAACCCACGTTCAAGAATTCTGTTGGTGGATTATGAGAGGATTGTGTTGGAGGATGAGTTTCGTTATTTGACAGATTATCTTTGTTCTTGTTCGACATTTTCTACAAATAAATAAATAAAAAAGTCACAAAGAATGTATGACATTCATGTTTAACACTATATATTCACACCCCCCCCCCTCCCCCACCCACACACACATATACCTTTTCAACATGTTTTAAAACATTCTCGATGTGTTTATTTTCCATCCAATTGATATTATTTTTTAAATTTTGTGAAAATTTGCACGTGGATGACTGGGAGGAAGCGTATATATGATTGTCGTATAAATTTCCATTACATGGACTCGAAATCATTTGTTCTTCAAGTTTTTTGCAAGCTCAGATTTAATACTCATATGTTGTGAGACGTTCCAATCAGGGTCAATGCCCTTTTTATGAAATTTTATCGATAATGAATGAATATTTTTTTTTCCTTTTCTAATAGTGTCACTAAGATCAGTTCATGGTCGGAGTTATAAATGCAAAATATATTCTCTATTGAATAATCCCAGCATCCTGGTAAGGAAAATAGAATACGATCAAATAAGTACAATTGCGAGAGATTAATTCCATGATTTGTAAGATAATTAAACTGTTCAATATTCCTATTCCCTTACTGGTAAACATTAGTTCCCTCTATAGGCGCGCACTAATAAAATATGTTTTAGTGCGATCATTCGTTTAAGTAACTATTACTATGACTCATTTTTTTCCAGAGAAATATATAAAAGGAGGGTGTGAATATGAGAACTATTTTCTAACGTGAATGAAAAGATGAAAAATGTATAAAATATTTTTGCACGTGGGACTACATACAAATACTAGGAGTAAGGGTTTTAATTATTCCGAAAATCAATATGAGCCTGTCAATTAATTAATATTTTCCATTTAATCAATCAAACACAACATGTCCAATTTTAGTTCATTTTAAATAAATCAATCATAAAATTACTATGTGTCCACCAATGTGGAAGCCCTTCCACTAATTTGTGTTCACCTAAACAATAACCACTTAAGGAAGGGATGAACACGACCACAATAGTTAACCAAAAAGATATATGCAGTAATATTCTTCCTCACAATATCAACATCAACTAATTAATATTTTTCATTTAATCAATCAAAGAGAACAAGTCCAATTTTAATTCATTTTAAATAGTTAAATCCTAAAATTATTGTGTGTCCGTCAATGTGAAAGTCCTTCCACCAATTTGTGTTCACCCAAATAACACCCACTTAAGGATGGGGTGATCACGGACACAACAATTGGCCAAATAAATATATGTACTTTCCGCATAATATCAACATCAACTAATTAATGTTTTTCAATTAATCAATTATATACAACAAGCCTAATTTTAGTTTATTTTAATTAAATTAATCCTAAAATTACTGTGTCCACCAATGTGCAAGCACTTCCACCAATTTGTGTTCACCCAAATAACAATTATATAAGACTATGTTACATAAAAGAAAATATAAGTAAAATTGCATAAATAAAGAAAGAAACTAGAAACAGTTGAGCTTTATTAATTGTTCTCCAAATTCTTATGCACATGGAGCGAGAAGAAAATATGTTAGCATATTATTAAATCAAAAATGTTAAAACATTATTCAATCACATTATGTAAAATTAGATATACGTAACATTTTTCAATTTACTAATCAATAACCAATCCATACACTAATCATAATCCCACCAATTCATATCCAATCCAATTACTAATAATCCCATCAAATTTAGAAGTTCCTAACTTATTTATCCCTGATTAAGGTTCGATTTACATTACTAATCAACAACCAATATACCTACCTCGTTAATTCGCGAAATGAGATAATTAAGGTATTAGCCTTATTGGATAATTAAGACTGTCATGAGAATAACATAAATAACTTTCACCTAATAACATATTAAAACATGATCATCTATTATTAAATCACATGATGTAAAATTAAAGCTAACTAGGTTTCAATTTACATTACTAAAAATATATACTAATCAACAACCAATTTAGTTGCCTCATTTACCTACCTTTGTTTTTCTATGATTGGTATTACGAGTTAGAATGAGAAATTATTTTTGTCAATTTGAGAAATCTTCATTCTTAATGCCAATGTCAATGTGTATGTAAATACAATTAGTTATGACCCCTAAGTTTTAACAATTTTATAAAAAGTTTATGTGAGAGCAATTTTTTATAAAACAATGTTTTTATATAAATAACAGTTTTTAATAAAACAGTTAAAACTTTTTATATAAAAAAATAGTTTTCCACATGATTTACACATGAAGGTATTGAAAACATTTAAAATATCATTTATATAGGGGTAATAAAATGCAAATAAGAATGAAAATTTACATACACATTGACATTGTCATTCTTAAAAATGACAATGTCAATGTGGATGTAAATAATTCTATTTCTCTTATACGATATGTTTGTAAATATGACCACTAAACCCTAAATTTTATAAATACAAATTCAATCCCAAAGCCTAAATTTTTATCAATACAACACCCTAATACCAACAAAAATTTTAGCAATGAATAATTGAAATAAGAATGACAATTTACATAAATTCAAAACCCTAATTGCAACATAAATTCAAAACCATTTAGAAATACAAAACCTTTTCTCTAACACATACATATACATATACACACATACATATGCATAAACACACACACACACACACACACACACACACACGCCTATATATATATATATATATATATTTTTAGCAAAGAGGGACGGAATCCCCACACGTATTATTAATATAATAAGGAGAAAAAGCCTCTCCGGAGCTTACAAACCCAAGCAAACTAAAAATTCTAGAGGTTGGGCCCAATACTCTAGAAAGAAAGCAATAAATATGGGATTTTATAATAACCCCATTACATATAGAAAACTTGAAAGAAAATTTGGGGATAATACAAACCCCATTACATCTTTAAAATTCTATGCCTTATTTGAGGAGTATGCAGCCTATCCATTTTAAGTAAACCTTTAACCAATCTGGGGAGAGAGCTTTGGTCCCAATACATAGAATCCATGTTGAAAAGAGAAGCCCGTGATGCTAATTGATCAGCAACTGATTTTGATTGTCTCCATATATGTTTGAAGGTCACTTCATCCGAGCATTGGAAATCTTGAAGAATCTTTCTAGCTTGCCAAGGAGGTTTCGCCTTTTTCAATATCACATTTATTAATAGCTTGCAATCAGATTCCACTATCACTCTTTGAATGTTTAATTGAGACACCATTTTCATGCCTTCAACCAAAGCCAAACTTTCAGCAAAAAATGAAGATTGTATACCTATATATCTTTCAAACCCTGCAATGAAGTTCCCATTGGAGTCTCTAATCACCCCTCCAATACCACTATTTCCAGGATTTCCTTTAGAAGCACCATCAATATTTAATTTGAAAACACCACTTGGAGGGTTAGACCAAACGCATTTTATTATCTGGACAACTTTGGGACTAATGTGAACTTTAAATAAGTTTATAATTTGATAATCTTCAGAGATAGGAATATCATAAACTTTTAGATTTTGGAGAATGGAGGAGGCTAAAAAAAAAATTTGATTAATTATATAATTAACAGAAGACTTTGAATTTTCAAAAATCAATCTATTTCTAGCCTTCCATAATTCCCAGAAAATAATTTTAGGGGTTATAGCAAAAAGAATTTTAAGATAGTCTTTGTTATTTTTAATCATCCACCAAGATATAATCATAGCCCTGCAAGAAGAATTGTTAGGAGTTACTTTGAAAAGATGACAAAAAAAATTGCCAAACTTTTTTGGCTAATTGGCAATCTAGTAAAACATGCTTATCGCTATCTTCATTAACTAAACATTCCCTACAAACCAGAGCAAGTCTTATACCAATTTTTTGGATTTCTGACTCAAAAGGCACAAAATGATTCAGTAATTTCCAAATAAAATTAGAAATTTTTATGGGACAATCTTTAGACCAATTAATTTTCCAAGTGAGAGAAGTAGGATTATTTTTTCTACAAATTTGGTATGCTTCTTTCAAATGGAAATCCCCAGAGTAGGATGGAGTCCATATTTGATTGTCAAAATCAATGTGATCGTCAGCTAAGCTAGATATAGATTTTATTCTTCTAATAGTAGAGGATCCAGAGTTCAAAAGCATTCTACTCTGATATTTAGATCTCATAAAAGAGGCCCAAATACCATTATCAAATAAAAATTTCCAATACAATTTCATGCTCGAAGCATTAATGATATCTTCCATATTTCTAAAATTTAATCCTCCTTCTTCAAAAGGAAAACACATGTCATGCCACTTAGACCATTGGTAAGGTTTATCCTTATTAACACCACCCCAATAAAATTTAGAAAAAATATTATGCAATCTTTTAATAATAGTTTTCGGGGGGCTAATAACAGAGATGATGTGGATAGGGATGGATAAAAGGACGCTCCTAATCAGAGTGGCCCTACTAGCTTGAGAAATTAACTTAGACGACCAAGAATTTAGCTTCTCTCTAATAGAGTTCATAAGATCAGAAAAGTGAGATAGCTTATTTCTCCCTTTGTTAATGTTGCAACCTAAATATTTCATGGGCATGGTTTTGATGCTTAAACCAGAATTAAATCCTATCTTAGTTTTAATAAGAGGGGAGAGATTTTTATCAATGAAAATAGAGCTTTTTGAGATATTTATAGACTGACCGGAGGTTTTTTCATAGTTTTTAAATAGTTTAGTAATAGCAAGTAAACTTTTCTTGTTACCATTAGAAAAGATTATGATATCATCAGCACAAGCCAAGTGAGAAATCAATTTACAATTTCTAGGATGGGAGAAAGGAATAGCTTTGCCATTCTTAAACAAATTATCAATATTTCTACTTAAACATTCAGCAGCTATAATAAATAAGCTAGGAGACAGGGGATCACCTTGCCTAAGCCCTCTAAAAGATTGAAAAAAACCTTTACTTTGCCCATTTATGGAAATAGAGGACCAATTGTTAGAGATTAATCTCCAAATCATGTCTATGAACATTTCATTAAACCCAAATTTCCTCAAGACTTGACATAAGTAAGGCCAATACACTTTATCATAGGACTTTTCCATGTCTAATTTGATAATAACATTATGACCACGAACTTTTTTAGCTATAGACTGAGATAATTCATGAGCAAGCAGAATGTTATCGTTTATACTACGATCTTTAACAAAACCAGATTGATTTGGGGATATAATTTTAGGGAGAACAGAGGCTAATCTCTCATTAAGGATCTTAGATATAATTTTATTAGAGAAGTTACATAAGCTTATAGGTCTGAAATGCGAGCAATTTATAGGCATATCTACTTTAGGAATAAGAGCAATGTTGGTAGCAGACCAACTTTTGGGAATATCAGCTCCAGCAAAAAAGGAGTGAATGGCCTTTATTAAATCTTGTTTGATGATGTCCCAAAATTTGTAATAGAAATCTCCTCCAAAACCATCAGGGCCAGGAGCGCTGGAAAGATTCATATTTTTTATGGCATTAAAAATCTCTTCTTCAGATGGGAAATCAGTGAGATATTTATTGTTATCTTCAGATATAGCTTTATCAATAACTTGTAAAAAACTATTATCAATATTGAGAAGATCATATTTCCAAATGTTTTGAAAGTGGGATACAAACAAACTATCAATGTCCTCTTGTTTATCAATCCAGTTATTTTGATCATCTTTGATCTTGCTTATATTCAATCTTCTATGTCTGATTTTAACAGAAACATGGAAAAGTTTGGTATTCATATCCCCTTGTTTAAGCCATTTTTTATTACTTTTTTGAAGCCAAAAGCTTTCCTCCCTTTGTAATGCGATATTCAATTTGGCTCTAGTTTGAAATAGCTCAGATCTAGAAGTTTCAGAAGGATTGTGTTCAAAATCCTGCTCCTTTATCAGAACTTCATCTTCTAGATTACTGACATTTTGAAAAACATTTTTAAACCCTTCTTTGTTCCAAACTTTGAGTTTTGCTTTTAGCATTTTAAGCTTTATAGAGAAAAGCTTCATAGGAGGGGCATGAACATCACAGTTCCAAGAATTCTGGATGATATCTTTCACATTAGATTGAATACACCACATAGATAAGAACTTGAAAGGTTTAGGCAGGTCATCTAATTTACTTTTGATAGACAGAAGAAGTGGACAATGATCAGAGCAAGTTTTATGTAAGTGAGTGATGGAAGTAGATGGAAATTTATTAAGCCAGTGCATATTTACCAGCCCTCTGTCTAATCTAGAAAATATAGTACCATTAATACGATTATTAGACCAGGTAAATCTAGATCAAGAGTATCCAAGATCAGTGAGAGAGCATGAAGTTATCATATCATTAAAATCCTCAATAGCATGGAAATCTATATCTGTTCCACCTAATTTTTCTTCCTGTTTAGAAACAACATTAAAATCACCTATTATGAGCCAAGGCATATCAGAATTTAGGGATGTTAACTGACCTATATCATACCATAAGTTTCTTCTTTCCAGAGCAGTACATTTAGCATATATTAAGACCAAAAAAATGGTGGAGTTAAGGTACTCAATATTAATTTTAAGGCACAAAATTTGATCAGTGTTATAGGTAATGCTGACTTTTAAGTCATTTTGCCAAAGGAACCAAATTTTATTAGATATATTAGAGGCACTATTAGGGAATTGCCACTTAAGTTTGTATAAATTTATTTTTTCAATATTAACTTTAGGTTCTAATAGAGCAATAGCAGGTAGATTGTATTTTTTTATAAGGTTTTTCAATCTTCTATTAGTTGCTTTATTAGCAACACCCCTAATATTCCAACAACAGAAATTCAGCATTTAGACAGTAGAGTTGAAGTTTGAGGAAGAGGACTTACCTATAGCTCTGGTTATTCTTCTGAATAGAGGATCATAATGGGATTTTTTAGTAGTAATGCCTTGCTTTGATATCTTGGCAGGAGCTTTTGATATAATTGGATCTTTCTTTATTTTTTCCTTTTCTTCTTTATCTTTCTGAATATTCTTCCATTTTTCATCAAACCATCTAGCAAACCTTTGTAACTCCTCGATCTTAGGACTCTTTTTTAAGGAAACTTCAGTATCTGATAAGTTATCCTTCATTCTAGCTGGATGTTTCTCTGCTGGAGGTAATTTTGAAGCTTTAGGAGAAAGGTTTATTTGGTTAATTATGAGAGTCTCTTTAGAGATTAAATGTTGGGATGACAACAACCCCTCCTGAGCTATCTTTTCCCCATCATTAAAAACGGAGTTATGATAATCTTGATTCTCATCTTCAGAATTAGAGATGTTATCATCTTGAAGGATATCAAACCTATTGGAAAGCCTTGCAGGTTGCATATCTTCTTTTATAGAAACAATATTATTTGAAACCTCCTTTTCTGTAATACCAGGAAGAATCTCAAGATGATTTTCTGCATGATCTCTGTTGTGATCATTTTCATCAAGAGACTTTGTTGCAGTATCTTTGTGCACTTCTTGAATTTCCTCTTTCTTGGATTGATTGTTGGCCACATATTTCTTAGGCTTAAGTTGAGGGAATTTGATCATACAATTGCTTTCAGAATGCCCTTTTTTTTACAGAACTCACAGAATGAAGGGAAGTTTTCATATACAATATTTTGCCAGAAGCCAGAATTTCCACTACCTATCCATATTCTGTTGTTTCTTTCTCTCAGGGTGTTTACTTCCACACAAATTCTAGCCAAACTTGGTCTGGATATAGAGGCAGTTGATGCATCTAATTTAAGTGGTTTTCCCACAAGTTGTGCAATAGAGTATAAGGCTGATTTCGCATAGAAATGTGATGGAAGGTTTGGGAGATTTATCCACACAGGAACTATGGGACTTTCCTCATCTGGTTTGAATTCAGTAGTCCACTTAAAAGTGAGCATAGGGTACTTCCCAATATACCAGATGTCTCTAAGCCAAAGTCTAACATAATCTTCCTCACTATTTAATCTTATTAGGATGTGTTTGGAATCAAGAAGGCCAATAGAGTATGCAGATTTCAGGGAAAAGGTTTGAAAATTTTTTCGAATAAAATCAATTGGGGGTCTTCCATGAGAGAATTTCCCCACAATTGAGTGTTTAAATGGTTCAGCTAGGGTTCAATGTCTTCTTGGGAGAATATAACAGTTGGTTCTCCCTTAAACGTGGATGGGCTCTTCAATGCCAGATCTTTTGGTTGTTGGTTCATGAGTATGCTCGCAAAGGATTTGGTCCAAATAGAGTCAGGTGGTTTTGGGGGAATTGTAGAAGCATTTGCAGGTTGTGCCATTGTTATGAGAGAAGGAGAAAAAGAATTCTCCTTAATTTCTTTGTTGGTTCTTGGAGAGAGAGCTCATCAGTTTCTTGGAGATTTAACTTTCCCTGTTAACCCTCATTTCGCCTATATATATATATATATATATATATATATATATATATATATAAATATATATATATATATATATATATGTGATATTTCAGGGGTTACAAATTTCATTGGGTGCTCCTCTTCTTCGATGGTTCAGGAAAAATGAGACTTCATCTGAATGATGAGATCTCTCCTTGCCAGCTCCTTTCTGGATCTTACCCCTTGATTAACAGGGTGTTGGTCCATATCTTTTCAAACCAGACTTTATATGTATTCTCTGTGACATTCATTATTCCTGTGACACCTAGTTTGATGACTTCCATGCTCTGAACGTTCTCGACCGTGCCTGGTGCTCCTTCCTCGGTTGTGAGTCTTGCTCACCCGAGGGTTAGGAGTTCGTGGTCGGCACTTTCGATTTTGTAATTCTTTCTCCATATCTTCTAGTCACCTTTTGAGGCGAGTATTCTCTTCGACTTGAGGGCGAGCTTCCTCCTCGAATTTTCGGAGCATTGATTTGTAAGCGTCGATCAACCAAGAGATAAGGGTAGACCTTGGCGGTAATTGACTCTCCTCAGAAGGCTATCTCTTTGGGAGAAACCTTAGGTTCTCCTGGTAGACTCAAGATCCAAATCTCAGCAGGGCTAGATCATCTTGTACATCCCCAGATTGTGATGCACTGTGGTGAACATTGCTTGGCTGTTGAGACATCACAAATCCTTATCAAAATTACTTTCACGGAGGAGACAATCTCTTTCCACAGACGACGCTAATTGTGAGTGCAAATTAGTCAAAATTAAATAGATCCAAAAAGTAATATAAAGGATGGAGTAAAGATGCTAATAACAACACATGATGTATGTGGTTCGGTAAATTTCCTACGTCCACGAAAAAGATACTGTCTGTCTTATTAAGTGATCTCAAGTTTTGATTTTTCCATACCCTTAAACCCTGGGGTAAGTGTTACATTTAAAGTGATTGCTAAGTGTTTTAGTCTTACAAGTAACTCCTCAACTTGTGATTAACTAATGTATTATCCCTGAATATCTTGTCTAGATTTTTAGTAACTGTTTTGAGCTTATCCCAACATATTTATCCAGATGTAAATGTGTTATATTCTTTAACAAAGAAGTTGGTTCGGGCGAGCTTTATTCCCTACTGGGCCTATTTGGTCAACTTTTAATGGGACTTATACTTCAGTCCCCACAATTGCCCCTAAAATATCTGGGTTGAGATTTATTGGGCCAGTTGATTTTATATTCGTGTAGGCCCAAGATCTTTTGAGTCTTGAATCTGAAAACTAACATGATAGTCCTATAAATATTTTAAAATGTTGAGGGTACGCTTTTTCAAGTAGCGAAATGAAGCGCCAAACATCTACCTCAAGCGTCATGTTCCATGAATGTGTGATGATAGGGAAACCGAGTGTTCGTGTAGGGACACTATCGTTGATTTCGGCTCCCGCTCGACATACAAAAGATAAAACCTAAGCTACAGCTACACTTGACAAGCAAGTAGAGCGGTAAGTTGGGTATCGAGAATCCACAGGGAGTTATTGAATTTTAGATGTTAATTGTTTAATTACTTCAAGAATAAAAGTGTAAAAGGTGATAGGTGGTTATGGTGACAAAAGAAAAGAATAAGTTAATGCTAGATTAAAGGAAAGCAAGGATCGGGATCGCATTCTACCAAACGGATCGAAACAACTACTAACTAGAGTTAAGGCTCGAAAGCGATCTAATCGAGCATTTACAATTAAGCATAAACATCACGCAAGAAGGAATTTAACCCAAAGTTGCGAGATAAAACATTTAACTGAAAAATGATCACACGCGGATTAAACTCGGATTGTCGCTATAAACTCTAACGTTGCGTGACAAAGAAAGATAAACGCTTAGCAATCCAACTTTGATACGCGCGGTTTCAATTAAACGCGATTTTGCACTAAACCTAGTTTTCGGAGCTCGGGGCCCGAAAATGGCGGAAATGAAATCCCGACCCTATTTATCTAAGGGTGCATGGTGAGTTAAACTAAATTATGCTAATTAGACTAATAAAGCAAGAATTAAAACATGTAAACTAGTTAGAAAGCATTGAAACTAAATTACAAGGCAAGAGGAGAAGAAGAACAAACTAGATTAAAGGAGAGGAAGTGAATAGTTAAATCTTACAAACCCATGGGTTGTCAATCCAGAAGAAGAAGAAAGGAAATCTCCACACCAAACCCTAACTAAACTATCTAATTCAGAATATATCTAAGTATATCAGGTCTCCCTTTTATTACAACCAAAACCAACTTATATAGTAAGTTGTAATAAAAGAAAATATCTGCAGGGGAAAAAACAGGGGATCGATCGATCGACCTCTGGTGTCGATCGATCGACAGTGTAATTCGTGGCAAAAATAATAAGTATCGATCGATCGATCCCCAGGCTTGATCGATCGATCAAGCAGGGGCAGCCTGCAATCCTCCCTGTTTTGGCATACAATCCAACGTCGCTCGAATCGCCGTAACTTCTTCGTTATGAATCGGAATCGCGCACCGTTTGCGGCCACGCGAAGCTTGCGAGGAGGGATACAACTTGCATGAAGATGTTGGGCCAGGTGCCCAATCTGTAAAATGACTAAAATGCCCTTGAACGTGCGATTGTGTACGGGAATCGAGCGGAACATGTCCGAACTTCATACTTAGTACCTAAATACCTACAAAAGCTCAATTAACCCCTGCAAAACATGTTAACATAGAAATCCAAGGTTGTCTGGTTAACGAGCATAAGTATAGGGATTAAGATACCCGAGGGGGCTAATAACGCGTAGGTTAACGGGTGAAATACGCAATATTTGCGTCGTATCATACCCCCTAACTTACACATTGCTAGTCCCTAGCAATGAAATAGGATGCAACAAGAAAAACAAGTAAACCAAAAGCAGGAGAAGAGTACAAAAGTATGGTATAAAAGCAATAAAAAAGATAAGGCCACTTTCGCGGGCGATTCGATTGCATTTAGCGTATGCAATAAGCCGTTAAACCCCTAGGTTACCCTAGTGGACGAGTGTCGTCTCGTGAGGGTTTTCAGTGATGGAACCCACAAACATCATAAAGTTTCCTCAAAAGATGCCCAACCAAACATGCGACAAACCCAACAATAGCGAAAAGGATTTCATACACATTATTAGCAAAGTGAATGAATTCACACAAAAGTCCAAATCATTAACATTATAGAATGCACCTCATAGAATTGAAACCTTAAAAGTGGGAGGGGGAGAGCAAATGCACAATATGATTTGGTAAAAACTTAAATAAACCGAATACTAATCAAAGCAAGCATACATTCAATCCTCACGGGAATTACGCTCAACAAATGAATTCACTATGAAAAGGGAGGTAATACACGGGACATGCGGGCATAAAGAGTAAATGTAAATGGAAACTAGGCCGCACACATGTCACAAATGAAGAACGCTATATATAAAATGAAAAACTATAATCTCAATGAAAGGATACCGCACACTAAAAGAGGCGAAATGCATTTTCACAGATTATCACAACTATTATGACTTTTGAATTACATCAACCTAAGATCACATAGGACTTTAATAGGGTTATGATGTAGGTATGGCTAGGGTACGAAATGAAGGAATGTATGTATGGATTCAAAGTGTTCGGGATGAAAACTCGAGATAATGGAAAAATGCGGGCAATATCAAAAATTGGAAAACAAGTTCCAAAACAAGCATTAGATATAACAATTGGAGAGTAATCAAAGCTTATTGAACAATATACACAACATATACAACTTTCTCTTTCTTTTCTTTTCTTCTTTTTCTCATTTTTCTCTTTTGTTTTCTTTGCTTTTGCTTTTTGCTTTTTCTTTACTTTTTTCACTACTTTCTTTTCTTTTCTTATCAAACTCTCATATGCCTAAATTGCAACCGACATCATAACAACAACATTCAATCCCAAGTAACATTCCAAACAAAGGTATGTAAGGTGTATGTATGGCTTAAAACTCCAATTTGGAGTTGGTTATGGGATTTTGGGTAATGAAACGAAAGGCTAGTATTTAGGCACAAAGGGGTTGACTAGGGAAAGCATATAAGGGTGAGGTCAAGGCTAATATAGGTGATATAACAAAGATGGCCTATGATCATTTCATAAAGTTTAGGCAATTCTCGAGTCAAAACAATATATGAAAATCATGCTCAAGTAACACATTTCAAGTATAAACTCAATTAGTGAACGGTCAAATGAAAGAATAGAGAGATTACCGACGAATTCAACGTTTTCAAAGAGGAAAGAATAGTGTATACACTCACAAATGAAGATAAGTACAAAGCTTACTCGGTGTAAGTATATACAATGCAACAAAAGATTACCGAGTTATAAAAATCTTAAACCAAATCAATATAACAAGGAAAGTGCATATGCTCATGGGATAAAGTTTAATTCATGAAGTTATTCACAATATCAATGATTTGAGGACTAAAGTCTAATAACTTCTGAAATCGAGAACATGCATCATTGAGTTGTCTATTGGATTGGGCAATTATTGAAATTTATCATCGGAAACAAGGCAAAATGCCCAACAAAGGAGAAAAAAGAAAGAAAATATTTTTGAAAATTTTCAAATTTTTCACAAAAAGGCATACTAAGTAACTAAATGTGAGCAAATCCATAGACTACACATGAAATGGATAGAATATCCTACACCCCTTAACTTAAATGTTGGATTGTCCTCAATGCGCATTAAGAACACAACACAAAGATAGGAAAGAACGATATTACCCAAAATTGGAGCGATCTCCATAAGCGCGAGTCCAAAGGAATCTACAAAACAAGTTAGTACCGAGCATAGCAAAAACAAATAACAAAAAGTTAACTAATTACACTAGACTAAATTAAAAAGGAAAGAAAAAACAGGAAAGAAAGAAAATTTAAAAGCTAACTATTTACAACCTACTATTTAGGCTTCACACTAACTATACACTAGAAGTCTAAATAGTTGAGGGTCCACCCCAAAAGGGATTTGACTTTGAAAGATCAACGGTGTACCCTCCAAAGCGAACATGCCTCCCGGAAAATAGGAATTCCGTTTGAACAACGGAAGGCATGTGGGTGGTGAAAAAAGTGAACCATCGCCAATTTGAAATTTTGGATGGACGATGGGGGATTTGGATAACAAGGGGGAAAGGTACACTAGAGATCCAAGAAAAATAGACTCATCTCCCTAAGATTTTTCAAGTGGAATGGGAGATAGTGCACACACGGGGATAGGATCCATCGAAAACAAGTCCGGTAAAGAGTCCTCATCGGCAAAAAATGTAAAAGTTTTAAAAGTTTCTACCGACTCATAGGAATCAACCGGTAATTCTAATGGTTCGATCACGGAAAACGAATATGGTGATGAAACAAATTTAATCTCAATCGACTCATCGTCGGAAGGAGATTGAATTTCAGGGGAGAAAGATGCACACTTGATGAGAAATTCTTTGAAAAATTGAGGTGAAACACAAGTTTCCACCTCCTCGTTGTTTTGTGCATAAGAATTCATCTCATCGCAAAGTGCACCAAGTCTCATTCCAGCATCATTTAGGCTTTCCAAACCTTGGGAGTAAAGAAGCAAAGTCTCTTCCAAAGTAGGCTTCCTCGGCTCAAGAGCCTCGGACTCCTCATTTGGTTGAAACTCGTCTTCGAAAGTAATGAAATAAGAATCGTCATTGGATTCGAATAATGAATCCAACTCAAGCTCCCAATAACGATTTTCATTCCGATAAATGTTTTCAAGTCTTTCATTTTCAAGAAAATCTTGAAAATGAAAAACTTGAAAACTATCCCCAAAGTAAGAATCATTAGAATGACCGTAATAACTATAATAGTAGGACATGATTACCTCGTTGTTTGTAGATGGAGAATCCGAGCAAGAAAGTGAGCAACCGAGAATCAAAGTTTCTTAGCGCTCAAGTATGCTATCCTGCAAAAAAGGTTAAAGCAAAGAATACAAATACAAAAGGAAAAATACTATGAAATAATAAAACAATTACTATCTAAAACACACTCCCCGGCAACGGCGCCATTTTGATGATAGGGAAACCGAGTGTTCGTGTAGGGACACTATCGTTGATTTCGGCTCCCGCTCGACATACAAAAGATAAAACCTAAGCTACAGCTACACTTGACAAGCAAGTAGAGCGGTAAGTCGGGTATCGAGAATCCACAGGGAGTTATTGAATTTTAGATGTTAATTGTTTAATTACTTCAAGAATAAAAGTGTAAAAGGTGATAGGTGGTTATGGTGACAAAAGAAAAGAATAAGTTAATGCTAGATTAAAGGAAAGCAAGGATCGGGATCGCATTCTACCAAACGGATCGAAACAACTACTAACTAGAGTTAAGGCTCGAAAGCAATCTAATCGAGCATTTACAATTAAGCATAAACATCACGCAAGAAGGAATTTAACCCAAAGTTGCGAAATAAAACATTTAACTGAAAAATGATCACACGCGGATTAAACTCGGATTGTCGCTATAAACTCTAACGTTGCGTGACAAAGAAAGATAAACGCTTAGCAATCCAACTTTGATACGCGCAGTTTCAATTAAACGCGATTTTGCACTAAACCTAGTTTTCGGAGTTCGGGGCCCGAAAATGGCGGAAATGAAATCCCGACCCTATTTATCTAAGGGTGCATGGTGAGTTAAACTAAATTATGATAATTAGACTAATAAAGCAAGAATTAAAACATGTAAACTAGTTAGAAAGCATTGAAACTAAATTACAAGGCAAGATGAGAAGAAGAACAAACTAGATTAAAGGAGAGGAAGTGAATAGTTCAATCTTACAAACCCATGGGTTGTCAATCCAAGAAGAAGAAGAAAGGAAATCTCCACACCAAACCCTAACTAAACTATCTAATTCAGAATATATCTAAGTATATCAGGTCTCCCTTTTATTACAACCAAAACCAACTTATATAGTAAGTTGTAATAAAAGAAAATATCTGCAGGGAAAAAAACAGGGGATTGATCGATCGACCTCTGGTGTCGATCGATCGACAGTGTAATTCGTGGAAAAAATAATAAGTATCAATCGATCGATCCCCAGGCTTGATCGATCGATCAAGCAGGGGCAGCCTGCAATCCTCCCTGTTTTGGCATACAATCCAACGTCGCTCGAATCGCCGTAACTTCTTCGTTATGAATCGGAATCGCGCACCGTTTGCGGCCACGCGAAGCTTGCGAGGAGGGATACAACTTGCATGAAGATGTTGGGCCAGGTGCCCAATCTGTAAAATGACTAAAATGCCCTTGAACGTGCGATTGTGTACGGGAATCGAGCGGAACGTGTCCGAACTTCATACTTAGTACCTAAATACCTACAAAATCTCAATTAACCCCTGCAAAACATGTTAACATAGAAATCCAAGGTTGTCTGGTTAACGAGCATAAGTATAGGGATTAAGATACCCGAGGGGGCTAATAACGCGTAGGTTAACGGGTGAAATACGCAATATTTGCGTCGTATCAATGTGCACAAGGATTCAAACTTGGTTGAAGATCTCCAAACCGTCACTTTTGTGTTTCGTGCCTCTTCTTGCCAACACTTTCAGAGCTTTCCTTAAGCCTAGAAAAAGTCTCAAGTCTTCCTTACAGTCTTCTGCCTCTGTAAGTCTTTATCTCTATTCCTTTCATTTGTAGTCCATCTTCTTCAGTTAGCCGTAGTTTTTATTTCTTCCAACAATGGCTACTCTTTTGAGTCAGTGGATGTTGAATCAATCCCCCAAGAGGAAGAAGCATAAATGGATCCAATTAGGAGGAAGATACCACTATCAAATGATAAGGACGATGATTAATTAATTCTTTCTGTCAAGGCTAAGTCCCTAAAGAGAGTGGGGGTGAGTCCCCCAAAACTGGTGGCCCAAGTTGGTGGCAAAGGAGAATGAGAGGAAATAAGGAAAAAAGAAGAAGAGATAAGAGGAGAAGAAAAGAGAGGAATAAAAGAAAAAGAAGGTCATTGAGGCCCCGAAGAAGAGTAGCATTCCTTCTTCTCCCTCTAATAATTCTGAGGCCAATAGTGTGGCCTTCAAGCCATTTCTTGACCCTGACCTGTTAAGGGGGTCATGCTCACTGGAGATTGTAAACATTCGATGATGTTGGGTCCCAACCAGCTGTGTCTTCGGGATTCTCAAACTCTTTCCTTAGTAAAAATTCTCCCTTTTTTCCCCTGTCGTTTCAAGATGTGGTACTTTCTAATACTTTCTTCTTTCCTTTTGTAGTTTATGGTAGAGTTTACCAATCTTCTGGATGGTTACACCGACTAGTACAAGAAGAAAGATGAATTGATTGAGGCCCTTTGAAAGTTATAGGAGTTCATGGTTAAGGCCAGGGAGCCCTATGATAGTGATGATGAGTTCAGGCCTAACCCTGATGATGGTCGGAGGAAGCAAATAGAATAATTTTTGACTCGTCGACCATAACCCGTTGTAAATTTTTTGTGCTTTCTTATCATGTAATTTGTACACTTTGTAATCGAGCGCTTCACCGATTGAATAAGATTAATACCAACTATTTTTGCATTTTTCCAGTTTAATATGCATTTGCATGTGTTACTCCATCTTCCTTACCTTTGAGGTCGTGTCATCACATTCCCTTAGGCTTAGGAAAGGTAATGGAAAAATGCACCTGGTTTTTAGGCAATCCGTTGGTTCAGGATTTTAATCGACCAAGAAAAGTTGGTGTATTGCCTAAGGATCCCCCGTAGGACTTTTTATCTTTCTTGAGCAAGTCGTGAGGTTGCCTATGTTGATTATTACAGGGACACGTGGACTTTAGAGTTTTCAAAGATTTTAGAGGAGGTGGTCTTTGAGACCCCCCTCAAGTTCATAAATATTTTAGATACGGTGGCCCTTGAGGCCACCCTTTTAAACTTACAAAGTTTGTACCACAATTTATCGTTTGGTAAGATATTTACCAAATAAAATATTTTTTCACCTAGCATAGACATATTTTCCTTTTGAATTTGGTTTGCACCAGGTGGTACCTGTCTGAGGGGACAGGCTTCTACACATAGGTAGGGATAAATGGTACACTGCAGACCTTATTCCTCACTAACCCTCTAAGTTTTGGCGCCCAAAAGTGCCAACTCAGCCCTAGTCCCCAAGTATAAATAGGACCCTTGGGAAATGTCAAGACACATAAAAAAACTCAATAGCAGCGTTCCTCTGTCAAAATCACACCAGAATCTCCTAGTATACTCTCCCTTCACTCTTTCTAAGTGATGAGTGTCTTGTTCAGTCACTCCACACTGACAACCATCACTCTCAGGAGTTTCTCTTGAGAAAAGTTACTATTATTATTATTATTATTATTATTATTATTATTATTATTATTATTATTATTATTATTATTATTATTATTGTGAAGTGAATATTCTTGCAGGGAGGGAACTCCATCTTGAGTTTTATTTTTACCAAAAGGAGAAGGTTTTACCAGAATCTTCTACAAAAGTTCTTGAGAACCTTGAAGGTAGCGTCCATTAGAGTTGGTCACATCTCACCCGATTCAGTATCTTATTAGACCCCAGTTACACTACCTTCTTACATCCGCTATCCACGCATTGTCCGACATCTCCCTCACTCGTCTCATATACACCGAGGGTTTCATCGGTAGCACTGCAACCTCGTTTTCCCTAATTTATCAAACTAATCTCTCCCCGAGGTACCAAGAGTGTCCAAACTCATGCGCTAGAAAATGCCGCATCTGCGCATGTCCCACAGTCAACCCCGTATGCTGGATAGCCATCCCCCAGGGATTGAATGTCATCTGTCAATTCCCCAGCAAGAGAAGAAATATTTTTATCAAGAAAATATCAGCAAAGGAAAGATAATCTCAAAGAAAAAAGAGAAGGACATACCAGCTCACTCGTTAGGCCATTCAAGACCCGGTTCACCGCCTCCATTGAAAGGGACTTCTTTGACCGTCGATTGGACTTTCGCCACCGGTACATTAGGAAGAAGTCCCCAACAGATCGTCCTTCAAAGCCATCAATTGGGTATTAAACCCAATCACCTCATAGAACCACGTCTGCCAAGGGCAAAGGCCCACAATTAAGAAATCAAGAATAAAACGCATGTAAGAAAATGCGAATGCATAAAGAAAAATGTAAAAAATAAAGAATACCTCAAGAATATACGTGGACCGAGTAAAAGATTGTCAGCAACATCGATTGAATGCATCAAGAGAATAATAAAGGGTTTCCAAGGTTAGGCTCCCCCAGTCATAAAGACGAATGTTTAGAAATACTCTCAAAAATGGTAAAAACCACAAATGGACCATCTTTCGCACCTACCGATCATCACTCTCATCAATCCTCCTCCTCAACAATAACTCCCTCAAAAGAGACAAATGAAGAGAGTCCCTAGAGACCACTCTCTCCACATCACCCAATGCCGCCGTCACCACCTCCGGCATCACCCTTAGAGTCCTATCCACCTCAATCTGCGCTCCCTTGCAATCCAGCCCTAGAAAATGCTGCAAATCTATGGGAGTCACCATCATCTCCCCAAAGCCAAAATGAAAGGTTTGGGTGGTTTCCCACCACCTCTCCCCCAGAGTACAAAGAACGGCCGTAGAATGAGGCGTCTCATCCAAAGCAGACGCCAACCTCCCAAAATCGGCTGATGACACCATCCAACGCACCACAGATGGAAGGTGCTCCCAAACATCCTTAAGCCTCGTCGTCCCTCAGGCACGTATAGTCGACATAGAAACATCAAACTGTCAAAAGATGAAAGAAAAAACCCTAGTCAAAATTCAATAAATAAGGAAATATTACCAAAGGTCATCAATACATACATAACCACCAGCGTTCACCACCTTAGAAGAGCAATGATGCAAAGGCTCGCACAAGAGAGTCCGATCATCCGCCACTGGTTCGAAGGAGTCGAAAGAGTTTTCGTTGCCCAAAGCAAGAGGCACCCTAGCCCTCCATTCCAAGCCTGCCCAATCATTAGCATCGAGCCATGCCATGTGTGTTGCGCTACTTGAGAACTCAACCATCTTTTGAATGTGACACCCCGAATAATTAAATACCAGGTAGCTACTCCATTATTAAATTAATTCAAAATGCCAAGTTGGTTCAGTTAATAGTATCACTGTCGAAAATATTTAATGATTACTAACCACCTAGTATTTAAAAAGTAAGTTGTCAAATTTTAAATTAAATCTGATTAACATGCAATAAAAGAACAATGAAAGAGTAACATAACCATACACCATAGAGTCTCAATAAGGTAACCAACAAATAATAGTAAGTCCAGAGGAAAACTCCTCACAACAATCCCACAACTGAAATAAATAAAACAGTGAATCCTGAATTAATTACATGCCAAAGATCTGAATAACTGAAATAAGAAATGTCTCTAATAGAAATGGGCGACATGCCCTATAAATGATGAAACTGAATATGGAGTCAAGATAAAATAAGCGTCTACTAGCAAGGCCCTGTAACTTCCACAACAGCTACAGCTCGTCACCTGAATGGAAATCCTATGCATGGTGTCCTTGTGGCTGGACACCTAAAACGTTTTTACAAAAATAGATTTAAAAGCAAACGGGCCAGAGCCCGAAAGTGGAGAGTATTTTAAAAATAGCAAGTGTTTTAATAACATTAAAACAATGAATGCAAAATACATGTTAGGACGTGCACTCACATGAAATCCTCACCTCTCGACTAATTGTGCACTCCTAACGTACCGTACCCATCTAAATGACATTCATATCTAACTAAACCGTCATAAGTTCTACCCCTTTCTACTCGATTCCCATTATACATTCTAACGTTATCAATTAAATAGAGGTTTTACTTAAACTCGAATTCCCAATTATTAGCAATAAAATTCACTAATGGTTATCCCTTTTTATTTTCTCAAAGCGTTACCATATTTATACTCACAATACCAACATGAAAGTTCTCATTATTTAAGCGTATATTATTCACGTCATGAATATAAAATACAAGCACCCGAGACTAAGTTACGGTGCACACATACTCTGCTATCCATCCCGGTACATCACGTACATAAGGATCACGCATTCCGAATCTCTCAGGAATCGTTCATAGATAACAACAATCACAAACAATGGAGGCGAACACAGTCCCATCACATGGGTCACGCACATACCTACCCTCCCATGATCAACAGTCTTATTAACTTCCCAATAAGTCCTTCCATGAACTATGTTCTCGAGGTACCAATCTAAATCCGGGCACACAAAGATTAGATGGCCCTAAGCGAACGTAAACCTCCCGTGATAGCAAGTATGGTAGGTATGTCATACACATAAAATCATATACATATACTAAGCATGCACACATCCTAGTAATTATCATAATTTATTAGTGGTATACTTCTCATTCTGATACCAACTTATAATGTTACATAATTCACATATCCCCGGTTAATATTAACATCAAATCGTCAATTATTCTCACATCGTAATTAGTCACTCCCGTCCTAATCCACAATTTTAATTTGGTTCCAATCACACCTATATGTTTTACTTCTCAATATATCCCAATTATCCCAACTATATTAATTAGTCACCAAGGTAATGTTATCTCTACAATTAAACCAGGTTACAGGACATTAGAAATCAAATCAGGCCCAAAAGGCCAATCTGTCAACTCGTTAGAAGTCTCGTTCGAACGAGGTCGTTCGAATGAGAGTTCGTTCGAACGAAGTGGGCATCTAACGAGATCTCGTTCGAACGAAAGGCATCGAACGAACATCCAACTCGTTAGAAGTCAAACTGTCATCTCGTTAGAAGCTCGTTCGAACAACCTGGGCAGGTCTTCTAACGAGGTGACAATTTCGAGCCCAGAATTTTTCTATCTCGTTTTTCTCAATTTTCTTCACCTCTATTCTCATCTAAAAGTCGCCCCAATAGTATTTTATGGTTTCTAATCATCACTAAACATTCATAGGTCATAACACAACATTTATATAGGGCCAAATCTTCCTATACATCATCTAATTATCACAACTCCCCAATTTTTCCCAAACCTTATGAACATGAACCCTAGAAATTTAAAGTCATCAATTTCCATAAATAAATCCGTTTTTGTAACATAAAAATAGTAATTCTTTTAGTTCAATCACCCAATGACAATTCTACATGCAAACCTATATCAAACTCTGAATTTATAACTCCAATCTCATGGGTTTTTATAAATCTTCCAATACAATGCGATTATATAATTTTCTAATCATGGAAGAAACATTCTCTTGAAATTAACGTAATTAAACCACTTGCCTCGAATTGTTCTCTGAATTTGGTGTTGAATGTTGAAGGTTGCCCTATCTTTTTCTCTCCCAAGGTTGAAGGTTGAAGATGGAGGTTAAGGTTTTCTCTTTGGGAACTTTTCTAACTTCCTCCTCTAACTCCCGTTGCCCTCTAATCAGTTAATTGCTGGTAATGGCTTAGGGGGTCATTAATATCCTAATATTTAATTCCCAAAATTCGTTGGTTAATAATCCTAAAATTTCAAAATTACCAAAATACCCTTTTAAGTTGCCGGTGTGGCGGGACCCAAACTAAACCCCCGGCTAGTGTTTTCTGACTATTTCGACCCTTCCGGACACGTTGGCGCACTCAAAATGACCATACGGTTAATAAAAATAAAATCTACTTTTTAATTAAAATAATTATATTCCTGACGCGACTGTCACACGCGTCCTAACAAAATTTCCAAATTGTCGTATTTCAATTTCACGACAAATTCAATATTTCCAATATTCATATACTGTCATATATACACATTATAGTTAAATACCAACTCACATATCATTAGTATTATATCCAGATTAATTCTCAATTAATTCACATTTAATTTAATTAATCCCACAAATAAATATCAATAAAAGTACGGGGTATTACATTGACTAGGGAGAATTATAATGATTTGTAGAAGGTTAATTGTAGAAGAAAGCAAGTTCGAAAGATATTAAAAATGAGGAGAACCCGTCCCCTTTTTATAGGAGGCTAAGGGGCATGCCGATCAGCATCTCCCTGCTACCCACCGATCGGCACTGTCCCTCCACCTGCTCAAGGTATCCCAAAAGACTGTGCACCCTCCCAGCCATACCGGTCGGCACCCTCTTTAAAATTTTGTACAATAACTCCCCCAAAATGAAAGAAAATCTCAAAAATCCCCTGAAAATTCCAAAATTACCAAATGGATTTTAGAACCTTTTTCACCAAGAAAAAACATTTTTACCACACTCATTTCCATGGCAGAGCTCTTATCTCCCCAGTGGAATTCCTGAAATTAATTTCATATCTCCCTAGTAACGTCCCTAAAGGACACCACAAAAACTAAGAAATTCCCCACCTAAGAAAAATCCAATCCTCGAATCATTACCCCTTCCTCAGCGGAACCTAAAATCAAATGCTACCCCAAATCCCCAGCGTAACTACAAGAGACATATCCCTAATGGAGTCTCCAAGTTTACCCAAGAAAAATTAATCCCTCAGAATTGGCTTCAACCTTCAAAATTGGTCGCTTCTACTTAAGCCCACATAATTGGCTTTGACTCACAGAATTGGTTACCCCCATTTTAAGCCCATAGAATTGTCTTCGACCCGCAGAATCAGTTTCTTCTACTTAAGCCCATAAAATTGTCTTCGACCCACATAATTGATCGCCCCTACCTTAAGCCCGCAGAATTAGTTTCGACCCTCACTGACTTCTACTTAAGCCAACAAAATTGGCTTTGACCAGTAGAATTGGTCGCCCCTTCCTTAAGACCATATAATTAGCTTCAATCCACACCTCATTTACTTCCCCAATCCCTTCCTCTCCCCAAAAATTCGTACAACCCCCCTTCCCCATCCTTTCCCTCCATAATTTCCCACCAATTCTTCCCCCCTAACCCCCATCCCACCTATAAATACCCACTTACCCTCTCCACTTTATTTCACACCTCCATCACCATCTTCTTCTCTCACTTTCTGTCCAGTTCTTCAGTTTCCATGGCTGCTCCCCAAAAATCTAATTCCACTGAAGTCCTGCCCGATGGAAATGGCGAATATCGTTCACGCTGTGAGGGAAATAGGTGTCACCATTTTTTCGGTCCTAGGCAAAAAATCCACATTGAGCATCAGGTGCTTTGGGATCAGCTTCCTAATTCTATCACTGACATGTTCATGTCCCAAGGCTGGTGAATATTTTTCAATGAACCATACAAGGCCGTATGGGAGAATAAAGTGCGTCAGTTTTACGGTTCGCTCGTCCGTACCGCAGATTTCGAATCTCAAGCCTTTGTCGACTCGACATCGATACCGTTCTCGCTTGAATTGCTGGCCCAGAAACTCGAGTCTAAAGGTGTGGTTACTCTAGCCCAATTTTTGTATCCCAGTCAAGATCCAGCTGTTTCCAAAGATGTTTGTATGTCTCGAATCGCTCCGGGTTAGATTTGGAATACTGAGACTTTTCCTGTTGGTCGGTTACCCGATAAGGCACATATCACTTTTCACATCGTTTGTGCCAACCTTTTTCAAACTTCAAATGATTAGGCTATGCGCCCGTGTTAAGCTACTATGGTGTATCATCTGTTTGACCAAGCCACTGTTATCAATTTGGCCCGCACATTTTACAATGATATCATTTGCTCGGCGCTGGACAAAAAGGGTAGGGCCCCTCTTCCTTATGGTCATCTCATTACCTACTTTATTAAGGATGTCAGTATTGTTCCCCCGCAAGATCTTATTAACTTACCCAAGCCACTTGGGCAGGCATCCCGCACACAAAGTGACAAGCAAATCCAACTGATTTGTGCACGTCTAGGTGACAGTGATACCTCGGGTGATGAGGCTACTGCTAAGGAAGAAGCTGTTCCTGACGACGATGTTGAGATGGAAGAAGGCGAGGAGGACGAATATGATGAAACTGTTGATCCTGATTATGTTCCAATTGGTACGGGTCTCACCGAGCGAGTTGCTTCTCTTGAGATACGTTTTGACGGGTTTATGACCTCATACCAAAGGGACAGGAGTATGATGCTGCGTATGCAGGATGATCTTTATCGCCTCTAGTTGGGTTTCAAAGCCCCACTTCCTGCTTATTTTTATGATCCTTATGACCCTAATGCCCCCAGTAGCTCCCACCACCCACCAGCCCCGTAGGCAGCCCCGTTTCTCTGGCTATGTTATGTTATGTTATGGTGTTCTATTTTTTTTAACTTTTGTTTCCACAGCTATGTTGTACTACACAATTTTATTATCGTACTTTGCTTGTTTTATTTATTGCACTCCTTATTTCATCTTATTTAGCTTTATCGTCCTTTTGATTGTGGACAATGCAAAAGACTAAGTTAGGGGGGATGATAAGTGCGTATTCATAAAACTTCGCATATATGTAAAAAAAAAATTGAAAATTTTTGAAAAAAGCCAACAATATTTTTCTTCAAAATAAATAAAAATTGGAATTTAAATTTTTCAAAAATGTCACCTTTATTCTATTTAAAGTCTCAAATTGTAAAAATTAAATTCACTAAGACTAAATTGACCAGAGATGGAAATTGAAAGAAAATTGACGACTTAACGAATAAGTGTGAAGATTGATCAAACCCGGTGAGATTTCGAGCCTTTCAATTTTTTATGAGTTTTTAAATCAATCCGAGTTTATGATTAACTCAAAGTTCTTTTCAGCATTTTAATAAGTTATTGATGATCTCAATCCTTTGTTTTGATCGGTTATGGGAAATGTGTTAAATGTTGTCTCGAAATTTGTGCTAAATATATCTCTAAACTTAATTAATCTCGAGATGCATATGGTAATGTGATTAGCAATTCGAACAATGAAGTAGGCCATATTTTCTTACCCAAAAATATTAGCCATAATAAAGTTGTGAAAAAAATTATCCCTTTGCAACCCACTTTGGGCATAATAAAATATTTCCCTTTCGTTTGATAAGCCGAAAAACCCAATAGCCCAAAATTGTGAAAAATCAGAAATTCATCAGGTAAGTCCAAAGTGTGTAATAAAAAAGGGGCAAGAGAAAAATAGAAAAAACGCTCAACAAAAAAATAACAAGAAAAAAAATGAAAAGAGAAAAAGGAAAGAGAAAAATGAGCAAATGCCCGCAAAACACAAATGGACATCATAAGAAAGTTTTCCAATTCCGAACGTTCCATTCATTCCCATTTTAACCCGATAAAGTCCTAACTGAGTCCGAATGGCAAAATTGGTTACCGCATGGAGAGATAAGATATGAAAAGATAGTAAAAGAGATTAAAATGGTGAGATTAAGAGACGATGTTCCCGTTTCCTTATAACCGTACTCCGATGATGAGATCTTTTTACCTCAAATAGTCCGTCTTTCCAATTTTGTATGCGTGAAATTGTGTCCATTATATTTACTCTTTATATCATGCATACCGAGGGAAAACAACCACAATCCGAGTGATTCGTTTGTGAGTGCATCCGTAAGAATTTGAATCAAAATGAATTTTCGAAAAGTAACGTAATGCTCAATCGGTGGAAACTTGAGGTTTAACTTCTGGCATTGCATACACACACTATGGTTTGAGACATTTGAATATGAATTTATGGTGATTATTTTTCAAAAAGTTTAAATTGTACAATTTTTAAGTATTTTGATATTTATTTGAGTCAATAAAGAAGTTTGTGTGTGTATTAACTGAAAACCCTCACGAGATAAAACTCGTCCTACTAGGGTAACCTAGGGGTTTAAAGGCTTGTGGCATATGCTCAATGCAATCGCATTCCTGCGAAAGTGGAATTTTAGTTAAATAAAAGAAATCTCAAGAATAGAACTTTGGGTAGCTTCATTTACATTACCCTGGACGTGTAAAGTTCTAAGTTAGGGGGATTTGACAAAGCATATATTCTTCTGAATTTAGCACCTTAAGTTAGTGATTTCGATATCTCGAACAAAGTAATTGAATCGTTTTTATCCCATATCATTGCCATTGACTATTTCTAACGAGTACCCCGAGTTTCGTGTATTTCTTATGGATTTTACAGGTATTTAGTGCAAGAAAAGAAAGAAAGAAACCGGAATAAAGGAAGAAAAGAAAGAAAGACAAGTCAAAGGGAAAAAGCATAAATTTACACCTGGAGTTAGGAATTGAAGCCTAAAGGAAAGTTGAAGATCCTTATTTCATAAGAGCATCGAAAGAAATGACAATCAAATCAGAGCTCGAGATAAAAAGTTATGACCAGCCAAAAATGGAAAGAAAAGTCAAAATGGAAGAAAATCGGACCGATCCAGTTTATCTCGGACCGATTCGAAATGTCACCATTCCAGTAGACCTCGATTTGATGCCGACCCGATGGAAAGAGAACCAATCCGATAGCATCCAGAACGGTCCGGTAGAAATAAAAACGAACCGATCCGGTTACTGAAAAACGAACCGATCCGATGGCATCCGGACCGGTTCGGCTGTTTGAATTTTTGGCATTAATTATGAAGCTAAAGAGGTGAAAATATTGGAATATCTTGCGTAGCCCATCGATATTAGCTGTCAATTCGTGATAGTTGGTGTTATAAAAGGCCAAACCCTACATCCTTCCAAGGGAGTCAAATTTTAGAGAAGAGAGAGTCAGATTTTAGAGAGTTTTTTTGTAAGTTTGAGGAACAAGAAGTATTCTAGATTCAATTTCATCTCTTTTCCCTAGTGCTGATTACAAGTATCAATTTTCCATTCTCTTATTTTATCTCAATTCTATTTTCATTTAATTTATAACTTCTTTTGTAATTTTTGTTTTTACAATGTTTCTTAGATCCATAATTACATGCATTGTTATGAATTTGTTTTCTAATAAAACCATGTCTAGCTAAATTTTCAAGGGTTGGGGTACTTGAACTCATTCCGAGGTAAATTACCCATGTAGAAAATAGAGGGTAAATTAAATATTGTTCGAATCGTGTATGGAAATTATACGAACATAGTCGATCTTTTAATCTCTCTTTCCCTAGGTACTTGGGATGTTTAAGAAGACTATGCAAGTGTAATTGTCCATTCATCGCTTTGTATTTACCTTTGATTTCATATGATGCGGGCTAGTTCCCTCATATATGTAATGCTTAGGATCTATAAAGACTGGATTTAGTCAAGAATTTCAATTTACAATTCTAGTATTCTATACGGTAATTTACTAAGGTTTGAGGGATTGTACTCCTCCCTATTTTCTCTTATACTCATATCTAATTTCTTACAATTCTTAGTGTTTTTGTGCACGTAGTTTATTTTTTTCATCACCAATTGTAGATTTCAACCCATAAATCATCTTTTCTTTTCTTTTGAGAAACCATTGGAAGGATAAATAACTTTTTCTACACAATTCCCAATTGCCAATTTTTGATCCTTGTGGAGACGATCCCGACTTGTCGAATTACTACTAACGCGACAGGCTTGCACTTATGCCTAGAGGGAACGCACTTTTGAGACAAATTCTTAATCGCGCCAAGTTTTTGGCGCCGTTGCCGGGGATCGAAAATTGGTGATTCGTAGGAAAGTGAATTTAATCCTAAAGTGTTTTCTTAAAAACAAAAATTCTTTACCCTTCATCTCATCTCTTGTACGATTACATGCAAAATCCACTTCTCACCCAAGTCCACGAAAATCCTATTGCCGAAGCTAGTTCTGAAATTCTCACACCATCAATTCTCCACACTTTTGGGTTCCACCTCCTTCACCGAATAATTCAATCATAAGTTGCACTTTGAGTCAAACATCGAGTGAAAGTTCTGAATCGTTTGGTAGCAATATGTCTGTGCACGGAAGCGTTGGTGTTGGTGCTGGAGAGCAAGAGTTACCATATCTTCCTATGAAAGATCATTTATTTCCGGAGTGAACTGTTACCCCTGGTTGCATTTTACTCCCGTATAATGCCGGTCAGTTCCACTTTCGAAATGGGATGATTCAAATTCTTCCTACATTCCATGGGATGGATTCTGAAAAACCATATCTCCATATTAGAGAGTTCGAGGAAGCATGTGAGACATTTGGTGACCAAACCTGCCCACAAGATGTTATCCGGTTAAAGCTTTTCCCTTTTTCCTTAAAGGATAAAGCTAAGACTTGGCTATGGTCGCTACTCACGAATTCTGTTTTATCCTGGAGAGATATGCAAACTAAGTTCCTATCCAAGTTCTTTCCACAATACAAAACCAACTCTGTCAAAGCTCAAATACAAGCTTTTCGGCAAAATGAGAATGAAGCTTTTGACAAGTGTTGGGAACGTTTTCAGGAGTTAGTTAGTGCTTGCCCACATCATGGATTCGAAAAACATCATCTTATTTCATTTTTTCATCAAGGGCTTACTTTAGCATCTAAACAACTTATTCAGACAATGTGCAAAAGACCATTCTGGGAGCTAGACTCGAGCGATGCTGAGGCTCATCGGAAATACGTAGCGGAGACTACGCAAGCTTAGGATATTTCTAGCCCCAATAGTCAAAATAAAAATCGACAAGTGTCCAATTCGTCTGCTGCGTTCAATATTTATCACTTGTACAAGGACACTTTGTTAGATCGTAAATTTGACCAATTAGAAAACAATTTCAGAGACATGCTTGAAGTTCGATTAATAGAAGTCGATGGGCCCGTGCAAGCAGGAAAGGAGAAAGTGTGTGCCATTTGTCATGCTGGTCATTCTACCAAAGGATGTCCTACCATCCCTGCATACAAGGCAATGTATACTGAGCAAGCATAAGCGATACTGCAAGGGAATGCATACAATCAATCTTGGAGGAATCATCCAGGTTTCAACTATGGGCAACCACAAGGTGGGGTGGTTCCTAATCCACATGTGGCTTTGCCACCACCCCCTTCCCAATTTCAGTAAATGCATCCTTCGATGCAAAACCCTATGCAAGTCCCATCTCCTGGTCCGTATGTCACTCCACCTAGGCGATCTCTTAAGGATAATCTGAATCAATTTATCCAATCTCAAAAGGAGACCAATGCTAAGTATGATCGAATGTTCACAGAAATTCATACTATCATCTCTAGGTTGCAATTTGCATTGAATACTCAGGAGAAGGGTAAATTCCCAGCTCAAGGCCAAAGACCTCCTCCTCAAGGACAAACTACGATTAGCTCTACATCATCGGATTTGCCAGAACAATGTCAAGCTGTCACTACTCTACGTAGTGGTCGCGTAATTGATCTAGCACCACCACCTCCCAAGGAATCTATAGCTAAAGAAGCTTCAGAATCTAAGGAGACCCCATTGCACATGGATGAAAAGGATGAAGGAGTTGAATCTGAAGTTGAAGTAAAACTACCCACTGCTACTTCATTTCCTCAATGCTTGGCACCACCTAAAAAGGGAGCCTTGCGTACTGAAGTGTTAGATGTTCTGAAGCAAGTGAAGTTGAACTTGCCATTTCTGGATGATATCCAACAAATTCTAGCATATGCCAAGGTCATCAAAGATCTTTTGACTATCAAACGATGGCTTAATGTGAAGAAGAATGTCTTTTTGGCATAAAATGTGAGCTCGATCCTTCTTAATGATCTTCCACCAAAATTTAAGGATCCTAGTGTACCTACAATTTCGTGTGTTATAGGAGAGAGTAGAGTTAAAAAGAGCTTTACTTGACTTAGGTGCGAGTGTGAATATCCTTCCATACTCTATCTATAAGAAACTTGATTTAGGTGATCTTAAACCTACCCGAATCACTCTACAGTTAGCAGATCGAACAGTGAATGTGACTGAGGGGTTGTGGAGGACGTGATAGTTCAAGTGGACACATTCTACTTCCCTGTTGATTTTGTCATCTCGGACACGGATCTTTCTCCCCATTCGAGTAATCATGTTCCCATAATTTTGGGCCTTCCATTTTTAGCTATTGCTAATGCTTTGATCAATACACGTAATGGCCAAATGCAACTCACTTTTGGAAACATGACCCTCGAGACCAATATTTTCAATGTTACTAACCAAATGGGTGATGAGGATGAAATTCATGAGGTTGATCTTATTGAAGAGGTGGTGGATGAGCACATCGATAGGATCATAGGTGGAGATGCACTGGAAGTTTGTTTAGTGCAAGGTGTTGAGAATAAGAGTTCTTATACTGAGTTTGAGCGTGAAGTGGAAGAGCTGGGAGCTTGGTTGCAAGAAGAAGTGGGTTTTGAGAAGTTGAGAGATGTTGATTGGATTTCGAGATTTGAGGAATTGCCCCCGAGGGAGTCACTCATGATCCCCTTGGAAGATAGATTTCCTAGTCTTGAGTTAAAGAAACTACCCTCTCATATAAAATATTATTTTCTGGGAGAAGATGATACATTTCCTGTTGTTGTTTCTTCCAGTTTAAAAAAAGATTAAGAGGGCATGTTGTTGAAGGTGTTGAGGAAGCATAGGAGTGCATTTGGTTGGACTATAGCAGATTTGAAAGGTATAAGTCCTTTGATTTGTACCCATAAAATCCACCTCGAAGAGGAGGTGAAGCCCTAGAGAGAGATGCAAAGGCGACTGAACCCAACTATGAAAGATGTAGTTCGAGCGGAAATCATCAAATTGTTAGATGCTGGGATTATTTATCCCATTTTCGATAGTAAATGGGTGAGACCAATTCAGGTCGTTCGGAAGAAGTCGGGTATGACCGTGGTTGAAAACACTAAGGGAGAATTAATATCTCAACGCACCACCACCGGGTGGCGTGTTTGCATTAATTACCGAAAGATCAATGCCGGAACAAGAAGATACCATTTTCCCTTGCCATTTATTCACCAGGTGATTGAACGAGTAGCGGGTCACCCTTACTACTATTTCCTAGATGGGTATTCTGTCTATAATCAGATTGAATTGGATGTACTTGATCAAGAAAAGATGACTTTTACATGTCTGTTTGGTATGTTTGCCTACAAACGTATGCCTTTTGGATTATGTAATGCGCCAACAAATTTTCAAAGGTGCATGTTGAGTCTCTTTAGCAACATGATAGAAAAAGGACTGGAGGTGTTCATAGACGATTTCAGCATTTTCGGTCCATCTTTCGAACAATGTTTAGCTAATCTTGAAAGAGTTTTATTCCGGTGTCTGAAAAAATACTTACTCCTCAATTGGCAAAATTCCATTTTATGGTCACTGAGGGCGAGCGTAGTTCTGGGCCACATAGTCTCATCTAGGGGAATTGAGGTTGATCGAGAAAAAATAGAAGTAATAGCTGAGTTACCCCCGCCAAAATCGCTTAAAGATGTGAGGTCCTTTCTAGGCCATGCTGGATTTTATAGGAGATTTATCAAAGACTTTAGTGCCATCGCTAGACCCTTGACTAATCTTCTCATGAAGGACACTCCATTTGAATGGAATAACGCATGCCAAGAAGCTTTCGATAGACTCAAAAGCATGCTAATTTCTGCTCCTATCATGCAAGCTCTCGATTGGTCACTCCCATTTGAGCTTATGTGTGATGCAAGTGATTACGAGATTGAGGCTGTTCTTGGACAAAGAAAAGACAAGAAAGATCATGTTATTTACTATGATAGTAGGACATTATTTGGTCCCAAGCTTAACTACTCCACTACGGAGAAAGAACTACTAGCGATCGGTTTTTCTCTTGACAAATTCCGCTCTTGTGTTATTGGGTCGCCCATCATTTGCTTCACTAATCACTCGACCCTCAAATATCTTCTGACCAAGAAAGATTCCCAACCACGCCTAATCAGGTGGATCCTACTCCTATAAGAGTTTAATCTCTCGATTCAAGATAAGAAAGGAGTAGAAAACATCGTTGTTGACCATCTGTCACGACTCTCGTCCGACGTACCTATTGATCCCATCCCCATAGACGAGTATTTTCTGGATGAAAATCTATTTGTTACTTCTTCTGTTCCTTCGTTTGTGGATATAGTAAATTACATTGTCATTGGAATCGTTCCCTCCATTTGGACTCCACAAGGGAGAAGGAAGTTCATTACTTGGTCACGCATGTTCTTTTATGATGATCCATATTTGTTTAAGTATTGTGCTGATCAAATCATCCGAAGATGTGTACCTGATGAAGAAATTCAAAGGGTAATTCGATTTTGTCATACGGAAGCATGTGGAGGTCATTTCTCCAAAAATAAAACTGTTGTGAAAATCATGCAAAGCGGTCTCTTTTGGCCCACAATCTTCTGGGATGTGGATATTTTTTGTAAATCTTGTGATAGATGCCAAAGAATGGGAGCTATTACTCGCCGTGACATGATGTTATTGACCCCATACTTGTCATAGAGTTGTTTGATTGAAGGGGTATTGACTTCAAGGGGCCTTTTCCACCCTCTTTTGGCTTTCTATACATCCTCGTCGCAGTAGACTACGTTTCAAAAGGGGTAGAGGCCATAGCTACAAGGACGAATGACAATAAGGTGGTGATAAAGTTCATTCGAGAACACATACTTTCTCGATTCGGAGTTACTAAGGCTATAATCAGTGATAATGGCACTCATTTTTGCATTAGGCCGATGGAAAAGCTAATGCGAAAGTATGGAGTCATTCATAAGGTTGGAACGACTTATCACCCTCAATCGAATGTCCAGTCCGAGCTAGTCAATTGGGAAATCAAGAATATCTTGGAAAAGACAGTCGAACCTAACAGGAAAGATTGGCCTCTCAGATTGAATGATGTGCTCTGGGCTTATCGAACTGCATACAAGAATCGCCTTGGGATGTCCCCATTTCGCTTTGTATATTGCAAACCTTGTCATCTTCCTGTTGAAATTGAACACAAAGTGTATTGGCTATCAAAAGGGTGAACTTTAACATGGAAAAAGGCGGTGAAATACTTAAACTTCAGTTGAATGAGTTAGAATAAATACGCAATGATGCGTATGAAAGTGCTAAAATCTCAAAAGAATGAACGAAACGCGCTCACGACCGAATCATTTGACGTAAGGAGTTTCATTCGGGACAAAAAGTACTTCTCTACAACTTGAGGTTGCACTTATTTCTCGAAAAATTGCGTTCACGATGGTCAGGTCCATTCATTATAAAGGAAGTATTCCCCCATGGAGCTGTTGAACTAGAGGATCAAAAAGGGGGAAACACATTCAAGGTTAACGGACAACGTCTCAAGCCGTATTTAGAAGCGGTTATAACGAAAGCTGACTCGATCTGGTTGTCGGACCCCATTTATGGGGATTGACTGAGCATGAAAGGTGAGGTCGTTGCACCCCCGACGTGTATGGGGCTAATGTTGTGTATAGTAGTCATAGGATGTTAGGCTAGTTAGGAAGTCATAGTTGTGTGTCACTACCAGAGATGGGAATCAAACACATGTCTCGAGAGAATTTCGGGTTTCGATGAGAGTTTGGAGAGTGTTGAGGTCCAATTGCATTGGAGAGAGTGTTGGGTTAAGCTGAAAGTGGCCACTGAAGTAAACCAAGAAAAAGATGGCATGTTTAGAAACCGGATCGGTCCAGCCTTAAAAAAAGGAATCGATCCGGTATAAAAAAGAATTAAAATAAAAAATAAATCGGACTGGTCCGGTCTGAATCCGGATCGATCCGATCGTCTGCAGGATGTTTTTTCTCGAGGATAAAACCTCTTCAATGCACACCTCATTTACTTCCCCAATCCCTTCCTCTCCCCAAAAATTCGTACAACCCCCTTCCCCATCCTTTCCCTCTTTAATTTCCCACCAATTCTTCACCCCTAACCCCCATCCCACCTATAAATACCCACTTACCCTTTACACTTTCTTTCATACCTCTATCACCATCTTCTTTTCTCACTTTCTGTCCAATTCTTCAGTTTCCATGGTTGCTCCCCAGAAATATAATTCCACTGAAGTCCTGCCCGATGGCAATGGCAAATATCGTTCACGCAGCGAGGGAAATTGGTGCCGCCATTTTTCAATCCTAGGAGAAAAATCCACATTGAGCGTCAGGTGCTTTGGGATCAGCTTCCTAATTCTATCACTGGCATGTTCATGTCCTGAGACTGGTGCAGATTTTTGAATGAACCATACGAGGCCGTATGGGAGAATGAAGTGCGTCAGTTTTACGGTTCGCTCGTTCATATCGCAGATTTCTAATCTCAAGCCTTTATCGACTCGACACCGATACCATTCCAGCTTGAATTGCTGGCCCAGAAACTCGAGTCTAAAGGTGTGGTTACTCCAGCCCAATTTTTATATCCCAGTCATGATCCAGCTGTTTCCAAAGATGTTTGCATGTCCCGAATCGCTTCGGGATCGGTTTGGAATACTGAGACTTTTCATGTTGGTCGGTTACCCGACAAGGCACGTATCACTTTTCACATCGTTTGTGCCAACCTTTTGCAAACTTCAAATGATTCGACTATGCGCCCATGTCAAGCTACTATGGTGTATCATCTGTTTAAACATGCCACTGTTATCAATTTGGACCACACGTTTTACAATGATATCATTTGCGCGGCGCTGGACAAAAAGGGTAGGGCCCCTCTTCCTTATGGTCATCTCATTACTTCCTTTCTTAAGGATGTCGGTATTGTTCCCCTGTAAGATCTTATTAACTTACCCAGGCCACTTAGGCAGGAATCCCTCACCCAAAGTGACAAGCAAATCCAACTGATCCGTGCGCGTCGAGGTGACAGTGATACCTCGGGTGATGAGGCTGCTGCTGAGGAAGAAGCTTCTCCTGACAACGATGTTGAGATGGAAGAAGGTGAGGAGGACGAATATGATGAAACTGATGATCCTAATTATGTTTCAGTTGGTACGGGTCTCACCGAGAGAGTTGCTTATTTTGAGACATATTTTAACGGGTTTATGACTTTATACCAACGAGACACGAGTATGATACTGCGTATGCAGACTGATCTTTATTGCCTCCAGTTGGGTCTCGAAGCCCCACTTCCTGCTCATTTTTATGATCCTTATGACCCTAATGCCCCCGATAGCTCCCACCACCCACCAGCCCCGTAGGCAGCCCCATTTCTCTGGCTATGTTATGTTATCGTGTCCTGTTTTTTTTATCTTTTGTTTTCACAGCTATGTTGTACTACACAGTTTTATTATCGTACTTTGCTTGTTTTATTTATCTTACTCCTTATTTCATCTTATTTAGCTTTATCGTCCTTTTGATTGTGGACAATGCAAAAGACTAAGTTAGGGGGGATGATAAGTGCGTATTCATAAAACTTCGCATATATGTAAAAAAAAAAAATTAAAAATTTTGAAAAAAGCCAACAATATTTTTCTTCAAAATAAATAAAAATTGGAATTTAAATTTTTCAAAAATGTCACCTTTATTCTATTTAAAGTCTCAAATTGTAAAAATTAAATTCAGTAAGCCAAAATTGACTAAAGATGGAAATTGAAAGAAAATTGACGACTTAACGAATAAGTGTGAAGATTGATCAAACTCGGTGAGATTTCGAGCCTTTCAATTTTTTATGAGTTTTTAAATCAATCCAAGTTTATGATTAACTCAAAGTTCTTTTCAGCGTTTTAATAAGTCGTTGATGATCTCAATCCTTTGTTTTGATCGGTTATGGGAAATGTGTTAAATGTTGTCTCGAAATTTGTGCTAAATATATCTCTAAACTTAATTAATCTCGAGATGCATATGGTAATGTGATTAGAAATTCGGACAATGAAGTAGGCCATCTTTTGTTGCCCAAAAATATTAGCCATAATAAAGTTGTGAAAAAAATTATCCCTTTGCAACCCACTTTGGGCATAATAAAATATTTCCCTTTCGTTTTATAACCCGAAAAACCCAATAGCTAGAAATTGTGAAAAATTAGAAATTCATCAAGTAAGTCCAAAGTGTGTAATAAAAAAAGGGGCAAGAGAAAAATAGAAAAAATGCTCAACAAAAAAAAAATTAGCAAGAAAAAAAATGAAAAGAGAAAAAGGAAAGAGAAAAATGAGCAAATGCCCGAAAAAGCACAAATGGACATCATAAGAAAGTTTTCCAATTTCGAACGTTCCATCCATTCCCATTTTTACCCTTTATACTTTTTAACCCGATAAAGTCCTAACTGAGTCCGAATGGCGAAATTGGTTACCGCATGGAGAGATAAGATATGAAAAGATAGTAAAAGAGATTAAAATGGTGTGATTAAGAGATGATTCTCCCGTTTCCTTATAATTGTACTCCGATGATGAGATATTTTTACCTCAAATAGTCCGTCCTTCCAATTTTGTATGCGTTAAATTATGTCCATTATATTTACTCTTTATATCATGCATACCAAGAGAAAACAACCACAATCCTAGTGATTCGTTTATGAGTGCATCCGTAAGAATTTGAATCAAAACGAATTTTTGGAAAGTAACGTAATGCTCAATCGGTGGAAATTTGAGGTTTAATTTCTGGCTTTGCATACACACACTATGGTTTGAGACATTTGAATATGAATTTATGGTGGTTATGTTTTGAAAAGTTTAAATTGTACAATTTTTATGTATTTTGATAATTATTTGAGTCAATAAAGAATTTTGTGGGTGTATTCACTGCAAACCCTCACGAGACAAAACTCGTCCTACTAGGGTAACCTAGGGGTTTAAAGGCTTGTTGCATACGCTCAATGCAATCACATTCCTGCGAAAGTGGAATTTTAGTAAAATAAAAGAAATCTCAAGAATAGAACTTTGGGTATCTTCATTTACATTGCCCGGGACGTGCAAAGTTATAAGTTAGGGGGATTTGACAAAGCATAAATTCTTCTGAATTTAGCCCCTTAAGTTAGTGATTTTGATATCTCGAATAAAGAAATTGAATCGTTTTTATCCCATGTCAATGTCATTGACTATTTCTAACGAGTACCCCGAGTTTCGTGTATTTCATATGGATTTGACAGGTATTTAGTGTAGAGTACCACTACACTTACCCACTTTCTTACCCACTTTCATACCCGCCTAATAAGATAAGGCAAAAAAAAGTTGTACATTTTCCCTGGCGGGACCCACAACAACAAGGTATAACACTTTTATGCAGGCGGGTATGAAAAATGGGTAGGAAAGTGGGTCTGCCTAGCCTTATCCTTTAGTGCAAGAAAAGAAAGAAAGAAACCGGAAGAAAGGAAGAAAAGAAAGAAAGACAAGTCAAAGGTCAAAAGCGTAAACTTACACCTGGAGTTCGGAATTGAAGCCTAAAGGAAAGTTGAAGATCCTTATTTCACAAGAGCATCGGAAGAAATGACAATCACATTGGAGCTCGAGATCAAAAGTTATGACCAGTCAAAGATGGAAATAAAAAGTCAAAATGGAAGAAACTCGGACCGATCCGGTTTATCTCGGACCGATCCGAAATATCACCATTCCAGTAGACCCCGGATTGATGCCGAACCGATGGCAAGAGAACCGATCCAATAGCATCCGAACCGGTCCGGTAGAAATAAAAAAGAATCGTTCCGGTTACTGGAAAACAAATCGATCGGATGGCATCCGGACCGGTCTGGCTGTTCGAATTTCTGGCATTAATTATGGAGCTGCAGAGGTGCAAATATTGGAATATCTTGCGCAACCCATCGATATTAGCTATCAATTCGTGCTAGTTGGTCTTATAAAAGGCCAAGCCCTACATCCTTCTAAGGGAGTCGAATTTTAGAGAAGAGAGTCAGATTTTAGAGAGTTTTTAGTAAACAAATTTCATATTCTTAGAAAAGCCCTAGTTTGTAAGTTTGAGGAACTAGAAGTATTTTATATTCAATTTCATCTCTTTTCCCTAGTGTTGATTACAAGTATCAATTTCCCATTCTCTTATTTTATCTCAATTCTATTTTCAATTCAATTATAACTTGTTTTGTAATTTTTGTTTTACAATGTTTCTTAGATCCATAATTACATGCATTGTTATTAATTTGTTTTCTAATAAAACCATGTCTAGCTAAATTTTCAAAGGTTGGGGTACATGAACTCATTCCGAGGTAAATTAGCCATGTAGAAAATAGAGGGTAAATTAAATATTGATGAAATCGTGTATGGATATTATACGAATATAGCCGATATTTTAATCTCTCTTTCCCTAGGTACTTGGGATGTTTAAGAAGACTATGCAAGTGTAATTGTCCATTCATCGCTTTGTATTTACCTTTAATTTCATATAATGCGGGCTAGTTCCCTCATATATGTAATGCTTAGGATCTATAAAGACTGGATTTAGTCAAGAATTTCAATTTACAATTCTAGTATTCTATACAGTAATTTACTAAGGTTTGAGGGATTGTACTCCACCCTATTTTCTCTTATACTCATATCTAATTTCTTACAATTATTAGTGTTTTTGTGCACGTAGTTTATTTTTTTCATCACCAATTGGAGATTTCAACCCATCAATCATCTTTTCTTTTCTTTTGAGAAACCATTGGAAGGATAAATAAATTTTTCTACACAATTCCTAATTGCTAATTTTCAATCCTTGTGGAGACGATCCCGACTTGTCAGATTACTACTAACGCGATAGGCTTGCACTTGAGCCTAGAGAGAACGCACTTTTGAGACAAATTCTTAGTCGCGTCACCTACAGAATTGGTCACTTCTATCTTAAGCCCTCAAAATGACTCGCAGAATTGGGCACCCCTACCTTAAGCCCGCAGAATTGGCTTCGACTTGCATAATTGGTTGCTTCTACTTAAGCCCGCAGAATTGGATTCGACCCTTAGAATTGGTCGCTTCTACTTAAGCCCTCAGAATTCGCTTTGACCCGCAGAATTGGTCACTTATACTTAAGCTAGAAAAATTGGCTTCGACCCTCAGAATCGATCATCTCAAACTTAAGCCCATAGAATTGACTCCGACATGCAAAATTGGTCGCTATAACTTAGTGTAATACCCCGTATTTTTGTGATATTTATTTATGGGATTAATTGAATTAAATGCATATTAATTGGAAATTAATCCGGATTAAAAATACTAGCGAGATGCGAGTTAGTATTTGATGTTAATGAGTATATATGGCTATATATGAATATTGAACTATGAAACTTGTCGTGAGATTGAAATACGACAATTTGGAAATTTTGTTGAGACGCGTGTGACAGTCGCGTCCGGAATATATTATGATAATTAAAAAGTGAATTTTATTTCTCTAAACTGTATGGTCATTTTGAGTGCGCCAACGCGTCCGGAAGGGTCGAAATAGTCAGAAAACACTAGCCGGGGGTTTAGTTTGGGTCCCGGGGCATTTTTAGGCCATACCGGCAACGTATAAGGGTAGTTTGGTAATTTTAGAATTTTGGGATTTTTGATTAATGAATTTTAGGAGTTTTGGAAAATTAAAAGACCCACTAACCCATTACCAGCCATTTACTGATTAGAGGGCTACGGGGGTTATTAGAAATTGTTCCAAAAGTTCCTTAGGCAAAAACCCTAGCCACCATTGTTACTTGGAGAAGAAAGCTTGTAGAGAGAGAATAGAGGAGGATTCTGCAGAAAGAGAGAGAGAATACTCCATCAAATCGACATCAAAATAAGAGATTTAAAGAAGGCAAGTGGTTTAATTTCATTATTTTGCAGAGAATGCTTCTTCCATGCGTAGGAAATTCAAATAAATTGTATTGTTCTTGGAGTATGATGAAAACCCATTTAATTGGATGTAGAGATTTAAGAATCTATTGAGGAATTGCTTGTAGAATTGTATGTAGGTGATTAATCTGATGATATTATATTTTGGATGAAACAAAAATGGATTTAATTAGACCCATTGGGGATTTAAAAATATTAGGGTTCATGTTCATGTGATTTGGGGATAAATGAAGGGATTTGATGATTCTATGATGGTTAGGAAGATTTGGCCCTATATAAACGTTAATATATAACCTAAGTATGTTTAGGAATGATTAGAACCCATGTACAATGGTTGGATTAATGTTTAGATGAGTTTGGAGAGAAAGAAAAGTTGGAAAAATGATATAGGGAAAATCTGGGCTCGAATCTGGCCACTCGTTAGAAGACCTTCCCAGGTCGTTCGAACGAGCTCGTTCGAACAAGCTTCTAACGAGTTGACAGTCTGACTTCTAACGAGAGGGAGGTTCGTTCGATGACTTTCGTTCAAACGAGATCTCGTTAGAAGTCCCAGTTCGTTCGAACGAACTCTCGTTCGAACAGCCTCGTTCGAACGAGACTTCTAACGAGCTGACAATTTAGGCTTTTTAGCCTGTTTTGATCCCGAGTGTCCCGTAACCTTGGTTATATGTAGACATAACACTTCATTGTTGATTGATTGATATAGTAGGGACATTTGAGGTATAATGAGGAGTAAAACCTAGAGATGTAGTTTGAACCTAAGGGGAATTATGAATTAGGACGCGAGTGCCTATACGATGCGAGAACATTTACGGCCTAAATAATTATATTAATCGGGAGCATACAAATTGTGTAGCATTATATGTCGGTACGAGAATGAGAAGGTGTACCACCAATTATTATGGTGATTACTAAGATGTGTGCTTACTTAGTATATGTATTGATTTTATGTGTATGACATACCTACCATACTTGCTATCACGGGAGGTTTGCGTTCGCTTAGGGCCCTCTAATCCTTGTGTTGCCCGGATTTAGACTGGTACCTTGATGAACATAGGTCAGAGAAGGACTTATTGGGATGTTAAAAAGTCTGCTGATCGTGGGAGCGCAGGTATGTGCGTGACCCATGTGATGTGACTGTGTTCGCCTCCATTATTTGTGATGTGGTTATCTGAGAACGATTCCAGAGAGATTCGGAATGCGTGATCCTTATGTACGTGATGTACCGGGATGGATAGCAGAGTATGTGTGCACCGCAGCTAGTCTCGGGGTGCTTGTATTGTATATTTATGACGTGAATAATATACACTTAATTAATGGGAACTTTCATGTTATTATTGTGAATATAATTATGGCAATGTTTTGAGAAAACATAACGGGTTAAATGATAGTGAATTGTATTACTTATTGAGAATCCGAGTGTATGTAAAGCCCTCTATTTATTTGATAACACTAGCATATAATATGGAAATCGAGTAGTAAGGGTAGAACTTATTACGGTTTGGTTAGATATGGATGATATTTAGATGGGTATGGTACGTTAGGAGTGCACATGTAGTCGAGAGGTGAGAATTTCATGTGAGTGCACGTCCTAACATGTATTTTTCATTTAATGTTTTAAATGTTATTAAAACACTTGCTGTTTTTAAAATGATTTCCACTTTCGGGCTCTGACCCATTTTCTTTCAAATCTATTTTTGTAAAAACCATTTTAGGTGCCCAGCCACAAGGACACCATGCTTAGGATCCTCATTCAGGTGACGAGCTGTAGCTGTTTGTGAAAGTTACAGGACCTTGCTTGTAGACGCTTCTTCTATATTGACTCTCTATTCAGCATTTATCAGTTGTAGGGCATGTCGCCCATTTCTTTAGAGACATTTCATTTATTTCAGTTATTCAGACTTTGGGCATGTAATTAATTCAGGATTCAGACTTATGTTATTATTTCAGTATTGGGATAGTTGTGAGGAGTTTTGCTCCGGACTCTTATATTTATTTGTTGGTTATTTCATTACTTCGCTATGGTGAATGGATTATGTAGTTATTCCATTATTCTTTTATTGCATGTTAATCAGACTTAAATAAAATTTGGCAACTTACTTTTTAAATACTAGGTGGTTAGTAATTATTAAAATGTTTTTGACAGTGATGCTTTTAACTGAACCAACTTGGCATTTTGTATTGATTTAATAAAGGAGTAGCTACCCGGTATTTAATTAGTCGGGGTGATAAACAGAACTATCTTAGACGGAATCAAGAAGAGGTTAGAAGATACGAAGGGGAAATGGACTGAAGAGGTCTACGCTGTGTTATGGGCCTACAGAACCACGGCAAGGACACCAACATGAGAAACCCCGTTCATGCTGGCACATGGCTCAGAGGCCGTCATACCATCGGAAGTAGGAATCCCAACTCATCGAATTCAGACCTATGACCCTGACAACAATGGGGAAGAGAGGAGGCTAGACCTAGATCTTATCAAAGAAAGAAGAGAGGACGCAGTGGTCAGAAAAGCAGCCTACCAACAGAGGGCAGCGAAATTCTACAACCAGAGGGTGAAGTCAAGACCCATTACAGTGGGAGACCTAGTGCTAAAGAAGACCCTACAGAAGGCAAATAAGCTTCACCCAAACTGGCATGGCCCCTACAAAGTAACATAAGAGGTTGTGCCTGGCACTTATAGGCTAGAAAACCTAGAAGGAGAACCTTTCACTAACCCATGGAATGCTGTCCACCTAAAGAGATATTACATATGATGTTGCATAGAGTTTTATGTAAATGTACCATCTTATTGTGAAGAGGTTATTAATAAAGATCAGTTCCCATGACAGTTCTTGCTTCATTCTTAGATCAGAGATATATTATGGGGATAACATCTTAGGTGATGACCTCAGACCCTCATAACATCATAATTCGGTGACAAGGTCTGAGGTCAGACACCATAATCAGATGACCTCAGACACACAACATCATTAATTTCGTGAGATTCAATATGAGGATAACATCTTAGGTGATGACCTCAGACCCTTATAACCTCATAATTTGGTGACAAGGTCTGAGGTCAGACACCATAATGAGATGACCTCAGACACACAACATCATAATTTGCTGACAAGGTCTGAGGTCAGACACCACAATGAGATGACCTCAGACCCTTATAACATCATTAATTTGGTTCCGGTATTTATCACACCAACAAACCAACAACCAATTAGATTAATCCCATCCTCCGTTAAGTAAAAAATAAAAATAAAACTTAGTTAAGATAAATTCCATGAAATAAAAAAAAATTGAGTTTAAAAACAACTTATAATATCATGGAATAGAGCTCAACCAGGACAATCAGAAATATAATCAGGTAAATTAAAATGCCCCAAAAAATATACACACATTTATATATATGAATGTTGGGTAACACAAATCGATTTTGGAGTAAAAAAAGGACCCAAACTCATATATATAGATATGGGTATACGTATATATAAATAAATATCTAAGTATATATATAAATAGAGATATAAATATATATATATATATATATATATATATATATATAGCAAGGGAATGAAAAAAATACTATGAAATGAAGAGGGAGAACACCACAAATCCACACAGAAAATGGGTAATGAAAGGAGGTTAATAGAGGAGATGAGGAGGAAAAATCGTGGGAGAAGGAGAGAGTGGGAGATAGGAGGAATGAGGGATAGAGGAGAGAGAGGGAAAATGGAAGATGTGGGAGAAAAAAATCTGGGAAAGAGGGGTTTGGGAAAACGTGGTGAGTGGAGAGAGAGGCGACAGTTTTGGGAAGTGTAACTGCAGGTTTTAAACGCAGGTCGTTCGAACGAGTGATGTCGTTCGAACGAGTGATGTCGTTCGAACGAGGTATTTCGAACGAAGTCACAGTAGCGATTCGTTAGATATCTCGTTAGAAGTTCGTTCGAACGAATTTTGTCGTTCGAACGACATTTCGAACGAAGTGACAGAATGAGGGTTGTAAATGTCGTTAGAAATCTCATTCGAACGAGAATTTCTGACGAAAATCAATATTTTTTAAATAAAAATAACATAAAATAGGGTTAAAAATAGCATAATATCAGGAATTGGGAAGGCCAGAACGATGCCAAAATGTAGATTTTAATAATCCTAGCATATGACAACATATCCAAATAGTGGGAGCGAGAATGTAGGGGTGTGAACAATACGAGTGAGAATTTTTAGCCACAACAATGTACAAGTGCGTAATGCCAAACAATATATACGCGCAATATTCACTCATATTAGCCTTGTGTCAAAAAGGAAATATTATTGAACACTTAAACATGAATGTAACAAGCATACAAAATAGATGATTCTCTCGCCAATAATGTCACAATGAGAAAGCAATAAATCGATGAAATGTGCATGCCCATTGATCTTCAACTTATATCTCCCATGAGCAACAATAGATTGAGACTAATCTTTTTGAAGAATCAATCAAGCCTATTATTTTGGCCTTGGCATTATATATCATTTTCAATGCTTCTATTTTAGCCACACACCTGAGAATGCAAATGGTGGCTTTTCACGCAATGGCCTTGGCATTATGCTTTTCACAGCCCGAGTCCATTGCTTGAAACGTAAACCAACTGGAAGAATATAATCATTTTGTTTCAATCCGGGCAATGGATGATCATGCACAATTTCGATTGCTTATAATGGATGTGACAGGATTGAGAAGACAGCACCAAATCTCACTTTGCAAGAACAATGTGAACAAGATATTCGTAATATTTCGTGTACGGTGTGTGCAAAAGGCAAAGGTGTGAGGAAATCACAAAATTATATATCATAAAAGAGCGTTATTGTGCACAAGATAAACAAGATATGGATTAACTACTCATTGAAAGCCACGTGGATATGGAAATAGATAGTGATCTGAATACATCAACCACAAAGCCATATGGACAAAAAATTTGAAAGCTATTCTAACCATTCCCGTTTTCCTTGAAAATAAAAGAAAAATATTTTTGAGATTGTTGATAAAATATATACAAAAGAATTCTAGTTCATAGGTATAAAAATATGCAAGAGAAACAACCTAAACTAGATAAACCGCTTCGATCTCAATCAATGGAGCAAACCTCAATTGATTTCCTAAGGTTTTCAAACCTAAGGGCATCTAGAGGTTTAGTAAAGATATAGGCCAATTGTTGATCGATAGGAACGAATCTTAGAGAAACAATTTTCTCTTCAACCAAGTCACGAATGAAATGTTCACGGATCTTAATATGCTTGGTTCTAGAATGTTGAATGGGATTATGGGAATTGCACTAGTATTGTCACAATATATAGTCACAGTGTCTTGGGAAATACCGTAATCTTCCAACATTTGTTTCATCCAAATGAGTTGAGTGCAATAACTCCCGACGACAATGTATTCGCCCTCCACCATGGACAAGGAAATAGAATTTTATTTCTTGCTCATCCACGAGACAAGTGCACTTCCAAAATAGAAACAACCGCCAGATGTACTTTTATATCCATCAACATCTCCTGCCCAATCGTCATCTGAGTATGCTGATAGACAATCATTGGGGTCAAAAGAGTACCAAATTCTAAAAGACAGGGTCCCAATAACATATTTGATGATACGTTTGTGATGCGAGGGAAACCGAGTGTTCGTGTAGGGACACTATCGTTGATTTCGGCTCCCGCTCGACATGCAAAAGAAAACCTAAACTACAGCTACACTTGACAAGCAAGTAAAGCGGTAAGTCGGGTATCGTAAATCCACAGGGAGTGATTGAATTCCAGATGTTAATTGTTTAATTACTTCACGAATAAAAGTGTAAAAGGTGATGTGTGGTTATGGTGACTAAAGAAAATGAGAAGTTACGCTAAATTAAAGTAAAGCGAGGATCGGGATCACATTCTACCAAACGGATCGAAACAACTACTAACTAGAGTTAAGGCTCGAAAGCAATTTAATCGAGCATATCCAATTAAGCATAAACATCACACAATAAGGAATTTAAGCCAAAGTTGCGAGATAAAACATTTAACTGAAAAATGATCACACGCGGATTAAATTCGGATTGTCGCTATAAACACTAACGTTGCATGACAAAGAAAGTTAAACGCATAATAATCCGACTTTAATACGCGAGGTTTCAATTAAATGCAATTTTACACGAAACCCTAAATTTCGAGGTCCGAACCCGAAAATGGCGGAAACGAAATCCCGACCCTATTTATCTAAGGGTGCATGGTGAGTTAAACTAAATTATGCTAATTAGACTAAGAAAATAATAAATAAACACAATAAACTATTTATGAAAGCATGGAAGTTATCTAGAAAGCAAGGAAATAAAGGAAAGCAAACTATATTAATGGAAATGGAAGAGAAAAGATCAATCTTACAAAACCACAAGGGTTGTCAATCCAAGAGGAAGAGAAAATGAGCTCTCCCAACCAAAACCCTAACTAAAATCTAACCTAAAATCGTATATATGGCTGCCCCTTATTACAAAACCAAAATTTGGCTTATATAGTAAGTTGGATTAAAAGAAAAGAAGAAAGAAAAGAAAAGAAAATATCTGCAGAAAAACAGGGGATCGATCGATCGACTCCTTTGGTCGATCGATCGATCAAGGGAAAATATCGACAATCCTGAAAGGTCGATCGATCGACCCTTATGGTCGATCGATCGATCAAGCAGGGCAGAATGCAGCAGCAGCCCCTGCTTCTTTTCTTCCTCTTTTCCCTTCTCCTCTTTTGCTTCCTTGGTTTTCCTCCGCTGAAATCGCCGCAACTTCTTCGTTATGAATCGGAATCGCGCACCGTTCGTGGCCACGCGAAGCTAGAGAGGAGGGATACAACTTCCGTGAGATGTTGGGCCAGGTACCCAAGCTGTGAAAAGACTAAAATGCCCCCGAACGTGCGGTAGTGTACGGAACTTCACCGGAATGAATCCGAACTTCATACTTAGCATCCAAATACCTACAAAAGCTCAATTAACCCCTGCAAAACATGATAACATAGAAATCCGAGGGTTTTCTGGTTAACGAGCATAAATATAGGGAATAAGATACCCGAGGGGGCTAATAACGCGTAGGTTAACGGGTGAAATACGCAATATTTGCGTCGTATCAGTTTGATAGCAAGTAAATGAGACTCTTTTGGAGCGGTTTGATAACGAGCACAAACTCCTACACTAAAGGAAATATCCGGACGGCTAGTAGTTAGGTAAAGTAAACTACCTATTATACTTCTAAAAAGTGTATGCACTACATCCTTTTCGTCGGTATCCCTACTAAGTTTAATAGATGAACTCGTAGGAGTACGAGCATGTTTAGCGGATTCGACTTTAAATTTCTTAACGAGGTCTTTAGCATATTGGGACAAAAATATCCCACTTTTGAGTTGACGAACTTGAAGACCTAGAAAGAAAGTAAGTTCACCCACCATACTCATCTCAAATTCATTGTGCATTTCTTTTGAAAAAATTTGAGTATGTTTATCACACGTAGAACCAAACACTATGTCATCGACATATACTTGAGCAACTAGAATTCCTTTTTCATCACGACGAACGAAAAGTGTTATATCAACTCCCCCTCTTAAAAAGCCACGAGAAAGGAGATAAGAGGTGAGTCTTTCATACCAAGCACGGGGTGCTTGTTTCAAGCCATATAGAGCTTTCTTTAGGAAGAAGACATGAGTAGGATGTTTTGGGTCCTCAAACCCTTTTGGTTGTTCAACATATACTTCCTCTTGAATAAAACCATTTAAAAAGGAACTTTTTACATACATTTGATATAATTTAAATTGAAGGTGACATGCTACGGCGAGTAAAAGGCGAACCGATTCTAACCTAGCAACAGGAGCAAAAGTTTCATCAAAGTCAACACCTTCTATTTGGGTGTATCCTTGAGCAACTAATCTAGCTTTATTTCGAACAATGACACCATTTTCATCCATTTTATTTTTCAAAATCCATTTGGTGCCAATGACATTTGTATTAGATGGCCTAGGGACTAATTCCCAAACATCATTTTTCTTAAACTGAAATAGTTCTTCTTGCATAGCATTAATCCAATGTTCATCTTTTAATGCTTCTTTAAAGTTTTTAGGTTCAATTTTTGAGGTATAGCATAGATAAGTAACTTCATTTTATAATTGCTCCCTAGTCTTGACACCTACATCGGGATCTCCTATAATTTTTGAAGTGTTATGACTTTTACGCACCCAAGGAGTAGGATCCTTTTTCTTGGTAGTTGGAACAACCATATCATTTTGAGATTCAATAATTTCAACATTTGACACAACATCACACTCACATGACAAATCTTCCTCATTATCAATTGATGTGGCCGGAGCATCATCTTTTATGGCAACATTTTATGGATTCCATGACTTTAGAGTTGCTTAAGTTGAATACTCTAAAGGCTCTACTATTTTGAGAATATCCTAGGAAAATACCTTCATCACTCCTTGAGTCAAATTTTCCTAGAAGTTCTCTATCTAGAAGAATATAGCATGGACTACCAGACACTCTAAAATAGGACAAATTAGGTTTCTTACCCATCCACAATTCATAAGGAGTTTTGTTAGTGTTAGAGCGCAAATAAACTCTATTTACAATGTGACATGCAGTGTTAACCTCTTCGACCCAAAGCCTACGGGGCACATTTCTTCCTAGGAGCATAGATTTGCCATTTCTTGGATCGTTCGATTTTTTCTTTCAACTATACCATTTTGTTGTGGTGTTCGAACGATCGAGAATTCATGTTTTATTCCTATTTCAGCACAAAAGGCATTCACACCGGATTCCTTGAATTCGGTTCCATTATCACTACTAAAGCGGTTTATGGTGACACCGTGTAGATTTTGAAGAGCTCTACATTTAACAGTAAGAAAATCAACTGTTACAGATTTTTCCCTTAGAAAGCCTAAAATAGAGTACCTAGAGAAATCATCCACCATAACTAAGATGTATCTTCTTCCTCCTATGCTCTCGATACGAGTGGGACCCATAAGGTCCATGTGTATCAATTCTAAGACACGAGATGTTGTTATAGAGTTTAATTTCGTATGAGGACGCTTAATTTGTTTTCCTAATTGACACGACCCGCAAATAGTGGAGTTCGGCTTTCCTAGTGGCGGTAAGCCTCGAAGTAGATCTTTTCTCACTAGTATCTCAAGATCTCTAAAGTTTACATGACCTAATATTTGATACCAAAGATCGGCAGATAAGGCTTTTGAATTATTGCAAACTAATGATGATTTAGGAATAATTCCATAGCAATTGTCACTAGTTCTAACACCTTGTAAAAAAGATTCACCTGACTGATCATAGACGGTGCACTCTGATTGACTAAATTTCACATCAAGATTTTCATCACATAGTTGGCTAATACTTATCAAATTATCCTTGAGACCCTCAACATAAAGAACATTTTCAAGTTTAGGAAACCCGGAGATTTCAACAGATCCTCTACCCATGATTTGAGACTTGCTACCATCCCCAAACGTGACTTTACCATCTTTATAGTTTTCAAGAGTGGTAAATAGAGATTCATCACTTGTCATATGTCTTGAACAACCACTATCAAAGTACCATTGAGAATTATTTTGAGCCTTTAGTGCAACATGAGCAACAAAAGCTTTCTTGGTATGATTTTTCTTAACCCAAGCTTGAGTTGTTTTCTTTCCTTGATTGGCTCTAGTCTTATAATTAGAATTATTTCCTTGGACTTTAGAAAACCTAAGAAACTCTTCCATTAGACTTTTAGAAGTATAGACAAGATACTCGACTTGACTCTTAAAACTAGCAAAGGAGCTATAGGGTTGTTTAGAATTTGTGAATTGAGAGTTCTTTCCAAGCTTGTAGAAATAATATTTAAGATGACCCCGTTTGTGACAATATGTGCACACATAGGGTTGTTTTGGGACATCTTTTAAAGGTTTCTTAGTAGGACTTGTTTTAGAAACATTAGATTTGGTAACAAACTTAGCTACTGGTTCAGATTTGACTTTCGATGAATCTCCTTCTTCATATCCTATACCCTTTCTCTCTTGATAACCTTTCTCCTTATATCCTAAAATAGGACCTAGAAATAATTTTCCCATTCTTCCGGAATTATCCTCGAGTGTGACTTTAACTTCACGAGAGGACTCGAGATCCTTTTCAAGTTGGGAAATTTTAGCTTCTAGATATTCTCTAATTTCTAAAGACTCATTAAGATCTTTGTTAACAACTTCCAAGGAGAGAATTAAGTCACATTTTTCTTTACCAATCACGATAAGCTTCTCAGAAAGAGATATCTTAATAGCCTCGAGTTGACTAACTAAAGCCTCCTTCTCCTTCAGGCCTTTCAACTCTTTTTCTAAAGTTAAGACTTTAAAGGTTAATCTTTTGTTAACTTTTTGAATGCGAATGGATTCATTGTAGAGTTCAGAATATGCAGATTGTAGTTCACTCTCATCTATATCACTATCACTCTCTTTTTCATCACTACTAGTAGAATGAGTAGAAACAACCTCAAAATTTTGTTTGGAATTATCAACATTAAGGTATGACACACTCGAATTACTAGCGTGGCTTGCCATAAAGGAAGTGAAGTTATTTCTAGATGGGTTAGAGTCATCAGAGTCTTCAGACTCATTATCACTGTCACTTAGAGTAGCATTGTAAACACCTTTTTCTTTACCTTGTCTTTTAAGTTTTGTAGGGCACTCAAAAGCTCTATAACCACGTCCCTCACATTCAAAGCATCTCTCTGAATCATTCTTTTTAAAGTTATCTTTGATGAACTTCTTTGGATCCTGATTATTGAATTTTTTATTTCCTCCTTTGTTTTTGTTCTCAAATTTAGGTTTTTCAAATTTAGAGTTTTGTTTTTTAAACTTGAGAATTTTTTAAAATTTTTTAGCAAATAAGGCTATATCATCATGATCAAAGTCAGACTCGTCAGAATCAGACACATTGACTTTCTTAACTTTTAAAGCAACACCTTTATCTTTGCCTTTGTTATCTTTAGGAAACATATCTAGTTCATAAGTTTGCAGATCACCAATAAGTTCTTCAAGTTTTAAAGTATTTAAGTTTCCTAAAGAATTAAGAACAGTGACTTTAGGAATTAATCGTTTAGGAAGACATCTAAGTATTTTCTTAACAACACGATTTTCAGGTATTTTTTCACCTAAGTTAAAGCAAGAGTTAACTATGTCTGATAAACGAGCATAAAACTCATCAAATGTTTTAGTTTCTTACATGGTGATCGTTTCAAATTGTGTAGTTAAATTTTGAAGTTTAGATGCTTTAACAACACTAGTTCCCTCATGAGTAACTTGGAGAATGTTCCAAGCTTCCTTTGGCATTTCGCACGTCATTATACGACAAAATTCATCGGGAGACACGACACCAAATAAGGCATTTAATCCTTTAAAGTTAAAGTTACACCATTTTAGTTCTTCCTCACAACACTGTTCAACAGGAGTCAAAATAATTTCATCATTAATAACAATAGTAGGAGGGGACCATCCTCTTTCAACAGTAACCCAAACACGTTCATTAATTGATTCAAGAGCGGATTTCATACGTGCTTTCCAATAGGTATAATTAGTTCCATCAAACAAAGGTAGTCTATTCGACGAAAAACTATCCATATAACCTCCATGATTCATCTAAATAACTTTTAGCAACTTGCTCTGATACTAATTTGAAGTTGCAAGGTTATATATTCTTAGTTTAATTCGTGGAATACACACACACAATCCAATTTTAATTTATTCAACTATAAAGTGATATTCTCCAATATCAATTTAAAATCAGATTCACAAGTTCGCAAGAACAAATTTCAATTAATGCAATAGGATTGATAACTTGACTAATTAGAATAAAATTATTCCAATTTCATTCATTTTATCCTAAGCATACATCTAGGTGATTTAATAAAGCAAAATGCGAAAATCCCAACCACAACACACCGATGTACGAGGCAAACCCAAATGGGAAAAACCTCGGACGGCTGGGCCTAGACAAAATCCACTACAAAATAGGTTTTACAAGAGACTCAAAAGACTTACAGACATTGACTCACTCAAGACTTTCTTATGCCGTCCTCGACCTCTGAATTTATAGTACACATTGCTCGACACTCCTCGTGTCGCGGTATCCTTCGAAGCCCAAAACCACCATCTCCTCAAATCTTGAATGAAGAGATCCACCGCAAAATTTCTTGTTGAATGTCAAGTTGATTGAAGGGGTTTTGTTTCAAAAGATGATAAAAGTGTTGGAGATGATTTTTACCAAAAAGAGGGAAGTTATGAAAAATGCTCTCAAGAGAATAATGAACTTCCTTAACCTTTGAAACTAATTTTCGTCCATATAATCTAACTGAAAAAGTAGTGGACCAAAAATAGTTGTGGAAAAAAACTGGTTAAAAAATAAGTTCAAAAATTCAGTTCTGATAGAACTCGTTCGAACGAGGTCGTTCGAACGTCTTGTCGTTCGAACGAGTTATCTAAGGAAGTTCCAGTTTCGAATTAGATAGGTCGTTAGAAACCTCATTCGAACGAGATCGTTCAAACGACGTTTCTAACGAAGTTCCAGTATAGCCTGGGGAATGTCGTTCGAACGACCTGGATAAATTTCGAACGAGATTTCATATTTTGCACAAATTTGTTCAAATTTATTTCAAAGATATTTATTTATGAAGATTACTTATTTACGAACATTTCTCTATATGAAAATTTCTTGATTAAACAAAATACTCCAACACATAAATTTATTTTGGCCATATACCTTTTTAGGATAGCTAGCATGGTGTGCATGTTGATGATGCGTGAACTTTGGATGCGATGCTTGAATCTTTACGTTGAATGATGCTTGATGCCGAATGACCCAAAATTGTTTTGTCCAACATAATATAGCCAATATAACAAATGACTCGATTGGAAATTAGTCCTTACAGTTGTAATTTAGGTTTGTTTGTATTAACGCGGTGAAACGAAAACAACGACCGTACCCTTACGCGAGCACGCATTTCACGCGGCAATCAAAATGGCGCCGTTGATGGGGAATTTTAGACTTTATTTGATTTAATATTTCATAGTATTTTCTTTCTATTTATATTATTTGTTAATATTTTTGCAGGATTTCCACATTTGAGCACTTAGAAACGCTCGAATTTTTCCCGCGCGCACCTACTTTGTGGAATTCGCCATTTCGAACCATTTTTGGGGTAAGCATGTCTAATTACAATTCTTTCGGTAATCATTGTTATAATTCTCAATATTCTCGTAAACCTATGACTTTCGGTGAATACTTAGAATCCCAAAGTATAACAAATTCAAATATGACTTTGGGCGAGTATAACGAAAGTCAAAACTTGGGTTATTGGAATTTTGATGATGATGATGATGTTGATAATGATTTTGGGCCTTTACCTCCTTATAATAGGAATTTTGAAACGAATTGCAATAGTTTTCAAAATTCCTATAATAATAAGTTTTCGTTTAAGCCCGATGGTAATTTTCAAAGTTCCCATTTTCATGCATCCGCACCTCGACCTATGACATTCGGTGAGGGCTTGCGTATGTATGAAAATGAGAAAATTAAAACTCGTTATCGGGAAGAAAATCATTCGTGGGAATATGAATTGGATTTATTATTTGAGTCCGACGATGATTTTGCTTCCGAGACTTTTGAAGTCGAAGAATGTTTTGAACCAAACGAGGTACTTGTGCCTACTTCGGAACAAACCATTCTATACTTTGCCCATTACGTAATAGATATTGAAAGTGAGGATGAAAACGACGTAATATCTATTTGCAATGAAATGATTTCTTCTTTGCTCCCCAAAGAAGAACATTTCATTGAAAATGATATTATTTCGTTCAAAACTCAATCTTGATGCGATGATGATTCATCTCATGAGTTTGAATTTCTTTCATCCCCATTTTCATTCTCTATTATCACACAGTCTCAAGTACCCGATGATTCGGTTTCAAACTTTAATGTTTTAAACCTTTTCGCCGATGAGGAGTACTTGCTCGAGTCGCCTTCTATGATCGCATCCATGCCTTTGTGTGTGCCGCCTCCCATTCCAATTTAAAAATCATTGGGAGGATATTTGACTTTTCTCGGTCCCCACATGTTTTTGTCACCCGTTCAATCCAAACCCCCCCATCGTCCCTCCAAAAATTTAAATTGGCGATGGTTCCTTTCTTTCTCCTTACACATGCCTTCCGTTGTTCAAACGGAATTTAAATTTTTCGAAAGGCATTCTTGTATGTGAGGGTACATTGGTTATCCTCCAAAGTCAAATCGTTCTTATGGTGGACCCTCAACTATTTAGACTTCTAGTGTATAGTTAGTGTAAAGCCTATATAGTAGGTTGTATATAGTTAGATTTTTATTCTTTCTTTCTTTTTATTTTTTCTTTCCTTTTTAATTTAGTCAAGTGTAATTAGTTAACTTTTGGTTACGTGTTTTTGATGTGCTCGGTACTAACTTGTTTTGTATATTCTTTGGACTTGTTCTTATGGGGATCACTCCACTTTTGGGTAATATCACTATTTTCCTTTCTTTGACTTGGTTCTTAATTCACATTGAGGACAATGTCAAGTTTTAAGTTAGGGGGTGTGGGATATTCTATCCATTTCTTTATTTTAGTTCATTTTTTTGTTCACATGTTAGTTACTTAGTATGCTTTTCTTAGAAAAATTTAAAATTTTCAAAAAGATTTTCTTTCTTTTTTCTCCTTTGTTGGGCATTTTGCCTCTATTTTCGATGATAAATTTCAATAATTGCCCAATCCAATAGAGAACCCAATGATGCATGTTCTCAATTTTAGAAGTTATTAGACTTTAGTCTCACTTTTTAATATTATTAATAACTTCATGAATTAAACTTTAATCCCATGAGCAAATCCACTTTTATTGTTTTATTGATTTGGTTTAAGATTTTTATAACTCGATAATCTTTTGTTGCACTGTATATACTTACACCGAGTAAGCTTTGTACCTTTCGTCGTTTGTGAGTGTATACACTATTCTTTCCTCTTTTTGAAAATGTTGAATTAGTTGGTAATCTCACGACTCTTTCATTTAATCGTTCATTAATTGAGTTCATACTTGAAATGTGTTACTTGAGCATGATTTTCATATATTATTTTGACTTGAGAATTGCGTACACTTTTGGAAATGATCATAGGCATTCTTTTTTATATCACCCATATTAGCCTTGACCTCACCTTATATATTTACCCTCATTAACCCCTTTGAGCCTAAATATAGCCTTTCGTTTCATAACCCAATTCCCATAACCAACTATAAATTAAAGTTTTAGCCCATACATACACTTTCCATACCTTTGTTTGGAATGTTACTTGGGATTGAATAATGACGTTATGATGTCGGTTGCAATTTAGGCATAAGAGAGTGTGATAAATAAAGAAAAAGAAGAAAGAAGTGAAAAAGAGAGGAAAAAGAGAAAGCAAAAAAAAAAACAAAAGAAAACAAAAGAAAAAAATGAGAAAAAGAAGAAAAGAAAAGAAAGAGAAAGCTGTATATGTTGTGTATATAGTTCAATAAGCTTTCATTACTCTCCCCGATGATATATTCAATGCGCATTTGGAACTTGTTTTCCAAGTTTTATAAAGCCTGCATTTTCCCATTATCCCGAGTTTTCATTCCGAACACTTTGAATCCGTACATACATCCATTTCATTTCATACCCTAGCCTAGCCTACATTATAACCCTAGTAAAGTCCCATGTGATCTTTAGTAGATGTAATTAAAAAGTCATAATAATTTTGATAATCTATGAAAATGCATTTCTCCTCTTTTAGTATGCGGTATCTTTCATTGAGATTACAATTTTTCAGTTTATATATTGCGTCCTTCATTTGTGACATGTGTGTGGCCTAGTTTCCATATACATTTACTATTTAGCCCGTATGTTTCGTGTGTTACCTCCCTGTTTCGAGTGAATTCGTTTGATGAGTGTAATGCCCATGAGGATTGAATGTATGCTTGCTTTAATGTTTATCCAATTTATACAAGTTTTTGCCAAATCACACTTTGCATGTGCTCACTCCCATCCCACATTTTAAGGTTTCAATTGTATGAGGTGCATTCTATAATGTTAATGATTTGAACTTTTGTTTGAATCCTTTCAATGTTCTAATAATGTGTATGAAATGTTGTTCGCTATTGTTGGGCTTGTCACATGTCGGGTTTTGCTTATTTTGAGGAAACCATGTGATGTTTGTGGGTGTCATCCCTAAAAACCCTCACGAGATGACACTCGTCCACTAGGGTGACCTAGGGGTTTAACAGCTTATTGCATACGCTAAATGCAATTGAATCCCCCATGAAAGTGGCCTTTTTCTTTTATACCATATTTTTGTACTATCCCCTGCTTTCGGTTTGCTTGTTGTTCTTGTTGCATCGTCTTTCATTGCTAGGGACTAGCAATGTGTAAGTTAGGGAGTGTGATACGAGGCAAATATTGCGTATTTTATCCCTCGAACCTACGCATTTTAGCCCCCTCGGGTATCTTATTCCCTATATTTATGCTCGTTAACCTGACAACCTCGGATTTCTACGTTAACATGTTTTATAGGGGTTAATTGAGCTTTAATAGGTATTTGGATGCTAAGTACACGATCGCACGTTCAAGGGAATTTTAGTCTTTTCAAAGCTTGGGCACCTGGCCCAACATCTACATGGAAGTTGTATCCCTCCTCACAAGCTTCGCGTGGCCGCGAATAGTGCACGATTCCGATTCAGAATGAAGAAGTTACTGGAGTTTCAACGGACGGGAAAGGCAAACAGGCCAAAACAACATGCAGTGTGCTCCTACCTTCTTGATCGACCAAAGGGGTCGATCGATCGATCCTTCTTATTTTGCCAAATCATGGGAGACACTGGGCTCATTTTCTGAGCATCGATCGATCGAGCCCAGGGGATCGATCGATCGATCCGCTATTTTCTGAGATATTTTGGGCTGTTCTTTTCTATTTTAATTACACTTACGATAAATACCAATTTTGTTGTAAATAACCACATATTAAGGTTTAGAATATATTTTAGGTTAGAATATCTTAGGGTTTAGGGGATTTGAAGAGTTCTTCTTTGATTCTTCTTGGTTTGACACCCAATTGGGTTGTAAATTGCACTATTCATCTTCCTCTCCATTAATATAGTTGTAATTACTTATTTTTTGCTTTGTTAATTAGATTTACATGCTTTCTTTACTTGCTTTCTAGGTAGCTTTATCGCGTTTATTTATCGCTTTCCATTTATCGCATTTTTAATTTGCTTTCTAGCTAATTTAAATTAGGTTGTGTTTGAATTGAACTCACACGGGTTGACGCGTTGCTTGGCTATGGTGATGGCATTTACGGGTCTATTTCGGGTGCGTTGTCCTAGTTATTGCACCTAGGAGATTTTACGGGGAATATCATGTATGGCCCGTGCTTACGACCTTTCGTGCGTAATTTCCGGGATATTTGTTGACGCCAAAATCTTATTAGTCTTTTTATGCGAATTTAGGGGCGTGACAACCCTTGGTTCAATTAACTGTCGAAACAAGACGCATTCTAAATAACTCGCCGACCCATGTATCCATTTTATACAAATTAATTCGGGTGAGGGATATTCGACACAACCTATAGTTTTACTAGCTTTGTTAGTCTAGTTTCAATACACGTGCCTATATTAATATTTCCCTTTTATGCATCTTTTCCTTTTTAGTTTGTAATTCATCTTTTACACTTTTATTTGGGAGTATTAGATCTCATAAATTCTAGCATCTCGTCTCAGTGGATATTTTCGATACCGGACTTACCTTTATACTTGTATCGCAAGTGTAGTCGTAACTTAGGTTTTTGTATTGAGGAGGTGAACAGAAAACAACGATCAGCATTTGACACGCGCTACTTTTAACCCTCGATCAAAATGGCGCCGTTGCTGGGGACTTGTTTGTTTTAGAATTTATTTGATTTATTATTTCATAGTATTTTCTTTCTATTTATATTATTTGCTAATATTTTTGCAGGATTTCCACATTTGAGCACTTAGAAATGCTCGAATTTTTCCCGCGCGCACCTACTTTGTGGAATTCCCCATTTCGAACCATTTTTGGGGTAAGCATGTCTAATTCCAGTTCTTTCGGTAATCATTGTTATAATTCTCAATATTCTCGTAAACCTATGAATTTCAGTGAATACTTAGACTCCCAAAGTATAACAAATTCAAATATGACTTTGGACGAGTATAACGAAAGTCAAAACTTGGGTTATTGGAATTTTGATGATGATGATGATGATAATGATTTGGGCATTTACCTCCTTATAATAGGAATTTTGAAACAAATTGCAATAGTTTTCAAAATTCCTATAATAATGAGTTTTCATTTAAGTCCGATGGTAATTTTCAAAGTTCCCATTTTCATGCATCCGCACCTCGACCTATGACATTCGGTGAGGGCTTGCGTATGTATGAAAATGAGAATATTTAAACTCGTTATCGGGAAGAAAATCATTCGTGGGAATATGAATTGGATTTATTATTTGAGTCCGACGACGATTTTGCTTTCGAAACTTTTGAAGTCGAAGAATGTTTTGAACCAAATGAGGTACTTGTGCCTACTTCGGAACAAACCATTATATACTTTGCCCATTACGTAATAGATATTGAAAGTGAGGATGAAAACAACGTAATATCTATTTGCAATGAAATGATTTCTTCTTTGCCCCCCCCCCCCCCCCTCCAAAGAAGAACATTTCATTGAAAATGATATTATTTCATTTGAAACTCAATCTTCATGCGATGATGATTCATCTCATGAGTTTGAATTTCTTTCATCCCCATTTTCATTCTCTATTATCACACCGTCTCAAGTACCCGATGATTCGGTTTCAAACTTTAATGTTTTAAACCTTTTTGCCGTTGAAGAGTACTTGCTCGAGTCGCCTTCTATGATCACATCCGTGCCTTTGTGTGCACCACCTCCCGTTCCAATTTAAATATCATTGGGAGGATATTCGACTTTTTTCGGTCCCCACATGTTTTTGTCACCCGTTCAATCCAATCCCCCCATCGTCCCTCCAAAAATTTAAATTGGCGATGGTTCCTTTCTTCCGCCTTACACATGCCTTTCGTTATTCAATCGGAATTTAAATTTTTCGAAAGGCATGCTTGTATGTGAGGGTACATTGGTTATCCTCCAAAGTCAAATCGTTCTTATGGTGGACCCTCAACTATTTAGACTTCTGGTGTATAGTTAGTGTGAAGCCTAAATAGTAAGTTGTATATAGTTAGCTTTTTATTCTTTCTTTCTTTTCATTTTTTCTTTTCTTTTTAATTTAGTCAAGTGTAATTAGTTAACTTTTGTTACTTTTTTTTGCTACGCTCGGTACTAACTTGTTTTGTAGATTCTTTGGACTTGTTCTTACGAGGATCTCTCCACTTTGGGGTAATATCAGTATTTTCCTCTCTTTGACTTGGTTCTTAATTCACATTGAGGATAATGTCAAGTTTTAAGTTAGGGGGTGTGGGATATTCTATCCATTTCTTTATTTTCGTTCATGTTTTTGCTCACATGTTAGTTACCTAGTATGCTTTTCTTAGAAAAATTGAAAATTTTCAAAAAGATTTTCTTTCTTTTTTCTCCTTTGTTAGGAATTTTGCCTTTGTTTTCGATAATAAATTTCAATAATTACCCAATCCAATGACAACCCAGTGATGCATGTTCTCGATTTTAGAAGTTATTAGACTTTAGTCTCACTTTTTAATATTATTAATAACTACATGAATTAAACTTTAATCCCATGAGCACATGCACTTTTATTGTTCTATTGATTTGGTTTATGATTTTTATAACTCGATAATCTTTTGTTGCATTGTATACACTTACACCGAGTAAGCTTTGTACCTTTCGTCGTTTGTGAGTGTATACACTATTCTTTCCTCATTTTGAAAACGCTAAATTCGTTGGTAATCTCACGATTCTTTCATTTGATCGTTCATTAACTGAGTTCATACTTGAAATCTGTTACTTGAGCATAATTTTCATATATTATTTTGACTCGAGAATTGTTAAACTTTTGGAAATGATCATAGGCATTCTTTTTCATATCACCCATATTAGCCGTGACCTCACCTTATATATTTACCCACATTAGCCCCTTTGAGCCTAAATATAGTCTTTCGTTTCATAACCCAATTCCCATAACCAACTATAAATTAGAGTTTTATCCCATACATACACTTTCCATACCTTTGTTTGGAATGTTACTTGGGATTGAATGATGATGTTATGATGTCGGTTGCAATTTAGGCATATGAGAGTGTGAGAAGTAAATAAAAAGAAGAAAGAAGTGAAAAAGAGAGGAAAAAGAGAAAGAAGAAAAAAAGCAAAAGAAAACAAAAGAAAAAAATGAGAAAAAAAAAAGAAAAGAAATGAAAAGGAAAGTTTTATATGTTGTGTATATAGTTTAATAATCTTTCATTACTCTCCCCGATGATATATCCAATGCTCGTTTGGAACTTGTTTTCCAAGTTTGATATTGCCCGCATTTTCCCATTATCTCGAGTTTTCATTCCAAACACTTTGAATCCGTACATACATCCCTTTCATTTCATTGCCTAGCCTAGCCTACATTACAACCCTAGTAAAGTCCTATGTGATCTTTAGTAGATGTAATTAAAAAGTCATAATAGTTTCGATAATCTATGAAAATGTATTTTGCCTCTTTTAGTATGCGGTATCTTTCATTGAGATTACAATTTTTCAGTTTATATATTGCGTCCTTCATTTGTGACATGTGTGTGGCCTAGTTTCCATATACATTTACTATTTAGCCCGCACGTTCCGTGTGTTACCTCCCTGTTTCGAGTGAATTCGTTTGATGAGTGTAATGACCATAAGGATTTAATGTATGCTTGCTTTAATGTTTATCCAATTTATACAAGTTTTTGCCAAATCACACTTTGCATGTGCTCACTCCCCTCCCACATTTTAAGGTTTCAATTCTATGAGGTGCATTATATAATGTTAATGATTCAAACTTTTGTTTGAATTCGTTCAATGTTCTAATAACGTGTATGAAATCTTGTTCGCTATTGTTGGGCTTGTCACATGTTGGGTTTGGATTATTTTTAGGAAACCATGTGATGTTTGTGGGTGTCATCCCTAAAAACCCTCACGAGATGACACTCGTCCACTAGGGTGACCTAGGGGTTTAACGACTTATTGCATACGCTAAATGGAATTGAATCACCCACATAAGTGGCCTTTTGCTTTTATACCATATTTTTGTACTATCCCATGCTTTAGGTTTTCTTGTAGTTCTTGTTGCATTCTATTTCATTGCTAGGGACTAGCAATGTGTAAGTTAAGGAGTGTGATACGACGCAAATATTGATTATTTCATCCCTCGAACCTACGCATTTTGGCCCCCTCGGGTATCTTATTCCCTATATTTATGCTCGTTAACCTGACAACATCGGATTTCTACGTTAACATATTTTGTAGGGGTTAATTGAGCTTTAATAGGTATTTGGATGCTAAGTGTGAAGTTCGGACGCGTTCCGCTCGATTTCTGTACACGATCGCACGTTCAAGGGAATTTTAGTCTTTTCACAGCTTGGGCACCTGGCCCAACATCTACACGGAAGTTGTAGCCCTCCTCATAAGCTTCGTGTTGCCGTGAACGGTGCACGATTCCGATTCAGAATGAAGAAGTTACTGGAGTTTCAACGGACGGGAAAGGCAAACAAGCCAAAACAACATGCAGTGTTCTGCTACCAGCTTGATCGATCGATCGACCAAAGGGGTCGATCGATCGATCCTTCTTATTTTGACAAATCGTGGCAGACAGTGGGCTCATTTTCTGAGCATCGATCGATCGAGCCCAGGGGATCGATCGATCGATCCCCTATTTTCTGAGATATTTTGGGCTTTTCTTTTCCATTTTAATTACACTTACTATAAATACCAATTTTGTTGTAAATAACCACATATTAAGGTTTAGAATAGATTTTAGGTTAGAATATCTTAGGGTTTGGGGGATTTGAAGAGTTCTTCTTTGATTCTTCTTGGTTTGACACCCAATTGGGTTGTAAATTTCACTATTCATCTTCCTCTCCATTAATATAGTTGTATTTACTTATTTTTTGCTTTGTTAATTAGATTTATATGCTTTCTTTACATGCTTTCTTTACTTGCTTTCTAGGTAGCTTTATCGAGTTTATTTACCGCATTCAATTTATCGCGTTTTTAATTTGCTTTCTAGCTAATTTCAATTAGGTTGTGTTTGAATTGAACTCACTTGGGTTGACGCGTTGCTTGGCTATGGTGATGGCATTTACGGGTATATTTCGGGTTCATTGTCCTAGTTATTGCACCTAGGAGATTTTACGGGGAATATCATGTATGGCCCGTGCTTACGACCTTTCGTGGGTAATTTTCGGGATATTTGTTGATGCTAAAATTTTATTGGGCTTTGTATGCGAATTTAGGGGCGTGACAACCCTTGGTTCAATTAACTGTAGAAACGAGATGCATTCTAAATAACTCGTCGACCCATGTATCCATTTTATACAAATTAACTCGGGTGAGGGATATTCGACACAACCTATAGTTTTACTAGCTTTGTTTGTCTAGTTTCAATACACGTGCCTAGATTAATATTTCCCTTTTATGCATCTTTTCCTTTTTAGTTTTTAATTCATCTTTTACACTTTTATTTGGGAGTATTAGATCTCATAAATTCTAGCATCTCGTCTCAGTGGATATTTTCGATACCGGACTTACCTCTATACTTGTATCGCAAGTGTAGTCATAACTTAGGTTTTTGTATTGAGGAGGTGAACAGAAAACAACGATCAATGTTTGACACGCGCTCCTTTTCACCCTCGATCAAAATGGCGCCGTTGCTGGGGACTTTTTTGTTTTAGACTTTATTTGATTTAGTATTTCATAGTATTTTCTTTCTATTTATATTATTTTCTAATATTTTTGCAGGATTTCCACATTTGAGCACTTAGAAACGCTCGAATTTTTCCCGCAAGCACTTACTTTGTGGAATTCGCCATTTCGATCCATTTTTGGGGTAAGCATGTCTTATTCCAATTCTTTCGGTAATCATTGTTATAATTCTCCATATTCTCGCAAACCTATGACTTTCGGTGAATACTTAGAATCCCAAAGTATAACAAATTCAAATATGACTTTGGGCGAGTATAACGAAAGTCAAAACTTGGGTTATTGGAATTTTGATGATGATGATGATGATAATGATTTTGGGCCTTTACCTCCTTATAATCGGAATTTTGAAATGAATTGCAATAGTTTTCAAAATTTCTATAATAATGACTTTTCATTTAAGTCTGATGGTAATTTTCAAAGTTCCCATTTTCATGCATCCGCACCTCGACCTATTACATTCGGTGAGGGCTTGCGTATGTATGAAAATTAGAAAATTGAAACTTGTTATCGAGATGAAAATCATTCGTGGGAACTTGAATTGGATTTATTATTTGAGTCAGACAACGATTTTTCTTTCGAGACTTTTGAAGTCGAAGAATGTTTTGAACCAAATGAGGTACTTGTGCCTACTTCGGAACAAACCATTCTAGACTTTGCCCATTGCGTAATAGATATTGAAAGTGAGGATGAAAATGACTTAATATCTATTTGCAATGAAATGATTTGTTCTTAGCCCCCCCAAAGTAGAACATTGCATTGAAAATGATATTATTTCATTCGAAACTCAATCTTCATGCGATGATGATTCATCTCATGAGTTTGAATTTCTTTCATCCCCATTTTCATTCTTTATTATCACACCGTCTCAAGTACCTGATGATTCGGTTTCAAACTTTAATGTTTTAAACCTTTTCGCCGATGAGGAGTACTTGCTCGAGTCGCCTTCTATGATCGCATCTGTGCCTTTGTGTGCGCCGCCTCCCATTCCAATTTAAAAATCATTGGGAGGATATTCGACTTTTCTCGATCCCCACATGTTTTTGTCACCCGTTCAATCCAAACCCCCATCGTCCCTCCAAAAAATTTAATTGGCGATGGTGCCTTTCTTCCGCCTTACACATGCCTTCCGTTGTTCAACGGAATTTAAATTTTTTGAAAGGCATGCTTGAATGCGAGGGTACATTGGTTATCCTCCAAAGTCAAATCGTTCTTATGGTGGACCCTCAACTATTTAGACTTCTAGTGTATAGTTAGTGTGAAGCCTAAATAGTAGGTTGTATATAGTTAGCTTTTTATTCTTTCTTTCTTTTTAATTTTTCTTTCCTTTTTAATTTAGTCAAGTGTAATTAGTTAACTTTTTGTAACTTGTTTTTGCTGTGCTCGGTACTAACTTGTTTTGTAGATTCTTTGGACTTGTTCTTATGGGGATCGCTCCACTTTTGGGTAATATCACTCTTTTCCTCTCTTTGACTTGGCTATTAATTCACATTGAGGACAATGTCAAGTTTAAAGTTAGGGGGTGTGGGATATTCTATCCATTTCTTTATTTTAGTTCATGTTTTTTCTCACATGTTAGTTACTTAGTATGCTTTTCTTAGAAAAATTGAAAATTTTCAAAAAGATTTTCTTTCTTTTTTTACCTTTGTTAGGCATTTTGCCTTTGTTTTCGATGATAAATTTCAATAATTGCCTAATCCAATAGACAACCCAATGATGCATGTTCTCGATTTTAGAAGTTATTAGACTTTAGTCTCATTTTTTTTATATTATTAATAACTTCATGAATTAAACTTTAATCCCATGAGCACATGCACTATTATTGTTCTATTGATTTGGTTTAAGATTTTTATAACTCGATAATCTTTTGTTGCATTGTATATACTTACACCGAGTAAGATTAGTACCTTTCGTCATTTGTGAGTGTATACACTATTCTTTTCTCATTGAAAACGTCGAATTCGTTGGTAATCTCACTATTCTTTCATTTGATCGTTCATTAATTGAGTTCATACTTGAAATGTGTTACTTGATCATGATTTTTATATATTATTTTGACTCAAGAATTGCGTAAACTTTTTGAAATGATCATAGGCCATCTTTGTTATATCACCCATATTAGCCTTGACCTCACCCTCATATGTTTACCCTCGTTTAACCCCTTTGAGCCTAAATATAGCCTTTCGTTTCATAACTCAATTTCCATAACCAACTCTAAATTGGAGTTTTATACCATATATACACTTTCCATACCTTTGTTTGGAATGTTACTTAGGATCGAATGATGTTGTTGTGATTGCGGTTGCAATTTAGGCATATGAGAGTGTGATAAGTAAAGAAAAAAAAAAGAGAAGTGAAAAAGGTGCTGAAAAAGAGAAAGCAAAAAGCAAAAGAAAACGAAAGAAAAATGTGAAAAAGAAGAAAAGAAAAAGAAAGAGAGAGTTTTAAATATTGTGTATAGTTCAATAAGCTTCGATTACTCTCCCCGATGATATATCGAATGCTTGTTTGGAAGTTATTTTCTAATTTTTCTATTGCTCGCATTTTCCCATTATTCCAAGTTTTCATCCTGAACACTTTGAATCCGTACATACATTCTTTCATTTTGTACCCTAGCCTAACCTATATTACAACCCTAGTAAAGTCCTATGTGATCTTAGGTTGGTGTAATTTAAAAGTCATAATAGTTGTGATAATCTGTGAAAATACATTTCTCCTCTTTTAGTGTGCGGTATCCTTTCATTAAGATTACGGTTTTTCAGTTTATATATAGCGTTCTTCATTTGATACATGTGTGGGGCCTAGTTTCCATTTACATTTACTCTATATGCCCGTATGTTCCGTGTGTTACCTCCCTATTTCGAGTGAATTCTCTTAATGAGTGTAATGCCCGTGAGGATTGAATGTATGCTTGCTTTAATGTTTATCCGATTGATATAAGTTTTTTGCCAAATCACACTTTGCATGTGCTTGCACCCCTCCCACATTTTAAGGTTTCAATTCTATGAGGTGCATTCTATAATGTTAATGATTCAGACTTTTGTTTGAATTCATTCACTTTGCTAATAATGCGTGTGAAATCATTTTCCCTATTTTTGGGCTTATCGCAAGTTAGTTTGGGCATATTTTGTGGAAACCATGTGATGTTTGTGGGTGTCATCCCTGAAAACCCTCATGAGACGACACTTGTCCACTAGGGTGACCTAGGGGTTTAACGTTTTATTGCATACGCGAAATGCAATCGAATCGCCTGCGAAAGTGGCATTTTGCTTTTATACCATACTTTTGTACTTATCCTGCTTTTGGTTTGCTTGTAGTTCTTATTTCATCCTATTTCATTGCTAGGGACTAGCAATGTGTAAGTTAGGGGGTGTGATACGACGCAAATATTACGTATTTCCTCCCTCAAACCTATGCATTTTAGCCCCCTCGGGTATCTTATTCCCTATATTTATTCTCGTTAACCATACAACCTCGGATTTCTACGTTAACATGTTTTGCAGGGGTTAATTGAGTTTTTATAGGTATTTGGATGCTAAGGGTGAAGTTCGAACGCGTTCTGCTCGACTTTTGTACACGATCGCACGTTCAAGGGCATTTTATTCTTTTCATAACTTGGTTACCTGGCCCAACATCTCACGAAATTTGTATCCCTCCTCGCAAGCTTCGCGTGGCCGCGAACAGTGTGCAATTCCGATTCAGAACGAAGAAGTTATGGGAGTTTCAGCGGACGAAAAAGGCAAACAATCCAAAACACCAATTAGTGTGCTCCTACCGGCTTGATCAACCGATCGACCAAAGGGTTCGATCGATCGATCCTTCTTATTTTACCAAATCGTGGGAGACAGTGGGATCATTTTCTGAGCATCGATCAATCGAGCCCAGGGGATCGATCGATCGATCCCCTGTTTTATGAGATATTTGGGCTTTTCTTTTCTTTTCTATTTTAACTCCACTTACTATAAATACCAATTTTGTTGTAAATATCAGATATTAAGTTTTTAGGTTAGATTTTAGAGAGTTGTAGGTTAGGGTTTGGGGTATTTGAGAGTTCTTCTTCTTCCTCTCTTGGTTTGACACCCTTTAGGATTTGTAATTGGTACTTTCATCTTCCCTCTCCATTAATATAGCTTGCATTTCCTTTATTTTTTCTTTCTAGATTAATTTACATGCTTTGTTAATTAGATTCACATGCTTTATTTACTTTCTTTCTAGGTAGCTTTATCGCGTTTCATTTACCGCATTTTTACCATGCTTTCTAGCTAATTTAAATTAGGTTGTGTTCGAATGGAATTTACTCGAGTTGACGTGTTGCTTGGCTTTGGTGATGGTGTTTACGAGTCTATTTCGGGTGCGTTGTCCTAGTTATTGTGCCTAGGAGATTTCACGGGGCATATCATGTATGTCCCGTGCTTACGACCTTGCGTGCATAATTTCTGGGGTATTTGTCGACGCCAAAATCTTATTAGGCTTTTATGCGGATTTAGGGGCGTGACAACCCTTGATTCAATTAACTGTCAAAATGAGACGCATTCGTAATAACTCGTCAACCCATGTATCCATTTTATACAAATTAACTCGGGTGAGGAATATTCGACGCAACCTATAGTTTTACCCCTTCGTTAGTCTAGTTTAAATACCCTCACCTAGATTAATCTTTCCCTTTTATGCATCTTTTCCTTTTTAGTTTGTAATCACCTTTTAAACTTTTATTTTGGAGCACTAAATCATATAAATTCGAACAACTCATCCCCGTGGATTTTCGATACCCGACTTACCGCTGTGCTTGCCTCGCAAGTGTAGTTATAATTTACGTTTGTTTGTAATATCACGGTGAAACTAAAACAACGACCGTTCCCTTACGCGAGCATGCATTTCATGTGGCAATCAGTAGGCTTTTCCCTTTATTCGAACCACTTTAAAAATCTTATGTGTCTTTTTTATTTACTTATTTTATCCGTGATCAAATAAGTTAGGGGTGTAAGCGGTAGGGTTTGGTCAGTAAATAGTAGATACCAATACCGAAACCAAACTCTTGATGGTAAAACCAAACCGTACTATTTTACCACCCGGTACACCAAAATCAATACCAAAACCAAACCGATTGATATTTCGATTTTTTTGATAATTTTAGTTTTTTCTGGTTTTGGTAAATTCTGGTTTTTTCTGGTTTCGGTAAATTCTGTTTTTTCGGTTTTTTCTGGTTTCGGTTTTTTCTGGTTTCGATAAACAGCACTAAAAGCCCCTAAAAACCAAAAACAAAACCGACCAACTTTTTTAAATATTAAAACAAAAACCAAAACCAAAACCAACTTTTTTTTGGTTTCGATAAATTTGGTACTATAATTTTGGTAAATTGGGTACGGTACGGTAATTTCGGTATGATTTTTTTTATTTCAATAAATTCGGTACGGTACGGTAATTTTTATACAATTTTTTCTAGTTTCGATAAATTCGGTACGGTAAATCGATTTTTTAAATATTAAAACCAAAACAAACCAACTTTTTGTGGTAATTTTGATTTCGGTAAAATCGGTTTCTAGTATTTTAATATATGAAACCAAAACCTTTTTTTTGGACCAAAACAGTACGGTACGGTATGGTAAAAACCCGTAATGCTTCTACCCCTAAAATATTTAGACATATTCTAGTTTTTTGCATCAACATATTGACGTCATCTGTGGGAACGTGTTTTTAAGCATTTTCACTCATTCACTTATTCAACATGACTGATATTCTTGAGTCAAGTACCAGGAATGATGGCATCACGCAAGTTCCTTCTGCTCCACCAATGCCCAATGATTTGACTAGAATCCTGACTAGTCTCGCTAGAGGACAGGAGGCTATGCAAGATACCATGAGGTAATTAGTGCAAACCCTGCAATCCTGGCCACCTTCCTCATTTTCTCATGGAAATATGCTACCACTGCCTTCAAGATGAAGTAAACCTAGCCAATCAAGGACTATTAGAGATACCTCGTATCTCCAAGGAGCAAGTTCTTCGCTCAGAACATTGGAGCCCTATGATGATCAGTCTTTTACTCCTGAAAGATTGAGTGCCTAAGAGAGGCTAAGTTGGGCATCTCCTTTTGATCATTTGGGACCCAGGGGGAACAAAAAGGTTCCCTGGTCATTGTTAAGAAACACTCGATGACCAACCGATCAAAGGGAAGGCTCAGCCCAGTCTAGATCAGATGCCCGACGAACTTCCCGCACCGAGCAACAATCACAGAAAGAAAGTTCAGCACAAACAGTTGATCATAATGAAAAAGCTATAACACACAGATCTGACGTTAGTAATAATACATTGAAGGGATCCATCCAGCGATTGGAAGATGGAATGGGATAAATGGCTAAAGACAAGAACCCTTTGCAAAGAAGCTTTGTGAAAGGATCTCCTTTCATACAAGCTATTGTGGATTTTTCCACACCTTCAAATTTTAAAGATCTTGTAGTAACACCCAAATATGATGGGAAAATTGTTCCCGTCCTTCATAAAGAGCAGTATTAGGCAGTAGCTGGCATTTATACCGTCCCCGATGAGATGAGATGCAGGGCATTCTCAGGGACAATTATAGGACCTGCTCAGATCTGGTATAACAGTTTTCCTCAGGGGAAAATTTCTAGTTTCCATTAGCTTGTCGAGCTATTTACTAGTAACTTTTTCTTTGGAACTAAACTAGTGAAACGAGTTGCTCATTTGCTCAGTGTCAGGCAAAAGGTGGGAGAAAGTACCAGATATTACATCACTCGGTTCAATAATGAAAAATTGGAGGTTGCTGACTATGAGGAAAAGATAGATATTACTGATATTATGAGTGGACTACTCCACGAAAAAATCTACTACATGCTTGTTAAAGATCCTCTAAAGACAATGACATAATTTATAGCAAAGGCAGCCAAGATCATGAATATCGAGGAGGCAATGGCACCCAAGTGAAGCTCAGAGGAAAAAGTTGAAGGTAAAACTGATAAAAAGGAGCACAAAGATTCCAAGGAGCACGCGAAATCAAAGCAAAAAGGAGTTATTGATTGGATCAAGGATTATAATAATTACACTCCATTAACAATGGTCATCCACCATGTTTTGGAGGAAATCAAGTATAACAAGGATGTAAATTCGCCTGGGAAGCTAAGGAGTTCCCCTACCAATAGGGATAGATCCAAATATTGTGAATTTTATAGAGACCATGACCATACAATAGATCGTTTTATTACCCTTTAAAACAAAATTGAAACTCTCATTCAAAGAGGAAAGCTAGACAGATTTGTTGATCGACAGAATAAAGATGGAGTTCAGCGAAGGTCAAAATCCCCTTGCAAGTCCAGAGGAGAGAAATAGAGGACTCATGAATATGATCAAGAGGACGATCCTGACCTACCCAAGAAACCTAGGCAACCATAACGTGAGGTATTCATGCTCATCTTTGGATCTTTTGATTGTCAAATAATTACAGTGAAGACGCAGGAGGAGGAGACCATACTGCTGAAAGGAAGGCTTACCTCAATGAGGCACAAGCTTATTCCTATATACAGAGGATCAATCTAACTAAAGAATATCATTCGAGGAAGGCCAATAAAGACAAGTTGGTGATCGTCTTCTCTAAAAATTACCTCTCAGGGGTACTGTACCCCCATGATGATCCTCTCGTAATTAAAGTCAGAAAGGAAAATATAATGGTCTCCAGTGTACTAATTGATAATGGCAACTCAACAGATATTATGTTCTATCCTTGTTTTGAAAGTTTGGACTTCAAGCTCAGCCAATTAGATCCCTACCATAGACCTTTAATAGGTTTTTTCGGTGAAAAAGTATTCCCTTTGGAAACAATTAAGGTAGAGGTGTTGATCGGCACATGGCTAGCCAGCTGAACAGAGAAGATACATTTCATTGTAATGGAAAAAAATGTTCGTTCAGCTTATAACATGATAATGGTAAGAGTACGGTTGAAGAATTTTAAGGTTGTACCATCTACAGTCCATCAATGTTTAAAGTTCCCTGCCAACATTGGAGTAGGAGTTGAAAAAGGCGACCAAAAAGTAGCTTCGGAATGCTACTACTCATCTGTCGAGCAAGAAGATTTTGTAAAAATTAAGAAGAGAACCAAGACTTACCAAGTGGAATGCTATATCTTTGACTCATTTGAGTCTATACTATATTAGTGCTCATCTAGTTTGGAAATAGTGACAAAATTGAGTCATATCCTAGTCTACCAAAGAGCCCTCAGACTCTACATTTGAATTCCTCTAAAAGTTCTTAAAGGTAGAACACCAACACACTCACCTAGTATTGCATTTTTTGTATTACATTCTTCATTATAGGGGTGTGTGTGAGTTAAATCCCATCAAAATAATTTTTTACAATTTTTTGGATATTTCACATATTTTTTAGGAATTTTTAAAATATTTTTTAGGAATTTTTAAAATATTTTTTAGACAGTTAAAATTGATTTTATAATGTTCTGGGGCTATTTTATAATTTCCCTAAGTGTCTAAAACTTTTCATGGGTAGAATCTGAAAGTGCTAGATAATATTGTGGGGGAAATTCGAATTCGTTCAACCTCAAAAACACGCATTTTTTAGAGGATCGTAGCCATACACGTGTTGGTATTATAATGGCTAGATTTGTGTTTTCTCTACCCCACATATCTGAGACCTTAGTTACACCGTTGGATCAATCTTATCAATGGTCTGCATGTCTTCTAACTTGATTCATGTGTTAGCCTTTTGAACCAATCAGAGTGTTTTTAATAGCGGTGCATCGTCAACCATTAGATTTACATAGATCATTTGCTTTCAATCTTGATCGTTGATTTGCTTCGACCTTCCAAAGCCTTCTATGCTTTAGTATAAATATAACCCATACGTGCAATGTTTACAATCTTTAGATCAATCCACCTCTGAGAGAAAAAAAAATATAAGAGAGAGATAGAGAGAAAGAAATAGAGAGAGAAAATAAAACCCTAAACCAACTCCAGCCAAATTCTCACCTAAAATCCTTTTGTGAGTTGAGTTAGTTCGAGTTTTGAGAAAATCCATCCTCTATAGTTCTTAATCTCTTGTCCAACTAAGTCACGTAGTCCTGATCTCATTTTCTTTCAGAGAAAGTTGAGATATGAGACTCAGTGATACATATCACGTAGATATTACTGAGTTTGATTTCTTCTTTCGAAAAATCTTTATTTTGTTGGTTGTTTTTAAACTTTTATGTTGCTTCAAAACCTAAACCAACAAAATCATTTTTTATTTCAGTATCTGAGAATATCCAGAGTTAAATGTATTTAAGATCTTGATTGGGGATTTACACTTTCTTATATTTCACATTTTGTGAAATAACTGTACATTTTCGAATAAAGAAACTGTCTAGGATCTTGGCTCTGTTATATAACAAGATTCCCTCCTGATCCGTGGATAAAATTAAAGATCAAAAAGTTTATGAGTTTCGATCAAACTGATTTTGAAAATTTTTGTTGCATATGAGAACACTGTTTGTAATTTGATAATCATTATGTTTGTATTGTGATGTATATGAACACTCCCTTAATGGTTTCTATTCCAAACGTCTATATAATTCAGTTTATCCACTCTCCTATTTTCCATAACTTCAACTCTTCTAGACGAAGCCGAAACAATTATGCCCTTCTTAGACAGCCAGACAAGAATTCTAACTATCGAAATAGGAAGAGGAGAACTAATACTAAAAGACCATCAACAAGAAGGAATCTTGCATTCTTCTCTAAACCAAATGCTCAAACTATTTATAATTTTCAAAAACCTGCACAAAAATCTTTTAAAGAAAAGACTAAAGCTCGTAAGTTTTATCAAATACGAGCTAATAAGCGCAAATTGAAAACTAGAGCAATTTGGGTTATAAAAGATGATTTATTACCCTGAATGAAATGCAACATTGTGATCAGTGCTTTTAAAGCTGAACATACAACATCTCGATGGTATTTAGACTCTGGATGTTCCAAACTTTTAAACAAAACTAACTTCTTCGGAGGAAAAGTTTTGTTTGGAGATGGTGTATAGTCCAGATCATTGGTAAAGGAACACTCCATGAAGATGGATTACCTATTCTTGAGGATGTTCTCTTGGTAGAAGGTCTTAAAGCTAATTTACTAAGTATATCGTAGTTTTGTGATTCTGCCATACTATCACCTTTTTAAAAAACAATTGCAAAATTTTAAATGAAAAAGGTGATTGTATTATTACAGGACTCCATACTCGAGATAACTGTTATACAGTCAATCCAAGTATAGTGGTTTGTAATATTGCCAGAATGGATGATAGTGAGATATGGCATAATAGGTTGGGTCACATTAAATATGACACTCTTAGTAAATTATGCTCCCAAGAGATAGTTAGAGGTCTTTCTAAGATCAAACCAATTTTAAACATCATATGTGGTCCCTGTCAAGAAGGAAAAATTGTTAAAGCTCCCCACAAGAAATCTAAAGAAGTTCTATCCATTAAACCTCTAGAACTCATCCATATGGACCTAATGGGTCCCTCTCGTACTGTTAGTTTTTGTGGCAATAGTTATATCCTAGTTATAGTCGATGATTTCACTCAATTTACCTGGGTTGCCTTTTTAAAACACAAATTAGAAACTTTTCGTAAGTTTTTAAAAATCTTAGTTCGTATAGAAAATGCAAGTAGATAGAATTCATAGTGATAGAGGATGAGAATTCATAGATTCAGGTGTCATTGAATACTGTGACTATAATGGTTACAAACATGAATTTAGTGCCCCTAAGACACCTCAAAAAAATAGAATTGATGAGCATAAGAATCCCACTCTTCAAGAAATGTCCAGTGTGATGATTCATGTGAAGAACCTACCTAAATATTTTTGGGATGAATCCATTTGTACAGCCTGTCACATAATACATCGAGTTTATCTAAGGAAAAATACCAAACAAACATCCTATGAACTTTGGTATGGGAAGAAACCTAACCTAAAATACTTTAGAACCTTTAGTAGCACTTGTTATGCCTGTAAGGACAGAGAACATCTGTCTAAATTCGAAATCAGAGAAGATAAAACTATTTTCTTAGGATATTCTCCAAATAGTAGAGCCTACCGTGTCTACAATCTTCGTACCAAAAAATTGATGGAATCTATTAATGTGGTTGTAAGTGACACTAATGTAGAGAGTAATATCAAAGGACCAACTATAGTCGATGAATTCAAAAACATTTTAACTTATAATTCTCCGGAGATAGATGAGTCCTTACCAACTGAGACCCCTGAAGTGCCTAACTGGGTTTCCAAAGATCATCCTTTAGATAGTGTAGTTGGTAATCCTACTGAGCCAGTTCGTACAACATGCCAACTACATACTCTTGCTCATTACGCATGCTTTGTTTATCTTATAGAACCAAATAATTTTAATGAAGCACTGAATGGCCCGTTGTGGATAAGTGCTATGCAGGAGGAACTTCTTCAATTTGCCATACATGATGTATGGTAACATGTACCCCGACCTGAAAATAAAAAGGTTATCGGCACACGTTGGATTTTCAAAAATAAAACAGATGAATCTGGGATGATTTTGGGGAATAAAGCTAGATTAGTTGCCCAGGGCTACTCTCAGATTGGACGAATAGATTTTGAGGAAATATTTGCTCCTGTCCCTCGCCTTGAATTTGTTCGCTTAATTTTTACAATAGCTTGTTATTTACATTTCACACTTTAGCAAATGGATAATTAATATGCTTTCCTTAATAGCATCTTGATCGAAGAGACCTACGTAGAACAAACCAAAGGATTCATTGACCCTCATCATCCAAATCACGTCTACTGGTTTAAGAAAGCTCTTTATGGGTGAAAACAAGCTCCTAGATCTTGGTATGGACGTTTATCTACCTTCCTTCTAAACAACGATTTTAAACATGTAAGGAATGATCAAACTCTATTTGTCAAACATTTTGACAGAAACATTACCATAGCCCAAGTATGTGTAGACGATATCATTTTTGGATCTACCTCCCCTACAGATGTCAAAACATTTTCAGACATTATGAATAAAGAATTTCATATGTCACTTATGGGGGAGTTACAATTCTTCTTAGGACTCCAAGTTAAGCAAAATTCAGATGGCTTATTTGTATCGCAATCTAAATACGCTTTAGAGATTGTCAAGAAGTTTGGAATAGAAACAACTAAAGAAGCTAGGACTCTATGAGTACTTTTGTCAAACTTTCAAAAGATGAGAATGGTAAAACTATCGATTCTAATGTATACCGTAGCATGATAGGAAGCCTACTTTACCTTACTGCCTCCCGTTATGATATTATGTACTCTGTTTGCGTGTGTGCTCGATATCAAAACAATCCTAAAGAGATTCATTCATTATGCATGAAAATAATTATCAAATACATTAAAGGAACTCTAAATTTAGGACTTTGGTACACTAAAGTCACTTCTAGTACTATAGTAGGATACACTAATGCTGATTTTTCTGGGTGTTCTGATGATAGTAAGAGTACTTCAGGAGAATGTTACTACATTGTTAACAATTTGGTAGGATGGAATAGTAAGAAACAAAACTGCACTTCCTTATCTACTACTGAATCCGAATATATTGCTGCAGGAAGTTGTTGTGCCCAATCACTTTGGCTAAAACAAATGCTAAAAGATTACGGTATATATGAAGATAAGTTACATCTCTATTGTGACAATCAACGTGCGATTAATATTTCTAAAAATCCAGTTCGGAACTCTCGTACAAAATATATTAAAATCATATATCATTTTATATGCAAGTTAGTTGAATCTAAGGAGTTAGAAATTAATTACCTGCCTACTGAATTGCAATTATCTGACGTATTTACTAAACCATTGGATTATCTTCGATTTGAATCTTTGAGCAAATCTATTGGTATGGTTATGGAAGAATAATAATTTATTATTTCATATTTGTTTTTTGTTCCCTTTGTCCATTTGAGCCAAAATGAGGGAGAAATTTGAGTCTACTTGGACTTTCTTGTTGTATTCTCATCTAAAAAACTTGATCTTAGTTATCTCTTTTTCAGGAATGAGTACCTTCATTTACATCAGAATTTTGATAGGGTATTGGTCTGTAACTAGTTGAGTTATGTAAATTTCCTTTTCTAGGATATTGGGTAGATAGAATTTTTGTATAGGAATATTATTTATTTATTTCTTTTGTATCCCTATGAGTCCTCGATGACTCAAAGGATATTTTGTCTCATATTTCCAAAGGGGGAGATTGAAGCACCCTATATTTTTTACTCATTTGAATCTATACTATATAGGTGCTCATCTAGTTTGAAAATAGTGACAAAATTGAGTCATATCCTAGTATACCAAATATCCTCACACTCTACATTTGAATTCCTCTAAAATTTTCTAAAGGTATAACACCAACACACTCACCTAGGATTGCATTTTTTGTGTTGCATTCTTCATTATATGGGTGTGTGTGAATTAAATCCCATCAAAATGATTTTGTAAAATTTTGGGGACATTTTAAATAATTTTTACGAATTTTTAAAATAATTTTTAGACATTTAAAATTGATTTTATAATGTTTTAGGGTTGTTTTATAATTTTCCTAAGTGTCTAAAACTTTGCTCGGGTAGAATCTGAAAGCACTAGATAATATTGTGGGGGAAATTTGAATTCTTTCAACTTCAAAAGCATGCATTTTTTAGAGCATCGTAGCCTTACACGTGTTGGTATTATAACGGCTAGATTTGTGTTTTCTTTACCTCACATATCCGAGGCCTTAGTTACACCATTGGATCAATCTTATCAATGGTTTGCATGTCTTCTAACTTGATCCATGTGTTAGCCTTTTGAACCAATTAGAGTGTTTTTAATAGCGGTGCATCGTCAGCCATTAGATTTACTTCGATCATTTATTTTCAATCCTGATCGTTGATTTGCTTTGACCTTCCAAAGCCTTCTATGCTTTAGTATAAATAGAACCCACACGTGCAACATTTACAATCTTGCAATCAATCCACCTTTGAGAGAAAAAAGAGATAAGAGAGAGAGAAAATAAAACCTTAAACCAACTCCGGTCAAATTCTCACCTGAAAATCCTTCTGTGAGTTGAGTTAGTTCGAGTTTTGAGAAGATCCATCCTCTCTAGTGCTTAATCTATTTCCCAACTAAGTCACGTAGTCCTGATCTCATTTTTTTCATAGAAAGTTGAGATTTGAGACTGAGTGATACATATCACGTAGATATTACTGAGTTTGATTTCTTCTATCGAGAAATCTTTATTTTGTTGGTTGTTTTTAAACGTTTATGTAGCTTTCAAAACCTAAAACCAACAAAATCATTTTTGATTTCAGTTTATGAGAATATCCAGACTTAGATATAGTTAAGATCTTGATTGGGGATTTACACTTTCATATATTTCATATTTTGTGAAATAACTGTACATTTTCGAATAAAGAAAGTGTCTAGGATCTTGGCTCTTTTATATAGCAAGATTCCTTCTTGATCTGTGGTTAAAATTAAAGATCAAAAAGTCTGAGAGTTTCGATCAAACTGATTTTGGAAATTTCTGTTGCATATTAGAACACTGTTTGTAATTTGATAATCATTTTGTCTGTAATTAGTGTGTGTGAGTTGCATTCATGTGTTATGCACATCACATCACAACACTTTCACGCTACAAAACTAAAACATGAGAGATTTTGGACTTAAGAGTCGACATAAAGCTAAAAGGAGTGGATTTACAAAGCTGAGAGAACATCTACAACATCATAGCCATGGGAGAAGTCAGAATAATCGATAGGATTTGGTAAACATTCTCAACTTAGATTAGGTCTGATTATGTGATTAGATTGTTAAATAGTTTGTAACCTGTTACTCTATTTTAGTGGATTTTTGTTTTGAGGTGTAAAGACCTCCGTGGATGTTTCCCCAATTGGGTGGGGTTTTACCACGTTAAAATCTTGTGCACTTGCGTACTTAATCTTCCTCTCGTCACCTTTTGTTGGCGTGCTGATTTAGAACTTTTTTAGTTTTATTTTTCAAAACATGGATACATAATACCTGATATATCTCGTTCATATTCTTTTTATACACATCTCCTGTTAGCTGTTTGTTTTAAGAAAATAGTTTCTTCAAAAAACTGTTCGGAGCCATTTAGACTGTTTAATCTTGAATTAAACAACTAAAGTGGTACTTTTTCAATTGGTATCAGAGCATTGGTTTTACAAATTCTTTAGATCTTGAGTTTATGAAATTATTTTCTCAAAATAAACTATGAACGAGAAATTTGAGAGATTATGTAACATGTCCAGACCCCCTCTCTTTGATGGAACCAACTTCCCTTACTGGAAAGTAAGGATGGTTGACTTCATCCAAGGGACATAAGGACATGATGTATGGGATGCTATTGAAAATGGATATACTTTTCCCGCCGTGAGGATTATAAAGTTACTAAGTGAATTCACTAAAGAAGAGAAATAGACTTCCCTTAACAATAACAAAGGAAAAAATGTTATATTCATGTCTATCATTGAACACGAATTTAAGAGGATATCATTTTGTACTACCTCTAAAGAAGCATGGGACACCCTAGTGACTGCACATAAAGGAGACACATGTGTTAAAGCTACTAAAATCCAAATGTTAATCCAGCGGTACAACACTTTAGTCATGACTGAGACTGATTCATTTGATGACTTCTACATTAGGTTGGCAGACATAGTGACTAAGTTGCATGCTAATGGGATAATCTATGATAGGAAAGAAATTGTCTCTAAAATTCTAAGGTCACTTCCATAAAAATTTGACAATAAGCGCTATTCAATTGAGGAGATGGACGATCAAACCTTACCCCTGAACTCCTCAGTAGCAAGCTAAGAACTGTGGAAATGGAATTATAGTTTAAGAAGCAATTAACACAGACCCATAAGAAACAATTTGCCTCCAATCTTGTCTTTACTTATAAGTTGACTAAACATGAATGTCACTTACCTGAAATTGACTTAGATTCTGATGAGGACTGTAATTTAGAGAGCTTGGATAACCAGATTGCCTTAATGTCTAAACATTTCAAGAAAATTATGAAATTCAGAAATAAAATTGCAAATAGACAAGGAAAACTTACCTATCCAAACAACTCTAATAATAGGCCTCATGAGAAAAGACTTGACAACAAACCTAGCAGAGACCTTAAGAACACTGAATGCTACAGATGTGGCAAGGTAAGACACTTATCCAGTGACTGTAGAGTTAATTTGAATAAGAATAAGAATACTAGCGCTAACTTGTGCAGGACTTGGAATGACTCAAGTGAATCAGAAATTGATGAACCTGAGTCATCTAATACTTATGACCCTTGCATGTCTTTCTTCACTAAAATCATATACACTGATGATAAGGAATCTGATCATGCTATGGTGAATGATGTTATCCCAACTGATTTGTCTTCTTTGTTACTTGAGAATGTTGATAATGCTTCAAACGCGAAATGTGAATCAAAGGGAATGATCTATTGTTGATGTCAATGGGTGTGAGAGTCCTAAAAATGAATCACTAGGGGACACTACACACTGCACACTTAATAACTCCGACAATGAGGACCTTCCTGACATTCACACACTGTACAAAAAAACTCTAAAGAAAATCACTAGACTTGAAAAGATTGTCAAAGATCTTACACAGAAGATAGAAATCCTAAGTCATATGATTAAACAAAATGCGAAAGAGTACACTTCTCAATGTCTAACTCATGAGAATGAAACTAAAAATTTTAAACAAAACCAGAAAGAGTTGTCTGGCTCGAATGAAATTCTTGAAAAGAAATACAAAGGGACGTTGTAAGAATTAGAACAAATAAAAGAAAAAGACATCAACAGTCTTCAAAAAGTTTGCTAAATTTGAAAATAACTCTAAATGTTTTGAAGACCATGTTGCTAAAAGTAGGACCAATTCTGATGACAGAACTGGAATAGGCTTTTCCCCCAACAATTCCAAGCAAATAAAAACTTTTGAACTTATTAAGTTTGTATCTGGTGGCAAAAGACTAGTTGAAACTTGTCCAGATTTTAAAATCTTGAAAAATGATTTTGACTTGAAACAACAAAAGTTAGACATTGGTGAATCAAGTAACTCTAAGCATAATGTTGAACATAAGGCTAAATACGTCTGCCCCCCAATTAGACAAAATGATTCGTTATTTCATTATGTGCCACCTAGGAACAAGACTAGAACTCAAAACTTAGACAAGCCTTCGAATAAAAATTTTCCTAAGGTTATGAGTTCTACATGCCATCTTTACTGCTCCTATTGTGATGTCTATGGACATTCCCTTGATGGTTTTTATTCCAAACGTCTATATAATCCAGTCTATCACTCTCATATTTACCATAACTTCAACTATTATAGGAGAAGCCGAAAAAATTATGTCCTTCTTAAACAACAAGACAAGAATTCTAACTATCGAAATAGGAAGAGAATAACTAATACTAAAAGACCATCAACAAGAAGGAATCCTAGATTCTTCTCTAAACCAAATGCTCAAATTATTTATAATCTTCATAAACCTGCGCAAAAATATTTTAAAGAAAAGACTGAAGCTCTCCAGTTTTATCAAATACGGGCTAATAAGCGCAAATTAAAACTAGAGCAATTTGGGTTAGAAAAGATGATATGTTACCCTAGATGAAATGAAACATTATGAGCAGTGCTTTTAAAGATGAGCATACATCATCTCGATGGTATTTAGACTCTGGATGTTCCAAATATATGACCGTGGATGAATCCAAACTTTCAAACAAAACTAACTTCTCCGGAGGAAAAGTCTTGTTTGGAGATGGTGTATCAGTCCAGATCATTGGTAAAGGAACTCCATGAAGAAGGATTACCGATTCTTGAGGATGTTATCTCGGTAAAAGTTCTTAAAGCTAATTTACTAAGTATATCACAGTTTTTTATTCCAACCATACTGTCACCTTTTCAAAGAATAATTGCAAAATTTTAAATGAAACGGTGATTGCATTATTACAGGACTCCGTACTCCAGATAACTGTTATACGGTCAATTCAAGTACAGAGGTTTGTAACATTGGCATAATGGATGACAATGAGATATGGAATAATAGGTTGGGTCACATTAATTATGACAGTCTCAGTAAATTGTGCTCTCAAGAGATAGTTAGAGGTCTTACTAAGATCAAACCAATTTCAAACATCATATGTGGTCCCTGTTAAGAAGTAAAAATTGTTAAGGCTCCCCACAAGAAAGTTAAAGAAGTTATATCCACTAAACCTCTAGAACTCATCCATATGGACCATATGGGTCCCTCTCATACTGTTAGTCTTTGTGGAAACAGTTATATCCTAGTTATGGTTGATGATTTCACTCGATTTACCTGGGTTGCCTTTTTAAAACACAAATCATAAACTTTTCGTAAGTTTTTGAAAATCTTAGTTCGTATAGAAAACGAAAAGGATTCCCAAGTAGATAGAATTCGTAGTAATAGAGGAGGAGAATTCATAGATTTAGGTGTCATCGAATACTGTGACTATAATGGTTACAAACATGAACTTAGTGACCCTAAGACACCTTAACAAAATAGAATTGATGAGCATAGGAATCCCACTCTTCAAGAAATGGACCGTGTGATGATTCATGCGAAGAACCTACCAAAATATTTCTAGGATGAATCTATTTGTACAACGTGTCACATAATCAATCGAGTTTACCTGAGGGAAAATACCAAATAAACATCCTATGAACTTTGGTATGGGAATAAACCTAACAAAAAATACTTTATAACTTTTGGTAGCACTTGTTATGCCTGCAAGGATAGAGAACATCTGTCTAAATTTGAAACCAGAGGAAATAAAGCTATTTTCTTAGGATATTCTCCAAATAGTAGAGCCTACCGTGTCTACAATCTTCGTACCAAAACCTTGATGGAATCCATTAATGTGGTTGTAAGTGACACTAATGTAGAGAGTAAGATCAAAGGACCAACTATAGTGGATGAATCCGAAAAAAATTTAACCTATAATTCTTCGGAGATAGATGAGTCCTTACAAACTGAGACCCCTGAAGTGCCTAACTGGTTTTCCAAATATCATCTTTTAGATAATGTAGTTGGTAATCCTACTGATCCAGTTCGTACAAGATGCCAACTACATACTCTTGCTCATTACGCATGCTTTGTTTCTCTTATAGAACCAAAGAATGTTAATGAAGCACTAAATGACCCATTGTGGATAAGTGCCATGAAGGAGGAACTTATTCAATTTGTCATACACGATGTATGGTATCATGTACCCTGGCCTGAAAATAAAAGGGTTATCGTCACACGTTGGATTTTCAAAAATAAAACAGATGAATCTGGGATGATTATTCGGAATAAAGATAGATTAGTTTCCTAGGGCTACTCTCAGATTTAAGGAATAAATTTAGAGGAAACTTTTGCTCATGTCACTCGCCTTGAATATCTTCGCTTAATTTTTGCAATATCTCGTCATTTGCATTTCACACTATACTAAATGGATATTAAATATGCTTTCCTTAATGGCATCTTGACTGAAGAAACCTAGGTTGAACTACCCAAAGGGTTCGTTGGTAGCAGTTGTTATGCCTTCAAGGAGAGAGAACATCTGTCTAAATTTGAAACCAGAGGAGTTAAAGTTATTTTCTTAGGATATTCTCCAAATAGTAGAGCTCACCATGTCTACAATATTCGTACCAAAACCTTAACGGAATCCATTAATGTGGTTGTAAGTGACACTAATGTAAAGAGTACGATCAAAGGACCGGCTATAGTGGATAAATCCGAAAAAAATTTAACATATAATTCTTCGGAGATAGATGAGTCCTTACCAACTGAGACCCCTGAAGTGCCTAACTGGGTTTCCAAATATCATCCTTTAGATAGTGTAGTTGGTGATCCTACTGATTTAGTTCGTACAAGATGCTAACTACATACTCTTGCTCATTATGCATGCTTTATTTCTCTTATAGAACCAAAGAATGTTAATGAAGCACTGAATAACCCATTGTGGATAAGTGTTATGCAGGATGAACTTCTTCAATTTGTCATACATGATGTATGGTATCGTGTACCCCGGCCTGAAAATAAAAGGGTTATTGGCACACGTTGGATTTTCAAAAATAAAACAGATGAATCTGGGATGATTATTCGGAATTAAGCTAGATTAGTTGCCCAGGGCTACTCTCAGATTAAAGGAATAGATTTAGAGGAAACTTTTGCTCCTGTCACTCGCCTTGAATCTCTTCGCTTAATTTTTGTAATAGCTTGTCATTTGCATTTCACACTATACTAAATGGGTGTTAAATATGCTTTCCTTAATGGCATCTTGACTGAAGAAACCTAGGTTGAATTACCCAAAGGGTTCATTAGTAGCACTTGTTATGCCTTCAAGGAGAGAGAACATCTGTCTAAATTTGAAACCAGAGGAGATAAAGTTATTTTCTTAAGATATTCTCCAAATACTAGAGCCTAGCGTGTCTTCAATCTTCGTACCAAAATCTTGATGGAATACATTAATGTGGTTGTAAGTGACACTAATGTAAAGAGTAAGATCAAAGGACCAACTATAGTGGATGAATCCAAAAAAAAATTAACTTATAATTCTTCGGAGAGAGATAAGTCCTTACAAACTAAGACCCCTGAAGTGCCTAACTGGGTTTCCAAAGATCATCCTTTAGATAATGTAGTTGGTACTCCTACTGATCCAGTTCGTACAAGATGCCAACTACATACTCTTGCTCATTACGCATGCTTTGTTTCTCTTATAGAACCAAAGAATGTTAATGAAGCACTGAATGACCCATTGTGGATAAGTGCTATGCAGGATTAACTTCTTCAATTTGTCATACATGATGTATGGTATCATGTACCCCGGCCTGAAAATAAAAGGTTTATCGGCACACGTTGGATTTTCAAAAATAAAATAGATGAATCTGGGATGATTATTCGGAATAAAGCTAGATTAGTTGCCCAGGGCTACTCTCAGATTGAAGGAATAAATTTAGAGGAAACTTTTGCTCCTGTCACTCGCCTTGAATCTCTTCGCTTAATTTTTGTAATAGCTTATCATTTGCATTTCACACTATATTAAATGGATGTTAAATATGCTTTCCTTAATGGCATCTTGACTGAAGAAACCTAGGTTGAACTACCCAAAGGGTTCATTAGTAGAACTTGTTATGCCTGCAAGGACAGAGAACATCTGTCTAAATTCGAAGCCAGAGGAGATAAAGCTATTTTCTCAGGATATTCTCCTAATAGTAGAGCCTACCGTGTCTACAATCTTTATAGCAAAACCTTGATGGAATCCATTAATGTGGTTGTAAGTGACACTAATGTAGAGAGCATTGTGATGGATGAAGACAAGCCAGAACGCACGACTCATATAGGAATAACGTTAAATCATGTTCTTAAAGAAGAACTAGTGAATTTCCTTAGACAAAGGAATCATGTGTTCGCCTAGATTCCTTAAGATATGCCCAGGATTGATCCCAACTTTCTTTGCCATGATCTCAATGTCAATAAGGATGTTAAGCCTGTGAAGCAGAGGCGAAGAGTTTTTAGCCTCGAGAAAAAATAATCCATTCAGGAGGAAGTTGAAAAGATTCAAAAAGCTGGTTTTATTAATGAATTGAAGTATCCTGATTGGTTGGCCAATGTAGTAATGGTCAAGAAGAAGAATAACAAGTGGAGAATGTGTGTAGACTTCACAGATTTAAACAAAGCGTGCCCAAAGTATCGTTTTCCTTTACCACGAATTGATCAGCTTATTGACGCCACTTCAGGACATGAACTGTAAAGTTTCATGGATGCATACTCTGGTTATAACCAGATCAAGATGAAGCCCGAAGATAGGGAAAGCACTTATTTCATTACTCCCCGAGGAACTTATTGCTAAAATGTTATGCCATTTGGTTTGAAAAATGCAGGTGCTACTTACCAGAGGTTATTGAACAAAGTTTTTGAGGAGAGAATAAGGAAAAACATGGAAGTTTATGTGGATGATATGCTAATGAAGAGAAAGAAAGCATACAATCATATTGTCGATCTCAGCTAAACTTTTGACCAACTAGAAAAGCACCAGATGAGATTAAACCCGACCAAGTGCGTGTTTGGAGTACAGGAATGAATGTTCCTCGGGTATATAGTAAACCAAAGGGGAATTAAAGCACACCTATACAAAATCAAGGCGTTGATTGAAATGCAGTCCCCCACTTGCAAAAAGGATGTACAAAGGCTAATTGGGCGTGTGGTAGCTTTGAACAGATTTGTGTCCTGAGCTACTGACAGGTGCCTGCCATTATTTAAAGTTCTTAGAAATAGTTTCTAATGGAACAACGAGTGCGAACAAGCTTTTATAGAGTTGAAAAAGTACTTGGGATCACCCCTTGCTTTCCCGGCCAATTTTGGGAGAAAGATTATATTTATAATTAGTTGTATCTGAGTCAGCTGTAAGATCTGCCTTGATCCGAGAAGAAAATGGAGTTTAAAAATCAGTCTACTACACCAGTAAAGCTTTTAGAGTAGCAAAAATAGATACCCACGCCTGGAGAAGTTATCTTTGGCATTAATTGAGGCGTCCATACGGATGAATTCATACTTTCAAGCCCATACAATTGCGGTGTATACTGATATGCCTCTTCGGCAAGTTTTGCATAAACTAGATAAGTCTGAAAGATTAATGTATTGGGCAGTAGATTTAGGGGAGTATGATATTGTGTATGAACTAAGGTCTTCATTAAAAGGCCAATCCGTGGCAGATTTATTTGTTGAATTCACTTATCTTGAGACCCCGAGCAATAGGGAGAGCATGTCGAACAAGGAAGGGATACTCCAACTAAAGCTGTCAACGACTAACCGTTCGAGCAACCCTCATTATAAGAAAGGTCAGAAGAAACCACTGCTAACCTATAGGATGCCTCTTCTAGATCAAAGGAGATGTTAGGGAAGTATGACGAAGTAAGGAGAAAAATATTACATCATAGAATTTTGACAGACTAAGCATTTAATAATAATCTCCTGATATGGAACTTATACGTTAATGGATCGTCTTGTGCAACAAGTAGTGGACTAGGTATAATACTTAACACTCTTGATGGGATATATATTGAATGTGATCTGCGATTCCAATTTCAGGCCTCAAATAATGAAGCAGAGTATGAAGCTTTCATTGTGGGTTTGAGTTTGGCCCAGTCACTGAGCGTTGAGCTAGTTGTGGCACATAGTTATTCTCAATTGGTGGTGAACCGAATATTGAACCTGTATGGAGCTAAAGGAGAGCTGATGACTAGATACATATCTAAAGAATTGGAGGTGATAGACAACTTATTGGTTGTTCTGATGAGCAGAGTACCAATATTGGAGAATGCCTGAGCAGATGCACTTGCATGGCTAGCTTCAGTAATAAGAATTCAGCTCCGAAGAACTATTCCCATCGAGATTCTAGTAAACAGAGCATACATTGAAGAATGAACTCTATCAGCGGATACTAGTGAGGCTAAATAGTTGAAGTACAAAGCATCAAGATATGTGCTGGACAAAGGAGGTTATACAAGATAGGATTGGCAGTTAGCTTTCAGCATTATGTTCATCCGATAGAGGTTCAAGGCTTGATCCAGGAAGTACATGAAGGATATTGTGGAGCTCACATAGCAGGCAGGACATTACTTCAGAGGATTAGTACACATGGACACTATTGGCCCACTATGCGAGCGAATTGTGTAGCCTTTGCCAAAAAATGTGACAAGTGCCAAAGATATTCCAGCATTCGCAAAACTCCATAAGCTGCTCTCACTCCAATTATTTCACCTTAGTTGTTCTCAATATGGGTAATAGACTTTGTCGTCCCATTACCGACCACTTGAGGAAGATTCGGGTACTTAGTCGTTGATGTGGACTACTTTACAAAATGGGTGGAGGCAGAACCCTTGGTGGATATGCCGTTTGAGAAGGTTTACCAATTCATTTGGAATAATATCATTTACAGATATGGGTTGCCTTGTGCCTTCATTACCAACCATGGTACATAGTTTAACAATGAAGAATTTATCGCTTATTGTGCTCAGTCTAATATCCAACAGTTTCATTCTGATCCAGGTCATCCTCAGAGAAATGGGAAAACTGAGGTTACAAATAGAACTCTACTTAATGGCTTGAAAAGGCGACTTGATGCTGCTAAGGGAAATTGGATTAATGAGTTGCATTCTATTCTATGGGCATACCGAACAACTCCAAGGACTCCAAGTGGATAATCCCCATACATGCTGGTGTTTGGGAGTGAGGCAGTAATACCTATTGAATTAGGCCTCCCATCCTATAGAGTATTGAACTTCAACTCTCCTGTAAGTGATTTAATGCGAAGATTAGATTTAGATATGCTGGAGGAGGTACGCGAGGACGCTACTATAAGAAATGTAGCCTACCAGCAGAAAACAGCACGCTTCTATAAGAAAGGAATGAAGCCGAACAACTTAAAGGAATGAGATTATGTGTTGAAGAAAGTAATTCAGGAGAACAACAAACTTGAGGCTAGTTATCATGGTCCATACTGCATTTCAGCAGTTGTCCGACCTGGAATTTATAAAATTTAGACATTGGAGGGAGAAGAATTCAAAAATCCATGGCTTGCCAATCATCTTAGGAAGTATTACCAGTGATATAATGAAACACGTTGTACTCATGTCATTTCAGTATTAATAAAAATGATGATTTATTCTATTTATTTTTTCAATTTGTTTTGGGAGTACTAGTGCTATGCACTACGATATACTATATACTTGATCAGCGATGTTTTAAAGTTACTCGAAAAAACTTCAAAAGTAGCTTGGATAACAACTATACCGTTGATCGATGCCTAGAACATTCCCTTTACAACAGTAACCAGATAGTTGATTCCTCATATTCGAACGTTGCTCGACATAAGCAAAACTTGATCGAAAGCAAACAAAAACCAAGTAAAATAGGATTGCAAGAAACTTAGTTACTAAAGTTAAGGATAAACAAGATTTTATCCAACTGGGCAAAGTGAAGGAAGAACGTTGTGAAGATTCCTAAAAAGGAATGTAGACACATATTCCACATACGCCTGGTCACCACTGGTAAGTAATGCAAAATCTAAACATTTAAATGCATTAGTATAACCTATGGAAATACATGGGTAACTATTAGTAAACTTGGATTTTAATATAAGTGTACTAGTAGAACCTATAAGCTCATTGGTAATTGATGCTAAACTTAGGCAAGAGCTTAAGTGTGTAAATAGAACTAATGAAAAAGAAGAAGTCATTCGCATTCAAAGATTAACGAGATAAGTTGATCAAATATATTTCACTCATTTAAATAGTCATTACTTGATTCTACTCATAATTGAATTACAGGAATAAAATTTATTGTAAGGGACGTTTCCCCTCAGCTTTAGAAGAACGGGAAACTGGTTCCATGCCTACTAGAGGATCATCCAATGTGTAAGGAGAATTGATAAAGTTGAAGTCCTGGAGCATTCTTCTATTATTATTGCTCGGTCTATCTAACAGATGAGGAGGACGAACAATCTCTAGCACATCATGAAGGTCATAATCCCCTACGTACTTTGAAATCAGGCACTGGGGAATTGTGTTACAAGGAATCCAATCAACATCCAATTTGAAAGGAGGATCTTCACAGTCCAACAAACTAGGATTGTACTAGTTCCAAAGATGGTTGATCTGCTCCACTTTCATCACTGTTAAGCAATTAGTCCAACCCTATTTGTAATCTTCATTCTGAGCTTGCTTAAACCATTCATAAAAATGACCTAGAGCTTCATTGTATCCCTCCATCTAGATCTACCTAGGTTGTTTATGAAATTAGAAGGTTAGACTCTCAACCTGATGGTGCAACTTTTTCAACACTCCATCTTTGGCTTGTAATTGGGTGGATAGAGTAAAAAGTTGCTCGTATTGAGTTTGAATCTTCTAGGACATCTCAGCATTGGCTAATTTTTTTTCCTTTAACTGAGCAGCTTGATTAATAAGAGTCTACTGAGTCCTAGCCTCATCTGTAGTAGCTCGGTCAGGTTTAATTTTTGCTCGGGAAGATGAAGCAGACTTAGTTTTCTTCAGTGTCTCTACCTCTTCCCTTAATCTAGCATTTTCAGTCTCCAAGAAAGAAACCACATCACCATCGATAACAACAGTAGTAGAAGAAGCCGTCAATGAGTTCAATTCATCCCTCAAACTGTTATTCTCTTCTTCCAGTAGCTTAGGAATGACTCTAGCCTCCTTTACTTCACGATTAAGCAGAAATTCATGCCTCCTAAATAAAGATGAATGATTTTCCAACTTCTGCTCAAAACCCCAACCTTCACTCAGAGCTTTGTACTTCTGTTCATAATCGGCATGTAAAAGAGTTGTAGTCTCCTTGTGATCTGCTTATAGCTCCTCAATCATTTCATAGTAATCCACATTGTTGGCCACTGCCCGATCAAGAAGACACCTCAAATAAAGGTAGGCTTTTCTAGCTTGATATCAAGCATCCTCTCTAATCAACTTGGATAATTCTTCCTCGATTATAGTCAAGTGACCAGTCTTGAAGAGATCATTGCATCTTTGAAGAAGCTCAGAATCAATTAAAGAGAATTGATTCAATTTATCCATGAACTATAAAGAGCAAGAAAAATTTCCAATCAACAACAAAAGAAGAAGGCGAGTGTAAAATATTGTTCCTTTTCATTGATAATAATATTGATTACAAGAACATCAGCATGAAATAAAAAGAAAAGTACAATTAAAGAGAAAATCAAAAGCTACTCAGCAAACAAGTCTACACCTTTTTTCTGTCAAAAGTGACCCCAGTTTAGGAAGAGGCAGAGATAGGTGGAGTGACTTGTGGAGTAACTTGCTCAGAAGAAGGAGGGACTAAAGAATCAACTGCAGATGTCTGTAGTTAGTTAGTAGATTCCAAAATAAGGGTAGATTCTTCTGACCCTGCATCATCCTCAAACTCCTCATCCATATTAGGAGGAGACCCAGGATCATGCCCAAGAAAAAACTCAGAGTCTTGGGAAGTGCCAACCTCTATAAGGGCTTCCAACAAGCCATCCTTGAAGCATTTCTTCTTGGCGAACTCAATTTGAGCAGACACAACACTAATAGCTTTATCCCAACCTCTGTTGAATGCATATTCCTTGGACTTCAAACTTCTTTCCTTCTTTGCACCAAACTTCTTCTGTATCTCGGTAACCTGCCCCCGAGTAGCTGCATCATCATCTTCTGCAGTCTTTATTTTGGCCTCTCACTTCTTCGACTCGTTGGTCAATGCTTGTTGAGAGTCAAGTAAGGACTTTTTAAGCTCCTCAAAGTCCTCCTCAACTTCATTTGAAGAAGAATGCAGAACATCGTCCTTTTCTAGCATATTATTTAAGTCAACCAAAAACTGCAAAAAGAAATTATGGCAAGTTAGTACAAGGAATGTCAAAGATATGAATAAAAAAGAAAAAGAAAATTACGTACTAAAGCAAGGCATTGAGCAACCCTTTCAGAAATTTTAGAACGGGGCATTGCAGAAGTAGCTCCCCTATGGTTTAGCAGTGTACCAGGCTTTATTAATTGTCTAGCCAAACCTGGGTTAATGGCCATTGATGAGCCATAATCAAACAAGTGGACCAACTCTTGTTGGTCGGCGCTGGCAGAAGAGCCTTCATCCAGCTTAGAAGGAAACCCTTTTTTTAGCCTCTTGAGCTGGGCTTCATCAATTTACTTGGCTGGGGGATTCTTCCCAGTCTCTTCTTTATTTGTGGACCCACCAGCAACTTGCTTGGTGGAACTAGGAGCAGCAATATCACCCAAGATATTAGGGAATTTCCCCTTCCTCATGGTTGTGGAAAGGGACAAGTCCGAATCAATGGAAGAGGATGGGGGAGCAGCAAGTTCACCACTGCCAGATGTAGTGGAAGATGAGGTAAAGATAAGGTCTTGATCAAGGTCAATCACTAAGGAGGGAACAACAACAGTTGGGCGAGCAATAAAAGAAGTGATGGTGTTTCTGTACTCCAACATGTATTATGCAGATCTAATGTGCTCCTCCTCTATCTTTTGATGAATGCCCCAAATAAACTTCAATTCTCTGAGGTTGATATCACCCTCCTTGGGACACTTCCTTTGTCGATCAGCTGTAATTAAGAGAAGACAAATACGGTTAGGGTGTAACCAATGAAATTATTAAGGAAAATTATATAATAGTATTGCAACCTATCCCCTAGCCATATTGAGGGCATCTGTGCCCCTGATATATTGCGTTCCCTATCATGGGTACATGTTACCAATTTTTGGCAATTACTCCATGATCAAAGTAATCTCTGTTGGAGTCCATGAGGTTAACTACTAAAGCCCTATTTACAACCCTAGTCTTTAAATAGTAAGGATTGTCACGTGTGACCCACTTATAGCAAAAAATGATCTCTGGGATTTCTATATGGGTCACATGAAGCTGATTTCACCTATGAACCCCATTAACTACTCTCCAAGTGTTGGGGGCTACTCTAGTATGGACCACGTCAAAATACTGGCAAAACTCAAGGCAAAATGGGTTTGGGGGAAAAGTAAACCCACACTCAGTAATAAAAATAGAAGGGTAATGATTACCCTCGCCTTTTATGCCTCGAAAACTGGCGAGGGTAATGATTAAAGGGATTATCGATTGAATTGTTGGCGGCTAAGAAAGAAAAAAGACAGATTTGCCCAAAAATGATTCGTCAAAATATTTTATAATTGCAAAACTACCATCCGCGTTATGTACCATCAGTTAAATCAATAATTTCACAAGTATGGGAAGTCGGTAACTAACCAAGCATCAGGATTGTTGCCCGAGCAACTTTAAGGCTAAATATTCCACACTTTCGTAAAAACTCAAGTATAAAACATTGGGGGCTTCTGTTGATGTAAAAAATCGCCTTATTACATGGATTAATAAAAAATGAACGTGTGGTATCCAGTGTGGCACCAATCCTAGTCAGCAAGGCCTAATCATGTGACTAAATCCAGGAATGCCGACCAAGTCTAGGAATGTCGACTAACACATTAAGAAGCCCGACCAACCACAGGAAGACTGACCAACCTGGTCAGTAAAGCGCCATCAGTTGTATACAATGTAAATGTTGTACATATGTAAATGCCTAATTTATAAAGGCCTTACATCCTTTAATATTCCAACTCTTGAACTCCCTCATGGGCTATAAATACATTGTAATCCCTGAATCCAATGAGGAGACACCTGAACAAAGGCAAAACAATACACAACAGTGGATGTAGGTTTGTACCTTTAGCGGAACCAGTTTAAAAATCTTCTTTGTCTTTCTTATTTACTTATTTTATCTATGATCAAATAATTAGATATATTCTAGTTTTTTGCATCAACAATTATATACACAATATTTTATGAGATTTGTAATGGGTATATTGAGTGTAGTTTATTTTTATGTTTATGGTGTGGATTAGTTTGTGTCTATTTATATTTTTCTTTTACACTATAGTTAAGTTTTAAATATTAGAATTGGAGATTATACTAATATTTAATCTCAAAGTTTTTAGAGCTATAAATTAAAGCAATGTCAATTGGAATTGCAAACCCACCCAATCTTCACCCTTAACTATCAATCCGGTTTGGTTCGATTCCCATATGAAAGTCAGTTTGAGTTGGTTCCAATAATGTAGAACCTTGCCATCGAATAAGTATAGATGTTAGATTTGGTTTGGCTAATACATGTAGAATCGTGCCATCTTAATATCTATACTTATTCAACAATTATTACATTTTATTATTATTAAAATAAGTGTGTTTTATTTGGCAAACACAAATGTTTAATATTCTTACCTTGAATATAGAAATCATGACATTTCATATTATTGTTTATAGTTAGTTACAAATATGTGTAAAATATTTTCCTGAAAACTTCAATCATTTATGTCAATTTTCCAATGGTTGTCCATTTGGATTACTTTGTAAATTTACTCTCTTCTTAAAAAAAAAGTGTAATTTTTGAGTTATTCTATGAACTTAATCTCTATCTAATAACTATTATATAAAATGGTGTCTCCTTTTGAGAATGAGCCACGTGGCATAGTAGTAATTTGACGTTAATTAGCCTCCGAAGTCTCCTCATTTGTTATGTCTTCCTAGTCTCTCTCTCAATCAATTACTAGGCCATAAATTTTGTCCCTTCCTCTTCCTCTTCCTCTTCCTCTTCCTCTTCCTCCCGACTCCAAACGGTTATCCAACCCATTGACCATCTCCCTCCATTAAAGACACCTCCAAGCAAATGGTTTAGGAAGCAGTGTTTAAATAAGCTCCGATTTCTGTGTATTTCTCCTCCAATTCTTTCCCCAAACTAAACGATTCATCTACCATACCAAATCCCCCTACTACTCCATGCGATTCCCATTCCCCAAATCTACGTAACGCCCTTCTTATTCCCTGCTTACAATATATATATATATATATTAGCGGATGCTTGTGCCCGAGGGCACGACGATAAATTTTGCCCCCGTGATAAAATCCAACCCATAATAACCAGCCTTTTTAAAAGAAAAAATTAAAAAAAATATTTTTTTTAAAAATATTTTTTATAAAAAAAATATTTAAAAAAAATATTTTATAAAAAAATATATTATTAAAAAAATAACAAAATAATATTGTATATATGTATGCATGCATACATGCATGTGTATACATGCAAGCATGCAACACATAAAATGTCATAGATGTTTATCATGCATAAATTACTATTCATAACACCATTGTCCCATATATATATATATATATATATATATATATATATATATATATATATACAGAATCGATCTCCAGAGGGTGTCAATTTACGGGTGAATGAGCGGGTCTCTTAATAAGTTGGCAGAATCATGCTGTTTGGCTGTGAAATAAAAGAGGTTGAAAAAGAAGACATTCTGCTCTTTTAAACTCATTTGGACTCCTATTCTCTGTCTCTCTAAAAGCTCCGAACCATCTGCCACCTCAATCCTATCTCCAACGTTCACTTCTTTTATTTTGCTCCAATTAGTTTGTTTGTTTCTTTTTTTTTATATACATTTTTTTATGTTATTTATTTTCTCCTATAAATCTAATAACAAATAAGGATCAATTAGAAAAAAGTTCCTCAAATATTTTTTAATACATATTTAATCCAAGCTTTTATACTTTGTTCTAAAAGTCTCTCAAACACACATTTAACTAATATTCTCTTATTTTCAAAGACTTGTGTTGGCGGTATTTTTTGAGTGTTTTTATGTGTTGAAGGACTGTTTGGAATAAAATAAAAGGGCGTATAAACTGTCCGACCACCTATATATACTGCTGGCGCGGATCATTTTTTCTAATATGTTGGTCCGCGCCAGCAGTATGTATAGGCAGTTTTATAAAACAATTTTAAATAAAATGTACAATTTTTTTTAATATAAAATACACTTTTATATAAAAATAATTTTTTTATATAATAAAGAGACTTTTATATAGACACAAATTAAAAGTCTGTGTATATTTTCATAAAAAAATATTTTTTTATTGAAAATATAGTTTTTTAGTTGTTTTTCAAATACATTTATTTTAATTGGAGGCAAAAAATAAAAATTTAAATTTCATAAGTCTAAGGGTATAATTGACATTTGGTATCAAAATGGAGTGTGAGAAGACTTCTTTGGTACAAAATAAAAGGCTCTAAAAAGCCATTTATTATGTCGCTAGCGCGGACCTTTACAAGTAAGAGAATAAGGGACTTTTTTGTACAAAATAAAAGGCTTGGACTAAATGTGTATTAAAAAATATTTGAGGGACTTTTTGATATTTGATCCTCTTTTTTATACATTATGTATTTTTACCCTTCCCAAAAACTATATGTTACTTTTTTACGTAACATATAGTTTTTAGGAAGGAAAAAAAGACATAATGTATAAAGAAAAAAAGGTGAATATTGTTATTTAATTTTTTTGTTATTTAGATTTATTTATTTGTTGGGCCATATACCAAATAGTCCAATAAATATTTTTAAATGCATGATTCATTCGCGCCTTTTTATTTTGTTCCAAAAAGTCTTTCAACACATACAAAAAAAACTTGAGTTAAATGTGTATTAAAAAAATATCTGAGGAACTTTTTTGTAATTAATCCTTATTTGTTATTAGATTTATAGGAGAAAATAAATAACATAAACAAAATGTATAATTAAAAAAAAAAAGAACGAAACAAACAAATTGGAGCAAAATAAAAGAGGTGAATGTTGGAGATAGGATTAAAGTGGCAGATGGTTCAGTCTTCAGAGCTTTGAGCCAAATGAGTAAAAGAGCTGAATGTGTTCATTGACTTTCTCAAGCTCTTTTATTTCACAGCCAAGTAGCATGATGCCGCCAACTTATTAAGAGACCCGCTCATTCACTCGTCAATTGATACCCGCTGGAGATCGGTTCTGTATATATATATATATATATATATATATAAGTTTCAATATTAACCATACTACATGCTCGATTATGTTGTAAGTCAAAATAGAAAAGCTCTGTTTTGATGATAAAAAAAAGGCATGATATATCTCTTTCAATATTTGGCATACTACCTATTCGATAGTCCTGTGAGTGTGGGATGGTTACTTCAGTGTTAACCGGTCAGGAGAATAGATGGTCTCCGGACCACCCACGCTCGCTGGTCGGCGACCAGTATATGAAGATGAACATCGATGAACCACACCAATTTCGTAATCAATTCGTCAGCGAAGATCGAGGTCTCCCAACCCGATTCTCATCGCCGGCACACATTTCCACCGTCTACCTTACCAAAAAATATCATCAAACAGACCTATCCTTTTTCTCAACTGCTCAGTCATATTGGCCTGAGGTTTAATGGCTTCGTTCAAACCCTTCTATTCAAATCGGGACTCAGATTAGAACTTCAAAGTGACAACCAGTGCTACTTTTTGTTCAACGTGGTAGCAATGTAGAGCTCCGGTCCACCTAGGCAGTCACAAGCTTACAAAATCACTTATTCTATCAAAAGGCTTTTTTTGGACTTTATTATGCTGCAAGTAAAAATGAAAATATCTTTCTCGACAAAAAAAAAAGGCCTGCTACCATAAGGTTAGGGTTGTATTGATGTTACAAAATTTTGTTTATAATTATTTGCTTTGATTGTGTTGTAAGTCAAAATTGAAGATCTCTATTTTGTATGAAAAAAAATATAACTGCTATCTCTGTTTCAATTATTGACAAACTATCTCTTCGCTTGTGCTCTAAGTAAAAATGGAAAATCTCTATTTTGATTAAAAAAAAAAAGCAGGCTACCCTGAGCTTAGGTTTGTATTGATGATACAATATTTTGTTTATAATTATTTTCTTTGATTGTGCTGTACGCCAAAATGAAACATCTATGTTTTGATAAAAAAAAAAATGTTTGCTACCCTAGCATTGATTTCAAAAATCTATGTTTATATTTGTGTTATTTGTTATTTTATACTAGGTCTTAACCCCGCGCGATGCGCGAGCTCTCTTAAAAATGTGTATAATTATATTAAAAAGCGTTAAATAAAACCTTTTAAAAAAATAATCATTTACTGTTTGGAGTACATATGTTTTTAATAAACAATTTTTTAAATGATTTTCAAAAAAAAAATTCAAAAAAGAAAATGATTTTTAGTATAAAAAATAATTTCCACCAAATAAAAAATATTTTCCATCAAATAAAATGATTTTCAACAAAGCAAAATTTTTTCCACCCAAAAAATATTTTCCATAAACAAAAGAATAAATTCGAACATAATTTTATAATGTATTAAATAAAAAATAGTACATTCATTTATAAAATATGTTTTATAATAATGTTTATAAAATGATTTCAAAAAAACTGTTTAAAAAATATTTTCAGTTAAAAATATTATTTCTACAAATAAAAAAAGTTTTCTACCAAGAAAATATATTCCGAAAGAAAAAAAATCATACAAAAGAATTGATTATAAATTTCAACTTCAAAAAAATTGAGTTTCAACAAAAGAAAATATGTTTTCAAAAAAACAATGATACCAAACAAACTAAGCAAGCACAATAAAGCATCCTACAGCAAAATTCTGAATGAAATAGACTTACATGCCCATAAGTGATGATTGTCCCATTTATTCCATTAACCACATCTCTTTCATTTAAAAAGTAACAAAATTCAAAATGCAATGAGTAAAAATAAAGTTAAGACCAAAAAACACTTATATAACTAAAATAAGATTATTACCTCGAACAATAGGCAAAGCTAAAAATTCATAGACCTGAGCTCAATGATCTGAATCGTACACAAACTGTTATGTTTGACATCTGGTTTGTGAATTTAATTGAAATGAAAAGGTAATACAAATTAGATTAATGTTTGTTTTAATAGGATAGGGATATGTTTCTTACTTGGCAGGAATGGGTTAACGTAGAGCAATAGTCTACATCTCAAATGCAACATATCATAAACATGTTCCTTGTATACTGTTTTTGTTTATGAAGTGAACATGGTGAAAAAACACCATGGAATATATCCCTATCCTATTAAAACATGTTCCTTCTATCCAGATTATGTCTACATAAACATGTTGCTTTTATACTTTTTTTTTGTTTATTAAATTGACATGCTGAAAAAACAACATAAGATCAAAATTATTCAATCATTCAACAATTTTTTTTATCAAAAAAGCACTAACCGCATCATTTGTCAGATGACCTCTTGGATCTGAAAAAATAACATGGAAGGAATATAGCTGAAATCCTTAAAGTCCTAATTTTGAAACCACTAAATTTATAGGACCCAAATGTAGAGATAAAGAGGAAGAGGGAGAGGGAGAGAAAGGAAAAGAAGAGACATAGGCCATGCGGATGGGAAGAGGGATTTTATTCTTTTTAGATTGTATTCAATGTATCAGAAGAAAGGAGAAGAGACATGGGCGTGAGGGTGGGAAGAGGGAGAGACACGGGTTGGGAATAGATATATTAGATACATAAATTAGCATTTATGAGATAAGCCACGTGGCATAACTATATAAAGAGACATCATATTTATATATAGTATATAGATAGAGATAGAGATAGTGAAGTGATGTACCACGTGGATAGGCTAATTGCAAAGCATAATAAATAATTTGTTTTGCATTTTAGAGTATATAGAGATAGAGATAGGGCCCATCGTGTTTTCTGGCGGAATGAGCGAGGTTCATATGTTAAAAAATGGCTCCTTGTAAGAGAAATCTAAATTGGCTCTCTTGGTTTGTGTCAATATTTGATTTTGTGTGTCATATTAGGTAGTACTTATTAGTATCTTTTGATATAATCTAATAATCGTATGCACATTACTAATTTAATTTGGTGTATTTACTTAAATTTTTGTCCAAAAAATATGATATTGAGCCTCTTAATTATTTAAAAAAACAAACACTTGTTGATACCTCTTAAATCTGAATGGTTGAAATTCAGACTTAAAAGGTAAAAACAAATAACACCCTAGTAATACTCTAAAATGCTATACATCATTTAATAATGCTTCATTCCAAGATCATCCACGTTGCCAACTCCATTATCCCCCTCATTAAATATATTATCAAACCAAATGTGCACTATAGCATAGGAAAGGTGCACTACAACTCATCGGGCACATCTCAAAATTAGTGTTGCAATCAAGAACAACCCATTAAACCCCCTCATTTACTCACCCAAGGTAACAATCTCTACGTTATTTCTGCCTCTTTCACATTTCTCCCTTTATTGGAATCTCAGTGTTTTTATTTCAATGGGGCGGGTTTGGGGCGGGTTTTCAAATACCCTAACCCTCCCCATTTAATAAATGGGGCAGGGCGGTTTTATTTAAATTAACTCCTAACTCGCCCCATTTAATAAAAGGGAAGGGGCGGGGCTTCTACGGGTCGGGCGAATTTTAAAATAATAAAATTACAAAGATTACATTATAGTCTTAGACGTCTACAATGCTTCATATTTTAATATGTGAGATAGTCTCGCAATTGTTAATCCATGTTTCCACATAGATTTTTTGCAAAATTAACATATATATAAATGGTTTTTTTAGTGTGTGTGTGTGTGTGTGTGTGTATATATGTGGTTTGTAATTAACATATTTATAAAGGGTATTTATGTAGGTACAAGTTAAACGGGGTGGGGCGGGGCGGGTTTATTTAAACTAACTCTTAACCCATACCCATTCCTAATTCATTAATCGGGTTTTATAACCTTTCCCATTAGGGTCGGAGCAGGGTGGGACTCCTAAATGTCGAGTTAAATTGCTATCCCTACTCGTCTCTTCAACCATATCCTCCCCTCTTATGCCCTTTCTTAATATTCCATAAATTCCCCTCTCTCCTCTCTATAGACATTCAAGTGTTAAATATTTGGAATCGACGATGCAAAAGCTAGGGTTTTGCTGGAGTTCTAGGAGGACTTGGATGAGGGATTCTTCAGATAAGAGGAAGAAACTGAGGCAGGAGGGGTCGAGGCTGGCCTGGGTGGATATCACGGACACGAAGATGGTCACAAACTAGATTCGTCAAACCAGCTTCGTGATGTCCTTGGTTGGTTGACTTGTTATGGTTCACTTGGCGGTGATGCAATAATGGCTGGGAAGAGATGTTTGGGCGGTGATGGTTTCCAGAGCTCGAATTGTTCCTAACGTCGAACTGTACCTGGGTCAGTCCTAGTGCTTGGTTGTACCCAATTTGGGTTGGACGCCGGTAAGGATTCTTAAATAATTCTCCATGCCCCTATTTTGGAGATTCTCTCCAATTTGTATAAGTATAAATAAAGCCTCTCCTCCCACTGTAATCACTTAACCTTTGGCATTAATAATCAGAATATGAGATAAATTGAGAAGAATCATTTTTTATTTCTTTGTCTAACTGTATCAAATCATGTGTATTTACATTATATATTTAGGTTATACATTGTTGGCACGGCTATACTATGTAGAGATAATGTTAAAATTGACATTACTCTCTCACACACACGCACACGCACACACATAGACGCTACATGCTTATGTATATTTTTTGTTGCTTATTATATTTTTATTTGGTGCTCCGTTCTTTTTATGAAAGGCTTTAATGCGTGCATTTTTTGTATATGTTTATGTCAAAATTGGAAAATGGAAAGGAGAGCTCCCCTGTAGGGGTGACTCCACAGAGCGAGTTTGGTTCCACTTCAAATCATCGTCCTATCACTTTATCTCAGAATTTGAGTAATCTTGTCAACACTCCCTCTCCCACTCCCAATCCCACTCATACTCCTAACCCCCCTCCACCTCCACCTCCTTCAAAAAAATCCCCCGTCATTATACTTGATCGGTTTGGTGCAGAATTGGCAAAAGGGCATGTTGGGTTACATAATGGTGACATGTGTCACTTCAAATGCCTTGGACTTAGGGAAAAGGTAGTTTGGGTTGAAGCAGTGCTTCAACCTGATCCTTCTCTGTATAATGCTCCTCAAAATGGTTTTGAAACTTTGGCACGCTTTTCAGACGGAGGATTTCTTATTTGGATGGAAACTTGGTTGAAGTATGTTTAGAATGTTTGTCTTAGTTTTACACATTTTAGTGTAGGAAAGATACTTTTAGATCAATGTTTTGGATGATAGTTATTAAATTTTACTGTAGGAAACATACTTCTGGATTAATGATTTGGATGACAGTTATTAAATTTTATATATGCTTGTTTTTCTCATTAATCTCACTTGTTATGATAGGTATAAACTTTTTAACTCCGCCAATGCAATGTTTTATCTTTATATTCCCGGTCCCAAGCCCGGATAAAGGAGGAGGGGAGAGGTCATTGGTTTCGTAAAGGTCTTTATATGACAAGGATGTGCTTGCTGAAGATACCATTCTTCATTGGTTCCATAAAGGAACAAATCCCAAGGCAGGTATGCAAGACCATCCTTTTATTTTATTGACTTTCATATATTATGATATTGCATCTGTTTAGGGTTAACTTTCATGTTTTATAATGTATATTGAATTTCTCTGCAGGTAGTGGGGAAAATTTCGATGGTTGAATTTGTTTGGAAAGTTTCTTCTTTCCATATGGACATGATACATCAGGTAGGGGGTCTAATTATACGAGCCATGTGTCCACTGTCTGCAAACCATGGCAAACATCTCCTTTGTAGTTAAGTCATTTTATGGTCCATGGAAGAAGAAGAATCTTTCTGAACATGGAATTGTTACACAATGTATTGCACCTACAAGAGTCAACGATCAGTATCTGATAAATTTTCTCCTTAAAATCAATGCAAAGCTTGGTGGGTTGAACTCTATATTGGTTGTTGAGCATGCTCCTTCTATTCCCCTTGTTTCAAAGGTTCCTACTATAATTCAAAGGATGGACGTGTCACATGGATCTCCTGGTGAGTGAATCTCCCAAGCCTGTATGTTGTATATCTATAACAAAAAATTGTTGCTTTTGATTGATGTTTAAAATTAGTTTAATTTATTTCTTAATCTACCATATGGAGCGACATAAATTTGGGTAAATTAGAGAGTTTGAAAGAACTTGCTTGTCAGGTTTTAAGTTGCACACAATTTTATTGAGCTTCGAATGAATCTTATCTTTGGTGATTTCAAGCTAGATCTTTAGTGATCTGATCAAAAGTTGAGCTGCAAGTAGGCTATTTTTTTATTGAGTCAGAGTAGTTTATAGTCGGTAGATGCATATTACTTTGTGCAAGGTCTTTTAAGTCAAGCTCGATAATTATCAAGCTTTAAAATGTGTGGACGTTTGACTTTATCTTAAGATTCAATAACTAAACTATCACGAGTCAAGCTTGAGTAGTTAGTGTGTCTTACGGAATGTTTATAGGAATAGGCAGAAAATAATAGGATCAATAGTTTGATTTTCGTTTTATGAGTTTGGTTTTCATTTTTCTGCTATAAATATTTATCATTACTGCGATTGTTAATTTTTCTCTTCTTTTATTGGTTGAAATTTAAATTTGTTGCAGCAAGAATAACATAAGTTGTAATTCTATATAGGATAAATTGAAAGAACCCTTGGAACTGTCAGGTCGGGTTCAAATGCCCATTTGAACATTTAATTTTGGAAACAAAAAAATCGAATCATTTTTATTGTTTGTATTTTCCTCCCTCTGTTCTAAAAAAGATTCTTTTTAACAACACATAAGGGGATATCTGTCATCTTTTGGTTGTTTACATGGTTGTTTGCATTTCACCCTTCTAATTAATATTGAAAAAAAAACACTTATGGTATTTTATATCTCCCTTATTCTTCAGTTGAAACTTCTCACTTGAGTAAATCTATGGACTTTTTGCAGTTGATGGTCAGGTGAAGTGTGAGAAGTGGATCAGAGATGATGATGACCACATGGCGGTTGAACCGGCTAATAGGCAGAACAAAGAAGGTGACTGTTGACTGGCCATACCCATTTGTTGAGAAAAAGCCATTTGTCCTAACTCTTAGTACTGGTTTCGAAGGTTATCATGTCAACGTTGATGGAAGACATGCCACTCCATTTCCTTACCGCACTGTGAGTAACTTCCTGCAACCGATAAATTCATTATGATTGTGGACTGTTTTTTAGCCTTTATTTCTTTTTTCTTTTTGGTAATGTCGATAGGCATTTGCACTTGAGGATGCACAAGGTTATCTTTGAATGGAGACATTGATGTTCTTTCCATATTTTTTGCTTCCTTAACCACATCCCATCCTAGTTTTTCTCCTCCAAGGCTTCTTGATATCTCAGCCCGATGGAAGGCTCCATCTCTTCCAGAGGGTCCCGCTAAAATATTCATTGGAATTCTTTCAGCAGACAACCATTTTGCCGAGAGGATGGCTGTGGGGAGCATAAGCTTATACAATCTTCAAATGTTGTGGCTTGTTTCTTTGTAGCACTGGTTGGTGAAGATGCTGATAACATCTGCAAATTAACATATTCATGGATGTTGTTCCTCATATAATGTATGGTCAACGTTGTCATCAAACGGACCTCTAGAGATCGCGTTGTAGTGAGACTGCTTCATCGGGGAATTTGTATTGCCACAAACACTATATGCAGTTCATGGACAAATGGAGAACACACAGATCGAAGAAGCTAGTGTCAAGAAGAAAAAAAGTTGACAAACCCAAATCTGATGATGATGAAGCTGACACTGACTTCAATCGAATTCTAGCGAGACACAAACATAATCATTTCTCCATGCTTAAGGAAATCAAGCTAAATAAAATAATGTTGAATTCCATTGGTGTTGCTATATAAACGAGGCTAGCCATCTACAATGGATTCTCACTTCAATCGTTTGAAAGGTACTATATAATAATCACACCGTTTTTCCCCATTCATTGTTATTGTTTTACAGTAGAATATTTTTTTGCGAAATTTTTTTGGCTCTCCTTCAAATATCTCAGTACCCTATTGAAAGTTAAATTCTTTCTTATTGCATGTGATCTGCATATGTCTATTATTTCATCTCAAATTGATTATGTTTGTTTCAAATGTGATTGCATACTAATCATATTATACGTATAATTGATTTAGTGTATGGAAAGCAAATAACTATTGAGTGTTATTTGATAGTAATCATAGTTTAAATAGATTTTATAGTTTTTTTTTAGTTTGCACATCAGATGTTTGTTAGTCTGTTAATGATATGCTCTGTTAAAATCTTGGTCCACATCTTTCGAATGTGTTTTTTAAGTCATAAGACAAAGTCATACCTGTTTTGTAATTCCAATGTTTCATCAAAAAATGATCTGAAATAATATGTTTTGTCAATGATATGCTCTATCAATGATATGCTTTCACTACACCAAAAATGCCAATCTGGCATGCTTAGGCAAGGAGATTCTGGCACTGTTTAAAACCGTGCCAATCATAATCTGGCACGGTTTGAAATAGTGCCAAAATTTGGCACGGTTTTTAACTGTGCCAAATATGGGTACACTTTGTTAAAAAATAACCCCCCAAAATTTGGAGCGGGGACCAAATTTTCAAGACATTCCAATCCTCTTTGTCTCTCTCCCGCTCACTCTCCCTCCCGGCTTCCTCATCGTTCTCCTCGTCGCTTCTACTGCTCCTCGTCGCCTGCTTCCTCATCGTTCTCCTCCTCGCTTCTACTGCTCCTCGTCGCTGCTACCGCTCATCATCGTAAGGTATTACATCTCTCTCTCTATCTCTCTCTCTCTATATATATATATATATATATATATATATATGGGTATGCGATCTGCGATTTCTCTCTCAGGTCAGTTGCGATTTCTCTCTCTCTCTCTCGCAACTAGATATGATATATATATATATATATATATATATATCAGGTACAGGTCAGTTGCAAGTCAGTTGTATAATGTATCAGTTGCAATTTCGGGTACCGATTTCATTGAAACTTGAGGAAAAATCAAAATATTAAGGCTTATAGAGAAATCTCGATTTAAAAATAATTGTCACACGCAGTGTGTGTGTGTGTTCGTATAGTTGTATATTTTCCTTTTTACAGCCCCGTGTCTCGTTGATGAGTTGATTGTCTGTGTGTGTAGATTTGGAGCTGGAAGGGTGGAAATGAAATAAAAATGGGATTATTTCACTAAAACTTTAGGGGAAAAAATGAGAAATAAAGGTCTATAGAGAAATTTAGAATTAGAATTAGAATTAATTGCCAAAACGCGTATGTGTGTGTGTGTTTATATATGTTTGTGTATTGTCATTTTAACACCTTAGCGTCTCATCAATGAATTGTTTGTTTATGTATATATGTGTGCATGCACATAGTGTGTGTACTTGAAGGTGGAAGGGAAGAAGTGCACTAAAGATCAGCTTTTGATTGGTATGAATATGTATATTTACACATGTATGTGTTTACATGTAATTATACACTTTAAATTCATTAGCTCTATGTTTGGTTGATGAAATAGTGCCAACTTTGTTGCAAAACGTGGCCGGAATGTTGTTGTGAGCAATCACCGGGGGCTTGGGGGCATATCAATAACTGTAAGTAAGTATTCACTATATGGACTTTTTCTTTATTTTTTCCATTCTTTATTTTTTTTCTTTTTATTGTCCAGTAAGAAACCATTCAAAAAATTTCTGTAATTGAATTATATATAATGATGTAGTTAGCATCCATTTGGACTGTTCACTTGTGCTAAGGATTTAGTTAGCATGGATACAAAGGTAAGCTTATTGGTCATACCCTTTGGACTTGACTTCTTTCTAATTTATTCTCTGGTTAATTTGATCACATTAACGTATTGTAGGTCAGGATGTTAGCAGTTTATATGTAAAAGTAGCTTCAGAGCAAGGCCAATGGCAAGGAATTACAAGTAATGTAACTTTCACATGCAGAATCCCACTAATCCGCTACTGGACAGCTAAAACTCTAGTATTATATTTTACTTCTAATAAGATATATAGTTTTATATATGTGGAGTACTTTATATATGCGTGTCCTTTAGTGTATATATGGTTATGGGGTTTAACACTTTTTTTTTAAATTACGTGTTTTCATATTTGAAGTTTTGTTATGGAAGTAAAATTAAAGTTACGTGATCTTATGCTATTAATCGAGACGTAATTGGCTCAACTATGAGAAACTCTATAAGAATATTTATTTATTACTTGAAGTCACAAAACAAAAAATTTTAGTTGTGTGAGCATTCCCACATCATAAGACCTCTTCCAATGATAGGAGTTCTAATGAATGGAGTTTGAATAATATGTGTTAGTTTTTCAAAATTATGCCTCTTAATAGTAATTATGCCTTAAACTATTGAGATTTAGTACAAACAATGAATGACCCCTCGCAGTGAGTCCATATTGACATAGAAGAATAGCTTATTACGGACATGAGTTTTTTACTCATGTGGTCATGAGGCGTATAACTATTGGACTGTTATAGGTGATGAAAACCCAAACCAGCCCCCAAACGATCCCGTAAGAGGCACGAACACCTTGCACGGGACCAATGTAACTTGTAGGAACTGACCGCATAGTCCCGGATCTCCCGGTTTGAGAGTATGACGATAATTTGCAAAAATAACTCTTAGACTTGAAAACAGGCCGTTAAAGGGTGAAAACCCAAACCAGTCCCCAAACGACCCCGTAGGAGGCATGAACACTTCGCACGGGACCAATGTAACTTGTAGGAACTAACCGCATAGTCCCGGGTCTCCTGGTTTGAGAGTATGACGATAATTTGTAAAAATCACTTTTAGACTTGAAAACAGGTCGTTAAAGGGTGAAAACACAAACCAGCCCCCAAACGACCCCGTAGGAGGAACGAACACCTCGCACGAGACCAATGTAACTTGTAGGAACTGACCGCGTAGTCTCGGGTCTCTTGGTTTGAGAGTATGACGATAATTTGTAAAAATCACAATTTGACTAGAAAACAAGTCGTTAAACGATGAAAACTCAAACCAGCCATACAACGACCCCGTAGGAGGCACGAACACCTCGCACGGGACCAATGTAACTTGTAGGAACTGACCGCATAGTCTCGGGTCTCCCGGTTTGAGAGTATGACGATAATTTGCAAAAATCGCCACTTAGACCTAAAAACATGCCGTTAAAGGGGGAAAACCCAAACCAGCCTCCAAACGACCCCGTAGGAGGCACGAGCACCTCGCACGGGACCAATATAACTTGTAAGAACTGACCGTGTAGTCCAGGGTCTCCCAATTTGAGAGTATGACGATAATGAGCAAAAATCACACTAAGACTTGAAAACAGGCCGTTAAAGGGTGAAAACCCAAACCAGCCCCCAAACAACCCCGTAAAAGGCACGAAAACCTCGCACGGGACCAATGTAACTTGTAGGAAATGACCGCGCAGTCCCGGGTCTCCAGGTTTGAGAGTATGAAGATAAAAACAGGCCGTTAAAGGGTGAAAACCCGAACCAGCCCCCAAACGACCCCGTAGGAGGCACGAACACCTCGCACGGGACCAATGTAACTTGTAGGAACTGATCGCGTAGTCCTAGGTCTGCCGGTTTGAGAGTATGACGATAATTTGCAAAAATCACACTTAGACTTGAAAACAGGCTGTTAAAGGGTAAAAACCCGAACCAGCCCCAAACGACCCCGTAGGAGGCACGAACACCTCGCACGGGACCAATGTAACTTGTAGGAAATGACCGCGTAGTCACGGGTCTCCCGATTTGAGAGTATAACGATAATTTGCCAAAATCACACTTAGACTTGAAAAAAGGTCGTTAAAGGGGGAATACCCGAACCAACCCCCATACGACCCCGTAAGAGGCACGAACACCTCGCACGGGACCAATGTAACTTGTAGGAAATGACTGCGTAGTCCCGGGTCTCCCGATTTGAGAGTATGACGATAATTTGCAAAAATCACACTTAGACTTGAAAATCGGCCGTTAAAGGGTGAAAACCCGAATCAGCCCCCAAACGACCCTATAGGAGGTACGAACACCTCGCACGGGACCAATGTAACTTGTTGGAACTGACCGCGTAGTCCCGGGTCTCCCGATTTGAGACTGTGACGATAATTTGCCAAAATCACACTTAGACTTGAAAACAGGCCGCTAAAGGGTGAAAATTCAAACCAACCGCCAAACGACCCTGTAGGAGGCACGAACACCTCGTACGGGACCAATGTAACTTGTAGGAACTGACTGCTTAGTCTCGGGTCTGCCGGTTTGAGAGTATGACGATAATTTGTAAAATTACACTTAGACTTGAAAACAGGCCGTTAAAGGGTGAAAACTCAAACCAGCAACCAAACGACCCCGTCGAAGGCACAACACCTCGCACGGGACCAATGTAACTTGTAGGAACTGACCGCGTAGTCCCGGGTCTGTCGGTTTGAGAGTATGACGATAATTGCAAAAATCATACTTAGACTTGAAAGCTGGCCGTTAAAGGGTGAAAACCCAAACTAGCCTCGAAACAACCCCATAGGAGGTACGAACACCTCGCACGGGACCAATGTAACTTATAGGAACTGACCGCGTAGTCTCGGGTCTCCCGGTTTGAGAGTATGACGATAATTTGTAAAAATCACACTTAGACTTGAAAACAGGCCGTTAAAGGGTGAAAACCCAAACCAGCCTCCAAACGATCCCGTAGGAGGCACGAACACCTCGCACGGGACCAATATAACTTGTAAGAACTGACCGTGTAGTCCAGGGTCTCCTAGTTTGAGAGTATGACGATAATGTGCAAAAATCACACTAAGACTTGAAAACAGGCCGTTAAAGGGTGAAAACCCAAACCAGCCCCCAAACAACCCCGTAGGAGGCACGAAAACCTCGCACGAGACCAATGTAACTTGTAGGAAATGACCGCGTAGTCCCGGGTCTCCAGGTTTGAGAGTATGAAGATAAAAACAGGCCATTAAAGGGTGAAAACCCGAACCAGCCCCCAAACGACCCCGTAGGAGGCACGAACACCTCGCACGGGACCAATGTAACTTGTAGGAACTGATCGCGTAGTCCTAGGTCTGCCGGTTTGAGAGTATGACGATAATTTGCCAAAATCACACTTAGACTTGAAAACAGGTTGTTAAATGGTGAAAACAACCAGCCCCCAAACGACCCCGTAGGAGGCACGAACACCTCGCACGGGACCAATGTAACTTGTAGGAACTAACCGCGTAGTCCCGGGTCTTCCGGTTTGAGAGTATGACGATAATTTGCCAAAATGACACTTAGACTTGAAAAAAGGCCGTTAAAGGGTGAATACCCGAACCAGCCCCCATATGACCCCGTAGGAGGCACGAACACCTCGGACGGGACCAATGTAACTTGTAGGAACTGATCGCGTAGTCCCGGGTCTCCCGGTTTGAGACTATGACGATAATTTGCCAAAATCACACTTAGACTTGAAAATCGGCCGTCAAAAGGTGAAAACCCGAACCAGCCCCCAAACGACCCCGTAGGAGAAACGAACACCTCGCACGGGACCAATGTAACTTGTAGGAACTGATCGCGTAGTCGTGGGTCTGCCGGTTTGAGACTATGACGATAATTTTCCAAAATCACACTTAGACTTGAAAACAGGCTGTTAAAGGGTGAAAACCCGAACCAGCCCCCAAACGACCCCGTAGGAGGCACGAACACCTCGCACGGGACCAATGTAACTTGTAGGAAATGACCGCGTAGTCCCGGGTCTCCCGATTTGAGAGTATGACGATAATTTGCAAAAATCACACTGAGACTTGAAAATCGGCCGTTAAAGGGTGAAAACCCGAATCAGCCCCCAAATGACCCTATAGGAGGTACGAACACCTCGCACGGGACCAATGTAACTTGTTGGAACTGACCGCGTAGTCCCGGGTCTCCCGATTTGAGACTGTGACGATAATTTGCCAAAATCACACTTAGACTTGAAAATCGGCCGTTAAAGGGTGAAAACCCGAACCAGCCCCCAAACGACCCTGTAGGAGGTACGAATACCTCGCACGGGACCAATGTAACTTGTAGGAAATGACTGCGTAGTCCCGGGTCTCCCGATTTGAGAGTATGACGATAATTTGCAAAAATCACACTTAGACTTGAAAATCGGCCGTTAAAGGGTGAAAACCCGAATCAGCCCCCAAACGACCCTATAGGAGGTACGAACACCTCGCACGGGACCAATGTAACTTGTTGGAACTGACCGCGTAGTCCCGGGTCTCCCGATTTGAGACTGTGACGATAATTTGCCAAAATCACACTTAGACTTGAAAACAGGCCGCTAAAGGGTGAAAATTCAAACCAACCGCCAAACGACCCTGTAGGAGGCACGAACACCTCGTACGGGACCAATGTAACTTGTAGGAACTGACTGCTTAGTTTCGGGTCTGCCGGTTTGAGAGTATGACGATAATTTGTAAAATTACACTTAGACTTGAAAACAGACCGTTAAAGGGTGAAAACTCAAACCAGCACCCAAACGACCCCGTCGAAGGCACAACACCTCGCACGGGACCAATGTAACTTGTAGGAACTGACCTCGTAGTCCCGGGTCTGTCGGTTTGAGAGTATGACGATAATTGCAAAAATCATACTTAGACTTGAAAGCTGGCCGTTAAAGGGTGAAAACCCAAACTAGCCTCGAAACAACCCCATAGGAGGTACGAACACCTCGCACGGGACCAATGTAACTTATAGGAACTGACCGCGTAGTCTCGGGTCTCCCGGTTTGAGAGTATGACGATAATTTGTAAAAATCACACTTAGACTTGAAAACATGTCGTTAAAGGGTGAAAACCCCAACCAGCCCCCAAACGACCCCGAAGGAGGCACGAACACCTCGCACGGGACCAATGTAACTTGTAGGAACTGACCGCGTAGTCTCGGGTCTCCCGATTTGAGAGTATGACGAAAATTTGCCAAAATCACACTTAGACTTGAAAACGGGGCGTTAAAGGGTGAAAATTCAAACCAGCCGCCAAACGACCCCGTATGAGGAACGAACACCTCGTACGGGACCAATGTAACTTGTAGGAACTGACTACTTAGTCCCGGGTCTGCCGGTTTGAGAGTATGACGATAATTTGTAAAATTACACTTAGACTTGAAAACAGGCCGTTAAAAGGTGAAAACTCAAACCAGCCCCCAAACGACCCCGTAGAAGGCACAACACCTCGCACGGGACCAATGTAACTTGTAGCAACTGACCGCGTAGTCCCGGGTCTGCCGGTTTGAGAGTATGACGATAATTGCAAAAATCACACTTAGACTTGAAAACTGGATGTTAAAGGGTGAAAACTCTAACCAGCCTCGAAACAACCCCGTAGGAGGTACGAACACCTCGCACGGGACCAATGTAACTTATAGGAACTGACCGTGTAGTCTCGAGTCTCCCGGTTTGAGAGTATGACGATAATTTGCAAAAATCACACTTAGACTTGAAAGCAGGCCGTTAAAGGGTGAAAACCCCAACCAGCCCCCAAACGATCCCGTAGGAGGCACGAACACCTCGTACGGAACCAACGTAACTTGTAGGAACTGACCGCGTAGTCCCGGGTCTCTCCCGGTTTGAGAGTATGACGATAATTTGCAAAAATCACACTTAGACTTGAAAACAGGTCGTTAAAAGGTAAAAACTCAAACCAGCAACCAAACGACCCCGTAGGTGGCATGATCTCCTCACACGGGACCAATGTAACTTGTACGAACTGATCGCCTAGTCCCAGGTCTCCCGATTTGTGAGTATGACGATAATTTGCAAAAATCACACTTAGACTTGAAAACAGGCCGTTAAAGGATGAAAACTCAAAGTACCCCCCAAAAGATCCCGAAGGAGGCACGAACACCTCGCACGGGACCAATGTAACTTGTAGGAACTGACCGCGTAGTTCCGGGTCTCCCGGTTTGAGAGTATGACGATAATTTGCCAAAATCACACTTAGACTTGAAAACAGGCCGTTAAAGGGTGAAAATCCAAACTAGCCGCCAAACGACCCCGTAGGAGGCACGAACACCTCGCACGGGACCAATGTAACTTGTAGGAACTGACCGCGTAGTCTCGGGTCTCCCGGTTTGACAGTGTGACAATAATTTGCAAAAATCGCCACTTAGACCTAAAAACAGGCCGTTAAAGGGTGAAAACCCAAACCAGCCTCCAAACGATCCCGTAGGAGGCACGAACACCTCGCACGGGACCAATATAACTTGTAAGAACTGACCGTGTAGTCCAGGGTCTCCTAGTTTGAGAGTATGACAATAATGTGCAAAAATCACACTAAGACTTGAAAACAGGCGGTTAAAGGGTGAAAACCCAAACCAGCCCCCAAACAACCCCGTAGGAGGCACGAAAACCTCGTACGAGACCAATGTAACTTGTAGGAAATGACCGCGTAGTCCCGGGTCTCCAGGTTTGAGAGTATGAAGATAAAAACAGGCCATTAAAGGGTGAAAACCCGAACCAGCCCCCAAACGACCCCGTAGGAGGCACGAACACCTCGCACGGGACCAATGTAACTTGTAGGAACTGATCGCGTAGTCCTAGGTCTGCCGGTTTGAGAGTATGACGATAATTTGCCAAAATCACACTTAGACTTGAAAACAGGTTGTTAAATGGTGAAAACAATCAGCCCCCAAACGACCCCGTAGGAGGCACGAACACCTCGCACCGGACCAATGTAACTTGTAGGAACTAACCGCGTAGTCCCGGGTCTTCCGGTTTGAGAGTATGACGATAATTTGCCAAAATGACACTTAGACTTGAAAAAAGGTCGTTAAAGGGTGAATACCCGAACCAGCCCCCATATGACCCCGTAGGAGGCACGAACACCTCGGACGGGACCAATGTAACTTGTAGGAACTGATCGCGTAGTCCCGGGTCTCCCGGTTTGAGACTATGACGATAATTTGCCAAAATCACACTTAGACTTGAAAATCGGCCGTCAAAAGGTGAAAACCCGAACCAGCCCCCAAACGACCCCGTAGGAGAAACGAACACCTCGCACGGGACCAATGTAACTTGTAGGAACTGATCGCGTAGTCGTGGGTCTGCCGGTTTGAGACTATGACGATAATTTGCCAAAATCACACTTAGACTTGAAAACAGGCTGTTAAAGGGTGAAAACCCGAACCAGCCCCCAAACGACCCTGTAGGAGGTACGAATACCTCGCACGGGACCAATGTAACTTGTAGGAAATGACTGCGTAGTCCCGGGTCTCCCGATTTGAGAGTATGACGATAATTTGCAAAAATCACACTTAGACTTGAAAATCGGCCGTTAAAGGGTGAAAACCCGAATCAGCCCCCAAACGACCCTATAGGAGGTACGAACACCTCGCACGGGACCAATGTAACTTGTTGGAACTGACCGCGTAGTCCCGGGTCTCCCGATTTGAGACTGTGACGATAATTTGCCAAAATCACACTTAGACTTGAAAACAGGCCGCTAAAGGGTGAAAATTCAAACCAACCGCCAAACGACCCTGTAGGAGGCACGAACACCTCGTACGGGACCAATGTAACTTGTAGGAACTGACTGCTTAGTTTCGGGTCTGCCGGTTTGAGAGTATGACGATAATTTGTAAAATTACACTTAGACTTGAAAACAGACCGTTAAAGGGTGAAAACTCAAACCAGCACCCAAACGACCCCGTCGAAGGCACAACACCTCGCACGGGACCAATGTAACTTGTAGGAACTGACCTCGTAGTCCCGGGTCTGTCGGTTTGAGAGTATGACGATAATTGCAAAAATCATACTTAGACTTGAAAGCTGGCCGTTAAAGGGTGAAAACCCAAACTAGCCTCGAAACAACCCCATAGGAGGTACGAACACCTCGCACGGGACCAATGTAACTTATAGGAACTGACCGCGTAGTCTCGGGTCTCCCGGTTTGAGAGTATGACGATAATTTGTAAAAATCACACTTAGACTTGAAAACATGTCGTTAAAGGGTGAAAACCCCAACCAGCCCCCAAACGACCCCGTAGGAGGCCCGAACACCTCGCACGGGACCAGTGTAACTTGTAGGACCTGACCGCGTAATCCCGGGTCTCCCGGTTTGAGAGTATGACGATAATTTGCAAAAATCACACATAGACTTGAAAACACGCGGTTAAAAGGTGAAAACTCAAACCAGCCCCCAAACGACCCCGTAGATGGCACGAACTCCTCACACGGGACCAATGTAACTTGTATGAACTGATCGCCTAGTCCCGGGTGTCCCGATTTGTGAGTATGACGATAATTTACAAAAATCACACTTAGACTTGAAAGCAGGTCGTTAAAGGGTGAAAACTCAAACCAGCCCCCAAACGACCCCGAAGGAGGCACGAACACCTCGCACGGGACCAATGTAACTTGTAGGAACTGACCGCGTAGTTCCGGGTCTCCCGGTTTAAGAGTATGACGATAATTTGCCAAAATCACACTTAGACTTGAAAAGAGACCGTTAAAGGGTGAAAATCCAAACCATCCGCCAAACCACCCCGTAGGAGGCACGAACACCTCGTACGGGACCAATGTAACTTGTAGGAACTAACTACTAGGTCCCGGGTCTTCCGGTTTGAGAATATGACGATAATTTGTAAAAATCACAATTAGACTTGAAAACAGGCCGTTAAATGGTGAAAACTCAAAGTACCCCCCAAACGACCCCGAAGGAGGCACGAACACCTCGCACGGGACCAATGTGACTTGTAGGAACTGATCGCGTAGTCCCGGGTCTCCCGGTTTGAGAATATAACGATAATTGGCCAAAATCACACTTAGACTTGAAAATCGGCCGTTAAAGGCTGAAAACCCGAACCAGCCCCTAAACGACCCTGTAGGAGGTACGAACACCTCGCACGGGACCAATGTAACTTGTAGGAACTGACCGCGTAGTCCCGGGTCTCTCGGTTTGAGAGGATGACTGTAATTTGCCAAAATCACACTTAGACTTGAAAACAGGTCGTTCAAGGGTGAATACGCGAACAAGCCCCCAAACGACCCCGTAGGAGGCACGAACACCTCGCACGTGACCAATGTCACTTGTAAGAACTGACCGCGTAGTCCCGGGTCTCCCGATTTGGGAGTATGACGATAATTTGCCAAAATAACTCTTAGACTTGAAAGCAGGCCGTTAAAGGGTGAAAACTCAAACCAGCCCCCAAACGACCCCGTAGGAGGCACAAACACCTCGCATGGGACCAATGTAACTTGTAGGAACTGACCGCGTAGTCCCGTGTCTCCCGATTCGAGAGTATGACGATAATTTGCAAAAATCACACTTAGACTTGAAAACTGGCCATTAAAGGGTGAAAACTCAAACCAGCCCCTAAACGACGCCGTAGGAGGCACGCACACCTCGCACGGGACCAATGTAACTTTAGAAACTGATCGCGTAGTCCCGGGTCTCCCGGTTCGAGAGTATTAAGATAATTTGTAAAAATCACACTTAGACTTGAAAACAAGTCGTTAAAGGGTGAAAACTCAAACCAGTCCCCAAACGACCCCGTAGGGGGCACGAACACCTCGCACGGGACCAATGTAACTTGTAGGAACTGACCGCGTAGTCCCGGATCTCCCGGTTTGAGAGTATGACGATAATTTTCCAAAATCACACTTAGACTTGAAAACAGGTCGTTAAAGGGTGAAAATTCAAAACGACCCCGTAGGAGGCACGAACACCTCGTACGGGACCAATGTAACTTGTAGGAACTGACTGCTTAGTCCCGGGTCTGCCGGTTTGAGAGTATGACGATAATTTGTAAAAATCACACTTAGACTTGAAAACAGGCCGTTAAAGGGTGAAAACTCAAACCAGCCCACAAACGACCCCGTAGAAGGCACAACACCTCACATGGGACCAATGTAACTTGTAGCAACTAACCGCGTAGTCCCGGGTCTGCCGGTTTGAGAGTATGACGATAATTGCAAAAATCACACTTAGACTTAAAAACTGGTCGTTAAAGGGTGAAAACCCAAACCAGCCTTGAAAAAACCCCGTAAGAGGTACGAACACCTCGCACGAGACCAATGTAACTTATAGGAACTGATCGCGTAGTCTCGGGTCTCCCGGTTTGAGAGTATGGCGATAATTTGCAAAAATCACACTTAGACTTGAAAACTGGCCGTTAAAGGGTGAAAACCCAAACCAGCCCCCAAATGACCCCGTAGGAGGCACGAACACCACGCATGGGACCAATGTAACTTGTAGGAACTGACCGCGTCGTCCCGGGTCTCCCGATTTGAGAGTATGACGAAAATTTGTAAAAATCACACTTAGACTTGAAAACAGGCTGTTAAAGGGTGAAAACTCAAACCATCCCCCAAACGACCCCGTAGGTGGCACGAACTCCTCACACGGGACCAATGTAACTTGTATGAACTGATCGCCTAGTCTCGGGTCTTCCGATTTGTGAGTATGATGATAATTTGCAAAAATCACACTTATACTTGAAAACAGGTCGTTAAAGGGTGAAAACTCAAACCAGCCCCCAAACGACCCCGAAGGAGGCACGAACACCTCGCACGGGACCAATGTAACTTGTAGGAACTGACCACGTAGTTCCGGGTCTCCCGGTTCGAGAGTATGACGATAATTTGCCAAAATCACACTTAGACTTGAAAACAGGCCGTTAAAGGGTAAAAATCCAAACCAGCCGCCAAACGACCCCGTAGGAGGCACGAACACCTCGTACGGGACCAATGTAACTTGTAGGAACGGACTGCTTAGTCCCGGGTCAACCGGTTTGAGAGTATGACGATAATTTGTAAAAATCACACTTAGACTTGAAAACAGTCCGTTAAAGGGTGAAAACTCAAACCAGCCCCCAAACGACCCCGTAAAAGGCACAACACCTCGCACGGGACCAATGTAACTTGTAGCAAGTGACCGCATAGTCCCGGGTCTGCCGGTTTGAGAGTATGACGATAATTGCAAAAATCACACTTAGACTTGAAAACTGGTCGTTAAAGGGTGAAAACCCAAACCAGCCTCGAAACGACCCCGTAGGAGGTACGAACACCTCGCACGGGACCAATCTAACTTATAGGAACTGACCGCGTAGCCTCGGGTCTCCAGGTTTGAGAGTATGACGATAATTTGCAAAAATCACACTTAGACTTGAAAACAGGCCGTTAAAGGGTGAAAACCCAACCAGCCCCCAAACGACCCCATAGGAGGCACGAACACCTCGCACGGGACCAATGTAACTTGTAGGAACTGACCGCGTAGTCCCGGGTCTCCCGGTCTGAGATTATGACGATAATTTGTAAAAATCATACTTAGACTTGAAAACAGGTCGTTAAAGGGTGAAAACTCGAACCACCCCCAGACGACCCCGTAGGAGGCACGAACACCTCGCACGGGAACAATGTAACTTGTAGGAACTGATCGCATAGTCCCGGGTCTCCCGGTTTGAGAGTATGACGATAATTTTTAAAAATCACACTTAGACTTGGAAATAGGCCATTAAAGGGTGAAAACCCGAACCAGCCACCAAACGACCCCGAAGGAGGCCCGAACACCTCGCACGGGACGAATGTAACTTGTAGGAACTGACCGCGTAGTCCCGGGTCTCCCAGTTTGAGAATATGACGATAATTTGCAAAAATCACACTTAGACTTGAAAACAGGCCGTCAAAGGGTGAAAACTCAAACCAGCCCCAGACGACCCCGTAGGAGGCACGAACACCTCACACGGGACCAATGTAACTTATAGGAACTGACCGCGTAGTCCCGGGTCTCTGGGTTTGAGAGTATGATGATAATTTGCCAAAATCACTCTTAGATTGAAACAGAGGCCGTTAAAGGTTGAAAGCTCAAACCAGCCCTCAAACGACCCCGTAGAAGGTACAACACCTCGCACGAGACCAATGTAACTTGTAGGAACTGACCGTGTAGTCTCGGGTTTGTCGATTTTAGAGTATGACAATAATTTGCAAAAATCACACAAAGACTTGAAAACAGGCCGTTAAAGGGTGAAAACTCAAACCATCCCCCAAACGACCCCGTAGGAGGCGGGAACACCTCGCACGGGACCAATGTAACTTGTAGGAACTGACCGCGTAGTCTTGGGTCTGTCGGTTTGAGCGTATGACGATAATTTGCCAAAATCACTCTTAGACTTGAAACCAGGCCGCTAAAGGGTGAAAACTCAAACCAGCCCCCAAACGACCCCGTAGGAGGCACGAACACCTCGCATGGGACCAATGTAACTTGTAGGAATTGACCGCGTAGTCTCGGGTCTGCCGGTTTGAGACTATGACGATAATTTGCAAAAATCACACTTAGACTTGAAAACAGGCCATTAAAGGGTGAAAACTCAAACCAGCCCCCAAACGACCCCGTAGGAGGCACAAACACCTCGCATGGGACCAATGTAACTTGTAGGAACTGACCGCGTAGTCCCGGGTCTCCCGATTCGAGAGTATGACGATAATTTGCAACAATCACACTTAGACTTGAAAACTGGCCATTAAAGGGTGAAAACTCAAACCAGCCCCTAAACGACGCCGTAGGAGGCACGCACACCTCGCACGGGACCAATGTAACTTTAGGAACTGATCGCGTAGTCCCGGGTCTCCCGGTTCGAGAGTATTAAGATAATTTGTAAAAATCACACTTAGACTTGAAAACAAGTCGTTAAAGGGTGAAAACTCAAACCAGTCCCCAAACGACCCCGTAGGAGACACGAACACCTCGCACGGGACCAATGTAACTTGTAGGAACTGATCGCGTAGTCCCGGATCTCCCGGTTTGAGAGTATGACGATAATTTGCAAAAATCACACTTGGACTTGAAAACAGGTCGTTAAAGGGTGAAAACTCAAACTAGCCCCCAAACGACCCCGTAGAAGGCACGAACACCTCGTACGGGACCAATGTAACTTGTAGGAACTGACCGCGTTGTCCCGGGTCTGCCGGTTTGAGAGTATGATGATAATTTGCAAAAATCACACTTAGACTTGAAAACAGGCCGTTAAAGGGTGAAAACTCAAACCAGCCCCCAAACGATCCCCTAGAAGGCACGAACACCTCGCACGGGACCAATGTAACTTGTAAGAACTGATCGCGTAGTCTCGGATCTCCCGGTTCGAGAGTATGACGATAATTTGTAAAAATCACACTTAGACTTGAAAACAGGCCGTTTAAGGGTGAAAACTCAAACCAGCCCCCAAACGACCCCGTAGAAGGCATGCACCTCGCATGGGACCAATGTAACTTGTAGGAACTGACAGCGTAGTTCCGGGCCTCCCGATTTGAGAGTATGACGATAATTTGCCAAAATCACACTTAGACTTAAAAGCAGGCCGTTAACGTTTGAAAACTCAAAGCAGCCCCCAAACGACCCCGTAGGAGGCACGAACACCTCGCACAAGACCAATGTAACTTGTAAGAACTGACCGCGTAGTCCCGGGTCTCCCGGTTCGAAGTATGACGATAATTTGCAAAAATCACACTTAGACTTGAAAACATGCCATTAAAGGGTGAAAACTCAAACCAGCCCCCAAACGACCCCGTAAGAGGCACGAACACCTCGCACAGGATCAATGTAACTTGTTGGAACTGATCGCATAGTCCCGGATCTCCCGGGTTAAGAGTATGACGATAATTTACAAAAATCACACTTAGACTTGAAAGCACGCCATTAAAGGGTGAAAACCCAAATCAGGCCCCAAACGACCCCGTAGAAGGCACGAACACCTCGCACGGGACCAATGTAACTTGTAGGAACTGGTCGCGTAGTCTCGGGTCTGCCGGTTTGAGAGTATGACGATAATTTGCAAAAATCACACTTAGACTTGAAAACAGGCCGTTAAAGGGTGAAAACCCAAACCAGCCTCGAAACGACCTCGTAGGAGGCACGAACACCTCGCGCGGGACCAATGTAACTTATACGAACTGACCGCGTAGTCTCGGGTCTCCCGGTTTGAGAGTATGACGATAATTTGCAAAAATCACACTTAGACTTGAAAACAGGCCGTTAAAAGGTGAAAACTCAAACCAGTCCCCAAACGACCCCGTAGGAGGCATGAACACCTCGCACGGGACCAATGTAACTTGTAGCAACTGACCGCGTAGTCCCGGGTCTCCCGGTTTGAGAGTATGACGATAATTTACAAAAATCACACTTAGACTTGAAAACAGGCCGTTAAAGGGTGAAAACTCAAACCAGCCCCCAAACCCCCCCGTAGGAGGCACGAACACCTCGCACGGGACCAATGTAACTCTTAGGAACTGACCGCGTAGTCTCGGGTCTCCCGGTTTTAGAGTATGACGATAATTTGCCAAAATCACACTTAGACTTGAAAACAGGCCGTTAGAGGGTGAAAACCCGAACCAGCCCCCAAACGACTCCGTAGGAGGCACGAACACCTCGTACGAAACCAATTTAACTTGTAGGAACTGACCGCGTAGTCCCGGGTCTCCCGGTTGAGAGTATGACGATAATTTGGAAAAATCACACTTAGACTTGAAAACAAGCCGTTAAAGGGTGAAAACCCGAACCAGCCCCCAAACGACCCCGTAGGAGGCACGAACACCTCGCACGGGACCAATGTAACTTGTAGGAACTGACCACGTAGTCCCGGATCTCCCGGTTTGAGAGTATGACGATAATTTATAAAAATCACACTTAGACTTGAAAACATGTCGTTAAAGGGTGAAAACTGAAACCAGCCCCCAAACAACCCCGTAGGAGGCACGAACACCTCGCACGGGACCAATGTAACTTGTACGAACTAACCGCATAGTCGTATATGCAATTTTTTTGCTTGTATACGCAATTTTTCTACTTGAATATGATTTGTTTAAAAATGACTTGGTTACTAATATTGTATCTTTTTTGTGTCGTATTTTTTTTGTAGGATGACATTTAATCGTTATCTTTTATCCACTTGGAACGCACGAAGAAGTCAATGCTTTACAACAGGGGGATTGTTTATTTAGTGTCATTAATATTCAGGATTCTATTTTTTGTGTTATGGCCGAGCAGGCTTCAGTAGTTTTATGGTTTATATTTATGGCCATGCTGGTTGTAGTAGTTTTATTGTTGACTTTTATGGCCGTGCGGGCTTTATATGGGCAGATTTTACGTTAGCAGGTTTTGGAATGCTCAAAAAATAGAGAAAACTCTGCCCAATTTTTTTTTGATATGGGAACTATTAACTGTTGTAATTTTTTGAAGTTATTGTCGACTTTTATGGTCATGTACGGCTTTATATTGGTATTAACTCTTATAATTTTTTGAAGTTTGTATGCACATTAGTTTATCAACAACCTGCGATATTCATAATTTGTGAATTTTCTTGATTTTTTTTTGCAAATAATAAATATTTTTCCTACCGAATTTGGAATTTGCAGATTTTTCAGATTTGTTTCCTATTATTATTTTTTTTTTAATCAACTGAAAAATCTGGCACGGTTTTAAACCGTACCAAAAGCGTGCCAGAAAATAGACAATTTGTCACGGTTTCGGTGTGTGCCAAAAGCGTGCTAGATTTAACATCTAGCACGGTTTAAAAGCGTGCCAAAAACGTGTCAGATTAAAAAACTGGCACAGTTTAAAAGCGTGCCAGTTTGGGAAACCTGGCACGGTTTTAAACCGCGCCAAAAAATCTGGCACGCCTGATTCTGGCACGGTTTTGAACCGTGCCAGATTGCGTCTGGCACTGTTTTAAACCGTGTCAGTTTCCTGTTTTTGGTGTAGTGTTTGTTATATTTCCCTCGATTGATTCATTTATACGAAATTTTTTGGCCGTCGTTTCTTACTATTCTCCAATAAATTCCCCATGAATTCTTCATGATCCATTAATCCTCATAACCGTTGGACCCATAAATAACTATTATAAGTGCGTGTTCTATATCTGTGTTGCTGAAATCTAAGAGCAAACAGCTTACCATGAATTTCGGTAGTGTATTTTTTTCGGTTGGGTCCATGTTGCCTAAGTGAGCAACAAAGAGAGTAACGGTGATGAGAGAGTATACCATTTATATGTAAATCTTACAAACTATAGAAGAAAATGTGTGAAAAAAATTTCGCTCTGCGAAAATACTGTATATGGTTGGGGAAACATGTGTTTCATCTAAGGCATAGCCTGCAAAGGTGACAAATAACGGACTCAAGATCGAGTCAGTACTAAAGATGAAGCTGAAAGTGTGGTATTAACATCAGGTCTTTACAAGACACATGTGATGCTTTTATTTTATATAGGATACCATGATTGGCAATTTCTTGCTTGAAGTAAGGGCCCAAGCTTGGTAAGGAAGATTTTAGAAAAGAGGATAGGCAAACACCGTCCTTTGTTTTTAATACTACTTACGAGGCCTTTCGCTATATGAACAAGCTCTGTGCTGGATGAAAACGAAGACTAAAAACTCTTCCTCGTCTTTTTGGTTCCAGTTCATCAGTATCAGTGTCAGAGGAATGCATCCCTACGTTCCGGGATCTATGTTTTGAATAATGTATTATTTAATTTAGAAATAATGAACCTACAATTAAATATTACAAACTATAACATTACCATTAACAAAAAAATGATCAATATCTCATGTTAACACTGATCACCCAACGTTTTTTCTTTCAATCAAGCACTCCATACCTCTCCCTTCATGCAGACTCTTCTCCGATATTGGCAACAACGCGAAAGTTAATAACTAATTAGTCAGCATTCAATGTGACACATCTACTGATCGATTTCACTGTTCAGAACTGATTTTAAATTTTATAGAATAAAAAAGTTTCTATTTGAAAGCTTCAAATTGGGTTTGAAGAATATATGAATTTCTTACTATGTTCGAAAAACTCTTAGTCAACAATGTTTATATTTTAAAGTCGACTGAAATGAAATAACTTCAATTTTGAAATTTAAACAATCTATAATAAAAACATTGATCCTAATGTCTCACGAGTACTTATTAATAACAACTTTAGTCATTACGTTAAGCATTACTTAAACGTCAATGTTCAAATTGTTGCATTTTTCTTTCTACACTGTTAGATGTATACTATGTTTTTTATACAAAGGTATCTTACATTCTTTTTCTGTACATTTCTTATCACTTATTTGATGTGTCTAATTCATATTTGTTGTGCCCCTCTCTACTCAAATCATATTAACAATTACACAGGTTTGGTATATATTTTTTATATCTCAATCATTTTTAACACTTTGGTACATTCCAGTTTCTTAGCGGACATACTGAATTCTTATTTTCTACTCTTAACATCGTCTCTCCTACACAGTCTGAGTTTTAATACCTATCTTTTGCTTATGCCATAAAACAACGTGTTTTTGGTATGAAGTTAATTTCAATTTCTAGAACAATAGTTGATATACCCCTTTCTATGTCATACCACGCAAGTGCAGTGTAAAAATGCGGGCAAGCATCGCCTGGCCTGCATGCTAGTGTACTATTACTATTTTCCATTTTCTTTTTATTGTAATGTTTTGGATTAAACTTGGAATACATAGACTTACAAATTTCTTCAATTTATTTTATGTGCAAAGAATTTGTTCAAGGTTTCGATGTTATGTTATGGCATGTTATGTTGGCAATGTAAATATATGTTTGTGTGGGTGGGTTTTTAGTGTTTGTATGAGTATTTATGTATGTATTTATTATGTATTTATTTGTTTATGTGCTTTCATTAATTATATTATATACAAACATGTAGGTTCTTCACTCTCAATGCTCCAAACCACGCCTCCCCTCTCATCTCTCCCTTTCCATCCCATACTTTTTTATTTTGTTCCAGATAAACTTGATAAAAGAGTGGTTGAGTTTATTTTTTTTGTTCATTCCATTATCCGGAAGTAGATGCCAATGTGATTTGTTGAACCCCTCTTCTCCGGTATATCAGGTATGACTAATTATTGAAATGAAACTTTGGTATCATTATTTATTTCGACACTTTGTTGGTACATTATAGTCATTTGTTCAAGTATGTTTTATAATATGATATATAGGATTACTTTTGCCCCTAAGTTATGTATTGATTCTTTTATTTGCATTTTATAATATGCATTTAAGTGGTGATTGAATTTGTACATTAAAGTATCTATCTAAATCAACATTCACTGAAATATTTATTGTAATCTTTGAATGAAATCCACTAGAAAATTGAGTTATGACCATATGAAAGAGGTGGGTTTAGTTTGTTGGGTGTTTGAATGAGGGAGTGAGGCATGTGAATGGTGAGGTTAGAGGCCTAAATTTAGGTACATACACATCAAGAGATACCCAAGTAACTTGTGTAAATTAAGTGCGTCCTCATTGGACTCTCGATTGACCTGATTGACTAGTATATGCTTCTTTTGGAGGTTAAAAAGGGTGCTGGGAGGCGAAAACTTAAAACAACAACCTAACGGCCTAAATTTAAGTACAAACACATCAAGCGATACCAATGTAACTTTTCTACACTACTTGCTTCCTCATCGGACTCTCAGTTGACCTAATTAACTAGTATACGCTTCGTTTTGTAGTTGAAATGGGCATTGGGGGAATTGAAAACAACAACCTAACAGTCTAGATTTAGGTACAAACACATCAACCAATACCAAAATAACTTGTCTAAAGTAACATTGTCCTCATCAGACTCTCGATTGCCCCAATTGACTAACATACGCTTCTTTTGGGGGTTAAAATTCCTGGGGGGGGGGGGGGGGTACTTAATTGACTAATATACGCTTCTTTGGGAATTAAAATTGGTGTTTGGGGGCAAAAATGAAAACAACCTAATGGCATAAAACTAGGCGCAAACACATCAAGTGATATCAAAGTAACTTATCTAAACTCATCGGGTATGACCGTTTATTGTGTATCGATTACTCCTAAATAAAATTGCATGTGTGCCAATGGCACATGAATGTACTAGTCTTTTATGTTATTTACTCATTTATGCTTACACATTTACTAAGATTGAGTTTGTTCAACAGGTTCTTATGGGAAAATATTAAGATTTAAGAATGAAGTCTACTTTTGCAAGGAATATCATGAACATTACTTTTGGAGAGTAACATGTTTAGAACTTTAATGATGTTAGACTTCGTTTCAAGTTTATGGTTAAAAGTTAAATGGTTTATCTTGTAGTACATTTTGTTTTGAGAACTTTAATGGTTATGAATGGAATATAGTTTTAGATCGATTTAATATCACCAAAATGTAGTGTCGTTCATTTTGTCACGTGGGTTTTGAAATTATTGTTCGAGTGAAATTTGTGGGCATTGGTTCTGAGTTGTCATTGGTTGAGCACAATTTTTTACTAGTGTATTTATATATATTTGTTTAATAAAAAATTAATATTTTTTTAAAATAAAATAATATTGCTAACGGACTTTAACCGTTACAAACAAAAACATCTATTACAAATATATGACATTCCCAATCCGTTGCAATGTATTTTGTAACGGTTTTTATCCGTTACAAAATCTATATTTGTAACGGATAAAAACCGTTACAAGTTAATATACTCGTTACTAATATATGAGATGTATACACCAAATCCGTTACAAAATATTTTGTAACGGATTTTATCCGTTATAGATTTCGCTGGTAAAAAAATAACGCCATTTTTCTAACGGATTTAATCCGTTACAAATATTTTTTGTAATGGTTTTTGCCCATTACAATTGACCTGTTTTGGTGTAGTGATATAGATTATTTTAATGAGAAAGCCATTTAAAAAAAGAATTAATTAATGTCAAGTTGATGTATTTCCTAGCAACTTTATCACCCATCAACAAACTGTTGAATTCATGTAGTTTTTTTTCAAACATCCCAAAGATTTCATTAAGTAATCAACCATAACAATAAACCAAGAACCACTTAACCCAAACAGGCTCGGATTAAGCAAGGAGCAGAGAAGAGAGAAAACAAAAAAGAAAAAGAAAAACTAGAACAAACGTCTAGAGGTAGACTTTTAACACATTTGACAGGTTTGGATTCTTATCACAACACATCCCAGTAAAGAGTCCAAGAGACAGATGTCGGAGGCACCAGAAAGCAATCCGCTCTGAACAAAATTTGTGCACAAGGCAAACAGACGATGAAATAATGCAAGACAAACATGTCATAAGCACCAGCGTAAAAAAGGGAGGCTCAAACTCCAAGGGATCTAATAAAAGATACCCCTTAGTAAAAGTGGGAAACCCCCCCAAAAAAAAAGTCCTTTTGGGTCTCAACCCGGAAGGGACACCCACTTGAACAGTTGAACCAAACCCCCCAAGACTTGACAGACATATTAAAAGACGATAGATCGCTTACAAAGGAGACGAGATAAAAGACTCCAAACGGAGACTGCAGATTTAACAAAAAACAGTAAAAATAAAAAACATAGTCAAACAACATATCTTCAAAATCACAAGGTTGATCAACCACAAGAAGGGTAGTTCTTGTCGCAACTTTTTTGAACTGTTCCATAAACGGATCTTTCACAGTCGAGTAGGATACACACGAGTCACCACTATGACTGACCAAACCGCGGAAGACCCACGAGACGGGCTTGGAATTTTTTTTAGCACAGCTTATAAACCTTTTGGATTTGTGGGACTTATTTGGGTCTCCCCCACTCTCACCGAAAGTGAGAAGGGGGAGGGGTGACCAGAGGAGAGGGGAGAAAATCTGAGCCAGTTGGGGGGGGGGGGGGGGGGGGGGGGTTCTTAGAAAGAGGTGAGAGCTCTGATCACTTCCAAAATCTATTCACAAGCACGTTGAATTCTTGTAGTTCAGATGGTGTGAATACCCTCTACCCTTCCCATATCGGACGAGCAAAGTTCAAATCTTGTTATGTGTAATTTCAAATCCCTTTGAGACTAGGGATTCATATGATTTAGGTTCATTCGGTTTCCAACTAACTCAAAATTAGAACTGAAGTTAATTAATTTCATATGTTTTAAATTAGAATCGAAACTAATATTGTCTAGACTCAATCTGAATCAACGGTTCTTGGATTTATTCAGATCGATTTCGATCCAAAAAAAGTATTTAAAAAATCAGAAAAATAAATTTTTTTTTTCAAATAGAAAAGTTGAAAATTACACTATAATCAAACAATATAAATGTAATCCCAATTCCAAAAGTAAATATTAATTAAAACCTTATATATATATATATATATATAGAGAGAGAGAGAGAGAGAGAGATGCTCCCTAACATACCTGAAGAACATACCATACTTTTTCAAATACTAAAAAATATTTATTTTTACCCAAACTTACGAAAATCATCAAAAAATTCAACCGGAAAGTCGGTTAGATGATGATAAAAAGTTCTAACAGTAAAAAATGCACATATACAACCCATATTCATTTCACCCACTTCCAGGCTAAATTTTTTGAAGAATGTTTTTGTAGATGATCTCCATGAGACCATCTGTATCAAATTTTGTTGAAAATTTATTTTTATGGTAATTAAAAAAATTGGTATTTTCTGTAAGTGAGTATAATGAGGTGCATATATATATAAACTCGAAAAATATGCTAGGATCGAATCGGTTCTGATTTGGTCCAAATTCTCAGTTCGATTTGAATCAAATCGATTTATGGTTCGATTGGCTTTGGGTTTGTTCTAAAACCGGAACTTAACCAAAAAATCAATTATGCAATTTTTGGAATAAAAAACAAACCAACTTAACTCATTGTGCCCGATTTAATTTAGTTTATCGATTCCAATGAACACCCATATTTAAGATTAATTTAAGATGGGGAGGGTAACACTAGTTGCATGCTCATCTTTTTTCTTTTATCTCATCTATAGTTTTTTTTTTTTATAAGAGGGGGTTATTTATAGTTTAGGGCCCAATAATTATACATATTTGCACTTTGAGATCCAGAATTTTGCATAATTCAAATGATGGGGCTATTTCAATTTTTGTAGTCCATTTCCACTTCTTAATATTTTGTGTTCACAAAAAGTAAAAATAGACCGCATAATGCAAATAATGAAAACTTTAGACCCTACATTAATACTTGGAAGACTAAAGAACCCCAAACTTCACATACCCAAAACACACACAAAAAAAAAAAAGGGATTAAGGGCCAATTAATGTATAGTCCCCAAATAAGTACATATTTTTTATATAAAAAAAACACTTTTAATTTAACCCATTTAGTCCCTAATATACCAATTTACTCCATACTCTCTGTATTTTAAAGACCTGAGGCATCCACCCCTTACCCTCGTCGGAGCTTCAACACTGGGGTGGGGGAGTATATGGGCTTGTGTGTATCCTTGTTTTGAGTGTTTTTATGTAGTGAGAAATGATTGACCCAAGGATTAATTACACTTTTCCCTTAAACTTTATCCCCTTTTTCTTTTCACCATTAGAAACTTTTATTTTTCCGACTTAGCCCCCAACTTATTAACACACTCCATAATACACCCCAACTTGTTAAATATTTGGATAAAAAAATGATCATGTGTGTCATTCATAGAGGGTATTTGCCCATTCCTGTACAGACGGGTAATTTCAATTTTTATATTATATAAATTGCTAAAAAAACATTAGAAAACAAATCTGAAAAAATATTTAAAGCATTTAGAAATATATATATAGGAAAAGGATCAAGTGAGATCCCAGTTTGAGGACCCTGAATGAGAACCATTTTTTTAAAATAGTAAAAAAAATATTTTTGGGCTGATTCTTTTTTTATGATTTTTAAACATTTCAATAGGACCATAAAAAAATAATCAACTCAAACTGATTTTTTTTGCTATTTTAAAAAAATTGATCAAACTTAGTTAGCTTTTAAGTTGTTAAAAAATGACAAAGTTTGACCGATTTTTTTAAAATAGTAAAAAAATTTATTTTGACCTGATTTTTTTTTATATGTCCCCTACTGAAATGTTTAAAAATTATATAAAAAAAATTAGCTCAAAATTTTTTTTTTTACTATTTTATCAAAATTAATCCGCGCCAGTGTTATGCAAACAGAGATCTCTTATATATATATATATAAGAGAAGACTCACCTACATCATGCTCTATACATCATACCTAATTATAGGCCCTAAAAAAATTCCAATTTTTTTTCTTGAAATTAACCTCCCAACAAACACATGTTCAAAAAATGAGGTCGATATACATTTTGTAGCTATTTTTAAAAAATTCACAAAAAAATGCTCAAAAATTAGATCTATATATATATATGAGAGATGTTCTTAAGTAAACCAAAATAATGAACTTTTTAATGAACCTAATAAGACATTAAAAAATAACCCTTAAATTCTTGTTGTAATTGGTCAGCAACAACGGACACGCATGTGACACGCGTATTTTTTAATATGCACACACCTCACAAATCTTACTAACCACCACCCACCCCCACGCGCGCGCACACACGCATCTGCCATCAAAAGGTTGGGTATGTGGAAAGCATCTGCTGGCATTGATTCCCGTTTCATGTTAAAAAATAATTCTTGGTGTCGGTTTGGAGTATACTCAAATTCGCTTTCAAAAATAACTCTTGACATCGATTTGGGAGACTCCTCAAATTTCAGTTTCAAAATTATCTGTTGGCATCGATTTCGAGTCTACTTGATTGGACAAGGCCTTTACTGAGTTTATACCCCCAACATCCTCACACGGGTACAAAAAGGGATGGACATGTTTCTCTCATTTGGAAAACCAAGTAGCTTCTTTGTTCTTATTCCAAGACATTAGCGAAAAAATTGTGGTTGGACTCAAAGTAAAACCTGACATAAACCTAGGCAATAACGTCACATCTGGCTACTTATGGCCACTATCAGTTATTTAAGCTGGTAAGGGTTGTCATGGTGGTGGTGGGGTGGGGGGGAGGGGGTAAGGTGTGTGTATATTAAAATACACGCGTGTCACACCCGTATCCGTTGTCGCTGGCACGAGCCAATTACAATAAGGAATTAAGGATTACTTTTAAAATCTTATTAGATTCATTAAAAAGTTCATTATTTTTATGTTGTGCACATTCGTGTGTGTGTGTGTGAGAGAGAGAGAGAGAGAGAGAGAGAAGAGGTGTAGCGTATTCACGAAACTGCCCATTCAAATAGGAATGAACAAAAATACCCTCATTTGCCCTCATATGCCACAAACACCACTTTCCGTCAAAAAATTAACGGTGTTAGGGGTTACTTGAAGCCATTTTTGAAAGTTGAAGGGGTTGGATTCAGAAAATGAAAGTTTGGCGGTGAAGTGAAAATGGAGGTGAAGTTCAAGATTGAAAGCGTAATTAATCCACAACAAAAAACAAAGTAACTTTCTCCATTAGCACAAAGTTACTCTATTAGTTCCAATATGGAGTTAGCATGTTGAACAAATTATCCACTCTGTTGCCTAGGACAAAGCTTTAACAACCTTGTTGGAGGGCTTGGTTTCAGAGATGTTCTCCAATCCCATTGTTTAATTTGGCCTTCTAGCTACACCGAGTTGGAGTTACTTATTGAAATAAACTTTCTTCCTTCATCTCAAAGGAAAATGTCTAAAACATTACCAACAACTCCCACCCAACTCATCTAAAAGTCAGAGCAAAATGTATGGGCGGTATATAAAAATTACACTAAGGACAGATTTTGCATATCGTGAATGAAATGTAGTTAGGTGCGAGTGCGAAATATGAATGATTAAACTACCTTTTTAAAAATTTTGAAGGAATTTTATTAACTGTAAAAAATAAAGAGTTGAAGAGAAATTAGTGTTTGCTTTTATAATTTGAGAACAAAGTGAATGAATTATAGTTCAAGAGAATTACTATAATTTACAGTAAGAAAAAAGAATATGAGACAAGTAATCAAAGTCCACATGGCGATAAAAGACAAAGGGAGAGGGAAAAATCAAATTATATATCGTCATAGTTGGAACAATTGATCACAAACTTTGATGAGATCAAACTATAAAAGCTCACAAATGCCATCCAACAGGGAAAGAAGAGGAGAGGGAGTTAGAAAATACAAATCATGACTGTTAAGTACCTCACAATTCATTCTGTTGTTTTCACTGCAGAAATATGGCAAACGAATCAGCATCCAGTCAAGACTGCAAATGATAATCGAGTGTGTATGCATGAATTTCAGACGGGCTTGTGCCAGGCCTGTAACAAAAACCATTTTAACCATTTAATATTTTGAAAAATTTTAATTGTGTTTCCCTTTTTTCGAACAGTTGAAAAGTTCATTATAGTTAATCAACCTCATATAGCCTGTTATCCCAACTACTTGTGAGAAGAATTTTTTTTTGCAGGTTTAACTAGATTTACCTAAAACATGAAAGCAACCTATGCCCAAGTGAAATACACAGTTACAAGGCCTCTTACTGACTAATAATCATAGGGCTACATGTTCATATTACGATGCAACAGAAAATGCAGGGACCAAACAATTTATTGTATGGGGCCCACCAAAAAGAAAATTGGCAACATTGCTATATCGCATAAAAAATGTTTGTAAAATTACGTATGCCTAAGTTTTGAAGCGAGTCGTAACTTGATATAATATAAGATGGTTATTCATATTCGATTAGGACTTTATAATCGAAAATTTGGTACTTTGATATTACCTAGTACAAGTCAAAATCAGGTTATATGACTTCCTATTTTGAAGTCTGCTCCTAGTGGAAGCAAGCAGCGTATCAACAATAAATGTGTAAGCACCTAGCTAACCGAATTGCATAACAAGACTGTCTAGCCAAACATAGAGAGTTGTTCCAGGATAGGATTAAGTTGGCTTAAAATCTTCTTTTTCTTTTTCTAACCAATATTGATAATATAAAATAATAATAATAATAATAATAAATTGCTTTTTTCCCTGTCATGTATCCTAGCACCAAAGAACATAATAAGGTAACATTTACCTTTCTTTTCCTCAAGGAATTACATCACAATTGCAGAAAGATAACTCCAATAAGCAATTTGAAATACCTTTTATTGATAGTGCCATAGTGAAACTTGGGTCTTCCAACCTTTATATCTTCAATGTACTACATCCACACGTAATACGACAATCACATAAGTAACAGGAGCAAAAGCAAGTAACTGATTGCCCTAGTAAATGAGTTACTTAAAAAAATAAAAAATTTATAAAAAGAAAGATAAAAGAAAAGACATTACTATCCAGAAATCGGCCCGTACCAAATTTAAGGTAACCAACATTGACGAAAAAGCCAGAGAATCAAAAGGAATATCATCAAGTGCAAAGAGTCGGCACTCTAATGATTCTGGACCCGGTGAAAAGTGGGGCCTCTTCAACTTTGCCAAGAAAATTATATAAGTCTGCTCCGAGAGAGAGAGAAGACAAACAAAAAATCACTATCTTAATAAAGCGCAGAGTGAAAAACAAGGTCATATTGGTTTGAGGTAAAATATTTGTTCGCTTGGATGAAAAATGAAATGGTGAAAATTATGTTCACCTAGTTGGAGTTAAAATTTGCTCAGTATTTAGTCCAAAATCATATAATATTAGCATGTCCACTTATTTATAACTTAACACGGATAATTGTCTCAACTCCAAATAGGTAAAAATATGTTCTACCATTTTACAATTTTTCTCAAAGTAAAGATTATTTCACCCTAAATCAAACAGGTAAAAAGTTCGTTTTTCCTCACTTGTCCTATCCGGGGGATGTCTAACTGAGCAAAAGGTGAAACAACTTGCACTTCTGCACCTGCCTCTTCCCACGTTTCCCTCATTGCCCCTTCTGCAGCTGATTCCCCAATTTCCATGTAACCAGCGGGAAGTGTCCTATCAATTATGAACATTGGATATATGGGAATCTGGGGTCACATTAAATGTGAGAATTTAAGTGTACAACTACAGATGTATATATTTAATCTGACTCTCTAAGGACGCCCTTATTTAAAGTTGAACTCCCTTTTTAAGGGGTAAATAGTTATATATTTTATAGTTATTTCGGCAGCACTCCTCTTTTATAATTATTTTTTGACTCCCATCCCGTTTTGTTTTTGTTTAGTAAAAAGTCCTAATTTTAACAGTTATGCAAAAGCATAACTGCATGATTGTGGGAGACGTGGGTTAACATCCCTTCATTTTTTGAGGCATTTTGATTAAAAATGGGACTTCTAGCTCAAAAGAAATTTGTTGGGATTGATTCCTAATCAGATTTGTCAAATAGGACTAAATGCCTTTAAACCCTATATTTTAATAAAAAAATAGTGGAGAGATCATTTCCACCACATTTCATCAAAAATCCATGGAGATCATCCCCACCGCATTTCATATAAAATCCAACCATTTAGTGGGTGAAATGCAAATCAAAAGTTGCAAAAAGCTCAAACTACACGAGTATATGGATTCTGCATATCACTCACTTGAGTCACTTCCAAATTGAATTTTTTGATGAAATTTGTTGAGATCATCTCCACCAAACATCATGAAAAATTTCAACCATTTACTCCCCCGAAAAGGAGAGGTCTGTAAATAGCTTTAAGAAGGAAGTCCTTCTTTATATATATATACAGTTTCTTTATGTATACATTGTATATACAGTTAGGCTCTACAACATACCAATGAATATACCCATTTTAAAAAATAGTAAAATTTATTTTTCATCCAAATTTGATATGCATGATCTCCATAATGAGGAGATCATCTACAAAAAAAATTCATCTAAAAATACAACTTGAAAGTGGGTGATTTGAAAATTTGATGAATACGTGCCGTTGAAACTTATGATCATCATCTCACCCTCTTCCAAATTGAATTTTTGGATGTAATTTTTTATAGATGATCTCCTCATTATGGTATACCAAATTTGGTTAAAAATATAGTTTTTATTATTTTTAAAACTGAGTATGTTCATAGGTATGTTGTTAAGAAGTATGTTGAAGAGCCTCATTATCTCTTTAAGAACCACGTAAGACTAAGATAGCGCTTGGGGAGGGAGAGAGACGGGTTAAACTTTACAGACTTCTGTTTGATCAATGTAAATGCATACCAGAGACCATAAGATGGCTGAATCTTCCGCTTGCAGAGTAAAATCTTGTTATCATGCTCAATAAGGCAACCCACAACCTGTGAGTACCAGTTTGGGACAGATCAGCCACAAGACATCAAAGTACAAAAGTATTTGTTCATTGTATATATGTACAGAATAGATGACACATTTTAAATCCTGTAGATCTGTAGTCAGAACCCAATTGTTAGGAATTCCAAAAATCATCAAGAAAATCCAAAAAAAAAACTAGAGGTTTGCCTCACCCAATTGACTTTCCTACCCATTTCTAATTTAAAATGATGATTAACAAATATCTCGTGTATAATGTCTGGGGGTAGGTATAAAGATTGGATGCCGTTGCCCTCTTTGGGTAAGTTGGGGGTTATATTGTTAATGTGGGACGAGAGAGCGGTGTAGGTTGGTGAATTCGTGCTAGGAGATCTTTTAGTGTCTGTTTGCTTAGCAGAGCAGCCTTGGTGGTTCGCAGGGATTTAAGACCCATGTAAATATAAGGAGCGGAAAGTTTTTTGGGAGGAGCTTGCTAGTCTCGTGAGGGAAAATGGTGTCTAGGGGAAGACTTCAACGTTGTGACTTGTGAGATTTAATTCTAAGAAATTGAGGGGTTAGGGAGTCATGAAAAGATGAGAGAATTTGAACTTTTCATTAACGAGACAAATATGAGAGATATTGAGCTAAAACATGAACAATTCACTTGGTTTAATTTGAGGGAGAACTTAGTGTGTTCAACATTAGATAGATTTTTGTTTCCAGTAGGATGGGAAAAAATGTTTCCAACTGTGAGGCAAGAGGCCTTAATTAGAACACCTTCAGACCACTGCTCGATTATCCTTGATACTAGCCATGTGAAATGGGGCCCAGCTCGTATCAAATTCGAAAACATGTAGTTTACATAGAAAGTCATTTAAGGAGTGCTTTGATCGTTGTTGGGGGGAGAGTGTGGGTTAAGTGTGGAAAGGGTATAAGTTTATGAAGAAATTGGAATATGCCAAAAACAAGTTGAAGCAATGGAATTAAGAGGGGTATTTAGATATGTTAGGTTGGAAAAAATGGCAATCATGAGAAAAATCAAAGAGTTGGATGAGAAGGAGATGAAAGAAGGGAGGGATGAAAGCCTATATCAAAAACAGATTGGCAGAGTTATTTTTGAAAGAAGAGATATCTTGAAATCAAAAGCTGAGGGTTAGGGGGATGAAGGAGTGGGGCAATAACACCAAGTTTTTTCATAGATTGCTACCGCAGAACTAACAAACTGGTCTGCAAACTCGAAAATGAGTTGGGTGATATTTTACAAAAGGAGGAGGAAATTGTAGAAGAGGTGGTAGGATTCTTTCAGAACATGTAAGGATGAGGGGTTAAGTTCTGGTATAAAGGGGTGGATTAGTGACCCGTTGGGGAAGGAAAAAAGGATGTGGCTGGAGAGGAACTTCGAAGATCAAGAAATTAGATTAACATTATTTAAGTGTAAAGGTGAAAAAGCACCCGATCCTGATGGTTTTACAGTGGCTGCTTCCAAGCTGGATGGGATTTTTTACAGAATGAGTTGATTGGGGTTTTTAGAAGTTCTATAAGGATGGAGTAGTGAATGCTACACTAAGGAAACCTACATTTGCCTAATTCGAAAGAAGAAGCCATCTTTCAAAGTTAGAGATTTCAGGCCTATAAGCTTATCAACATGCTTATATAAGTTGTTGGCTAAAGTCCTACCCTCTCAAGAAGATTAAGAGAATTACTGGTTTTAAGAATTGGGGATACACAAGGATCCTTTGTGAACGGTAGGCAGATTTTGGATCTAGTGTTGTGTGCAAATGAATTTGTGAAGGAATTGAGATACTGCAAGACAGTAGTGTTTAAGATGGACTTTGAAAAAGCTTATGGTCATTTAAGTTCGGAATTTTAGGATTATCAATTGAAAAATAAAGGTTTGGGGGATAGGTGAAGTAGGATAAGGGGCTGTTTGGGCTCCATGAATTTCTCGATTATAATCAATGGTAGACCTAGGGTCACTTTGGTGCTTCTCGGGGCCTTAGACAACGGGGCCCTCTCTCCCCTTTTCTTTTTATTTCGCAAGCAAATCGTTTGGGTAGATTGGACAAATCTGATAACATGATGATTGTGATTGGCATTTTCAAGAAGGTGGCGGGCAGGGTTGAAGGTTACTTATCAAAGAAGGGGGCATTAATGTCGATAAAGAAAAATTAGATAGGATGGAGAAACTTGGGGCTGTGAGGTCTGAGAGTGTTCACAAATGTTGAACATAGAGCAATGATCTGATGTGATGTCTGCCTTGCTGAAATGATAACAAATGATATTTTACATTATGAATACTTTCAGTAAACCATTACTCCAGCCTGTTAACAATCTGAGAACAAGAAATTAGAGAATGTCCCCCTTTTCATGCTTGTAAATTGTAATTCACTATTAAGGCAAATTGAACTCGCACCCCGCCATCCAAAAAATATTCCCTCGAGATTCCTCATCTAATTGCAATGTTGTAAGACCTTCTTTCTATAGTTTGAATCAAGTTGGTTATCACACATGCAACATAGTGGCATAATTTCCCTTTTCAATTGGCCTTAGAGACATGGCATCAGAGAAAATCATCCCACAAAATATAGAAAATACATAGGTATACGGTTGATACATTCTCATCTCTAAACATCAATTTACAAAAGTCTAGCTTAATATGGAGTACCATTCGATGTGCACATACCATTTTCGGATTCTCATAGGCAATCTTTCCACAAAGTGTGCAAATAGCTCTCATTTTCTCCTCCCCATCAGGTATCTCATGCTTTGTTGGGCCACCGCACCATTGACAGAAATTGATCTTCAGAGTGCTTACCTGCATAGTGGTAGGTATTACAACAAACTAAAGAAAGGGAGGAGAGTGGGGAATGAGAAATATGACACAGAGAAGCATGAATGCATACAAATGGTCTCAAAATTAAAGCTCACGCGATAGGGAAGTCTAAAGAATAAGACTCAGCTCAAAAATAAATATAAACATCATTTTTAAACTGAGCATCATGCATAACCTTCAAACAAAAAATATTTGAGTGTGCCTCCTTTGTCATTTAATAACTGTTTAAGGTGGAGAGTGCATCAGCACTAATGTAGTCTGTTAGTGTGTGTCCATTTGCATTACATTTTTCTACACGAAAATTACTTTTTTGGTGCTTGATTAGAGAACAAGTTTTAAATGTGACATGCACTCCATTTTTCCCCGCATGTTCCTTTGGAAATATTCCTTCTCTTCCCTCCCCCCACGCACTCTCCCAAGAAAAGAACTGAATTCCATGGAAAATAAGAAAAGTTAGAGAACATCTCACCAAGCAACTTATCTTCCTTTTAACTCTCTCTAACTTCTCATAAAAATGACTGTTTTTCAATTTTTTTCCAAATTTGTAATCTAACGCACCCTTAGTGAAAAGTTGGAACGGTGGCACTCATTTTGGTAGCTCAACTATTTATCTACAAGCGCATCCGTCTAACCAGAGGAAAGAAGGCAGAAAAGTGCCAGAAAATAAAGGAGAAAATAGCCTAGAAAATGGTTGGTCACTATCGAACCTGAAATCCACTTTCAATCTCTCTTTTTAGTGGGTAGGAATAGTTTTCTTATCCTGTACTGATAAAAAATGCGAAATGAAAAAGGAAAGAAAAGAAAAAGAAATAAAGATCCTCCGTTGGGGATGGAATTATGCTCCCTGTCCCTCTTTTCACAGAAAAAAGAGAGATGAATTTACGTATTTATTTGAACCCGTCCTTTTTTGGGAGAAGGAGGGCGGGTTGACGGGAGGGGAAATCAAACCCTCAACCTCCTACATGAGGGTAAGGGCTCTGGCCACTAGGCTAGCCCTGGCAGACATGGACTATATTTCCTCAAATATGAGATTAAGAAAATATATATTGGAGAGTACATCATATTACGACCATTGCATATTCAGTGGATAACCATACAATAGTAACCACATATAAAGAACATAAAATAAGGAGAAATCTTATAGTACGTCTCTATGAAGTATTTTGAGTGGTTTGGATGCTTGCTAAATTTTAATGTCGCCCCACGAGCCTCCGCAGGTTGAGAAAAAGCCAAAATTGAGTTGATATAAACTTTCATCCCTTGGGTCCCCACATATAAAACAAGTGTTTAAAATTAACGACATCAGAGGTCTGGATACGACTTTGCAAACTCAACTTGTACCATTGACATTGATCTTCTTCACTATCTTACGTAGGCAAGTTTGCATTACCTACTCTTGTTTTTTCTATAGAAAAAGTAATATCATAGAGACGAGACGGCTGCAGAAGGACAATAAGTTCTCAGATAAGCAAGAAACAGGGGGGAAACTCCCCAAACCCCAAGCAGATACAAAATTTGACGACCCTTGAAAAGATCAGTCATGGATGTGCAAGTCACTTTGTTGTCCAGCTTGGATATTATATGAGAGGCCCAAAATCGCCTTCAACATTGAAGTCTAAGTCTTTAATAGAATCAAATCCCAATACCCAGCACCCCAATATGCCTTGCCTAGAGATGTGAAAAGCAACTTGTTGGATTAAACCATCAACCCCTTCATTGTGTTGTCCAACCTCATGTAAACAAAATGGCATAAACAGCCACCTTTAAAGACTCCTTCACTAGTCTTTTAGACATTCTTCCACCTCCACCCATCTCTGACTCGACTACATATTTGGCTGAAAGCCACTTCAAATGAATATAAAAGACCTATAGCGATTAAAACCCTTCGTGATCTTCAGAACAAATGCTGTGTGCTGCCTTATTCAATATGTGAAATTAAATAGAAGAATAAAATGCTAGATGCGTCTCAAGGGTGGTAACCCAAATGGAAGTTCAATTATAATCATAACTTCTTCACTAATGGTCCCATTATCTGCGGTATTGGGCCGCCTGCATAGTTAAACAATATGGCTTTCAGCTCAAGTGACGCAGGAGCATAGGCCGTGGCCCTGTTATTTCCCTTTATTTTCTTAGTAGGCTTGGAGGACATCTTTGTATTAGTGCAGCCCTTAGGGGTATAAAAAGACTGGTATATCATTGTATTAACACTTCTGACATAATAATTGCTAGAGAGAGAGAGAATCTCAAATTTGTGCCCTAGTTTTGTAATGTTTAATTGTGTGATTGCTTATGCTAGTTTATATCAAATTGGTATTAGAGTATGACTCGTTCTTGCGTTTGTTGTTCAAATCTGTATGGATGACATCATTTGGTTCGATTGGGATTTATGTTGGATGCATTTGGGCCACCAAGAAGATGCCTCCAGTAACTCTGCCATCAACGACCTTGCTAGACAAGACGACAACCAAATTTCATATGTTGCCGCTGCAAGGGCAGACGTCTCCAATGAATGTGTCGCACTTCGTGAGAAACCGGAGAACCTTGGTAATTACCCTGCGACTGAGGAAGATAGCGAGGCGACTGTGGAGGAGCAGAAGTGGAAGAAGGTTAAGGTTGTTCTGGTAAGGGCTACTTTAAAAATTAAAAAGATGGTGAGTTGGACCAACGTCCCAGAGGTAAGGAATTCCTCATCTTCTCCTACTACTCAATTAAAGCCCTAGTTTCCCATGCATTCTCCATATGAGATGAGCCCTAGTTGTATATACTGATATATGCTCTCTGCGTAATGCATCGTCATTTAAATTGATAACCTAGGCCTATTTAGTAATTATTTACTCCTTCCCTTTGGTTTGAGGTTGTTTCGGGTTGGGGCTACTTGCACTACTTGAGGTGTACTTCGAGTTAAAAAAATTCGGGGTTAAGGTTGGAGTATTGATTTTTGAAACTCAAAGATATGACTTTTTTGTAGTAAAACTATTTATTTTACTTGAAAACCCTCCTTGTTTACCGATCTGGAGTTTTAACTCCTTTTTCTAGCTGTGGACAGGAGGCAAGCATTGTCTTATACCTCGCTTTTTCTGTACCTCTTTTTTTTAGGGTAACGCGCTCAGCATTTGTGGTTCGCCAGGCCGCGCATCTTGGACTTATCTCAAAAAAGAGTTGGCAGCTTGCTCTCTGTGTGTGATGGGAGAATTGAATAATTTTGGGCTATGTGACATGACCAGGTATAATCGTCATGTGACAGAATTTAGCCTACCCGCAACACTAGTGTTTATTACCTATATTGTTGCATATATTACATCTCGCTGATTATGAGTTCTTCGCCATTATTGTCGTCAAATTATTATTGAGTTTTAGTAGATATTGTAGTACTAAACCTTGTTGCAGGTATCAGGTCACAGGTGTTGCGAGTAGGCTAAATCTCTTGCTGGGCCATTTGAGTGCTCATTGCTCAACTTTCCTCGATTCCTTAAGTTAACTGTGCTAAGGAGTGTCGCTGGCGGCGGATAGGTGGAGAAGGCTGAGGCCTTATGAGCACCTATTCGTCCGAGCTACACATATAAAGTCCAAGCGGGAAGTGAGAAAAGAACCTACGCGAGACCATAGAACAGAATCCGCCCTACCTTTCCTTATCAGTCACTCACGAGGACCTTTTAACCATGTAGTTTAATAGTAGTTGGATTGCTTTGGGGATTTACCTTAGAGAGTAGTTGTTTAGATATTTAATTCTTACTGTCAAATTCTGTTAGAGGCGGAGGTTGTATTTAAAACCACGCCAACAATGATGAGGCCATCTGATACTATTGGTTCTGCTCTCGCCAACAATGATGAGGCCATCAACCTACTAAGCTTGATCTCTGACCAAATTTTACTCCCCCGGACGACTATAATCTAAATACAGCTACCACATATATTTAGTTTGTGGTTGTGTATGTTGTTTGAGTATTACACCGTATATATAGAATTATGTTTGCTCCGGAAAAACGATATAATGAATGGAATAAGTTATATAATGACTTGTTATAATAATATAAAGACTAAATGTTGTCATGACAATTCTACAAATACTTGGTAAAATCAGATTTCAAGGCTGACAAGGCAACATTTCCGCCAACTTACGAAGGCGAGTCACTCCACATACCATATTTGCAACGTCATCGTGATCCTTGGTAAGTAATTCAACATTCGATTTTGATAACCAAGTGTGGTAGTACCTGAGAGTTTAAGATTTTAATCTCGTACATTTTAGATGATTATGTTCTGCCAAAATGATACAATTCATCATTATATGGTAAAATCATCACGATGCCAAAAACGAGCCCAAACCTAGCAAAACAAGTATGCAATACACCAAATGTTTGCTACGCATCCCTTACGTGCAGACTTTGACACTAGGCAAAGTACCTCTTGAGTTAGTTGGCACAATATTGTTTAAAAGAAAGCTGTCAACTTTGATATCTATTGTCAGTAAGGTAGAAAGCGATTGTTGACAACATACTCACACGGAAGAGTTGTGTCATCCACAATCTCATCGAAAATATCAGTGCAAACCAGATAAACCAAAACATTATATTTAAAGCTCAATGCCAACTACTGCCTCTTGGATAATGGTTATCTATTTGTGATGGCCGTGATCTGTACCCTGCTATGCCATGAAGCATTTCTTCTATTCCCATTGCGTAAAAATCAATGTTGCCTCCACTTTAGCTAGTAAAGACCAGACATCATCTACAGTAGGTGCCTTCAAGTACTCATTTGAGTACATGACACGTCACATAAGCGCATCAAGTAATTTCTCCAATAAAAACATACTTGTGAATTGTGTCAGCTGCGTAACTCTATCCTAGCATCCGAAAGCGGTCATATTTTGTACTCCAAATAGACTACAACTATCAGTCATGCCCTGTTTTCTAACGAAATATGTGCGTACAAAGAAATACGCGTCATAGTTGAATCGTTCACGCCTCATAAAATCAGTAATAAAAGTAGTTGAGGAGATGCATCAAAAGATCTTCGAAATAATCCTGCATAATTTAGTTGTGTTCAACTTGTTTATTGCACTTAATAACTTATCGAATGGGAAGTGGAGAACCAACACCAACGTTGCACCTTTCTTTGGCCCGGAGGATGATAAGTATTGAGATGCAATTGTGAAAACATCTTCTTCGCACTAGTCAGTGCTCAACGTGCCATCAAGCACTGTGTTTGTGGTATCATTGGATGAGGATGCCAATCAATTCGATATTAGGAGAAAAGAATAAATGTAAAATTTACAGGGTATATAGAATGTGATTAGTAAAATTTTAAGGTTACATATAGACAATCTAAATTAAAAATGTCATTGCCAGAACAGCTGGCGTACAACATTGTAGTGTCGCTCGTGTCACGGCACCAACAATTTTGCATGTTTTCGCTGGAGCACAATCTACTTTTGCCCAGTGGCATTTTGCATAAATGTAAAATCATCAAATCCAAAATAAATTTAGCGGACTAAGTAGACACAAAATAAATTTAAGGATTTTGTAAATTTAGGACCTATTATAATATGTATTTTGAAAATAGGACAACAAACATTTTATTTATAGTTTTACTATTTTTTAATAAAGCCGCTGGCACGGACCCATTTTCATAAAACGTCAACCAATCACAGCATGCCACGTGTCCCTTTAATTTGAAAATAGGGACTAAAAATGGAAACGAAATGTTTGTTGTCCTATATCCATAATTAATATTATTTTAAGTCCTAAAAGTACATAATCTAATAAATTTAAAGAGCTAAATTATGGATAATTTACTCAAACATTCTTGTTAGCAAGCTAATAGGGGGAAATTGCAACCCCTGAAAATAGATCAAAGATTTTTTTTCCCTTTTTTGCATAGCTAAAAGTTTTAAAGAACAAAACCAGTAGAAGAACAAAACCCCATCAAAGATTACAACACCGACAAACTGCAATAAACATTCAAGAAACCTATCAAAGATAACAACACCCAATAAAAAAAAGAATGAAAAACTCACAGTTGACCGACATGTGACTGATAATGACGAAGAAGGTGAGGTCACCTCTGAGTCTGACTCGGAAATAGAAGAAGCGAAAACTCGCGAAGACTTTCTTGTAAAAGCTCTTCTTGCTATTGATCTTCTGGAAGAGACTGGAATAACAGAGAGACCGTAATTTCCATGGGCTTTTAACCGGTTCGAAATAAACCCGGATGATGAGCTTGTATAGCTTCAAGCATCGTATAAAAGATGCACAATGTTTTCAAGACGATAAGAGAGAGTTGAAATTTTCAGACATTCGAGGCCAACGATGGAATCTGTGACTGTTAAAATTACAATAGGAAAATCGGGGTCACCACTACAGCATTACTTCTTTATTTTATACAACACCTCTAATTCTATAGGGCCAGAACGGAAGAGTAATGACGGATACACATACAATATTTATGACAAACAAATTTGAATCCATAGTGAATGGAATTTTTACTTCAAAATTGTAATTTAGGCTGAGCACCACTAAACCTCAACATATAATGTCATTTTTTGTACGCCAAATAGAGTACACCTCTCCTTCATGCCCCGTTTTCTAAGGAAATATGTGTCGTACGAAGAAATACGCGTCATAATTGAATAGCTCACGCTCCATATAAAATCAACAATAAAAGTTGTTGAGGGGACGCATCAAAAGATCATTGAAATAATCCTGCATAATTTGGTTGGGTCCTACTTCATTATTCACTTGGAAACTTGTCTAACGAGGAGCGAGAACAAACACTGATGTTGCCCCAGTCTTTGAGGTGGAGAATTTGTATTGCAGATGCAATTCTGAAACAACATCTTTCTACTTGTCAGTGTTCAATATGTCATTAAGTATAGCGCTTACGGCATCAATGGGGTTATATCATTTTAATTTTAAGAGAAATAATAAATGAAGACATTCAACATACAAAAATGTGATTAGTATTTAGTACTATTATAGGTATATATATATAGACAATCTAAATAAAAATGTCATTGCACAACATTGAAGTGTCTCTCCTTAGTACCCCCGCGACCATTCCGCTGTCGCACACCAACAACAATTTAAAGTGCTAAACAGAAATTTGACGAATAATTTAGGGGCACAAGAGGGTAAACATTTTTTTAGCAAGCGGATAACTGGTGAATATAATTGAAGTCTCATGGTAAAGAACCTAAAATTATGCAATCCAGTAGAAGAATAAAAATAAAGGGTTAATTATTAAATAGTCCCTACTATAAATATATATTTTTTAAAAAGGACACATATTTTTAGTTTAATCCATTTAGTCCCTCAAGCACTCAATATCCTCTTATTTTTAGATATCCGCGCCAGCGGCACTCCCTCTCCAAAATATGTGGCAAAGGACTTTTTGAGGCAAAATAAAAAAGTTTGGACTAAATGGGTATTAAAAAATATCCAAGGGACTATTTGGTATATGTCCCTAAAATAAAACCCAATCAAAGAAAGCCATATTCACAGCCCCAACAAAATGCAAGAAACCCACAAAATAAAAATTCACCTCACACATACTCCCAAACCCAACAAAATAATATAAACATCAATGAAACCCATCAAAGATAAAACCCAATGAAGAAAAAAGAAAGAAAGAAACTCACAGATGACCGAGAGTGGAGTGATGACGATGAGGAAGAAGAAGGTGAGGTGACATCTGAGTTAGAGTGGGAAGACATTCTTGAAAACGCTCTTCTTGAAATTGATCTTCTAGAAGAAAGCGGAATTAAAGAGAGGCCATAATTTCCATGGGATTTTAAGCGGTTGGAAACAAACCACGATGATGAACCAACAACATGAATAGCTTTCAGCATCGTATAAAGCTTCAAGGATAGAATCTGTTAGTGTTGCACTTTACAATAGGAAAAGAGGGGTGAGTCACTAATGTTCCATCTTTTCACTACAGCGTCGTCACTTCTTCATTTTATATACCACTTCTAATTCTCAAGACCCGGACCGGACAAGTAATGACATGTGTACCGAGTTAAAGAGATATGTTTTAATTGGTAAAGTAAAGTAATAGTTTTGTAATTTAATAAAAGGGAGTTTTGGAAAAAGGTCCTTATAGTGCTCAAAGTGTATAAAAATAGGACACTCCATATAATTTTATAAATTTAGTCCCTGTACTAAAAATACAATGAAAAAAGGTGAAAAATAGTGCCGCTGGCGCGGACAAAAAAAATAAAGGTATTGTACCACAGGGACTAGATTTATAAATGCTATTGTACCACAGGGACTAGATTTATAAACTTGAAAAACATTGTCCTAAAAATCCAAATATAGGAAGGAACATGACCTTTACCTTAATTCTCTATTAATAAAAAGTATTTATGACAGCGTGACCGTTTAGGCTCACATCCTGATCTCGGGATGATAGGCAGTTTTAAACATTTTTTTTTTTTTTTTTTTTTGGGTAAGGTATTTCTAATACCACGAGGTGTTCGGATCAGTTTACGCGCACCTCAATTAATTTTCACTCGCAATTCGTGACTTCCGCTGACCAAGCATTATTTTAATACTGTCAGGGATCGAACTGGGGATCAAACCCAATTCACCCCCAAACAGTGTTCCAATGGCAACCCTATACCACTGGGCGAAGAGACTTGATTATCATGTAGTTTCACTTATATATTGATTATCATGTAGTTTCATGTCATATGTTAACTTCACCTTTCTTCAAACTAAACTTACAACCCTTATATTTCTCCTAACCTCTAACCTTATAAACCCTAAAATGTCATTAAAACTACCTTCAAGCTTGGATTTTGTACTTTTATACTTGAATTTTGGGATTTTGCCAAGATGATAACTTGTAGATCTTGGAGAGGAGAGCCAAAATTTCAAGTCAAATTTCAAAAATTATTAAAAGGCAAAAATACTCTATTTTTATCCTCAAGTGCTATTAATTAGATATTGTCTAAACCATATTTAATACATGATTGTCATTTATTAGGACTTGTTAGTGAAAGATGAACCTAATTATTTTATGTTGTTAATAAATGTTATCAAAATTGGTGCAAATCCTATATTATGGGATGATTCCTAAAATTTAATTATGTAGTAAGATCATGTAATTGTTGAAGAAATGTGAATTTAATATGTTAATAAATTAAGGAACACTTAACATGATATCTTGACTTTTGAAAAGATAAAATGTGAGTGTATATAAGTTGTCCATTATAAGTGTGATGTTAGTTTATATGCCCGTTTTAGAATATGTTTCTAATTGTTGAAATTCCATGAGAATCCATTTAGTAATTTGCAGGAGATTGTGTATTATGGACTTGCGAATGAAATTATGGAATTTTGATAATCCGCATGGAATCGGTAATAAGGAACTAAACTAATTGAAGAGGATGAGGTTGGGATAATGAGATTTATGTCATTGGTTATTTTATTGTTATCAAGGAGATTTATGTTGAAAGTTAATTATATGTTGTTGTTGATGGGTTTAGGCCATTGGCTAAATGTTGTCGTTGATGGGATTTATGTTATTGGTCATACAATGGTGTCTTTGGGAATTATAAAGTTGGGTATATATATAGTCAATGGTTGGGATCATGGTATTGGGTTATACATATAGGGAGTTGAAATATGTAAATGATGTTTGGCATGCTTATGGTATCATTAAGTGTTAACTTAAGACTTTGAAGTGTTACTTAATACATTTAACGAGTAGTAGAATAAGGAATGTTGATATACGATAAACTGCTTTGGAAAATTATGGATGTATGAGTTAACTTGATGATTGGGAAGAAGATTTAATGCCTAAGATGAATTAGTGCACTAGGATGCTTGGAGTTTATAGATTGAGCTATGAGATTTAATTTAAGTGAATTTCGGCATAGGTGGAATTTAGAAAATAATGAGGATATGGGTAAGGGATATAATATGTTGTTGTCTTTAGACTTCGTTATTTGTCAAAGTTTTTCATATTGGATTTGGGTTATATGTTTGTGAAGATATCGATTGCTGGGATATGTGATTCGTGAGTAGACCAAACTTATTAATGTTGGGATTATAAAGATAACTTAAGAAATTTATGAGAAATAAATTAATGAACAATTAGTTATATGAATCTATCTTGTGATTACGTGTAGTAAGGGCAAGGATTGTGGGTTTAGATGAGCTAGGATGTAGAAGAATAGATCTAGAATTCATTTGATTTCGACGACTGCATAATCTAGACAAAAGTGTATCAGGTGGTTTCCTAGTTGGATTATATATATGAAACATCCCATGCATGGAGTCTGGAGAAGGTTAATACTCGGGAGCTTAGGAAGTGTGGATTGTGTAAATAGTGATTCGTAAGAATGGGACTAGGAGATATGTGCTTGTTTTAAGGTCTCGACGATTACCTAATCTAGACATAAGTGTATGAGTGGGTTCCTTGTTTGGATATTTATGAGACATCTTATGCAAGGAGTTTATATTAGATTAGGAGTTGGGAGTTTAAGATGTATAAAATTTTATAGAGGTTGATAGCTATGTGGGCATTGTTGTATATGTGGGATGAATTATCGGTTGCCTATATAGTATCATATGTGAGGGACTAACACTTGTTGCCTAATTTGACAAAAAATATGTTTGTGCACTTCTGTATGTGTGGGTTTGGTGTCGGCTAACTATAAACACTGTATGTGCAGGACCTAGATTGTCCGACTATGTGCTTAGGTCTAGTGTTATTGGCTATAGAGATTTATGTTCAGGACCTAGACTGTTTGGTAATAATAATTATGAAATTCACTTTGAGGACATCATGAGTATGGGTGGGTTGTGAGAAGAAACCAACTAGCTATAATGGTGTGACTATTGATATCGGTACGGGGTTACGGGCATGTATATGTGGGTCGTGAGTGCGACTGATTAGCTAAGATGATGTAGGTTATTAGATTTTGTACAATAATGTAAGTTGGGATACATGTGGTATACTATATTATGTGCAGGGTCGTATGGGAGGTCGATAAGATGTTTTTATGTTTGTAAAATGATACGTGTAAAATACTATATTATGTACGGGGCCATGTGTGACATCGGTTAGTGATGATGCTGAGATTTAGCACCACCGGATAAGTGATAGTGAGCTCAAACAATAGCAGCCATGGCAGCCATTGAGATGTATAAGTGTATAAGTATGTAGAAGGGGATGAGTATAAGAGGAAATAAGACAATAATGTATAGTGGTTCAGCCAATTTGGCCTACATCCACTGTGAGTGTGTGATCCACTAAGTATGGGCACTAATGGCCTTGGATACAATGCACATAACCCTCTCTCTCTCTCTCTACTGTGTGTACAAGCAGAGTTTTGGCTAAGGCTACAGTTCATGGATCGATCCCCTGTAGGGTTGTAGGTGACAAGTATATATAAGTCTTGGGGGGGTGTAGTGTACCCCCCAAGTATGCATGGTGCATGTGAATGATGATCTAGCCAATCCCCTGTTGACACCTGTAGATGCCAAATGATGACATAATATTCCCTCACGTGAGGGTGTGATTTGGTTATAACGGTCTTCCACGTGCCATGTCAGCCTCACGCGCACTGTTCCACGCGTCTCCCAAACCACGCGCTGTCATGATGTCACCCTCGGCCTATGAGCCGAGGCCGAGGGCAAAGTTTCTTCCAGTAGTGAGCCTGGCCCAATTCTGGCCTCGTACTGTCGTACCCTCGGAGGGTCGTCTGGAGAGTGGTGAAGGGTCGGCCCCTCGTAGGGTCGTCTGGAACCCGGTGAAGGGTCGGCCCCTCGTAGGGTCGTCTGGAGCCTGGTGATGGGTCGGCCCCTCTGAGGGGTCGTATGGAGCCTGTAGGAGGGGTCGGCCCCTCGTAGGGTCGTCCGTTTGGAGGTTATCATCATCCAAGCCGAGGATATAAACGGGTATATCAATCACCCCCAGCCCTTAGCCATAGGTACTGTTGAGATGGCTGAGGGATAGTGTTTTAAATGAGATGCATGTATGATCAGTTAGGTGAGTGACACCTGGGCAGATACTCATTGCTGTTTCAGTTTCCAAGGTCATGGCGGCTGCGCAGTGCACTTGGGGCCTTGTGCCCTAATTATACCTTTCTTGGTAAACGGGTCCACTCATTACCAAAGTATTTAAGAGATTTTCAAACTCTCTCTCTTCCTTCTTCTTCTTCGCGCCTAAGCATTCTCTCTCTAGAAACTTATCAGCTTCCCTCGCCATTTGCAGCCTTCGATTCTTCAAGTCTTAGCAAGGTTTTTGCTCTCTTTATCAGGTATTCTCTTTCACCCAGCGTTTTCCTTTGCCTTCATTCCTATTTGTTTTTTTTTCTAGGGTTGTGGGGCTGAGTTCTCTTTAGGTTGTGCCATAACCTTTTCCGGCATCTTCTCCGGTAACTGGTTCTTGGTTGTTCTTGACAAGAACCATTGAGTTCCTTTGTTTAATCCGAAAGTCAAACCTGGTCAATTTCCCACCTGTTTGTAGTAAGTTAGCTAGGTCTAGTGTAATTTCTCTAAGTGTAGAGTCTTCCCTTTAATGCTTAGGAGGCTTTACAGCTTAGTGTCTGAATTCCCATCTTTGAGAGAGAAACTCTTTGCCGAGATCAGACGAATAGAGGGAGAGGAAGAGAGGAGACGAGGGGACGACCCTAATTGGGTACGACCCATCTTTCCCGTTCCTCTTGCCACTATAAAACCATTCGAACCGTCTGAGTCTTGTGGGTCATCCGCTCGTCCAGCTGAGAGTCATTCGAGTGAGATGGACGAGAGAGTATCCTCGCCAACTGGCACTGGACCTTCTGGTAGGAGGGAGACATCCGACCTAAGCCCAGGCCGAGAGGCCGAGGGTACGGTCCCCTCTGATGCCGTTCCTGTGACAACCCTATCCCTCAATGCCTTCCAAGTGGCTTTTCCCCAGGGTCCTCCTGCAGATGATGAGGGGGATGAGGACGAGGATGAGGACGATGATACAGATGACGAGGTTGATACCTCCCACGCCTCGTCCTTTATCTCCTCGGTTAGGGATCGTGACCTCCTGATATGGAGGCATGCCTATGGGGTGCCCTCCAGCATAACTATGAGGGTTCCCTCTGACTCTGAGAGGGTTTTTGATTATGGAGAGGGCGAGGTTGCAGTTTACGAACAAATGCTCAAGGTCGGAGTCAGATTCCCTCTGCACACTGCCATCGTAGATATCCTGTCTGCCCTCGGCGTTGCCCCCTCTCAACTTCCCCCCAACTCTTGGAGGACGATCCTGGGCTATATTTCCTTGTGGAAGAATGCCTTCACCGACGAGCCCTCGGCTGACCTATTTCTGGGCTGCTATAACATCACCTCATCGTCCAAACAGCCTGGATATTATCACCTGGGGGAAAGGAGGTCTGAGAAGAAACTCCTCCAAGTGGCACTAACTTCCAACCATGATTGGAAGAAGAGGTTTTTCTTTATCTCCGGGGAGTGGGAGCCCGTTGCCGATAGTCAGAGGGTCCCCAGGAAGTGGTCTAGCCCCTCCATAAAGGCCAGATCAGACCCTGGGCTTAGCCTGGAGGAGAAGGACATTGTTGATTACCTTAGAGGACGAGGAAGAGAGGGTGACCTTGCAAAATTCGAAGACTTGATGACCCCTCAGTTCCTCAAAGAAGCTGGTCTGAGGGTCGGCCCTTTGACAGAATTATGTGAGTTATACTGAATATTTTCCATTCTTATTTTTGAAGTGTTCTCTCTTTATCTCTGAATTTTTCTGACGTGTCGTCCTCTTACTAGGTCGTCCTGCAGGTGTATCGGATTATCTTTGGGAAATGACGGCTCCCAACTTACTATCTGGCCTGGCCAAGAAGAAGGGGAAGGAGCCTCAGCAGGTTTCGAGGAAGACAAGGGCCGACGGTGGTGGAGCCGACCATCGATAGTAATAAAAGGAAGGAGCTTGAGGCCCCAATTGACCCTCAGCCAGATTCTCGGACGAGGGCTAGGGTCGAAGCCTCTGAGGGGACGACCTCTTCGTCCAGTATGGGGGCCTTCTGGTCTCAGAACCTGGCGCATCTGAGAGCCGAGCCCTCGTCGCTCATTGCCAATCTAAGGGCAGTCAAGGCCTCCATGTTCTCTGCACCCTCGGCTGCTGACTACGACTTATTGTCAAAGATGCCTCCAGCCAAAGTGTACGACTATGGTCTGCACTCCCTTGCACAGGTATTGGTTCTGACCCACATCTTAAATTTCATTTTTTCAATAAACTGTTCCCTCGGCCCTTCTTGATATTTGTTCGTTTTTTGTGCAGTCTGTTTGTGCCCTCACCTCAGCCACCAAATGGATGACCGAGAATCAGATGAAGTTCCATGAGGCCGAAAGGACTATTCAGCATGAGGCTGACTTGCAGACAGAGCTCCAGACTGCAAGGGCTGAACTGGAGAGTGCTAGGACTGAGCATGCCAGGGTCCTAGACGAGCTGACGAGGTAGCATGATGCCGATCAGCAGGCCAAGGACTTGCTGATAAAGGAGAGGGATGAGGCCTTACTCAACATGGAGGTCAAGCAAAAGACTGATCTCGAAGAAGCTGTCAGAAAAGCCGAGGCCGATGCTGTTGAGGCCTACAAGGCTTTCTAATGAGTTTCAGGGTTTCGGCCTTTAGTACCTGGAGAGGGGGATCAGGACGGCCTGTCGATGGGTCATCCTCCGATTTGGCGACGTCGTCTCCTCAGTCCGTCCTTCTATTGAAGCAGTCAGTCTGGACGACCCAATAATTGCCGAGGCCCTGACTTATGTTGAATCTCAAGTGCAGGCTGAGGGGGTTGGTACATCTGAGGATCAGCCGGTCGTGATTGTGGAAGAGACTTCTCTGGTAGATGTTGAAGCTCTGCCCTCCGATGTTATCCCTTAGGGTGGTTGTCTGTAGCCCATACCCTCATAATGTATTTACCATTTTTGTGCTCTGTATTGTAAAACACTTGAATATTCTCTCTTTTATCAATACCATCGTCTCTTCTTCTACTGTCTTCCATAATTACTGTCTTCCATATTTAATTCTTTTATGGTTTGCTGTCTTCGTTAATGCTACTAACCCCTCCCTCGTCTTTTTTGAGGACCAATGTGTGGTCGTCCCCCCATGTGGCCTCATCATAGCCGAGGGTCATAATAACCAAACATGGTTTTTTTAATCAAGTGGCCCCTCGCCTTTCTTGAGGATCATGGTGGGGTCGTCTCCTCCACCGACCCTCATTATAGCCGAGGGACCAACTTACCAAATTAATGGTTTTTAATAAAGTCTACCCTCGTCTTTTTTTAGAACAGTGGTGGGGTCGTCCCCTCCACTGGTCCTCATTATATCCGAGGGTTCAACTTACCAAATTAATGGTTTTAATAAAGTTTTCCCTCGTCTTTCTTGAGGACAGTGGTGGGGTCGTCCCCTCCACTGGCCCTCATTATAGCCGAGGGATCAACTTACCAAATTAATGGTTTTTAATAAAGTCTACCCTCGTCTTTTTTGAGAACAGTGGTGGGGTCATCCCCTCCATTGGTCCTCATTATAGTCGAGGGTTTACCAAATTAATGGTTTTAACAAAGTTTTCCCTCGTCTTTCTTGAGGACAGTGGTGGGGTCGTCCCCTCCACTGGCCCTCATTATAGCCGAGGGATCAACTTACCAAATTAATGGTTTTTAATAAAGTCTACCCTCGTCTTTTTTTAGAACAGTGGTGGGGTCGTCCCCTCCACTGGTCCTCATTATAGCCGAGGGTTTACCAAATTAATGGTTTTTAATAAAGTCTACCCTCGTCTTTCTTGAGAACAGTGGTGGGGTCGTCCCCTCCACTGGTCCTCATTATAGCCGAGGGTTCAACTTACCAAATTAATGGTTTTAATAAAGTTTTCCCTCGTCTTTCTTGAGGACAGTGGTGGGGTCGTCCCCTCCGCTGGCCCTCATTATAGCCAAGGGATCAACTCACCAAATTAATGGTTCTGTAGATGTTTCCATTCATACTGGAACTGATAAATAGGGTGAGGGGAAACACATTTCTCATTAATTTTTAAGTGTCCTGTTGGAGCAACTCTTATTACAACTATGGTCTATCAAGATCTTACAACACTACTGGTAGTATTTCTTCAAGTGATCTGCATTCCAGGGGTTGGAAAAAGGTTCCCCTTCTAGGTTCTCTAGTCTATAGGTCCCAGGGACAACTTCATCGATGACCCTATAGGGGCCGTGCCAATTAGGATGGAGTTTGTTGGGCTTTTGCCAAGTCTTCTTGAGAACCAAGTCTCCTACTGCTATAGGTCTCTGTTTCACCCTCTGATTATAAAACCTTACGGTCCTCTGCTGGTAGGAAGCCTGCCTTATCTCAGCGTCCTCCCTCATTTCCTCAATCAGGTCCAAGTCAAGTCTCCTTTCTTCCGTGTTTCCCTGGGGGTCGTACATTTGGACCCTATGAGTAGGAAACTCGACTTCGGTGGGGATGATGGATTCTGATCCATAAGCTAGCATGAATGGGGTCTCCCCGGTAGAAGTCCTCACTGTCGTCCTGTATGCCCACAGTACGACATATAATTCCTCGACCCATCTTCCTTTCGCCTCCTCAAGCCTCTTCTTGATTCCGTCTAGGATTGTCCTGTTTGTTACTTCGGTTCGCCCATTGGCCTGAGGTCGGCTTGGGGTGGAGAAAAATTGTTTGATATTTACCCTCTCACAGTACTTCTGCAGAGAGGCATTCTTGAACTGCGTCCCGTTATCTGAAATGAGGGTGTTGGGCAGACCATATCTGCATATCACATTTTTCCAGATGAACTGGAAGGTCTTCTGCTCTGTAATTGTGACCATCGCTTCGGCCTCTACCCACTTTGAGAAGTAGTCAATCGCTACAATGAGGAACCGATAGTTATTGACTGCTCTTGGTAAGGGCCCTACCAGGTCAATCCCCCACACTGCGAACAACCACTGAGATGTAATGGAGGTAAGAGGCTGATGGGGTTGATGAGGGATGGTAGCAAATCTTTGGCATTTATCACACTTTTTTACGTATGCCCCCAAGGTCGGCCACCAGTAGCCTTGGGTGATCACCCTCTTCGCTAAGGATCTGCCCCCGATATGGCTTGAGCACGATCATTCGTGCACATCTTGCAAAATGGAAGGGACTTCTGAGGGATGCACACACCTAAGTAAGGGGAGCAAAAACCCCTTTTTGTACAAGGTGTCTCCGATGACAGTGAATTTTGCAGCCCTGTACCTCAGCTTCTTCCTTTCCTGCCTTGCTTCTGGAATCTCACCCTCTTTAATGTATCTGATCAGGGGGTCCATCCACGAAGCTTCTTGAGAAACATTTAGGCAATTACGGAGTGTTCCCTCAGCGTCCTCAATAGTTGGCTGAAGCAAAATTTCCACTAGGACCGTCCTCCTGATGTCTGTCCTAGTCGCCGAGGCCAATCTCGCAAGGGCATCAGCACGGCCGTTGTCTAGCCTAGGTATCCTCTTTAATTTGACTTCTCTGAAGCCTTTCAATAGTGACCTCACCTTCTCGAGGTATCTAGCCATTCTCTCGTCCTTAGCCTCGTAGGCCCCTAGTATCTGATTCACCACTAGCCTTGAATCACTATGGACCAGAATCTGGCCGACACTAAGAGACTTGGCCAAGGAGAGGCCTGCTACTAAGGCCTCATATTCAGCCTCGTTGTTGGAGGCTTTGAAGTTGAACCTCAGGGCGTATTCGACGTCTGTGCCATCGGGTGCTGACAGTATCAGTCCAGCCCCACTTCCACTGTCACAGGAGGACCCGTCAACGAAGAGGCTCCACAGAGTCTTTCCCTATGAAAAATTTCCCTCAGAGAGGGACCCCTGTCTAAAGATGTATTTTCCCTCTTCGTTTTCAGTCGCTTTCTTTCTAGCAGTGCTTGTCTCGGCCCTATCTGCGGGTGTGTCGGCGAGTCTGTCTTCTGTATCCGTCATCCCAAGGGTCTCACCTTCGACCTCATCATCTTCCCAAGTGAACTCAACCACGAAGTCTGCCAATGCCTGCCCCTTAATGGCAGTCCTAGGTTGATACACAATGTCAAACTCCCCCATCTCTATCGCCCAGGCCATCAACCTACCTGATTTTTTTGGCTTGTGTAGGACCTGCCTAAGAGGAGAGTCGGTGAGGATGACCATTGTATGGGACTGGAAGTACGGCTTCATCTTCCTCGAGGCATGGATCAAGGCGTAGGCCAACTTCTCCATCCTCGGGTATCTTTGCTCTGCCCCTGGAGTGCCTTGCTGTTAAAATACACAGGCTTATGTATTCCGTCTTCGTCTCTCACAATGGTTGCGTTGATGGCCGACTCTGAGACGGCGAGGTACACGTAAAGTCGTTCACCCTACACGGGTCGTGACAGCAGCAAGGGAGACCCTAAGTATGATTTTAGCTCCTTGAAAGCCTCATCACACTCTTCACTCCATTCAAAGGACTTCCTGAGGATCTTGAAGAATGGCAAGCACTTGTCTGTGGCCCTTGACACAAATCTGTTCAGGGCAGCCACTCTCCCTGTAAGCCTCTGAACGTCTTTAATGGATTTGGGGGTCTTCATCTCAATAAGGGCCTTTATCTTTTCAGGATTGGCCTCGATGCCTCTTTGGTTGACAATGAACCCCAAGAACTTCCCCGCTCCAACCCCGAAGACACACTTGGCCGGATTAAGCTTCATCTGGTACTTGTCCATCGTATTAAAGGTCCTCTCCAGGTCTGCCACATGATCCTCTGCCTTTAAACTCTTGGTCAGCATTTCATCCACGTAGACCTCCATGGACTTCCCAATTTGGTCTTTGAATATTTTGTTTACGAGGCGCTGGTACGTTGCCCCCGCATTTTTTAGACCAAAGGGCATGACCCTATAGCAGTATGTCCCCTTATCAGTGATGAAGGCAGTCCTCTCCGAGTCTTCAGGGTTCATGAAGATCTGGTTGTACCCTGAGTAGGCATCCATAAAACTCATGAGCTCATGGCCTGCAGTAGCGTCTACCATCTGGTCAATGAGGGGGAGAGGGAAGCTGTCTTTCGGGCAGTGCTTGTTGAGATCTGTGAAGTCCACACACATTCGCCACTTCCCGTTGGCCTTTGGGACAATGACTGCATTGGACAACCATTCAGGGTAGATGACATCTCTGATAAATTCAGCGTCTTCTAATTTTTTTGACCTCATCCCTGATGACCTCGTACTTCTCTCTAGAGTAAATCCTCCTTTTCTGCTTTACCGGATTCACTCCCTCTACCACATTGAGCTTGTGGCACATGATTTCAGGGTCGATCCCCGGTATATCTACATGACTCCACGCGAAGACGCTTCGTCTTCTCCTTAACAGTTTGATGAGGTCTTCCTTGATATTGGGCTTCAGAGACTTGCCAACTTGGACGGTTTTTCCCGGGTCATCCTCATCGAGGATGATGGGTTCTACCTCCTCGGCGGCCTCTCCTTTTTTGAGCTTCGTCTTGTCCCTGGAGTCTAGGGTATCAATGTTGTAAGTGGCTGTAGCCCTCTTGTGTGCCTCCCTTTCTTCAGCGGAGTTGAGGTAACATTCTCTCGCTGTCGTCTGGTCTCCCTGAACTTCCCCCACCCCGTTAGGGGTTGGAAATTTGATCATCTGATGGACCGTAGAGGGCACGGCTTCAAACCCCTTGAGGGCCACACGCCCCAGTATGATGTTGTAGGCCGAAAACACCTGCTCATCCATCACAAAGAAACTGACCTTCTTGGTGAGCCATCTCGGCCACTCGTCCCCCATCCTCACATCGGCCTCATATACCCCAAGGGGGTGAACCTTTTCCCCACTGAACCCAATCAATGGATGATGGTAGGGGACGAGTCTAGCACGGCTGAGACCCAAGGCTTTGAAGCATGGCCAAAACATCACATCTGCAGAACTACCCCCATCTACCAAGATCCTCGTCACTTCGCATCCGTGCACCCTGGTAGTGATGACGAGAGGGTCATCGTGTGGGGCCAAGAGGTCTTTGAAGTCCATTCTTGAAAATCCCACTATCAGTGTGTCCATATCAACCTTCTTCCTTTTTCTGACTTGACCTCCAGTGAAGTCGCGTGTACCGTCTTCGTCACTGCCTTGGCCTCAGCCACATGGGCCTTCTTGTCGGCGACCTCAGACCCTCCTCCTGCAAGACCCCCGGAGATCATTCCCACTCCGAGCGAGATCATATTAAGCCTCTTGACAGGGTCGTGGTCGTCTCTCGGCGGGAGTTCAGGGTCGTCCTCATCATCAGAAGGGTCGTCCCCTCTTTTTTGAGGACCTTCTCTGCATGCATCGCCTCGCTTCTTTCTGGGGTCGTCCCCTAGGCCCCTCTTAAAGACATCTTTGTCGACGTACTTTCTAATCTTCCCTTCTTTCAGCATCTTCTCAATCTCGTCTTTCAGAGCAAAGCATTTGTCCGTTGCGTGGCCGTGGTCTTGGTGAAACTCACACCACAGGTTCTTATTCCTCTTGCCGGGGGCTTCCCTCAGCTTCTCAGGCCACTTCAGGGATCGGTCACTCTTAATCTCATTGAGAATCTGTTCACAGCTGACCGTCAGAGGGGTGTACCCCGTGAACTTGTCATCCGAGGACCTCTTCTTCCCCTCTTTGTTCTTCTTAGGGTATTTACTCCCACTAGCACCTCCTCTTTCGTCTTCATATTTTGCAGTCATCGCCTCTTCGGCGTTCATCACCTTTCCTGCTATTGACAACAGTTCAGCCATCGTCCTCGGAGGGTCTTCAGCAAGCTTCCATAACAGCTTCCCCTTTTGGAGTCCTCCAATCAGGGCTGTCATAGTTATGCTCTCCTCATAGTCTTCCACCTCCAACTTCTCCTTATTGAATCTGGCTATATAGTCCCTCAGACTCTCACTCTTCCCCTGCTTGACATAGAGCAGGTGGGTGGTCTTCTTCTGTGGCCTCACCCCAAAGCATAAATTATGGATGAACAGGTCTGCCAACTGCTTAAAGTTTCCAATGGAATTTTTTGGAAGAGACGTGTACCAGACATGCGCAGCCCCTGTCAAGGTACCAGAGAAGGCACGACACCTCATCTCATCTGAGATAGAGTATATGTCTGCCGCCGACTGATACATCTCCACGTGGTGGACGGGGTTGGTGCTCCCGTCATACCTTGGGGTGACCATAGGTGGCTTGAACTTTGACGGCGTGGGGAAGTTGACTATCTTTTCCATGAAGGGTGAGCCTATGGTGTATCCCCTCTGAAGAGGGTCTCGGCTCTTCAATATATCACCAATCTTATCCTCTAACCGCTGGATTGAGTCATTCCAGGGCCTCACAGGGTCGGCCTGGCCGATGTTATCCCCTGCCGCCTCTCCGAGGTGGACGGAGGGTTCTGCTGCAGCAGGCCTGTGTCGACTGTTCACTTCCCTTTGGCCATCATCTCGTCCTCGGTGTCGGCCATCTGCTGCCTCCCCCTAGATCTCGCGGCGTTTCTTGGCCTGGACAACTGTTCCCGCAGGTCATTTACTGGGCCTAGCCTCTCAAAGGCCGACCCTCTGCTCAAGCGATCAAAAGCAGAGCCTCTTGGGCGATCATCAGGGTTTGGTCTCCCGCACTTTCCCCTACTGTCCTGGAGGGGTCGCACAGTGTTGTTGGAGACCTCGTAAGGTTCCCAACACTCTATAGGAGCCTCCTCTCCCTCCAGATCTCCATACCTATCCTCAGGGCAAGGGTTTTCTTGCCTCCCCAGTCGTAGACGCCGGGGGTCAGCAACATCCCTACGCCGCTGAGGGAGTGGCAGGTCTTTGCGTGGTGCCTGGGGTGGTCCCCTGGCCTCATGCTACCCTGGAGCTGCTGCCGGAGTAATCATCTCAGGTGAAACCCCTGGTGCTCTTAGTATGTTCTGGCTTAGAGCTGTGAACTGCTCTTGCATCATCCGCTGGCTTGCTGCCAGAGACTTTAGGGCTGCCGCCACATCATCCATCTCAGACTGAGGCGGCGGCTGACTGGAACTGGGTCTTCCCCCCTCATCCGGCGGAGGAAGTGGTGGCGGTGGCATCTCAGGTGCCATGTGCTTGAGCTATGAAAATTTGAACTGAAGAAAATACTGGTGAGCTTGGGAACCTTAGTGGGTCTCTTTCAATGGTGAAATAACTCCTCTCAGGGGGAGTGTTGGTTCACCACCGGAGTGCCCAATGAGGTCAAGCTGTATAAAGGAAGAGATGTCTTCTCGTTCCCACAAACGACGCCAAACTGATGATGCTGAGATTTAGCACCACCGGATGAGTGATAGTGAGCTCAAACAGTAACAGCCATGGCAGCCATTGAGATTTATAAGTGTATAAGTATGTAGAAGGGGATGAGTATAAGAGGAAATAAGACAATAATGTATAGTGGTTCAGCCAATTTGGCCTACATCCACTGTGAGTGTGTGATCCACTAAGTATGGGCACTAATGGCCTTGGATACAATGCACATAACCCTCTCTCTCTCTCTCTACTGTGTGTACAAGCAGAGTTTTGGCTAGGGCTACAGTTCATGGATCGATCCCCTGTAGGGTTGTAGGTGACAAGTATATATAGGTCTTGGGGGGGTGTAGTGTACCCCCCAAGTATGCATGGTGCATGTGAATGATGATCTAGCCAATCCCCTATTGACACCTGTAGATGCCAAATGATGACATAATATTCCCTCACGTGAGGGTGTGATTTGGTTATAACGGTCTTCCACGTGCCATGTCAGCCTCACGCGCACTGTTCCACGCGTCTCCCAAACCACGCGCTGTCATGATGTCACCCTCGGCCTATGAGCCGAGGCCGAGGGCAAAGTTTCTTCCAGTAGTGAGCCTGGCCCAATTCTGGCCTCGTACTGTCGTACCCTCGGAGGGTCGTCTGGAGAATGGTGAAGGGTCGGCCCCTCGTAGGGTCGTCTGGAACCTGGTGAAGGGTCGGCCCCTCGTAGGGTCGTCTGGAGCCTGGTGATGGGTCGGCCCCTCTGAGGGGTCGTATGGAGCCTGTAGGAGGGGTCGGCCCCTCGTAGGGTCGTCCGTTTGGAGGTTATCATCAGCCAAGCCGAGGATATAAACGGGTATATCAGTTAGTTATAATGAATTTGTCAAGATAAATAAGATAAGAAATTGATAAGTAGTTAATATATTTTTAATGTATTAAGTGGGAGGCCAGTTGGCTATGATAGAAATTAAATATGATAAAGATTTTATTAATGAGATATGAAAGTAAAAAGTGGTTAAAAGGTTTCTAATGAATTTTTGAGTTATGAAAGTACGTAGTTGTTATTACTGATTAATAAATAGATAGTCATTGCTCTCTTTTATTAAAAGGAACTATGGCCATACCTCTCCCTTCCCTCGGGATTTTTTGGGTTTCTTTATTTTCTCATTCTCCAATTTCAGAGATCGACACTTGCATGCACAATGGGGGGAGAGAGAGAGAGAGAGAGAGAGAGAGGTTTTGTGCCCTTTCTAGAAATGCTTCGGCTGTCGTCGGTGTGTGATGATGTAAAGAGATAGAGTCGTCAGCCTATTTTGCACAAAACTGGCAAAAGAACATGTTGTCGCCTCGAGAGAACGACATCAAAGAAAAACTATTGCTTGCGAAACCAATTAGATCAGAGGTTCGAGGGCTAAGTTACGAAATGGGAAGGTGTTAGGCACCCATACCTCCCTTTCTGTCTCTCATGGGCTTATGTTACTATTTTCATTAATTTCTCCGTGAAGTGTGTGTGCGTATATATATAAATGGAGATCGGAATCACTCGACTCGCATAATGGAAAAGACGGAGTGAGGTCATTCATAGGAATGTTTCCAATAATAATTAAAAATATGATATATGCACTTATCGAGATATTGATCACTATGATGAAATGATAATATGTGTTAGATGAAATACAAATATGAATCACAAGTATGACATATATGAATAATGTAGGGAAAAAATAGGAAAGAAAAGAGGAAAATGGGAAAATAGGACTCGAGTCTCGGGTATTAGCCCGAGATGCCTACCTAGCCTATAAAGGCATTAAAGTCCATGTAGTTCGCATGCGGCACGAGGGTGGGATTTATCCCATAAATTCAAATGAGAATTTTATTATATGTGTGTGTAAGAAAAGGGTGTTTTTAATTTTGAGAGAATGTGGTGACAAATTTCGTTGGAATTTATAGGCGTAACCTTTTTTTTCTTGTTTTGAGTATTTTTATAGACAGGTAACCCTAGACACACTACTGATAGGCAAGGCAATGGACCTGCCAATTGACAGTCTCGTATAGATTTTTTGAAAAAACGAAAATAAAACACAATTCGTAAGTCCAAATCGTGGATAGGGCATACCGTTGGAAAGGTTATTCGATATCTTTGAGAATACTTTGGTTAAAACAAGGCTCGGAAGAGCCCGTCAGTCCTTTAGACAAGAGATCATCAAATGGCGATGGTCGTTCGTCCAAATCGTAAGTACGAATTGCGTACGGGATGGAGCGTTGGAAAGGTTATACGAGGCACTTCGATGTTCGGAAGAGCTTCACTCGATTTGAAGAGTTGACTTTGGTCAAATGGGGCCCGAAAGCACCCGGTGACCTTTCGAAGTAAAACAGATTGTTCATCCGTACTGTAAGGTTGATTCACGCATGGGGCAAACCATTGGAAAGGGTATTCAGTGCCCTTCTAAGATTCATTCAATGTGCTTTGAGCTAAAGAGTTGACTTTGGTCAAACCCAGCCCGGGAGAGCTCGGTGGCCTCCGAATCATATTTTGGGAAAAATAGATCGTTCGTCCGAATGTTTATGCCGCTTTGAGCATGAAGTAAACCGTTGGAAAGGGTCTTCAGTGCCCTTCAAATATTTATTGAGCTTTTGCTTTGATGATGAAGTTGATTGGGGTCAAATCGGAGCTCGGGAGCACCCACTGGACTTCAGATCGATTTTTAGCAGTAAAATTATTCACTCGTCCGAATCGTTATGCTGAGTCGTGCACATGGTGGATCGTTTGAAAGGGGATTTAGATCCCTTCGAAGATTCATTGAGATTTTGCTATGTCGATGAATTTGATTGGAGTTAAATAGGATCCGAGAGCTCCCGATGACCTCTAGATTGGTATTTAGAGTATGACCTAGGGTTTGTGGTGCATTGAGGAGGTGCTAGGGACCTAAGGAGAGACTTAGGAGGGTCATAGAATGTGGTGTCTACAGTAATATTATTGATATATATTAATGAGTAAATAGTTATTGAATATGTTATTAAATGAATAGTTGATGACATGTGTTATTAAATTAATAGCTGTTTAGATCCCTGTTATTATGCGGATCGTCGTTTGTTCCTTTTGTGATTTAATAGTTTGTTATTTTTGTAATCATGTAAATAGTTGTAAAAATTATAAGATCAAAAGTTTATTGTTAGATAAGAGACTATACTATGATATTTACTTCATTTAACATTTGTGGTTGGGTTAGTGGTATATTATATGGGATCACGTGGCTAGTATTCTTGTTGTGGGCCTGACTCGTCGTACTTGTGGACTAACATCTCAAGTTAGGAGTGCGCTTCTAAGAGTTATTGGATATTGGAGTGTATGCTTTGTCATTTAGAGATATTATCGTATACAGTATAGTGTTTATTTTTGTTGTTTACTTTATACGAGATAGTAATGGATTCACTACACCATAAAATCGAGAATGGTCAAGGCAGAAGGGTCGTAGCCCAGGACTGTGACCAGGTAGTCATAACCTAGGACTGTGATCATAGTCAAACCTAGTGTGACACAGGTCATGACCAAGCCAAAGGGTGATATCCAATGGATATGGTCACGGCCTTAGACCGTGAACATAGGGGTCACGATCATGGTTTGTGACCAACCTGTGACTAACTGGGCGCCATACACATGCCAAAACTCCCGCCAAAGTGGGTCACGGTCCCAGGCGGTGATTAGGTGCATGCAAATTTAAGGTTCTTAGTTAAGTGTAGTCATTGCCTTTGGCCATAACCATTTTGAAATAGTCAAAGTGGAGGTCACGTCCCTAGTAAATGACTACCCTGCCGTGACCATTTATTTTTTACACATTACACAAACCGTGGCCATTTTGCTAATGTGTAAAAAATAAATAGTCACGACATGGTGGTGACGAACTAGGGTCGTGACCACATCCAGATATAAATAGCATAGTCTGTAATTCATTTCACGCGATCTTTTCTCTCTCTACACTGCCCCCCCCCCCTCTCTCTCACTACCCTCTCTCTCTATTTCTTCGGTAACCAAAGACCCTCTAATGGACCTAAATCTATCTATACATTAACCCCCCCACTAGTTCAGGTATCTCTACACTGCTCTCTTTATATATATATATATATATATATATATATATATATATATATATATATCAGTCCAGCTCTAATGCGGACGCAACTTTCGGATTTAACTTACGGACGAATTTTTCTGTATTTTTTAAAAATGGCAAAAAATCTTTTTTCGACTTGATTTTTTTCTATTATATTTAAACATTTCAGGGGACCCCTATAAACAAAATCAAGAATCAAATACCAAAAACTCCCTCAAACATTTTCTAGTACACATTTAGTCCAAATTTTCTATTTTGTACCAAAAAGTCCCTTATTCTCTTATCTTTAAAGGTCTGCGCCAGCGGCATGGTGAAGGACTTTTGGAGCAAAATAAAAAGGCTTGGACTAATCGTGTATTGAAAAATGTTTGAGGGATTATTTGGTATGTGCCCCAAATATCAACTCAAAATGAATTATTTTGCTATTTTTAAAAAAATCGGTCAAACATATGTCCGTTTTTAAAGATCTTAAACACTGACATATGTTTGACCGATTTTTTAAAAATATTAAAACAATTCATTTTGAGATAATTTGTTTTACATGGGTCCACTGAAATGTTGAAATACCACAGGAAAAAAAATCAAATCGAAATTTGATTTTTGCTATTGATTAAGCATAAATTCTTCCAATTTTCCCCCTTAATTTAGAGGCTTTTATTACCTCGGACAATGTAAAACGAGTTGATTTATCTCAGATCATTACTAATGGCTTCATCTAATAAGTATGCCAAGTTTTGTGTATTTCTTATTAATTTTATAGGTATTTAATACATGAAAGAAAGAAAGAAACCGGAAGAAGCAGGAGAGAAGAAAGAACAAAAGTCAAAAGGGCAAAAGCGTAATTTATACCTGGAATTTAGTCAAGGACCCAAAATAAAAGTTGCAGATCTCGAGTCTACGAGCGCATGGAAAGAAACGACGTTCCGATTCGAGTTCCAGAGTAGAAGTTATGAAGACCCAAAGATGTGAGGTGATCATGAGAAATTTAAGAGATAATGAAGACATATTGAGAAGGAAATCTAGATCGATTCAGATGGCATAAAAGAAGGATCGATCCGGACACTAGAAATCACTGTATAAGGATGCATTTACCGGATCGATCCGGTCCTCATAAAAAAATGATCGATCCGGCCCCTAAAATTCACTATATAAGGCATATTTAATGGATCGATCCGGTTGAAATAAAAAAGGGATCGATCCGGTCATCAGGCAGATCGATCCAGAGTTCGAGATTTGTGATTATCTTCTTCAAGCTAGAGTCTTGCATGACTTCAACTCTCGTAAATTTCATAGTGTATATATTTCAATGTCCTCCCAGACATTAGGGGAGATTCTAATTAGTTTTTAGAGAAGCTTCGTACTTAGTTTTGAAGAGAGAACAATAAAAAAAAATAGTTTTCAGTTAGATTTGATTCAAGCTTCTGCAATTCAAGTAAATTCATTCCATTTTTTCTTTCATAATTGCTTTAGTTAATTGATTAGTTAATAATTTCCTTCTTCTTAATTCTAAGTTACTAGTTAAGATGTCTTCTTTTATTAAAATCATGTTTTCTTCTTGTTTTACTATGTCCAGTTAATTTTCTAAGGGTTGGGATGCATGAATCCAACCCGATGTTCTTTACGAATGCATAAAATTTGATTTTGAATTAAATAACTGAGTTAATAGTGTTGTATGGTGATCACAATTGTTGTAAGACTTTTGATCTCGTTAGCCCTAGGATGCTTAAGAGTGCAACGTGCATGTAGCTAATATGGCACTGCTTTACTCGTCTCTTGATTATGTATGATGTGGGCTACGATCCCTCATATATGTAATGCTTGGGAGTACTAAAGACTGGGTTTACTTAGATATTTCAATTTCGAATTAAGTTTTAATAATGATAAATGAACTAGGGTTGGAGGAGTGTATCCTGCCTCGTTTTTTTTCACTTGCACTTTCACTACAGTTTTTAATTTTCTGAAGTAGGTCAAAAAAAGCTTTTAATTTATTTCTAAATTTTGTAGGTAATTTTCCTATTATTTTTGCGTATAGTTAGTCCATCTCTCATAATCACCTTTTCGTTGTTTTTAGAGTCGAGTTAAGGTTCTCAATCTTTCCAATGTTGTTACGACTTCGTTCGTTCTTTTTTCCTGTGGAGACGATCCCGACTTATTGGGTTTATTCCTAACACGACAGGTTTGCACTTGAGCCTATATCAGCACGAACACTAGATACACATTTGTGGTTGCATCAAGTTTTTAGCGCCGTTGATGGGTATTTAGGTAGACTTAGGTTAGATCAAGTCAGTCTAAAGCTTAGGCCAAAAATTCAAAAATAAAAATAAAAACAAATCATCTCTCAAAAGCCTTTAATGCAAAATCCTGAACAAACCCAAACTCCTCAAAATACTCCAACCCGAATTCACGAAAATCCAATCGTTGAGTATAACTCTGACATCCCCCACACACCTCGCGTTCCACAGTTTTGGGTGCTATATCCTACCCCTGAGCACTCTATCGCTAGTTACACCCTGAGTCAACCCTCGAGTCACACATCTAGGATACCGAGTGAGTATTTCGAGCCATTTGGAGAAGGATCAATGTCTGACGCCGCTAGTTTCGGCACTGGAGAGGGAAATCCACCCTATCGTCCCATGAAAGACTTGTTCTTTCCTGAACGAACTGTCACCCCTGGTTGCATTTTACTCCCGTATAATGTCGGTAAGTTCCACTTCTGCAATGGAATGATACAGATTCTCCCTACTTTTCATGGCATGGATTTGAAGAAACCATACCTTCACATAAGAGAGTTCGAAGAGGCGTGCGACACATTTAGTGACCAAGCTTGCACGCAGGATGTCGTTTGCCTAAAGATTTTTCCTTTTTCCTTAAAGGATAAAGCCAAGACCTGGCTATGGTCTCTACCCCCAAACTCCGTGATTTCTTGGAAGGATATGCAATCCAATTTTATCTCAAAATTCTACCCACAGCACAAGACCAACTCTGCCAAAAATCAAATCCAAGGTTTCTGACAACACGATAATGGGCCTTTTGATAAGTGTTGGGAACATTTTCAAGAGTTGGTAAGCGCATGCCCCCATCATGGTTTTGAAAAAAAAACATTTGATATCTTTCTTTCATAATGGGTTGACAGTGGCTTCCAAACAACTTGTGAAGACAATATGTGAAAGACATTTTTGGGAGTTAGACTTCAGTGATGCCGAGGCCCATCTTAAGTATTTTGTACAAACTACTCAAGCATGGGACACATCTGATCCTAATACCCAAGCCCAGCCTAGACAAGCATCTATATCTTCGGCTGCATCCGATCTATACCATTTGAATACTAATACCTTAATAGACCGTCGATTCGATCAGTTTTAGAGAGATATGAAAGATTGTATTGATATCCGGTTAAGAGATATCTTTCGATCCAAACGTGTTTCGAAAGAAAAGGTGTGTGCTATCTGTGAGGCAGGCTATTCCACGAAGGCATGCCCGATGATTTTTGCCTACAAGGCCATGCACATCGAGCAGGTGGATGCTATAGGAGGATTCAAGGGAAATTTTAACGCCCCGCATGGGAACTCGTACAACCCTTCATGGAGAAACCATCCTGGTTTTAATTATGGGCAACCACAAGCTGCGATGAACCCACATTCACAGGTTGTCCCACCTCCACCGCTTCCTCAATTTCAGCAAGCACTACCTCCTCCAACTCCATATATTACTCCACCATGGAGGAAGCTCGAAGATATAATAAACCAGTTCATCAACTCCCAGAATGCAACCAATGCTAGATATGATCGCATGTTCGCCGACATGAATGCAAACATCTTCAAGTTGCAATCCTCGTTGAGTATCCAAGAGAAGGGCAAGTTTCCTGCCTAGGGCTAAAGACCTCCCCAAGGTTAACCTAGTGTTAGCTCCACCTCTACAGAACAGCAGGAACATTGCCAAGATATAACCACTCTTCGTAGTGGGAGAGTTGTTGATTTATCACCTCCACCACACCACACTTAGAAAGTCAAGGAGAATTCTCCCGACACGAAAGAGGCCGAAGATATCCCCTTGAACGAGAGTGAAAAGGAAGACACTAGTGAGCCTGAGTTAGTTGTAAAGCCACCCTCCACTGCGCCATTTCCTCAAAGATTAGTTCCTCCCCACAAAGGGACCATAAGTGATGAAGTGCTAGAGGTGCTTAAAATCGTGAAATCGAACTTACCTTTCCTCGATGCAATAAAGCAAATTCCAGCATATGCAAAAGTCATTAAATATTTATTGACTATCAAGCGGAGGATGAAGGTAAAGAAAAACGTGTTTCTAGAACAAAACGTGAGCCTCGTTCTACTTAACGATATCCCACCTAAATATAAGGATCCCGGTGCACCCACCATTTCCTGCACCATTGGAGAGAACAAAATTGATAGGGCCTTACTCGACTTGGGGGAAAGTGTTATTATCCTCCCCTTTTCAATTTATAGGCAGCTTGATCTGGGTGACCTTAAGCCCACAAGGATCATTCTCCAATTGGCGGATTGAACCATGAAGATACCGAGAGGTATAGTTGAGGACGTGATAGTCCAAGTGGACACTTTTTACTTTCCAGTAGATTTTGTCATTTGAGACGCGGAGCCCTCCTTCGCCTCGAAGAATCATGTTCCCATCGTTCTTGGGTGCCCATTCTTAGCTATGGCTAACGCACTTATCAATACTCGAAATGGTTGGATGCAACTCACCTTTGGGAACATGACATTAGAAACAAACATCTTCAATATAGCCCAACAAGCAGGGGAAGAAGATGATTTCACGCGTTGAGCTTAATTGATGAAATCGTAGAAGATCATAATGAGGAAAATTTCTATGGAGACGCCTTAGAAGCTTTCCTAGTGTTTAGTCATGAGAGTGAGGGAGCTTATAACGAGTTTGAGAGAGAGGTTGAGGAGTTGAGAGAGCTTTTTGATGAGAGAGCATCGGAAGAGAACGCGAGAGATGTTAGTTGGGTTTCTCGATTCGAAGAGTTACCGCCGAGGGAGGGACGCATGGTGCCCTCTAGTGACACATTCCCGACTCTCGAATTGAAAAAACTACCCTCCAATGTTAAATATTCTTTCCTAGGTGAAAGTGAGGCATTACCTGTTATTGTCTCCTCTAGCTTAGATGAAGAGTAGGAGGGTAAGCTATTAAAAATTTTGAGGAAGCACCAAAGTGATTTTAGTTAGTGTATAGTTGATCTAAAGGGGATAAGCCCTCTAATTTTCACTCATAAAATTCACCTAGAGGAGGATGTCAAGCCCTCGAGAGAAATGCAAAGAAGGCTAAACCCCACTATGAAAGAGGTTGTGAGGGAAGAAATCCTAAAATTGTTGGATATCAGGATTATCTATCCAATCTCGGATAGCAAGTGGGTGAGCCCCATTCAAGTCATCCCGAAGAAGTCAGGCATGGCAATGATTGAAAATTCCAAGTGAGAGCTAGTTCCCTAACGTACCACTACTGGGTGGCGCGATTGCATTGATTACCGGAAACTCAATGCAGGAACTAGGAAAGACCATTCCCCTTACCATTTATCGATCAAATGCTTGAAAGAGTAGCGAGCCACCCTGATTATTGCTTCCTAGATGGTTATTCCGGATATAAATAGATTGAGGTATTTGTACTTGATCAAGAGAAGACTACCTTCACTTGTACCTTTGGTACGTTTGCTTACAAACGTATGCCATTCGGCTTGTGTAATGCACCGGTGGCCTTTCAAAGGTGCATATTGAGTTTATCGAGCGACATTGTTGAGAGAGGGATATAGGTGTTCATGGATAACTTTATTGTTTTTGGCACCTCTTTCGATCTATGTTTAGACAATCTTGAGAAAGTACTAGCCCGATGCGTGGAGAAGAACCTATTTCTAAATTAAGAGAAATGCCATTTCATGGTAACCGAGGGCATGGTTCTTGGCCACATAGTGTCATCCAAAGGGATCGAGGTTGATAGAGAAAAAATATATGTCATAGTTGACCTACCCCCACCTAAATTGCTAAAAGACGTGCGCTCTTTCCTGGGCCACACGGGGTTTTATAGAAGGTTCATTAAGGATTTTAGCGCCATCGTTAGACCCTTAAGAAACCTTCTTATGAAGGATACCCCGTTCGAGTGGAATGAAGCATGTCAAAGTGCTTTTGAAAAATTGAAGAGCATGCTTGTTTTCACCCCCATCATGTAAGCCTCGAATTGGTCCTTACCATTCGAGCTCATGTGTGATGCTAGAGATTATACGATAGGGGTTGTTTTGGTCCAAAGAAAAGACAAAAAGGCTCATGCCATCTACTACGCTAGCCGGACTCTCACCGGACCATAACTCAATTACTCCACCACAGAGAAGGAATTACTAACAGTAGTCTTTGCTCTAAACAAATTTTGGTCCTATCTCATTGGTTCCCCCATCACCTGCTTCACCGACCACGCGGCTTTAAAATATCTCCTTGTAAAGAAAGACGCAATTGCGCCTCATAAGGTGGATCCTACTCCTACAAGAGTTTAATCTCTCCATTAAAGACAAAAAAGGAGTATAAAATGTCATCGCCGATCACTTATCACGACTTTCATACGGCGTACCTAGTGATCCTACACCCATAGACGAGTATTTCTCGGATGAACAGCTCTTTGCCACCTCTTCTTTTCCGTAGTTTGCGGATATAGTGAACTATCTTATCACGGGAGTCGTCCCTCCCGAATGGACCCCGCAAGATAAGAAGAGGTTCAACACTTGGTCGTGCATGATTTTAATGACAATTCATTCCTTTTTAAATACTTCCCCTACCAAATCATTCAACGATGTGTACTAGATGGCGAGATTCCAAAGGTCATACAATTCTGTCATTTGGAAGCATGTGGAGGTCACTTTTCTGTGAAAAAGACAATCGCTAAGATTCTCCAAAGCGGCTTATACTCGCCCACAATGTTCCGGGATGTAAACAACTGTTGCAAATCTTATGACAGGTGTCAAAGGATGGGGGCGATTACCCGATAAGACACGATGCCATTATTCCCGATACTCATTATCGAAATCTTTGACTGCTGGGGTATTAACTTTATAGGCCCGTTTCCTCCGTATTTTAGCTACCTATACATCCTAGTCGCGGTAGACTATTTTTCTAAATGGGTGGAAGCTATAGCTACCAAGACTAATGACGATAAAGTGGTGATTAGGTTTTTGTAGGAACACATACTTTCTCGCTTCGATGCACCAAAAGCGATAATCAGTGATAATGGCACGCACTTTTGCAACAAGCCATTTTAGAAGCTCATGAGAAAGTATGGTGTCGTTCACAAGGTTGGAACGACCTATCACCCACAAACGAATGGGCAGGCCGAGTTGGCGAATCGTGAGATAAAAAATATACTGGAGAAGACCGTTGATCCTAACTGAAAATATTGGTCCCTTCGATTGAACGATTCACTATAGGCCTACCGTACCACATACAAGAACCCACTCGGAATTTCCCCATTTCGCTTTGTGTATGTAAAACCTTGTCATCTTCCCGTTGAGTTGGAACACAAAGCGTATTGGGCCATTAAGAGGGTAAATTACAATATGGACAAAGCCGGTGAAGCTCGTAAGCTTCAACTGAATGAGTTAGAGGAGATACGCAATGATGCGTATGAGAATGCCAAGAATTCAAAAGCACGGATGAAACTCGCGCATGATAAGATTATTCGACGGAAAGAGTTTTAACCTGGACAAAAGGTATTCCTCTATAACTCCCGGCTTTATCTATTTTCGGGTAAATTATGATCTCGGTGGACTAGTCCGTTCATTGTGAGAAGCGTATTCCTCCACGGAGCAGTGGAATTGGAAGATCCAAAAGTGGGGAACACATTCAAAGTCAATGGACAATGCCTCAAACCATATGTAGAGGCGTGAGTAGAAGAGATCGATACCATTTGGTTGGCGGATCCCGTTTACGGGGTAGAGTAAGCTGAAATTGAGAGGTCGTCGCACCCCCGATGTGTATGGGGTGAATTCTTGTGTATAGCAGTTGCACATATGTTAGAGTAGTAGAGTATGTAGGTTTACAACACGAAAGGAGAGGGATTCGATCACCAGTACACTTTACGAGGTGAACATTTTGGGCTACAATGTCGAGGTTAAAGGTTTTCGAAGTCAAACATGTGTAGGACTATTAGTAGGATCATTCGAAAGTCAAGAGAGAGGAGTATACCATCAAAAAGGTAAATCAGAGTTGATCTGGGAATTGAATTGATTCGATCCTGGGAACTCGGATCTGTCCGTTTAGGGGGAAAATTGAAATAAAAAATGGGGTTCGGATCAATCCGGTCTTGAGAACTCGGATCGATCCAATTTCTGTAACCCTTTACATTCCCAAGGTTCACCACCCTTTTCCCCCAATCCATTCATTTCCCTCCAAATTCGTCAAACACCCTTCCCAACCACCTTTTCCCTCCTAAATACTTCCCCCTTTTCCCTCCAAAACCTACCCTACACTCTTCCCTCACCACCTATAAAACCACACCATCTTTTCCACATTTTCACCGCCACTACTCACTCTCTTTCTCTCCAGCAATTCTACTACCTCCAGATACCATGTCCAACCAACTAATTCCCCAAAAATACGAGTCCACCCAAATTCTCTGCGACAGAGCCGCTGACTACCGTTCCCTTCAAGAACAAATGTGGTGTGAGCGTTTCTTCGGGTAAACTCGCAAACTCCAAGTGGAACGTCAAGTCATTTGGAATGACATGCCAAACTCCGTCACTACACTTTTTATGGCACGGGGTTGGTGTTATTTCTTAAATGAGCCTCATGACGCGGTGTGTCCCAACGAAGTGTGAGCATTCTATGGCTCACTTGTCTTCACCGGGCATAACGAGGCTGAAGTATATGTAGTCAGCATCCACATCCCATTCTTTTTGGAACTGTTACTCCAGAAGTTGGCTGCCAATGATATCCCAAGCCCCCATTCATACACATACCCCAACCCTCTTCTCCCACTTGATAAAGACGTGTGCATGTCTCGCATTGACCCCAACACTAACTGGATCACCGAGACATTCTCGGTGGGCCAACTAAGCGAGAAAGCGAGCCTCACTTTCAAAATCTTATGCGCGAACATTCTTCCAACGGGAAATAACTCGTTAATACGCCTGCGTCAAGCCACCCTCGTATATCACCTCTTCGACCACAGCACCCCCATCAACCTGGTTCCCTGCATTTACAAGGACATATTCTTCGCAGTCACGGATAAAAAGGATAAAACTCCACTCCCTTATTCCCAGCTCATCACGTCCATGCTAGCAGACGCTGGAATTGCCCCCACAGGATTTCCCTCGCCTCCCAGCTCCTTTTGGGGAAACCACTCGGACTAGACGTGAAAGCCAATGGGCACACATCCAAGCCTAACTAGCACAGCAGGATGGTGATGAAGAAGAGGATGGGAGTGGTAATGAATAAAGCAATGAGGAAGAAGAGGAGTATATCGTGATGGGTGAAGGTGACGAGGAATACGATAGTGACGGGGACTCTGATTTTTTGCCAGCAAATGCATAAATTAACCGACGTCTTTCGACGATAAAAACATGACTCGATGGGTTCATAAACCAATACAACACTGACAGGGTGGCCGACCTAAGGGCTTATCAACGCGACACTAGTACGATGCACCGTATCCAAGCGAAGATGTATCAGATGACTATGGGTACACCACCACCGCCATATTTCTATAACCCATATGACCTGACTGCGCCCGGTGGATCCCATGCCCCGTCCTAGTGATGCCATTTCTGAAATTTGGTTGTGAAGTTATTGGTTGTTATCACAATTGGTTGTTTGTATCCCTTTTTCTTTGTAACTCATGTTGGCCATTCTATATAAAATTATGCATTTTCAGTATTTGTTCGTTTTATCTCTTCACACTTTTAATTCGCTTTGAGTTAGATTTTAGTCCTTTTTGCTTGAGAACAACACAAAAGTCTAAGTTAGGGGGGGTCACAAGTGCGTCTTTCTAAAACTTCACAAATTTTCAAAAATTCCCACAAATTTCAAAAAAATTGAAATTTTTTGAAAAATCCAAAAATATTTCTTCAAAATAAATAAAAATTGGAATTTTAAAGCTTAAAAAATGTCACAAATATTTTGTCTCAAGTTGTAAAAATCAAATGCATAAAGCCAAAATTGACCAAAGATGGAAATTGAAAGAAAATTGACGACTTTATGAATAAGAGCGGAGATTAACCGACCTGGTGAGATTTCGAGCCTATCACTTTTTGCGAGTTTTTAAATCAAATCCGAGTTAATGGTTAACTCAAACTTCTTTTCAGCATGTTAAAAAGTTATTGATGATATCAATTTTATTTTTTTGATCGGTTATGGGAAATGTGTGAGATATTGTCTTGAATAACGCGCACTAAAATATCTCTAAACTAAATTAATCTCGAGACGCATAGGGTAAAGCATTTAGCAATTTGGACAATGAAGTAGGCCCTCGTTTAACACCCAAAAATATTGGCCAGAAAAAGTTGTGAAAAATTAACCTTTTTTCAACCCAATTTGTGCCGAATAAGTTTTTTCCTTTCGTGTGACAACTCGAAAAACCCCAATTGGCCCGAAATTATGAAAAGCGAAAAGAAATAAAGTTCGAAAAGTGCATAAAAGGGGGAAAGAAAAGAAAAATAGAAAATGCTCAACAAAAATAGCGAGGAAAGAAAAATAGAAAAAGAAGAGAAAATGAGCAAATGCCCGAAAAAGCACTAACGGACATCACAGGAAAAAATTTCAATTCCAAAAATATCGAACTATCTCCTTTTTAGCCGTTATACCTTATAACCTAAAAAAGTCCTAACTGAGTCCGAATTGCGAAATTGTTTATCGCGTGGAGAGCTATGGCACAAAAGTTAATAACAGAGATTACATGGCGTGAAAAAGATGTTTCTGTTTCCTAATAACCGTATCCCATTGAAGAGATCTTTTAACCATAAAAATTCCGTCTTTCAAAATAGTGTGCATGAATTTGTTTCCATTATATTTACTCCTTGTATCAGGAACACTGAGAGAATAGCCACACTTCTGAGTGATTCGTTTGTGAGTGTATTCATGAGATTTTAAAATCAAAGCGAATTTTTGAAAAGTAACATAATGATCAATCGGTGAAAATTAGCGGTTCGATTTTTGCCTTCGCACACACACACTATAGCTTGAGACTCGTGAATATAATTTTATAATGACTAGTTTTGGGAGAGTTTAAATTGTACAATTTTAAAGTATTTTGATTTATCTTTGAGTCAATAATGAATTTTGTGGGTATATTCAATGCAAACCCTCATGAGACACAACTCATCCTAATAGGGTCACCAGGAGGTTTAAAGGCTTGTTGCACATGCTAAATGTAATTGCTCGCGCGCGAAAGAGGTATGCTATGTCATTTTAGAGTTGGACCATGTTTTGATTCTTTTTCATTGCTCGGGACGATCAAAATTCTAAGTTAGGGGGTTTGATTAAGCATAAATTCTTCCAATTTTTTTCCTTAATTTAGAGGTTTTTATTACCTCGGGCAATGTAAAACGAGTTGATTTATCTCATATCATTGCTAATGGCTTATTCTAACAAGTATCTCGAGTTTTGTATATTTCCTATTGATTTACATGTATTTAATACATGAAAGAAAGAAAAAATCGGAAGAAGCAAGAGAGAAGAAAGAAGAAAAGTCAAAAGGGAAAAAGCATAATTTACACCTAAAATCCGATCAAGGACCCAAAATAAAAATCGAAGATCTCGAGTCTATGAGCTCGTAGGAAGAAACAACGTTCCAATCCGAGTTTCAGAGTAGAAGTTGTGAAGACCCAAATATGTGAGATGATCATGAAAAATTGAAGAGATACTGAAGAGATATTGATAAGGAAATCCAGATCGATCCGAGGGAATAAAAAAAGGATCGATCCAGACACTAGAAGTCACTGTATAAGGATGTATTTAGCGGATCGATCCGGTCCTCATAAAAAAAGATCGATCCGACCCTCAAAGTTCACTGCATAAGGCATATTTAGCGGATCGATCCGGTTGAAATAAAAAAGGAATCGATCCGATCATTAGGTAGATCGATCCGAAATAATTAGGAATATCGATCCGGAGTTCAAGATTTGTGATTATCTTCTTCAAGCTTGAGTCTTGCATGACTCCAACTCTTATAAATTTCGTAGTGTATATATTTTAATGTCCTCCCAGACATTGGGGGAGCTTCTAATTAGTTTTTATAGAAGCTTTGTACTTAGTTTTGAAGAGATAATAATAATAAAAAAACTAGTTTTCAGTTAGATTTGATTCAAGCTTCTACAATTCAAGTAAATTCATTCAATTTTTGCTTTCATAATTATTTTAGTTAATTGATTAGTTAATAATTTCCTTCTTCTTAATTATAAGTTACTAGTTAAGATGTCTTCTTTTATTAAAATCATGCTTTCTTCTTGTTTTATTATGTTTGATTAATTTTCTAAGGGTTGGAATGCATGAATTCAACCCGATGTTTTTTATGAATGCATAAAATTTGATTTTGAATTAATAACTGAGTTAATCGTGTTGTATGGTGATCACAACCGTTGTATGACCTTTGATCTCATTTACCCAAGGTAACCAAGATGCTTACGAGTGCAACGCGCGTGTAGCTAATATGACACTACTCGTCTCTTGATTATGTATGATGCGGGCTACGATCCCTCATATATGTAATGCTTGGGAGTACTAAAGAATGGGTTTTCTCAGATATTTCAATTCTGAATTAAGTTTTAACATTGATAAATGAACTAGGGTTGGAGTAGTGTATCCTGACTCGTTTTTTTTACTTGCACTTTTCACTACGGTTTTTAATTTTCTTAAGCAGGTCAAAAAAAGCTTTTAATTTATTTTTAAATTCTGTAGGTAATTTTCCTATTATTTCTACGTATAGTTCATATCCCATAATCACCTTTTCGTTCTTTTTAGAATCGAGTTAGGGTTCTCAATCTTTCCAATGTCGTTACGACTTCGTTCGTCCTTTTTTCCTGTGGAGACGATCCCGACTTACCAGATTTATTACTAACACGACAGGCTTGCACTTGAGCCTATATCAGCATGAACACTAGATACACATTTGTGGTCACGTCAGCTATTTTTAAAAAATCACACAAAACTCTATCTGTAAGTTAAATTCACAAGTTACGTCCGCATTAGAGCCTGGCTATGTGTGTATATTGATTCGTCCCGAATCCTAGCACTCATTACCCTCGAACTTAGGCATTTTAGCCCCCCTCGGCTACCGTAATTGCTATAATTATGCTCATTAATCATATAACCTCCGTTTTATACGCTAACATGTTATTTGAGGTATTATTGAGCTTTTATAGGTCTTATGGTGCGTAGTATGAAGTTTGAGTGCGTTCCGATAAGGTTCTGTCGTGATTCGAATGTTCAGGGGCATTTCGATAATTTCACACTTAGGGATTTTCGCCCGAAGTATTCACGAAAGTTGTAGATCTCGGGTCAAGCTTTGCGTGGCCGGGAACGGTGCTCGAATCGAAGTACGAACGAAGGAAACAAGGACCTTTAATCGGGGAAGAAATATAAGTTAATTATATTATTATTTTATTTATTCATTAACAATCTATTTAATTCCATCTATGTCCCTTTGTTCACTTTTGCAGCAAGCTCGCTTTTAAAATGGCGATTTCATGGATATTCTCGGGGTTTGGATTCGTCCCAAATTGAGGACTTTCGTCCGAAATTGGATCTTGAATATTGACAACATGTGCAAATGGGTCTCTTTGGCCATTTTTGGAGCTTTGGTTTCATAGCTTTGGTCATTAATGGAGGTTTTTGGCCATGGAGGTCTTGGTCTCGGCATAAGCATTGTCAGCAGCTGGGTTTTTTCCATGGGTATTCAACACACATCGCAGCGTTCAATTTTTTGTTGGGCATAGGTCTCGGGTCATACCCATTCTCAGGTTGTGGCACAAATTCTATATGGGTTATGGCCATTAATGGTGGAGCTCACATTTTGCAGTACATATCACGAAGTGGGTCTTTTGACCACATTCGTTTGGGTCTCGGGGTATACCCATGGTCCTTTGCGATTTGGCTTAAGTGTTGGGCTCGAAGTGTGTGGGCAGCTTTGGGGGCCACCGGTCGACCGCGCCACCGCCGTCGGTCGACCGGGCTTTGTTATTTTTTCTTGTATCCGAGACAGTATGCCTTGTACTGTTGATGCGGTCGACCAACCACCACCCCCGATCGACTGGTACTTTGTATTTTGCCCGAGATTTACTGCTCCACTTTCCTTTCCTATTTTCTTTTTTCTTTTTCCTTTTCTTTTTATTGTGTAATTGTAACTTAAGTCCTTTTTTCTTTTCTTATTTCTTTTTCTTTATTTTTTTATTCCAACTTAGTATAAATAGGAGACCTTATTTTATTTATAAGGGAATCATTTTAGTTAGTTTTTAGGTTTGTTTTTGAGAGCTTCTCTCTCCTAGGGTTAGTGCATTTTGGGGGGTTGTTGTTGGAGATAACCCTATCTCCTCCATTTTCTTGGTGGTTTGACACCCATTAATGTAAGTGGATACTATTTATTATATTTTCTCTTTCTTTTATGCTTTGCGCCCTAGTTTTTCATGCTTGCCATTTATTTTCAAGTCTAGTTTAATTTGTAGTGTTAATTTAATTAGTTGTTGCTTAATTAATGCTTGTATTTATGTGTAGTGGCTAGTTTTATCTAGGTTGTGTTGGATTGAACTCACCTAGGGTTCATTGGTTGCTTTGATTTGGTGATGGAGTTTTACGATTTTATTTCGAGTGGGTTGTCCTAGTTCTTATGCCTAGGAGATTTAACGGGGTATATCATATTTGCTCCGTATTTACAACCTTGTGTGCGTAATTTTGGGGTATTTGTTGACGCCAAAATTTTATTAGACTTTTATGCGAATTTAGGGGTGTGACAACTCTGGGTTTAATTAACTGTTGAAACGAGACGTAATCTTAATAACTCGTCGACCCATGTAATCATTTTATACTAATTAGCTCGGGTTGAGGGATATTCGATGTAACCTATAGATTTTATTCACTTTGTTAATTTTTGTTTAATACACTCGCCTAGTATAATATTTTCCCGTGCTTATCTTTTATTTTGTTAGCAATTACCCTTTTACACTTTTATTTTAGAAGTAATAACTCAATTAAATTCTAGCAACTCGTCTTTGTGGATTTTCGATACCCAGACTTGACCGCTATACTCCCTTTTTTAGTGTAGTCATAAGTTTAGGTTTTTGTATTAAGGCGGTGAACAGAAAACAATGATCGACGTTTGACACGCGCTACTTTTCACGCTTAATCATATATATATATATATATATATGTATATATTGTGCGCATTGTGTTTGTATTTGTATCTTTGTGTGTGTATGTGTGTATATATGTGTGTATATGTATGTGTATGTCCGTGTATGTATGTTAATTTATGTGTTTGTATATGTATGTGTATGTGTATGTATATGTGAATGTATGTATGGTTAAAATACGTAAATACCAAAATTTATTTTTTTATGTAATTGAACCTATAAGATGCACTGCACTAGTATTGGAATTCAATAGAAATTGGAATTGAATTTGGATTTTATGGAGTTAGAACTCAATTATTTGATCTTTTTGTGGGAATAATTTGGAGTTTCATTAGAATACTAAATAATGTTTATGGTGTAATGTGTGCAATATGTGAGAAACTCCGTGTGACTATGTGTTTGTGCAGCGCTTGAATGTGTGGAACTGTGTGATGTAAAATTTGTGTGTGTTCAGTGTGTGTCATGTAGAGTGCGTCGAAAAAGTTAAAAATTTTGTAAAAATTGTTCAGGATGTGGATTATAATTTAGGAGAAAATTTAAGCAATCGACACACCAAAAGTTGAGACTCCACTGTATGTCTAATTCCAGAGTATGGAGATTTTTAGCGGTTGGTTGACAGTCTAAAAAATAAGGGGTTGAGTGAATGATTAGTGAATTAGTGGTGCAAGTTTAATACGGGGCAATTCCAAACTTCTCTTTATTTTTTTGGTTATCTTCCTACTTTAGTGTCTTTAAGACAAGATTTGCTAGGATTACAAATATAGGCCTTTCCATATATCTTTGTAATCAACTTATTAATATTAGCAAGTTGAGATGGAGATTGAGAAGGATTATTACGAGTTTTGTGTGAGTGTTGTATGAGACTTCCTATGTGTTTACATCATATTTGATTAATTTCATTTGTAAAATTTGAATTTCTTTTCTTAATCAATATGCTAATAAATGTTTAGAAAACCTTATTATAACTTTGATTATGTAAACTTATTTGGCTCATCAAACTCATTTTGACATTCAATCTTGATTTTGAAACATTTGCACCATTGAATGGTAACAATGCAAAATTAATTGAGAAGAACTTGAACTCACTAGTGAAATATGGGTCAGGATTCTTAATGATATTCTTAATGACTCTAGTATAGTCCCAACTCAATGTCAAATGAACCTTATATATCTAATACTAGCTGTCATCTACATGTCACCTTCCTCACAGTTTTGTGCTTTTATCTTTATAGAATCATAAGTAATCATGTCTCATTTCATCACCATCAATCTCCTTTCTCTTTGATATATAAATATGATTTTAGGATATTTATGAACGCACAATAAGATAAGTAAAGGTAGGCAATTTACATCGGTTTGCATAAGACTCATATGTGAAAATATCAAAATGTTGTAATTGGATTTTAAACCCTAAGGTTGAAAAACTTAAATTTGATTTTAAATCCTAAGGTAAAAATAAGATAAACTTAGATTGAATCTATTGAAAAATAATAAATAGTTACTGATTAATTAGGGCCATTACCACCCTCATATATTTTTCTCAGGAAAAATGAGGCACATTGATAATCATTAGAAACAAGAGTACGAGACGTTGTAATTAGACCGCACCTATACCTCTTTTATTAGTGCGCACCATTTAGAGGGTACTCCTATTTAAAAGTATGGGAATAAGAAGGTCGAATAATTTAACTACCTTAAAAATCGTGGAGTTCATCTCCAACGAGAGTACCTCTTCGATTGTATTCTACTTTCCCTACCAGAAAGCTGGGATGAGGCTGTAGATAATATATTCCGTGTATATAATCCCAACGTAACCCTGACGTTACTTACACTGTTAGAGAAGGAAAAAACATTCACTCATCGTGGATACAACTACGTACATAGAGCATTGACTAAGAATGTGATGTATCGTGCCATATGCACATTTAATTTAATCTTTCCAATAAGTTGAAGAAGAAACGATTCCGAGTTCATGTCATGGACATCTATACATCAATCATAGATACACTTTTTTTTAGTTGTCCATGTGCCAAAATACATATATTTTTAAAAAGTAATACCGAATGAATGGGGATCAGATACATTGAACATATTTTAAAGTTTTTTTATGAGAAGGTATATACATATATATAGTCATAAACATGATTAGTTAGTCTTAAACATGTTAGTATAATGATTTTATCGCTTATTATTTTTTTATTATAGAAAATGTCAAGTGGCAATGGACAAAATGTACCAAGTGGTGACGTGACACCCCAACCAGTATTCTCATTTCTTATACCATAACAAGGACTCTCATAGCCACACGGTGAACAATTCTCTACACTACCATTTTTTCACTCTAATACTCCATCTACGAGTAAGCAACAAACTCTTGTTATTACAACGGCCCCACCCCCTGCTCTCGACACCTTCTGAGTAATTGAGAAGAAGCCCATTAGGTTTTCCCTTTTCGGGAAAAACCTACTGGAAATAAAAATAACCTCCAGATATTTAAATCCCAGTGTTTGTCGCTTGAAAAATGAACGTGGGAGTTGGGCATGGTTATCAAAAGAGGAGAAATTGCACAATGAATGATTTCAGGGTATGGATATCAAAATAGGTAATCTTCACGTTTTATGTATGCGGTTATTTATTCATGTATAGTAAAAATATGCCCTAATATAAATTTATTAATAAATGCAACTTTTAAAAAGATGTGATGATTCTTTAAGATTTTTGCCCTAAAAAAAAACTCCCAAATTTCATGAGAAAGCGTTTAAGAATTTTCACACCAAAGGATTTGATTTCATTTCATATCCATTTTAGAAAAAGCTTTTGATGCAAAACTGTGGAATTTCAATTTCTGCCTTGACTGCCTATATCGCTACCAGAAGCGATAAAAATACAAAAGATATGGTGCTAACCTATTATGAGATTGTCCAACAAGTCCTGAAACTCGATTATTTAGATTTCATAAAAACCGTATTCTATTGTGACTAGGTGAAGGTGGAAAAAACTAAGAATGCTTGTAAAGTTAATCCTGACTTAAAACTTATCATGGTAGATTTATCAAAGATGAAGAGTAAAGATCACATAATCGATGATGTTTATTTGTGCCTTCAGAACGTAAAGAAGGTATTCTACTCAAAATGCATAAATGATGGCAATTGTTCTATTATTATGCATGGACCAAAAGGAATGACTACTCAAACAGACCCATTAAAGGCTCTTAAAGGGTTCCACTATGCTCTTGATGACAACCCCAATTGGAAGGAACTTTTAGTCAATTTGGAGGAAGATTAAGTATCAAAATATTATTTTACCCTTGATGAACCTATTTGTATCCAAATTATATTATATTATGATATTGACGCTATATTGGTGCTTCAGTTTGATTTATGAATGTTTAGTTTAAATTATGACTCGTACGAATTGAACGCGTAATCACAGAATGCCTGGTTTGAGAATATGACTAAAATTTATAAATAACTATTTTTAGGCTTAAAAATATGTTGCTAGAAGGGAAAATCCAAAAGATCCCCCAAAAGGCCTTGCAAGAGAAAGGGATGCCTCACACGAGACGAATATAACTCGTAGAAACTAACCACATAGTTACGGAATACCCGGTTTGATATATGACTAAAATTTTCAAATAAATAGACTTAGGCTTAAAAGCATGGCGCTAGAGCGCGAAATAGGCCCCAAAACGCCCCATAAGAAGCCCGAACACCTCGCACAGAACTAATATAACTCGTAGGAACTAAACGCGTAGTCACAGGATGCCTGGTTTATGAATATGAGTAAATTTTATAAACGTCTAGACTTAGGCTTAAAAAATGCTAATTAGAGGGGAAAAAACCCAAAACAAGTCCCAAACAGCCCCATAAGGTGCACGAACACCTCGCACGTGAGCAATGTAACTCGTAGGAATTGACATCGTAGTCACGAAATGCTTAGTTTGAGAATATGACTAAAATTTTCAAATATTTAGACTTAGGCTTAAAATATGCTGCTAGAGGGGAAAATCCAAAATAACCCCCAAACGACCGCGTAAGAGGCATGAACACCTCACAGAGGACCAATGTAACTTGTAGGAACTAATCGCATAGTCACGGGATCCTCAACTTGAGAATATGACTAAAATTTGCAAATATCTAGACTTAGACTTAAAAACATATTTCTAGAGGGAGATAACCTAAAAAAATATGATCTCGTAAGGGGCACAAACACCTCATACGGGAGACGGGAGCAATGTAACTCATAGGAATTGGCCCCATAGTCACGGGACACTCGATTTGAGAATATAACTAAAATTTGTAAATATCCAGACTTAGTTGTAAAAATATGCTACAAGAGGGAAACAACTCAAAACAAACCCCCAAAAGACTCCAAAGAGGCACGAACACCTCCCACAGGACCAATGTATCTTGTAGGAACTGACTGCATAGTCACGACACACTCGATTTGAGAATATGACTAAACTTTGTAAAGATCAAAACTTATGCTTAAAAATATGTCGTTATAGGGTGAAAACCCAAAATAACCCCCAAACGACCCTGTAAGAGGCACGAACACCTCACACGGGACCAATATAACTAGTAAGAGTGACTGCATAGTCACGAGATGCTTGGTTTAAGAATATGACTAAATTTTTTAAATAATTAGACTTATGCTTAAAAACATGCCGCTAAAGGAAGAAAATCCAAAATTGCCACAAAATTGCCCTTAAGGGGCATGAACTCTTTGTACGGGACTAATGTAACTCGTAGGCACTGACAGCGTAGTCACGGGACGCGTGGTTTGACAATATAACTAAAATTTGCAAATATCTAGAGTTATGATTAAAAACATGACGCTAGAGAGGAAAACCCCAAACCAGCCACTAAATGACCCATGTAAGTGGCACGAACGCATCGCACGGACCAATGTAACTCATAAAAACTAACCCCATAGTCTTCGGAAGTCCAATTTGAGAATATGACTAAAATTTACAAATAACTAGACTTAGGCTTTAAAATATGCTGCTAGAGGGCAAAAGTCCCAAACAACCACCAAATCGCCTCGTAAGAGGCACAAACCCTCATACGGGACCCATTTAACTCATAGGAACTGACCCCATAGCCACGGGACTCCCGTTTTGAGAATATGACTAAATTTGCAAATGTCTAAAATTAGGATTAAACACATTTCGCTAGAGAGAAAAACCCGAACAGCACCAAAAGGGGTACGAACACATCGCACAAGATAAATATAACTCGTAGGAATTGACTACATAGTCATAGGACACCATATTTGAGAATATGACTAATATTTGCAAATAACCGGACATAGGCTTAAAAACATATCACTTTAACACAAAAATACAAAACAACCCCCAAAGGACACCGTAAAAGGCACGAAACCAATGTAACTCGTAGGAATTGATCACTGATTCACAGGATGCCAAGTTTAATAATATGACAAAAATTTGCAAATATCTCGACTTAGGCTTAAAAATATGTTGTTAGAGGGTGAAAACCCCCAAAACAGCCCCGTAAGGGGCACGAACACCTCGCGCGGGACCAATGTAACTCGTAGGAACTGACTGCGTAGTCATGGGAATCTATATTTAAGAATAACTAAGATTTGAAAATACCTAGACTTAAGCTTAAAAACATGCCGCTTGGGGGAAAAAATCCCAAGAAACCCCCAAATGACCCCATAAGAGGCACAAACATCTCATATGGGAGCAATGTAACTCGTAGGAACTGGCCAAGTTGTCACGGGATGTCTGGTTTGAGAATATAACTAAAATTTGAAAATATTATGCTTAGGCAAAAAACGTGCCGCTAAAGGGGAAAACCCAAAACAACCTCCAAACGTTCTCGTAAAGAGCACAAACAGCTCGCACGAGACTAATGTAACCCATAGGAACTAACCGCCTAGTCAGGAAATGCCCAGTTTGATAATATGACTAGAATTTGCAAATTTCTAGACTTAGGCTTAAAAACATGCTGCTAGAGGGCGAAAACCCAAAATAGCTACCAAACAGTCCTGTAAGAGGCACGAACACCTCGCATGGGACCAATATAACTCGTAGGAACTGACCACGTAGTAATAAAAATCTCGATTTGAGAATATAACTAAAATTCAAAAATAAGTAGACTTAATCTTAAAAAGATGCCGCTAGAGGATAAAAATCCAAAACAACCCCCAAACGGCCCCGTAAGAGGCACGAACACCTCGCACACGACCAATGTAACTCGTAGGAACTGACCATATAATCACGGATGCCCTGTTTGAGAATACGACTAAAATTTGCAATGGCTTAAAAAATACCGCTAGAGGGCAAAAATCCAAAACAACTCCCAAATGGCCCTATAAGAGGCATGAACACCTCGCAGGAGAGTAATGTAACTCATAGGGACTGTATAGTCACAAGACGTTCGGTTTAAGAATATGTCTAAAAAATTTAAATATCTAGACTTAGTCTTAAAAACATGTTACTTGAGTGCAAAAATCCAAAACAATCCCCAAACGGCCCCGTAAAAGGAACGAACACCTCACATGGAACCAATGTCACTCGTTGGAACTGACCGCTTAATCATGGGATGGTAGGTTTGAGAATATGATTAAAATTTGCAAATACCTCGACTTAGGCTTAAAAATATGCCGCTTAAGGGTGAAAATCTAAAATAACCTCTAACAGCCCCGTAAGGGACACCAACACCTCGCGCGGGACCAATGTAGTTCGTAGGAACTGACTGCATAGTATCAGGATGACCGGTTTGGGAATGTGACTAAAATATAAAAATATTTATACTTAGGCTTAAAAACATTCCACTAATGGGCGATAACCCAAAATAGACTCCAAACTACCCCATAAAGAACACGAACACTTCGTAGGGGACCAATGTAACTCGTAGGAATTGATCGCATAGTCAGAGGACACCCAGATTGAGAATATGATTACAATATGTAAATAACTAAACTTAAGCTTAAAAATATGCCGCTAGAGGGCAAAAACCCAAAATAGCTCCAAAACGGTCCCGTAAGAGGCACAAACACCTTGCATAAGGTCAGTGTAACTCATCAAAACTAATCATGCAGTCACGGGATGTTCGGTTTGAGAATGTGACTAAAATTTGAAAATAACTAGACTTGGGCTTAAAAGCATGTCGCGAGAGGGGAAAACCCAAAATAACCCCTAAATGGTCTCATATGGGCACCAACACCTCGTACGAGACCAATGTAACTCATAATAACTGATCGCATAGTCATAGAACGACCGATTTGAGAATATTACTAAAATTTATAAATATTTAGTATGATTTATGAATTAAATATGATAACACGATGCTTTACTTTGAATTGTCAACTCCATAGTTACAATATTGCTTATTTGTATATTAATTGGTTATTGAATGCATGTTTTTTCTTCGAGGCTGCCTAAAATATATTTTTGTTGAGTGGATATGGTGAGATCCAAATTCGTGACCCTAATTAAGAAAAAAAAATAAAAACAAAGTCCCAATCCAAGACCGTGACCATGTTTTATTTGTTTTTTTTTTTAAATTGGAGTTCACGAATTTTGGTCGTAAGCCATTTTCAATAGCGCCCTACACATGGTCACAACCCAAGGTCCGTGACCATGTGGTCATGACCCAAGTACATGACCAATTTTGAACACCAGTCCCCCATGGTGACGGCCCAGGTCCGTGACTGGGGGGCCATGGCTCAGGTCCGTGAACACAAAGCCATATAGTGTCCTACAGAGGAGGTCGGGACCCTCATTTTGGTTCATGGATGATGTCTATGACCACGTGTTTTATCCACGACTAAAACAGCCACAAACCTCATCCATAGCTCATGGGCCTGGTCACGACCAAAGTTCGTGACCATTATTAGTTTGTGGTGTAGTGATTGGTGGGTCACTTATGATTCCACAGTTGTATTTGAGACTTTATTAGTGATTATTGTTGGGTATGGATTCTATTAGAGGTTTTGATATTGTTGGATTATATTGTTAATTGTTATTCATATTATCTTTACTTGCATTATATATTAATAGAAAAGTTTTAAATGATCTCATATTGTTATCACATGATAAGAATGGTATTTTAATTATAGAAATTTGTACATCCTAATATTTGGACTTAATGAACCTTTATATTATAATATACGGTTGTTACACAGGATGCCTACCGATCATATGGGTTATCTTCGGGCCTTTTTATGCTGAGGGTCAGTTCTTCTTCACAATTAGCAATAGTGGTGTCAGATTAGGTTGGTTGACCTCGCATATTAACTTACGTCATTTAGATGACTTCAACTAGGGAAGCGCCATCACACGAAATTTATATATTGATTTGGATGTGGAGTCATTTTTTAAGTAAAATAAAATTAATTGAATTTAACCAAAACCATAATTAAATTGAATTTAACCATAATATTGAAACTAAACCAAACTATTAAAAAATATTTTGCCCTACAACCGCATTCTAACTATAGCACATTATCTCCGTACCGTAGTCGGTCTGTTGTGTCAACCATTACTTTGCACCACCAGATAAGCAAACTCTAGAGCATTTTACTCCTAAATTTTCATGTTTTAAAGAACTTTGATATTTTTCTACATGCCATAAAAAGTGAGCAAATTGGTGGAACAAAATAGTATTATGATATTTTTCTCCATGTCTTAGAGATGGTCTGAGACATTAGGCAATGCTTTAGGCAAAACTATCACTCCATGTCACTAAGAAAACTACCATTTCATAATATCACGACAAATTTGAGTGGAAAATTCTCTCAGATTTATCACTTGGCAATCATAGGAGACGCACGACACTCAAAATTCCATGTCAATAGTCCCCGTGATGATGAAGTATCGCAATGTGTACAATTTTTTTTGCATAAATTTAATTCCACAGATAATTAAAATGAAATTTTAATATTTTGTATTTTATTTTTATATATTAAAGTTAACAAAATTCCATGATAAAACATCTGAGTTATTCGTTCCATGTAGGTGTGATATGTATGAGTGAAGCATTTTCATTTTAATTAGATGGACTTTTTAATTTGAAGAACATACAAGCCATTATACAACACAAGACTTTCGTTTCCATATATTTTGAACACATATCCTTTTGGTAGTTTTGTGAATTGCCTTAAAGGCTACACACACATTTACACATTTTTTAAAAATCTATATTTAAAATTGGATAAATAAGTGATATTTTTACTCAGTTGTGTTGTGTTGTCTAAATAGGAAATGACCAAATTTATTTTGTTATAATTTGAAGCTTTTTAAAACACTTTTCTTCAAACCATTCGCACGGTCCTATTTATACTTGTGCACATGGCTCTATTCACATGGTCCAATATTGACTCGTGCGCACGACTGGGCCAAGGTTTCAACACTAGTTGAAATTGTGCGCATGGCGGAGCAATTTTTTGAAAAATTTCTAAAATAAGTCATTTTCCCTCCCATTGCAAAACATCCAAAAACCTCATAGCTTAAAACACGTTTGGTTTCATTTTCGAGATTGAGAGCTCTTCCTTGCTTCTCTATTACCAAATTTCACTGCTTCCATAAAAAACTCTTAAAATTTAGATCTACGACTCGATCTTTGATTTCGTGAAAGAATTAAGAGTGCTTTAGTTCATATCTGTACTAGCCTATTCAATTCAAATTATTACCCTTTGAATTAAATGGTCTATCACTCCTATATCTTAAAATAAAAATGTTATGATGGCGTGATTCAAGAAAAAAATTGAAAATTTTCATTTGTTTTGTGAAACTCAAGATGTCATTTTATCCTCTGTGGGGGAAAGTTCAAAATCCATAGTAGGGCATATCGTATTGCTTTGTATAAAACTTTTTTCAAGTTGAAATAAAAATTAAAATGTGTCAAGTTTGTTAACCTTTAGTGGGGGATTTTCCTCATAAATATGCCTTGTGGATTGCTTATGACTATTATTTGTTTAATGTCACACTTTGATTGCACACTGCGTGTAAATCACATATAAATCTTGTGAAATGGGCTAAAATGAAATAAAGAGTTTAATCTTAGTTATTTTCACTAGATTTGCCAAATTAACCTTATTGTATTGTTGATCCAAAGCATTCGCCGTATCATCTAGTTAATTCATGTGCTAGGATAATTAAAACTACAAGCAAATTCGAATTAAATAAAAAATTGGTCATGTTATACAATCAAACTTATTCACCCCTTTTAATTTTTTTTAAAGTGAACACTTATCCATAAATGGTATCAGAGTGGTTGTTCTTATTTTTGCATTCATATGCTTGAGTCGACCCTAAAATTGTTGTATTTTTTTTCTCATACCTTACTTGTTGCTAATTGTGTTGATTTGTATTTTATGGATCATTATTGTGAGTCGAGTTCAATGAATAGGTTACTATATTTTGATGATTTGAAATATGGCCATTGGAAAGTCAATATGAGAACACATTTGACATCGAAACATGAAAGTGTTTGGATGAGTGTTTAAGAAGGTTTAATATATCCTACGATAAAGGAAGAAGGTGTTAGGGTGAAAAGGCCTAGGGTACTTCGGAAGGATGGAGAGTTAATAGATTAAAATTACAACTCTATTGGTCAGAACGCATTATTTTCTTCTATGAGCACATCTTATTTGCGAATTGATAAAATAGGTTTGGAATATACTTAGGGTGACACATGATGGAACATCTAGTATTAAGTGTGCCAAGTTATAACACATTTCAACGAAGATTGAGACTATGAGAATGGAGGAGAGTGAAACTTTTAACGACCACTATAAAATATTGACAGAAGTTGTCAATGCTTCGTTCAATCTTGGAGAGAAGATTCCCGAGAACAAAGTTGTTAAAAAATTTCATAGAACTCTTTCTTCTAGGTTTAATATTAAGGTTTCCATTTTGAATGAGGTAAAAGACACGAATAGCCTTAAAGAGTTGGTCGGGTCATTGAAAATATGTGACCAGGAAGAGAGTATTGTTATGCCTAAACCTAATAAGGACTTAGCATTTGTTGTTGAGTCAAAGGAGAATGTGTTATTGAAGGTGATGATAATCCAAAATAATATATTGAGGTAAATATGGCTTTTTTCTTAAAACACTTTCATAAATTCTATAAGAATAACACAACTTTGTTCAAAATGGTAGAAAATTTTAACAAAAGCCATTAAATCCTATTAAACATACTTCTTTTGGTAAGAAGATTAATCATAAGAAACACAAGGCGAATTAGGTAGATCAATGTTATGGATATGGAGGTGTAGGGTATCACATCAATGTGTGTCTAACACATTTGAGGAAGTTAGAGAAGAATGAAGAAATAGACAAGAAGAACAAACACTACAAAGCTAGTTTGAGTGACTCGGACAATGAGAGTGATAAGGGCTCTACTATTAAAGAAAGCGAGAGCGAGATAAACTTTATGGTTAGGCCATATGAAACAGATAAGGTGAGTATTGAAAGAATGTCTTTAGATAGTGTTGTGAGAAAGAATTGAGGGAAATCTTCTAGTGATAGATCACTTAGTGGATTATCTTCATATAGTAGAAAAGGTTCACACATTTCTATCCAAAAATCACAAGAAAGTAGTGATGATGATATGGATGATATTTATAAAAAATTGATGAACTCTATCATGAGTATTTTAAACTAAAAAATTCAAACACCAAACTTTTGCATAAAATGAAAATTCCCAAAGTGAACATGAAGAAAAAGATGAAAAAATTTATTGTGTTCAATTGGAATGTTTGGAACTAAAAAAAGGTTGATGAATTGACAAAAAAATGTGATTCTTTGAAATTGCTAAATAAATCCATTTTAAAAGAAAAGTAAGAGATATAAATTCAAAACGAAACTTTGAAAGTGGAATTTGAAAAATTGAAACATGAATTGCAGCATGCCAAGGATTTGAAACTCGAGGTGTTTGAATAAACAAGTGTTCAAGATAGTATTTTGTTAAATCATGCTCAGGTGAAACCTAACAATCACGGCTTTAGTTTTAAATATTGTTCAAATGAAAAAAATTGCAATGTCAAAATCAAAGTTTATAGGTTATATTCTTGAAAATAATGATAAGGAACAAACTACATTATTTAAAAAGAAGGAGGTTGAGCATAAATCCATTTTTTGTGGAAAATGGAGATGGATGTACATTTTGTGGTAAAATAAATCATGTTTTTCACTGTTACTTAAAAATAATAAGCTTGGTAGAGTTGGTTTAAAATCTCAATATGTAGGAAAATAATGCGCAAAAAATTATGAGAATAAATGTCACCTTTTGTACATTTTGCAAAATACAAGACCACGCAAATTAAGCTTATATGTGCTTGAGAGTACAAAATAATAGGTTCATTGATAATAGGAGAAAAGGTTTTTGGAGAGATACCATTGATTATATTAGGGGCCACGTAAGCGATTTTATGAGAAGGATGAATTTCCTAGTGAAAAACATAGGTGAGGAGGCTAGGCGTGATATTTCTAGACCTAGACCATATGCTTAAATTCCAAGGACTATGCATAAGAATTCTAGAAGGAATGAGAGTTGGATTCCGAGAGTGGGTAGTGTATTACCAAGGAATGCACATAGGAATAAAGTGGAAGTAGGTACCCTTTAAAAGAGGTTTGTGATGAAAGAGGTTGTCTTTGTTCCTCTTACTAATTTGAGATATGGAACACCCATCGTTATATAGGTGGATAGTTTACTAGGATGCCTAGGATCTTATTTGTGTGTAGGTCCATCTGGACACCCCGATTGTCAATCGAGGTGTGACTCATGTGTCACTCCAATCCTCAATGGCTCATCATTTTCATAAAAAGAGTGAATTCTCAAAGTCACATACAATTTCCTAAAATTTTTTGACTTTGATTATAGGAAAACCCTTAATCTCTCCTCATCGTAGGGGCACTCCTGTGAATATATAAAGATTGTCCTACCATGGACTTAACAAAATTTACAAAGTACCCTAACTATCCAAACACCCTTTACATAATCCTCATTACGTCCGTTTGAGCCTCACTTCAAAGGACGAAACCAAGGGTAGTCCCGATTGAGATAATTTACCATAAATATCACTTTATGGACATTTTGGAGCTACAAAACTTCATAATTTGAGAAAGTCGTAGACATAAAATTTGTAGATATTTGAAATATAATTCCCATGGGGAAGGCCACGTGCTACTCGGAGCATGAATAAATACACTAGGATCCGTGGATTGGGGAAATTCACACTACCGACCATTTTAAGGGTATTTTCTACCTATCAAATTTCATTATTGGGTAAGTTAGAAACAATAAACATAAAAGAGAGTAGAGAACACAAAATATATAAAAAAGAAAATGAATCTTTTCCATATCTATTGAAAGAGAGGATTCGATTGACTTATTCTACAGACGATTCCTTGCATCAACAACGTCCAATTCTATGCTTTGCGCTTAAGCGGACGAATGCATTTATAGCGAATGATTTGTATCACGACACTAGCTCAAGACCATAGCTTCATGTGAAACCTTTATCCTATTTTATTATACGAAAGCACTCACAATTTGGCACCCTTATTATATTTGTGTTTCCAATGGTGAAAACCATGTGTCAATCGGAGTTACGAGTCAAAAATTATAAAAATACTGCCAAACTACAACAAAAGTAGGTTGAGTCAATTAGTTAATCAAGTAAACGAAAATGCTATATTAAGAGGTTCGTACTTCATAAAACTACAAACCTCATAAAAGTAGCCTTTCTAAAAGGAAAAGCTTGTACTTTCGCGGAGTCACCCTAAAAAAGAAATTCGTACTTCAAAAAAATCGCCTTAAAATGAAAATTGAGTTGAAACCCTACAAAAAATTTGCAAAAGTCGGCCTTCCTAGACGATGGTATTCCCGACTGAAAAGCACCAAAAAGCGAGGCTTCCCCCAAAGCAAAAATTCGACTTTTTCCACAAGGGTAAATAACCTCAACCTAAATTTTGGGGCAACGGGGGTCGGGTGTGGAATTTACAATGTTTATAATTTTTTAAAGCCTATTTTTAACCAGCACATCCGCTTGTGTATGAATTTGACAGACTGATATGCTAAAATAATACAATTCAAATTCCATGATTCCAAAATAAAAACGTCAAAACATACCTTTAAAAATGCCTTCTCAAGAAAGTTCCATTGAGTTGCGTTTAGTGTGAAACTTTATAGGACAAAGTCTAAAATTCTGCTACACTCACCACTCCTCCGAGCGAACAAAGTCCGTCTCTGCACGACACCCCGAATATGATTTTTCATTTCTTTACTTTTCAAATATATGCATTTGATCAATGTATTTTTTTAACATATAAATATATCAATCCAACACAATGAAAATGCTATATTAAGGACTGGTGTAGATAAATACTGCATTGTTGTACTTTGTATACCCAATATCCCACAACCTAGACCTGTAAATATACCCCATTTTTTTGGAACTAGGTTGTCTTTGATTCCAAGTCTCCTTGGGTACGTAGGTAATATACCGAGTCAAACTCATGAAGTCCAAGCTTTATATTACATCTCTTGACGTATTATCTACTAGGGATGCATCCATCCCCAGTCCTGAACCACCTCAACTTCTCCTGGTCCGCCCTAATACCAAGATGTAGTGTCTTACAACACTTATCAGCAATACAACATTACATCCTTAATGTAACCTCCCCGCTTCTTAAACAAACTCCTCCAAGTACTACACCCCCAAACTAACCGTAAGGACAACTCCTTTCGTCTAATAATAACCTGGATATTATAAGGTTATATGATAATATCAAACATCTTCGGGTTCACACATTTTGATATTCCATACGCAAACCCTCCCCTCTACCAAGCCAAGTTCTATAATTACACACATATGACGTTTGAACACGTGTTATGAGTGAACTATGACGGCTTTGATCCTAACTCTCCTTGGGTATATAGGCGTTATACCGAGCTAAACTCGTGAAGTCCAAGCCTCATAATACATCTCTCGACGTATTATTTTTTAGAGATGACTCCATCTCTAGTCTCATTTGATATGAAGTCCTCTTAGGTACGTGGGCCCAATACTGAGTCCTTATTATTATTATTATTATTATCTTGAGCCTCGGAAATATATCTCATGCTGTATTATCCCTATAGGGATACATCCATCTTTAATCCCTCACATACTACCAACAAGATATGAAACTATCTCAAGATGGGACCTATCAAACATACTACTATATATAAACGTGCAAACATGTATACACTAATCACAATAGAGGTGCACATATCTCTTATCTTTCTGTGTCTCCTCACAACACAAATGAGATATCAAACTATCTTAAAAGTCGATCTCCCACGGACAGTTATATAAATATTAATGACCATCCATTTGACAAATCGAGCATTCTCTCACACTTACATACATAATAACGGTCATTCGTTATATGCACACAAAGACGAAGTCATGCACGAGAAAATCTTGTGTACCTACATTGGTTGAAGTGATGTTTTTATACTGCTCACTGATACCATTTTCTAACCTAAACACCAATCTATATTTTTAGGGACAGTTGTGCTAATATCTCTAAATAAATTCTAAAATAACTAAAAAGTAATCAATTAATGTAAAGAGCAATAATAACATTGAACTAAGCAAGCATACATAATAAGTGGTGGGTGCCTAACACTTTCCTCACTCGTAACTCGGTTCTCGAACCCGTACAATTGCAGACTTTAAGAATCGCTGGACCAATTGCAGACTTTAAGACCTACTTTAGAATTAGCTCAAAAGGGATAACCCAAACCTTTTTGCTTATTTTTATATAAAATAAATTGGTGACTTTGAACACATACGAAACACCCTTTTTTCGCATGAAATCCACACATACAAAAATATTTTATGTTTTATTTCCTTTTGTGATTATGTGGTTAAGTATTTAATTCATGAGATTTTATGGATTGATTTAACTTGAATGATGATTTAAAATGGATTTTTTTACCATTTGATGGAAAAAGTCGGTTGATTTAATTATTAGGTTAGAATTCATTTAAAAATTATGATTGTCAAGTTTGTTGAAATCTTTAGTATTGATTTCACACTACATGAGCACTTGCATATCACTTGATGCACATGATTTTCTTGCTTTTAGTGCTTAATTTAATCATGATCAAATCTCAAGATCTCTTATTAGTTTTGAAAGTTTATATGGTCCATATATGAGATTTTGTATTTTGTACTTTTTGATCTTATATCTATATTTGTCACGCAAGTCATGCCTTGATTGATATACAAAGTTGCAAGAAAATAATTTGATAAGAATTTTATGCCTTTTATGTTAAGTTAATTGATATTTGAATTGAATGTGATTTTAATCTATGATTCAATGAAGATTTAAATGAAATTTATTTGTCAAATCAAATTTGTCATACGTTGCCTAATCACAGTCACACTATACACTTTTGTATTTGCATTTGTATATATGTGTGTGAGAGTTGTTGGTTTCTATGCATTTACTCTCATATTAGTTCTTTTCAAGAAAAAAATGAATGATTTTACATACATTGTATTGTTTTGTATTACATTCATATCCCTGTTTTTGAGATTTTTGGGGTTTAGGATTCTTACTTAGTCTTTTTTGGACATGTTTGTCCCTAACCAAAACTGTTTGCATGGCTTAAAACACAGTCAATCACACAGTGTCCATTTCCATGACTACCGGGGTATAAAAGAAGGTTTTATCTATTCAGATTCTTATTTAATCTCAAATCCCCTCAAGAGCACATACCTATGCGATTTTCCCCCACATTGTTGATTTACTTTGTTTAGAGTGATTATAGGTTAGACACATCTTTTTAGCTCCTTAATTTCTTGATTTGATGAGTTTTTATTGATTCTTAGGTTAGTATGTTTGGGTAATTTCACACTTTTTAGTTTATCTGCCTTAGTTTCGTTTATTTTTTGCCATATTTTTTCTTTATGGTGAAAGGTAAGATACAAGCGAGAAAGAAAGTTCCACCACTGAGTGGTACTAATGAGACTTTGCATTATAGAGAGTCACCTCATAACCACCACCCATGAGACATTATAGACGAGTCCCGAGTTCTTCCATATTTGTTTTGGATGCTACATTTGATGAATCTACAATTCTGTTTACTAGAGATGGTTCTCTACTTGCTGTGATGTTTATATCACGAGCCATGATCACCAAGAGAGACGTGGATTTAGATCACCTAGATAGGTGTGAGGAGGGATAGTACTTATTGTCCTTAATTGGGATCATTCAGGATTCCCCTTTGATCTAGCCATATCATTCGAAAAATGTGACCATTGTTCACGAGTTCTATGGGAACTTGGTAATGAAGTTCGAATCATTATATACATTTTTTATGGGAATGACATTAAGATCACTTACGATATCCTTATTGTGCAGTTATTTCTTGAGACTCATATTCTTGATCTTAATTTTATAGCTTATTTGGTGGATAAGGTTGATCATGATGATGTTGGGTCATTTCTTACAAGGCATAAGACACTTTGGGTTGGGACTTTTTTTCGATAGGCTGATATGGCTAGGATATTGTATTTACCTCACTTTTTGCTTATTTACAAATTATTGCCTCAGTGCCATACCTAAGACTTTCCTTACTCGATAGGTCGATTGATTTATGATTAGCTCATGGTGAGGTTATTGATTATCCCAATCTTGTAGTTCAGGTGATGAGGAGAGCATGCACAGATTCTGGAGGAGAGTCTTTACCTTATGGACGATTGATCATAGGTTATTTGTATCTGTTAGATGCTCTGTGATTGCTTACGAATGAGGCTTCTACTATTATTATAGCTATTTCGAACCTCAGTTCACCACATTCTTCATGCTAGACTGCTCGTAGACCCCTTAGATAACTTATTGATCCTGGTGCATGGGTACCATTGCCCGCCCTTGCACCCATTCCTCATCTTGCACCTATTCCGGAGCTGAGATCTAATCAAAGTCAGAGAGATTTTATAGAGGCTCAATTTGCGTATATGATAGGAAAATTCATAGATATTAGATTTATACACATGCTTATTTTGGACAACATTTTGATACGATTAATCATGAGCAGGCTAGTCAATGCATGAATGTTACTTTTATTACTGACTATTTGAGACAATGTGGACTTGTCCCTCAGTTTTCTGCCGATGCACCACTACCAGTTCCCACTCCATTTATGTATGTACCACTAGAGGATGTTGGAGACTATAAGGATGATGGGATCGGCAATTATGAGATAACGGATGATGATTAAAGATTTTCTGTGTTTTTCTATTTCATTTAGGGTGTGTTTGATAACACTAATTTTCCATGAAAAATGTAATATATGGAATCATTTTTCATCTTTTGGATGTTTGATAAACAAAATTTTCTATGGAATTGGTTTCCTTAAAACAAATCACGTGACCACTTTTTCCACAAAAGATGAAATTAAAAAACCTCCTCCCACCTTGTTATTCATTTTCCAGGGAAAAGAATTACCACACCAAAAAATTGATAAAAATCCAGAAAATGAATAAAAACCCAAAAATAAGGGAAAAAATCCAAAAAATGAGTAAAAACCCAAAATTGATGAAAAAAACACATAAAGTGAATAAAACTCCAAAAATAACGAAAAAAAAATACAAAAACTAAATAAAAAGCCCAAAAATATTGAAAAAAAATCACAAAATGAATAAAAACCCAAAAATAATGAAAAAAATCCAGAAACCTATTAAAACAACAGAAATAATGAAAAAAAATCCAAAATATGAATAAAAACCCCAAAAATAATGAAAAAACAAAAATCAGAAAGTGAATAAAAACATAAAAAAATTGAAAAAAAATCCAGAAAGTGGATAAAATCCAAAAAATAGTGAAAAAATCCATAAAATGAATAAAAACCCAAAAATAATGACAAAATACAGAAACTGAATAAAACTCCAAAAATAATGAAAAAAATACAGAAAATGAATAAAAACGCAAAAAAATGAAAAAAAATCTGAACGTGAATAAAAACCAAAAAATAATGAAAAAAATCCAAAAAGTGTTTAAAACCCTAGAAATAATAAAAAAATCCAGAAAATGAATAAAAATCCAAAAATAAAGACAAAATCCAGAAAGTGAATAAAAACCCAAAATAATGAAAAAAATACAGAAAGTGAATAAAACCCAAAAAATAATGAAAACATCTAAAAAATGAAGAAAAAAAAAACAGAAATAATTTAAAAAATCCAGAAAGTGAATAAAACTCCAAAAACAATGAAAAAAATACAGAAACTGAATAAAAACCCAAAAATAATGAAAAAAATCGAGAATGCGAATAAAACCCAAAAATAATGAAAAAATATAGAAAGTGATAAAAAACCCCAAAAAAAATTTAAAAAATCTAGAAAGTGAATAAAAATCCCAAAATAATGAAAAAAAAATCCAAAAAGTGAGTAAAAACCCAAAAATAATGGAAAAAATACAGAAAGTGAATAAAACCCCAAAAATAATGAAAAAAAATCAGAAAGTGAATAAAAACAAAAAAATAATGAAAAAAATACAGAAAGTTAATAAAAGTCCAAAAATAATGAAAAAAAAACAAAAATAATGAAAAATATATAGAAAGTGAATAAAACTCCAAAAATAATGAAAAAAATATGAAAAATGAAAAAAAACCCAAAAATACAGAGTGAAAAAAATTCCAAAAATAATGAAAAAAATACAAAAAACGAAAAAAACGAAAATAATGAAAAAAATTCATAAAATGAAAAAAACCCCAAAAATAATGAAAAAAAATACTGAAACTGGATAAAAACCCAATAATAATGAAAAAAAATCCAGAAAGTGAATAAGAATCCAAAAATAATGAAAAAAAATATATAAAGTGAATAAAACCCCCAAAATAATGGACAAAATCCAAAAAATGAATAAAAACCCAAAAATAATGAAAAAAAAATACCGAAAGTGAATAAAACTTAAAAAAAATGAAAAAAAAATCTAGAAATTGAATAAAAATCCAGAAATAATGAAGAAAATCCAGAAAATTCATTATGGGGTGATATTTATTTTATGCTTTTTTTTTATTCATTTTCTGTATTTTTTATTTTTTCGTATTTTTTTAATATTATTTGTGGGGTTTTATTCACTTTCTGTATTTTTTCATTATTTTTGGGGTTGTATTCACTATCTGGATTTTTTTTCATTATTTTTAGAATTTTATTCATTTTCTGTATTTTTTCATTATTTTTGGATTTTTATTCACTTTCTGGATTTTGTTTTCATTATTTTTGGGTATTTATTCATTTTTTGGATTTTTTTTCATTATTTTTGGGGTCTTATTCACTTTCTGTATTTTTTTCACTTTTTGAATTTTTTCATTATTTTTGGGGTTTTATTCAGTTTCTTGATTTTTTTCATTATCTTGGGGGTTTTATTCACTTTTTGGATTTTTTTCATTATTTTTGAAGTTTTATTCAATTTCAGTATTTTTTTGCATTATTTTTGGGTTTAGGTTTTTATTCACTTTCAGTATTTTTTTCATTATTTTTGGGTTTTTATTCATTTTTTGTATTTTTTTGCATTATTTTTGGGGTTTTAGTCACTTTCTGGATTTTTTTCATTATTTTTTTATTTTTATTCACTTTCTGGATTTTTTTTCATTTTTTTTGGGTTTTTATTCATTTTCTGGATTTTTTCCTTATCTGTGGGGTTTTGTTCACATTTTGGATTTATTTATTTATTTATTCTTTGGGATTTTTATTAATTTTCTGGGATTTTTTTTATTTTTCTATTTTATATATATATTTTCTACTTTTTTTCCATGGAAAATATTGGGAACCAAACACAATAGATGGAAAATATAACATTTTTCACCTGGAAAATATTTGCAATCAAACACCACCAACAAATTTTTTCCATGGAAAATATTTCCATGTTTTCAATTCCATGGAAATCGATTCTTGGCGCTTATTTTCCATCTTATTTATCAAACACACCCTTAGTTGATATTTGATTGTACCACTTGTGGTACATGGATGCATTTGTCTGTATTGGATATTTGTACCATTTTCTTTGGTGCTTGGTTAATTTGGATGTTTGTATAGATGTACCTTTACTTCTTGTATGCTATGGATATATGTTAATGCGTATTGCGTACCGAAATAGAGACCACCAAAAATTATTTTTGCACACCCTAAAAATAATAATTTTTAAAAATCTGCCCTAATTTTAATCAACCAATTTCAAGTTTTATCTTGTTTAAGTATATGGATGACAAAAATGCAAAAGTGGTAAATGAGATCATAACAATAGATGTACGAGGATAAAAAGCCACTAATGGGAAAAACCTTAGCTAACGAAATAATCTCACTAAACTTGGTAAAGATTTACAGAAAGGACTAACGACTTACACTCCTTCCGTGTTAATTCACACCTTTACGCTTTTGCCTCCAAACTATAAAAAGCCAGAGGCTCCTATCCATCGATGGACAATCCCAACATCTCGATGTCAAAACACACGTCAAAATATTGCACAAGCCTTTGTCTTCAAACATTGAAGATCACACATAATATTAACCCCGAAAGAGAACCTCAAATATCACAATACTTCTTGCTAGGAGAAAGGCCCAAAGTGTTTAAATTAATCTATTACACAAAAGTGTTAAGATTAAAAATTCTCTTTTAACTCTTTAGTAAAAACCTTTTAAACTTTAATGGTTGAATATACACACAAAAAAATTAGTTCTGGTTGATGTGATGTTCAATGTATAATGAATAAAAGTTAAAATATAATGAGATCATGAGAAGGGGGTTTGGACACAATAGATTGATAACGAGGAAACCATCATACTAGAAAACCTCAGATATTTTAGTTCCATGACCACACACACCACAAGTCCTCTATAACAACAGTATAGGTACAAAATATAGTTTATAATGTGTAAATGAATTATTACAACCAATACACCCAGTACACCAAGGCTGTACTAAATGACCCCCAACTACTGAAATATACCAAACAAAAAACGGAGACTTAGTAGTGTACACACAACTTCACAGTCAAAACAAGATTATCCAGTGAAGATATAACACAAAAATTAGGTTTTAATAGTTTTTTGTTTTCACACATGGTTGGAAGATCAAATCTAAAGTCTAAAATAAAAAGAGACTTTTCTTTAGGATTCGATGATACAACTGTGTGAAAACAGAAGGACCAATTTTTTCATAAAAGATTTAAATCGTGAGTTTTACATACCACAATAAGATCTACACAAACTAGAACAGAACAAAACCAAATCTTATTTTCAAAGTATATATAAGTTGTAAACACAGATTTAGTTTATAAAACAGATCTACTAAATTTGAAAGATATATATCTATGCTATAACATGTTTATATAGATCAGTATGAGAAAAGAAGATTTTCAAAATTAGGGTTTATCTAAATATGAAAAAACAGTCTAAACATTCAACAACTCAAAAACACATAGAAATAATATCAATCTCTCTCTCTCTCTCTCTCTCTCTCTCTCTCTCTATATATATATATATATATATATATATATATATATATATATATATATATATATATATATATATATATATATAGTTTTTGTAAGTATAAGAAATTATGAAATATACCTCAACGCAGATCAATTTATTGTATAAAAATATTTGAATATAAAATACTTATAAATAAAAAAATATGGAATATATTAAATAAATTTAAATTAGGATTTTAAAAAATAAAAAGTTGATTTTTTATTTTTTAGGATCAAGTTTAGTGTGTGAAATGGCCCGAATGTATTTAGGATTGTTGTTATAAAATTGAGTCAATGAAAACTCCCGTGGTATTTAGAAAGGTTACTTTAAAGTGTATAGAGAGTTTTTTGTTAATGAAAATGAGTTTTTGATAAAAGGCTTCGTCCTCTTTGATATTAATCAGCCTCTAAAAATAGAGGTCATTAAATGCCAATAAGAGAAGGTGAAAAGGATGAACCGATTTTTTAAAAAAGGTTTGCTCTTTTTCACAAAAGTTTTCTTATCTCTTTAAAAAGGTATAAGAAAATAATACACAATAAAAGACTCTATAGGTGTTTTTCTCTTTGAAAGATGTGGGAGTTATTTTGAAATGAAGAGCATTGATGGTATAAATAAGGAAAACCATACAAATGGGTTTCCAAAATACCAAAAAAAGCCAAAGGAATTATATCTTACACAAAGCATTTGTGAGGGAGTTGTTGGGGGCTAGTATGTCCATTCAATAGCCCAAAAAGGTGATTTTTACACGAAATCTAGAAGATACTCAAAGATCTTTATGACAGATTCACGAATCCGTACACGTCGCTGCAGCGAGGATGAGCATCATTGGGGCGAACTTGGTGCGACGCAAGTTGCGCATCTATGCAAAGATTTTTTAAGAGACCTTTGAGGAACTTAGAGGCTAGTGATAGAAGCGTCCCTGCAGTGAAAAGCCTCGCTACTGCGATGCTTCATCGGTAAGTTGCTCATACCAAACTCCAGAAGTTTTTACCAAAGGAACTTTTCCATTTTCGCTCCAATGACACAAACTGTCGTTGTAGCGAAACTGGTCAGTTTTGCTCAATTTTGCTTGTTCTCGATTCTTTAAATATTTATTATACAAGCAAGATCAAGATAGAAAACCACAAAATTTACACACAATTTTTTTACTAAGAGGTTTTGAAATAGGTTTGTGAAAACTCATGACGTGTGTGAGGGAATTCTCCAATTTACCTTTCATCTAATAATGTGATAATTAAGATAATGAGAATGATCAAAGCTACTTCAAGTTCTTAAATGTTAAGGAAACGTTTAGAAGAGCTAAATTAAAAACCCAAAGTGATTTGGAAAATCAGAAGAAGATAACAACCTATAAGGGCATAAATGAGTATGTTTACAATCTTTTACTTTGTCTATTCCATTGACAAAGCACAACAATCAAAGATTACAAGCAATATAATGAAATTCTTATCAAATATGACACATAGGCCTGGCTAAAGGCATAACAAGATAGATATTACAAATTCTTATAACCTAAAAATTACAAGATACATCTTCAAAGTACTTAGAGAAAAGTTTCCTCAAACACACTAGCAAACACCATCAAATTACCAATGTGTGAAGAAATCCAGAATATGCATAAGTTTGTTATAATAAATATAGTATTCTATACTAGCTAGAATATGAAATAACACTCAAGTCTCCCCCTTTCTATAAGAACTTCTCCCCAAAACGTCTACCTGTTTTTGTCAATGAAGTAAATAAAGAAAAGAAATAATAAAAGAGAATCATTTAAAGCATAAGGAGCACATGGAGTTGATAAAATAAAGTTAACATAGCACAATATATAAAGATTTTGTTATTCAAAATGTAGATATGCAATACATAGTGAACAAAAACTTCCAAAATCTTTATTTGGATAAGGAAGTATATGGGTTAAAGTTTTCTACTTGCCAAATGTTGTGAGATATATGACAAGTGTTCATAACTAAGAAAAGATTATGTAAAAAACTAATAACATGACGAGGTTTATCAACCAAGAATATAAGATCATATCTCACGTGAAAATAAAGACAAAACATCATTGAAAGATTAAAACCAAGCTTGAGTTCAATTGACAATAATAATTTCAGAACAAATGACTGAAAACTTCAATGGTAATGAAAATTTTCAACTAACACTTTTATCTTCCTCAATGAGAGATTTCGTTAAAACCTTTAGTTTCACATCCTTGATGTTACTCAATTTTGTATGGATACATTTTTTTAAAACATTGCTTTGTTTAAATTTTTTTTTGTATGTGGTTGCTTTCACGTATTCATTACTAAGATTGGATACTATTTATAATTTTCAAAGGTAGCATTATCCAATAAAAGTTGAAGCACACCATATATGTGACTTACTTGAGTCTAATATATAGGAGCTTATTTAGTTTAAAAATATATACAAAAATTGTGTTATCCCCTATGCTTCATTGCCTCTTCATGATCTCAACATACCTACATCAACAAGGTATATGGTTCTCAAGGTATAATACCAATATCACAATACACTTTGTGATTTCATATTTCATAATTCATTGCATATATGAGGTGTGTGTGTGTTAAAATTGGATTAAAATGAATTTTTTACATTTAATTGGAATTTCTAGGAATTTTTAAACAATTAAAACCCTTTTTCTAAAATTAAAATTTAGGGTTTTAAATGTTTAAGGTTAAATTTGTATTTCCAAATCTTCCTAAAACCTGTATTGGGTAGAATCCAAAAGTGCTAGAGAATTCTGGGGTAGAGACTGAGATTGTTTGGAATTTTTTAAACACGCGTTTGTGAGATAATTTGAGTCCTATACGTGTTGCACTGTAAACAGTTAGATGTGTGTTTTCTTATACTCACAAACTTGATGTTCAATCTGGTTCGTTCGATTAAAGTTATCAGAGGCATGCATGCATTTGAACTTAATCCTTATGACCTCTACTTGAACAAATCAATGCTCATATAAGGATGGTGCAATGTGAACCATGAGATTGGCATTCGAACAAACCAATTTGATCTCAACCCTTAATTTGGCTTAACCTTCCAGACCCTTCTATCCTCCCTATAAATAAGACCTATCGTCCCCTTATTTACAATCTTTGGGAGATCAGCGATCTGAGAGAAAACAGAGAGAGAGAGAGGAGAGAGACAAAATAATTCGAGAGAAAGTTTAAAACCAAACAAAACTCTTGCAAATATTTTTCAAAAAATACATTCGAAGAGTTTGAGTGTTTGAGGGTTTCTAGTTTCCTGATTTACAACCCCTCTTTGGTTTTAATCTCTTGTTTAACACCTTCACTAGAGATTGTATCTCGTTTCTTTTCATAGAAACTTGAATATCTGATTTATAAGTGATACAGTCACTTAGAAGTAGTTAGATTTGATTTCTTTAGTTTAGAAATCAACTTCTCTTGTTGGTTCTATTTTAAAAACGTTTTATCAAACTTTATATCCAACAAATCACTTTTAAGTTTTACAAAACTGAAATAAGTGTTTGTATTTATAGATTTGAGTTTTTCAGTTTGAAAACTTGTGTATAAATAATATCTTATGAATCTTTCTTTTTAAATATTCTTGAGAAAAACATATCTGAAAATTTGGGTTCCAAGAACAAACAATAATTTCAGTAATGTGAAATTTCGCGTTTCACACTTAGAAAATTTGTGTAATTCATAGGAATTGGTTGTATAAGCGTGTGTGAGTACATTCATGTCTTAGGCACTTCTTTCACAACATATTTCACACAACATCACTTAAACGGTGTGTTGGTAAAAAGATTTTTTACCATCTGAGTTGACGTAAAGCTAAAAGGAGAAGAGGTGTAAAACTGCAGAATGACAAGGACAACTTCAGAGCCTTCGAAGAAGTTTGATTTGCCTAATGGAGATGGTATAATTCTTGACTTATTATAGGTCTATTTGTATGTATAGTTCGTTAATTGCTTGTAACTTAATATTTTTTTAGTGGATTTTTTTGTGTCTAGGTGTGTGACACCCCGCCTAATTAAACCTTAGATGATCAAGCCTTAATTTAATTTAAAACAGTTTTTTTAAATGACTCATTCTTAGCATCACTTTCGAAAGATTTTTAGTTACTAACCACCTAAGTGAAATTAAGCTAGTGCCAAATTTTATCTTCCTTAAATAGATAAACAACTCATGCGGAACAATACAATTTAAGCAGTACTAAACCAATCATCATAAATAACTGAATGAAATAAAGTCTCGCCGAAAACCACGGCTAAATATAACTAACTCAAAATCTAAAATCAGAATAACTGAAAATGTAAAGATTGGAAAACATGCCCCAAACTGAGAGTACTAAAACTGATATTCTACACTAGATCTGAAAAAGAGAAACGTCTAAACAATCCCTGCAACATCCACACGTGTTGCAGCTCCCAAATACCTGGAATGAAGTCATGTTGGGTGTCCCTGTGGCTGGGCACCTAAAATGTTTTTGAAAAGATTTTACATAGCAAGAGTTAGTACTCAAAACATTTTAAAAATATTTTGTAAGCAATTATCAAAATTATGAGTTATTGATTACACATGTTAAGACTTCGCACACTCTTTTGAGTTACCTCACCTCTCTCCTATAGTGCACGCCTAAGGTTGATACTTAGTCCACCTAGTTGTGCTACCCAAGTTAACTAGTCTAGAATACTCCACTGCCCGTATCTACTCGTTAAGTCCCCATAACATACACGCAGTATTTTAATAGTCCATATCTCATATATCATAAACTTAGATAACTTACTCATCTCTTGTTATTCTTATACTTATAATAATTACGTCACACTACTTAATTATTACTAAGATATTATCAATCCATTTTATTATCTACTATCTCATGTCAGTAGATTATGCATCTGGTATACATTTATCACACAACATGTACTAAATATTAGTTATCACTAATATGTCCTTATAACACACATAAAGGACCCTTGGTTCGGAATGATTCATTGACCCCAAGTGAGAGTTGGATCGGTATGATCCATCGACCCCAACTATTTATATATACACATATTCTGGTTTGGGACTCTTTCATCGCGACACCAATTTAAGGTTTGGTTCGGCATTTTTCATCGACCCCAAACAGATAATAACTCTATGTTAGTTCGAAATATCTCATCGACCCTAACATAATTAATTTACGTATAATTATCTTCACCCAAAAATTCATGCAATTTAGTAGGTACCCACCCGACCTATCAAATCATGTCCGTACGAAATATGTTTTCCTTATATTCATCGTACCTATTAAATCACGATTTATTTCATTATCGCATTTATTCAAGTATTCAAACAACTCTAAGGGTCCTAGTTATCCCTCCCTTAATTCAGTAGTTAATCTATCTCTAACCTACTGGTATATTTCTGGAATCGACCCTTACTCGTTCCATAACTCAATTCCCAAATTCCTGATGCACGACTCAATCGGCTACTTCCCTTCGTTTCATTTCTCCCAATTTTACACTCAATAATTTATAATGAAGTCTTACAGTACACCTACTGGTAATTACTAAGTCCCTACATAGGTAACATATCATCACTAAGTTTCCCATTAAGTGACGATAATCGAAGAGAGATTTCCATTAAATTTTCTAAAATTCAGCCTAGATCGATCGATCGATGGAATATGGTCAATCGATCGACATTCAAGGGTCGATCGATCGATCGAGCAGTAACAGGCCCATATCGTCTTCTGCATGCGGGTTACACCATTTTTTATTTTCCAACTCCCATAATAATTCACCAAACTTGTAACTAACGATATCTAATCATTCCTACATACCCTGGGATGATTACCAACGATCTAAAACAACATAGTTGTATTAAAATCAGTCCAGATTAATTCAAATCTATTATTCAAGAACCCTAAAAATATATTATTTACATATTTTCATCCATAAACCCAGATTTTTTTTAATTCGATTTAATCATCAAGTCTCCTATGATATCAAATCATTTGGAGGTCTAAAATGTTCTACATGCAATCCCTATCAATCATGTATCATATTCAAGTCTTTGTTTCCAAGAAAATCATAAAAGTCATGTTCTTCATAAAACTTATATATGGGTATTACAACTCAATTTATGTTGCAAATAACCACTTGACTTATTGTTCAGTAGAGTCTGATTTCGTGATTGTTGTTGGTGATTGATGGCCTTTCTCCTTCAATCCTTCTTCCCAACAAGTTGGTGGTTAAAGTCTCCTTTGAATCCTTCCCACTTCTTTCTTTTGCCTTAGGAATTGTTTCTCTCTTCTCTCTAATGGCTATGGTGTGTTTTTCTTCTCTCTAACCCTAGCCTCCAACTCTTATAATCTGACTTAGGGTTCTAAAATTCGTATGTCTCCTCACCCTTAAATGTCAAGAGACCAAAATGCCCTCGTATGGTCCCGGTTTAGCCCAAAAATGACCCGACACTCGACTAGTACCCCCGGGTACACTATTTTGACTAATTAGACCCTTTTGGAATCATCCGTGGCCTCTAAATTATCATTTGAGTCTCTTAAAAAATATGTTTCTCATGTCACCCTCAATTTTGTCTACGCGTGACACTCGGTTGAGGTAAACTCAAGTACGTCCATATCAATCATTATGCCGTACACATAAACTTTCAATATTTACTATTTACACTTAGTAAACTTTAATCATCATATTAATCAGTATTCAACTCTCAATTAATATCTAATAGCCATAATGATTATTTAATCACTTAATAATCATATCTATTATTACATCACATCAAATTACTCTACTCACGTAATTTAAATTAAAACGTATCACATTAAATTACTCTACTCACATAATTTAAATTAAAACGTATTTTCCTTTTTAATTACTTAATTAACTCAATTAATTAAATTCTAAATACGCAAAAATACGGGGTATTACATACTCCCCCCCTATAAAGGAATTTCGTCCTCGAAATTAGGAAAAATACCTGCGGTGAATAACTCTGGATATTGCTCTCGCATATCCGCCTCCCGCTCCCAAGTAGTCTCCTCAATATTATGATGTCCCCACTGTACTCGCACTAAGGGTACCACCTTGGATCGTAGTTTACGCTCACTATAATCCAGAATAGTCACGGGTTTCTCCTCATATGAGACATCTGGCTGCAAGTCAATCTCCTCAAGTGGAATGTGCCAGAAGGCCCTCTCGCTCCTCTTGTATTTCTTCAACGATGCCACATAGAATACATCGTGTATTCGCTGAAGATGCTCGGGGAGTCCCAATCTGTAAGCTACCGGTCTCACCCTCTCAATAATAGGAAATGGTCCCACATATCTCGGTGTTAACTTCCCCTTCTTGCCTAACCTCATAATCCCCTTCATAGGAGATACCCGAATCAACACCTGGCCGCCCACATCTAGCTCCACATGTCTCCTACCGGCGCCAGCATAACTCTTCTGCTTATCCTGAGCCATTCGAATACGTCCTCGAATCAACTCTATTTTGGAAGAATTCTCCTGTATCATCTCTGGTCCCAATAGCTTGTTATCCCCCACTTCTAACCAACAGACGGGCGAACGACAAGGAGTCCCATAAAGTGCCTCGAATGGAGCCATACCGATAGTGAATTGGTAAGAGTTATTATACGCAAACTCTACCAAAGGAAGGTATTGCTCCCATCCTCCCCCAAAATTTAGGATACACATCCTCAACATATCCTATAGCATCTGGTTTACCCTTTCAGTCTGACCATCTGTCTGCGGGTGATACGCCATACTCAATCGCAAGTCGGTGCCCACGGCCTCCTGAAAGCTCTGCCAGAAATTTGACATAAATATTTTATCTCTGCCAGATACAATATTAATAGGAACTCTATGCATCTTAACGATCTCCGAAATGAATGGCTACACATACCGCATCGTATCATAATCTGTACGAATCGGCAAGAAATGAGCTACCTTAGTCAGCCGATCCACTATCACCCATATGGAATCGTGGACCTTCTGCGACGTTGGTAACCCAGTAATAAAATCTATCGAGATACTCTTCCACTTCCACACGGGAATCTCTAGTGGCTATAGCATCCCTGAAGGTCTCTAATGGTCAACTTTCACGAGCTGACATGTAACACACCTTGAGACAAACTCTGAAATGTCTCGTTTCATACCTGACCACTAATATAGTCGTTACATATCCTGGTACATTTTATCCCCACCTGGATGTACCAAAAACTTTGACCCGTGCGACTCCGTCATTACGGCATGCCTCAAATCATCATCCTTGGGTACTATCAGTCTCCCATTAAACCGTAGTCCACCCTCTGAGCTGATGGAGTAGGACTATTCCCCCTCGGCCAGTAACTATCATACTCTGTCATAAAAAAATGGGTCCTCGGCCTGTGCCTTCACTACCCTCATAATACTCTTAGGAGTGATAGCTAAAGCTGCCATGTATGCTCTATCTATCTCATCCTCGTGTCGAAGTTCACTCCACTTCGCCTTTCAAATTCCTGCCAACTCACCGATAGGTATTCGGCTTAACGCATCTGCCACCACGTTATCCTTACCAGGCTGATACTGAATATCAAACTGGTAGTTCTTCACGAATTCAAGCCACCTCCCGTGTCTCATGTTTAGATCCTTCTGTGTGAAGAGATACTGAAGTGACTTATGATCCGTGAATAGAGTAAACTGCTCACCCAGAACATAGTTTCTCCATATCCTCAATGCAAAAATGACCACTGCCAACTCGAGCTCATGGATGGGGGTGATTCTTCTCATGTGGCTTTAGCTTTCGGGACGCATAAGCTATAACCCTCTTTTCCTGCTGTAACACGCCCCCAAGCCCTTGTAAGGATGCGTCTGTATAGACTCGGTACTCCATTCCGCTCCTAGGCAAGGTAAGAACGGGTGCTGATGTCAACTTGTCCTTTATCTCATCAAACGCTAACTTACAGTAGTCACTCCATTCGAAGGTCACTCCCTTCCAAGTCAAGTTCGTTAAAGGACCGATAATTTTTGAGAACCCTTTAATGAAGCGACGATAATAACCGGACAACCCCCAAAATCTATGAATTTCGATTGGTGTCGTGGGTTGCCCCCACTCCCTCACCGCCGATACTTTACTCGGATCAACAACGATGCCTTTGTCGGATACAACGTGGCCTAGAAACTGAACCTCCCGAAGCCAAAATCCACACTTCCTAAATTTGGCATACAGCTGATGGTTCCATAATGTCTGCAGAACCATTCGTAAATGTTCGGTGTGTTCCTCCTCTGTGCGAGAGTAAATCAGAATGTCGTCTATGAATACTATCACAAACTGATCTAAAAACTCCCTGAATACTCTGTTCATAAGATCCATGAATACTTCAGGCGCATTAGTGAGCCCAAACAGCATTACCCTGAACTCGTATGACCCGTGCAGTGATAGGAAAGCGGTCTTAGGTACATCCTCTTCTCGAATGCACAACTGGTAACCTGACCTCAAATAGATCTTTGAGAAGTACACAGCCCCTCTCAACTGATCAAACAAGTCGTTAATCCTAAGTAACGGATACTTATTACGTATTGTCACCTTATTCAGCTCCCTGTAATCTATACACAGACGAAGTGAACCATCCCTTTTCTTTACAAATAAAGCTGGCGCACCCCATGGGGATGTACTCTGCCGAATGAAACCCTATCCTAAGAGCTGCTGAATCTGCTCTCTCAGCTCCCGCATCTCTGAAGGAGCCATACGATACGATGCTCTGGCAATCAGTCTCGTCCCCGGTGCTAGGTCTATATCGAACTCTATCTCCCAGTTGGGTGGTAACCCTGGTATCTCCTGAAAGATGTCCTCGAAATCCCTCAACATTGGGATTGAGTCCAGAGAAACGACCAACCCCTGTGAGGTTTCCCTCTCAATATAATATAAATGAGTGCACGATCCTCCCTCGGGGAGAGGCATCGCCACTAGGAACATCTCCTGTCCCGAAATGGAAAACACGATAGTCCTCTCATAGCAATCTACCATCGCCCTATAACGCGCCAACCAATCCATGACTAGGATGATATCATAACCCTCCATATCCAGCACTAAGGTTTGTCTCTAGACTCAATCTCCCAACCATAATGTCCACACCCTTACAAATCGAGTGTATAAGGGACCCACTACCCATCGATGACTCCACACACATTAGATGAGTGTTGGCTGTCTCTAAGAGGCCGGCTGCCCGTTCAAATCTAGTGGAAATAAAAGAATGTGTCTCTCCCGTATTAAACAAAATAATACCCTCTAGTCCATGGATAGGAAACATACCCGCGACTGCCGGTGGTGCTGGAGGTGCTGGCTGGAACGGAATGTCACGGACGTTGAACACACGCCCATAGTATATCTGGTCTGGCTGCGGGGCCTGTGCTGCTGCTGGGGCTAACGGAGCCTGCTGCCCCTGTTGGGCACCCTATTGTTGCGCCCTATCTTTCTGTGGATAATTCCTACTCTTGTGACCCTGTTGGCCACATGAGAAATACTGGCCCTGAAACTGCCTCTGTCCTTGGCCCTGTTGGCCCTGACGAACTTGGCCTTGTTGTCCTCCTCCTTGGTTCCCTTGGCCCTGTCGGCCCTGAGGAACTAGCTGTTGGGGACCCTGTTGGACCTGTCTGTCAAAGCGATGCCTCCCATGCCAAAACCTCTTGACAGAGTTCCCCTGTCGGGAATCTTTCCCTAGCTGACCCACAGTTTGCTATTGCGGTGTGTTGCTACCACTACTTCCATCCACTTTGCCCGGTTGGCTAGGCTCACCTCTCTTGCTTCCCTTCGCATGAAAGCGATGATCCTGACAGTGTAGTAGAGCGGCATTGACGACATCTTTGAAGTTACCAACGCCGGATTACCGATCAAATGCTGCCTAATTCTCCCGGCCAAGCCATCCATAAATTTCGACTTCTTTTGCTCCTCATCGCTCACCTCGTTTCGCACAAAGTTAGCCAAACGGGTGAACTCCCCCTCATAATCAGCAACCGAGCGATCACCCTGAACCACCTCACTGAATTTCTTCCTCATCTCTGACTCTACCGCTGGAGGAAAGTACTTGCGGTCAAACCGCACCCAAAACTCAAAAATTACCATTGCGTCCCTTTCCTCGGCAGTGGTAACTGACTCCCACCACTATAAAGATGCTCACGACAGACGAAAAGTAGATAGCATTTGTTTCTGTACCTCGATGCACTCTAGCATGCGCAAGTGGCGCTGGATATTTTAGTTCTAGTTGCACGTCTCCACTACATCGGTACTACCCTGAAACTCGGGTGGATGCCCTTTCTGAAATGTCTCTCTGACTCGCTGCCAAGTAACTGGCCCTGCTAAATCCTGAACTACTGGTTCCACGGAAGGTGGTACTTGGGGCAGAGGAAAATGGGCTGCCATGGCCCTCATTGCTGTCTCGACTACCTGAGCCACTATCACTGCAACCTGAGTAATGGAAATCAACTCGGGTGGGGGTGGTGGCAGCGGCACCTGTGGCTCCAGATGAGCCACCCTCACCTCATCCCTGGCTTCAGCCCTCTCCGTTCGTTGTCTCTTCAGTGGCATCTGAAATTAGATCAAATTGTACAAGTGCACAGTTTATACAAAATTTTAAGAGCAGATGCACGATATACAAAAAGCAGAAAATGAATCAACAGTCCTAATAGTAGGGTTCTGATACAATCGAACGTTACGCAGAAACATAGTAAGCCGTACAGATCCTATGGATACTAGAACCTGATGCTCTGATACCATCTGTGACACCCCGCCTAATTAAACCTTGGGTGATCAAGCCTTAATTTAATTTAAAACGGGTTTCTTAAATGGTTCATTCTTAGCATCACTTTCGAAAGATTTTTAGTTACTAACCACCTAAGTGAAATTAAGCTAGTGCCAAATTTTATTTTCCTTAAATAGATAAACAACTCACGCAGAACAATACAATTTAAGCAGTACTAAACCAATCATCATAAATAACTGAATGAAATAAAGTCTCGCCGAAAATCATGACTAAATATAACTAACTCAAAATCTAAAATCAGAATAACTGCAAATGTAAAGATTGGACAACATGTCCCAAACCGAGAGTACTAAAACTGAGATTCTACACTAGATCTGAAAAAGAGAAACGTCTAAACAATCCCTGCAACATCCACACGTGCTGCAGCTCCCAAATCCCTAGAATGAAGTCATGTTGGGTGTCCCTGTGGCTAGGCACCTAAAAGGTTTTTGAAAAGATTTTACATAGTAAGAGTTAGTACTCAAAACATTTTAAAAATATTTTGTAAGCAATTATCAAAATTATGAGTTATTGATTACACATGTTAAGACTTCGCACACTCTTTTGAGTTACCTCACCTCTCTCCTATAGTGCACGCCTAAGTTTGATACTTAGTCCACCTAGTTGTTCTACTCAAGTTAACTAGGATAGAATACTCCACTGCCTGTATCTACTCGTTAAGGCCCCATAACATACACGCAGTATTTTAATAGTCCATATCTCATATATCATAAACTTAGACAACTTACTCATCTCTTGTTATTCTTATACTTATAATAATTACGTCACACTACTTAATTATTACTAAGATATTATCAATCCATTTTATTATCTACTATCTCATGTCAGTAGATTATGCATCTGGTATACATTTATCACACAACATGTACTAAATAATAGTTATCACCAATATGTCCTTATAACACACATAAAGGACCCTTGGTTCGGAATTATTCATTGACCCCAAGTGAGAGTTGGTTCGGTATGATCCATCGACCCCAACTATTTATATATACACATATTCTGGTTCGGGACTCTTTCATCGCGACACCAGTTTTAAGGTTTGGTTCGGCATTTTTCATCGATCCCAAACAGATAATAACTCTATATTAGTTCGAAATATCTCATCGACCCTAACATAATTAATTTACGTATAATTATCTTCACCCAAAAATTCATGCAATTTAGTAGGTACCCACCCGACCTATCAAATCATGCCCGTACGAAATATGTTTTCCTTATATTCATCGTACCTATTAAATCACGATTTATTTCACTATCGCATTTATTTGAGTATTCAAACAACTCTAAGGGTCCTAGTTATCCCTCCCTTAATTCAGTAGTTAATCTATCTCTAATCTACTAGTATATTTCTGGAATCGACCCTTACTCGTTCCATAACTCAATTCCCAAATTCCTGATGCACGACTCAATCGGCTACTTCCCTTCGTTTCATTTCACCCAATTTTACACTCAATAATTTATAATGAAGTCTTACAGTACACCTACTAGTAATTACTAAGTCCCTACATAGGTAACATATCATCACTAAGTTTCCCATTAAGTGACGGTAATCGAAGAGAGATTTCCATTAAATTTTCTAAAATTCAACCTAGATCGATCGATCGATGGAATATGGTCAATCGATCGACATTCAAGAGTCGATCGATCGATCGAGCAGTGACAGGCCCAGATCGTCTTCTTGATGCGGGTTACACCATTTTTTATTTTCCAACTCCCATAATAATTCACCAAACTTGTAACTAACGATTTCTAATTATTCCTACATACCCTGGGATGATTACCAACGATCTAAAACAACATAATTGTATTAAATCAGTCCAGATTAATTCAAATCTTCCTATTATTCAAGAATCCTAAAAATATATTCTTTCTATATTTTCATCCCTAAACCCAGATTTTTTTTTAATTCGATTTAATCATCAAGTCTCCTATGACATCAAATCATTTGGAGGTCTAAAACGTTCTACATGCAATCCTTATCAATCATGTATAATATTCAAGTCTTTGTTTCCAAGAAAATCATAAAAGTCATGTTCTTCATAAAACTTATACATGGGTATTATAACTCAATTTATGTTGCAAATAACCACTTGCCTTATTGTTCAGTAGAGTCTGATTTCATGATTGTTGTTGGTGATTGATGGTCTTTCTCCTTCAATCCTTCTTCCTTACAAGCCGGTGGTGAAAGTCTCCTTTGAATCCTTCCCACTTCTTTCTTTTGCCTTAGGAATTGTTTCTCTCTTCTCTCTAATGGCTATGCTGTGTTTTTCTTCTCTCTAACCCTAGCCTCCAACTCTTATAATCTGACTTAGGGTTCTAAAATTCGTAGGTCTCCTCACCCTTAAATGTCAAGAGACCGAAATGCCCTCGTATGGTCCCGATTTAGCCCAAAAAATACCCGACACTCGACTAGTACCCCCGGGTACACTATTTTGACTAATTAGACCCTTTTGGAATCATCTGTGGCCTCTAAATTATCATTTGAGTCTCTTAAAAAATATTTTTCTCATCTCACCTTCAATTTTGTCTACGCGTGACACTCGGTTGAGGTAAACTCAGGTACGTCCATATCAATCGTTATGCCGTACACATAAACTTTTAATATTTACTATTCACACTTAGTAAACTTTAATCGTCATATTAATCAGTATCCAACTCTTGATTAATATCTTATAGCCATAATGATTTTTTAATCACTTAATAATCATAGTTATTATTACATCACATCAAATTACTCTACTCACATAATTTAAATTAAAACGTATCACATTAAATTACTCTACTCACGTAATTTAAATTAAAACGTATTTTCCTTTTTAATTACTCAATTAACTCAATTAATTAAATTGTAAATACGCAGAAATATGGGGTATTACAAGGTGAAGAAGCCTCCGTGGATGTTTCCCCGTTTGGGTGGGGTTTTACTACGTTAAAAAATTCCCTTGCATTGTGTGTTTTTTATTTCTTCAGTCATACTACTGCACTGCAAGTCTTAGTTGTTAGGATTTTAAAACCTGATTTCAAGTAACTGAAATTTCACGTTCCTAATATTCAAACACGTCTTGTGTTCTTATAACTTCTTTAGAAAAGAGTTTCTTCAAGAAAACAATTCTAATCTTACTCAACTGTTTTAACTTTTGTTAAACGATTTAGTAAGTGTATTTTCAAAAGTTGTAACACTAACCACATAATATCTCTTAATATTTTATGTAGCATATAGATTTTAACTCCTTGAAATCATGATAAATTCTCACACATACACATTTAAGGAAAATGGGATTTCCCTCACAAAAATTCAATGCTTTGAACCATGTGTAAAAGATTGTATAACTTTGTTATTCCTCATAAAGTGGCATCAATACAATGTGTTGTGCATTGAAAAGTGTAAGAATATATGACCATGTGTTCCCAATAACAAGTTTCTCAAAGTTTAGAAGACTTTAGAATAAAATCGAAACTTGTCTTATGATGCACAAAATCGCTTTTTTTCCAAACAAAAGGAAAAATTGTTTAAAAGTAACCATTTGATATACGAAGATATGGAAATGAGTGTGCCATCTAAATATCATACAAATGATTGTATTTTACAAATATTTTTATGATAAATAATATAACTAACTTTTATAAAAAATAACATGTCATAAGAAAGAAAAATGCAATAAAACAAAGAAACATAAATCCTAGACATGTTATTAAATTATTCAATCAATGATGAAAATACCTAATGATGCTTTAATAACTTCAAATCTAGTCCAATCAAGAGTTTTAGTTAAGATATCAGCTAATTGAATATCGGTAGAAACATAACTTAAAGACATGACTTTTTCTTCAACGAGATCTCTAATAAAATAGTGTTGAATGTCTACATGCATTGTTTAAAATATCGAATGGGATTTTTGGATATATCAATAGCACTAGTTTAGTCACATGAAATCCTGACCAATACTATAATACTCTAACATTTGTTTCATCAAAAGGAGTTGAGCACAACATCTTCTCATCGCAATATACTCCGCTTCGACTGTGGAAAGTGAAAAACAATTTTATTTTATAGCATGCCTATAGACTAAAGAACTTCCATGATGAAATCATTCACCAGATGTACTTATCCTACCATCAACATCACCCAATTAACCATCATCCGAATAGGACGATAAGGAAGGGTTGGTATTCCTAGAATACCAAACACCAAAGCTCGTGGTCCTACGTGATAATGCATTTAACGATAGTAGCAAGCTGTTGGTTGAACCAATAAGGGGCTCTGGAAGAAGGTAGCACCAGACACCCAATCCCAGCAGAAGACTTGTTAGTAGGACGAATCGGTTGTCTTTGACGTAGGCAAAGGCCATTACCTCTAATAAGCTGAATGTCCTTGTTTGACTACTTTTCTTGTGGCATCCGCTAATCTAATAACCCGATCCGGGGATTGAGCATAAACTCCTACACTAAAAGATACGCCGGGATAACTAGCCATGAGGTATAACAAGTTACCTATCATGCTACGATAGAGTGTTTCTTCGACATTCTTTCCATCAAAATCCTTTCTAAGCTTAACGAAAACACCCATGGGGGTACGTTTAGGCTTAGGAGAGTCGAGATCAAATTTCTTTACAGGGTCCTTTGTATATTTATATTAAGAAATACAAATTCCACCATCCATTTGTCGCACAAGGAGACCAAGAAAGAAAGTGAGTTATCCAATCATGTTAATCTCAAATTCTTTTTGCATATTCATAGAAAAATCTTGAGCATGATATTCATTTTATGGGGCCCAAATGTAATACGCTGTAATTTTAATTGATTTTAATTGTGGGATTAATTGAATTAGATGTGAGAAGAATTAATTAATAATTAATCCGGAATAAAATAAATATTAACTAGTGAGATAAGAGTTAATATTTATTACCGGGAATTACATTGAATAGTACTGAGCGATTAAAGTAATATATGATTTCGAATGTGATTATGAATTTACGAAAATTATCGCGAGAGAGAAATACGACAATTATGCAATTTAAGTAAGGACGCCCGTGTGAGTTGTGTCGGGACTAAATTAATAGAATAAAAAATAAAACATTTATACATCACCCAAATGGTCATTTCGAGTGCGCCAACGTGTTCAAAAGGGTCAAAATAGTCAAAAAAGTCTACCCGAGGGTGTAGTTTGGGTTTCGGGATTATTTTAGGCCAAACCAACACCCTCGAGGGGTATTTTAGTCTTTTGAAAAATTGGGGCTAATTAATGGACAAAAATTGGAGCATATACGTGGGATAAGTTAGGCTTAAAAACGTCCTGCTTGGGGGAAAATCCAAAGCAACCCCCAAATGACCCCATAAGAGGCACAAACACCTCGTATGGGAGCAATGTAACTCGTAGGAATTGGCCAAGTAGTCATGGGATGACTGGCTTGAGAATATAACTAAAATTTGAAAATATTATGCTTAGGATAAAAAGGTGCCGCTAAAGGGGAAAACCCAAAACAACCTCCAAACGGTCTTGTAAGAAAAACGAACAGCTCACACGAGACCAATGTAACCCATAGGAACTGACCGTATAGTCACAAAATGCCCGACTTAATAATATGACCAGAATTCACAAATTTCTAGACTTAGGCTTAAAAACATGTTGCTAGAGGGCGAAAACCCAAAATAGATCCCAAACACTCCCGTAAGAGGCACGAACACCTCGCATGGGACCAATGTAACTCGTAGCAACTGGCTGTGTAGTAACAAAAATCTCGATTTGAGAATATGACTAAAATTAAAAAATAACTAGACTTAAACTTAAAAAGATGCCGCTAGAGGATGAGAATCCAAACAAACCCCCAAACGGTCCCGTAAGAGGCACAAACACCTCGCACGTGACCAATGTAACTCGTAGGAACAAACCATGTAATCACAGGATGCCCAGTTTGAGAATACGACTAAAATTTGCAATGGCTTAAAAAATACCGCTAAAGGACAAAAACCAAAACAACTCATAAAATGGCCTTGTAAGAGGCACGAACACCTCGCACGAGAGTAGTGTAACTCATAGGGACTGTGTAGTCGCAAGACGTTCGGTTTAAGAATATGTCTAAAAAATTTAAATATCTAGACTTAGGCTTAAAACATGTTACTTGAGTGTAAAAATCCAAGACAACCCCCAAACGGCCGCGTAAGAGGAACGAATACCTCGAATGGAACCAATGTCACTCGCTGGAACTGACCGCTTATTCACGGGATGCTAGGTTTGAGAATATGATTAAAATTTGCAAATATCTCTACTTAGGCTTAAAAACATGCCCCTAGAGGGTGAAAATCTAAAACAACCCCTAACAGCCCCGTAAGGGACACCAACACCTCGCGCAAGACCAATGTAACTCGTAGGAACTGACTGCGTATTATCGGGATGAACAGTTTGAGAATGTGACTAAAATATATAAATATCTAGACTTAGGCTTGAAAACATGCCACTAAAGGGAGATAACCCAAAATAAACCCCAAACTACCCCATAAAGAACACAAACACTTCGTAGGGGACCAATATAACTCATAGGAATTGATCGCATAGTCACAGGACACCCAGTTTGTGAATATGATTAAAATATCAGAATAACTAAACTTAAGCTTAAAAACATGCCGCTAGAGAGCGAAAACCCAAAATAGCTCTTAAACGGTCCCGTAAGAGGCACAGACACCTTGCATAGGGTCAATGTAGCTCATCAAAACTTATCATGTAGTCACGGGATGTTCGGTTTGAGAATGTGATTGTAATTTAAAAATAACTAGACTTAGGCTTTAAAACATGCCACTAGAGGGGAAAAACCCAAAATAACCCCTAAATGGTCTTGTATGGGCATGAACACCTCGTACGAGACGAATGTAATTCGTAGGAACTGACCGCGTAGTCATGGAACGATCGGTTTGAGAATATGACTAAAATTTATAAATATTTAGTATGATTTATGAATTAACTAGGATGACATGATGCTTTACTTTGAATTGTTAGCTCCACGGTTACAATATTGCTTATTGAATTAGTTACTGAATGCATATTTTTTCTTCGGGGCTGCCTAAAATATTTTTTTATAGAGTGGATAGGGTGAGGTCCAAATTCGTGACCCCTAATTAAAAAAATAAAATAAAAACATAGTCCCGATCCAAGACCGTGACCATGTTTCTATTTGTTTTTTTTAAAATTGGGGTTCACGAATTTGGGTTGTACCCCTTTTTCAATAGCGTCCTACACATGGTCACAGCCCGCCCCAGGTCCGTGACCATATGGTCATGACCCAAGTACATGACCAATTTTAAACACCAGTCCCCCATGGTCACGGCCCAGGTCCGTGACTATGAGGCCATGGCTCAGGTCCTTGAACACAAAGCCATATAGTGTCATACAGAGGAGTTCGGGACTCTCATTTTGGGTCGCGAATGATGTCCGTGACCACATTTTTTAGGCATGACAAAAATAACCACAAACCTGAGCCATGGCTCATAGGCGCCTGGTCACGACCATGGTTCGTGACCATTCCTTGTTTGTGGTGTAGAGATTGGTGGGTCACTTATGATTCCGCTGTTGTATTTTAGACGTTATTAGTGATTATTGTTGGGGATGGATTCTATTAGAGGTTTTGATATTATTGGATTATATTGTTGATGGTTATTCATATTATCTTTACTTGCATTATATATTAATAGAAAAGTTTTAAATGATCTCATATTGTTATCACATGAAAAGAATGGTATTTTAATTATAGAAATTTATACATTCTAATATTTGGCCTTAATGAACCTTTATATTATAATATACGGTTGTTACACTGGATACCTACCAACCATATGGGTTATCTTCAGGCCTTTTTATCCTGAGGGTCAATTCTTCTTCACAATTAGCAATAGTGGCGTCAGATTAGGTTGGTTGACCTCGCATATTAACTTAGGTCATTTAGATGACTTCAACTTAGGGGTGGCAATTTTGGAAACGACACGAAAACACGAAACGACACGAAACGAAATTAACACGAAATTGACACGGCTTATCGTGTTCGGGTCGTGTTCGGGTCTGGGTTGTCGAACCCGCTGTCGTGTCGTGTCGTGTTCGTGTTAATTTTTAGCCATGAAATTGACCCGAATTAGACTCATTAAAGACCCAATAATAACCCCATTAAGACCCATTATGGACCCGATTAAAAACCCATTATAGATCCGTTAATAAACCCATTACTACCCAATACATATCTATTAAAAATAAAAGGCTTTTATTAAAAAGCCCACCAAAACCAACCCATGAAACATTTGAGATCCCTTCATTTTTATACCACAAAACAAAACCAAACATAAAAAAAACCCTAGCCACCACAAAGCATTTCTCCACAAACAAGTTAACAGCCGGCGGTTCAGTTCTTTCCGGCGATTCTTTCCGGCGACTTTATTCGGTTTCCAGCGATTCTTTCCGGCGGTACGTACTCCTTTATTATTTCGTTCCTTTTTTATTTCCAACTGTATGTATTTCCGGCTCAGATATGTATTTTCGGGTTAGATATGTATTTTCGGCTTCTGTGGAGAAGAAACCCACTAGATATGTTGTATTTCCGGCTCAGATATGTATTTTCGGCTCAGATATGTATTTCCGGCGGCCGTAATGCTCCGTTGATGATCCATTACCGTGGGTCGTGAGCGGTGGGCGCCGGGCGGTGGATGTTGCTCCGTTAATGCTCCGTTTATTTTGCTACTTTTGGACTCTCAATTGATACAGGTCCTATATTTCTGTACCTTCCATTGAGTAAATCCCCCTATGGACTTGACTTTTGACACATTTGCATCCAAAAATCGTAAAAGATGCTGTTAGAAATTTGAGACTATCTAATTGGAAGCTGGAACTGTACCATATGATACAACAAAAGGGGATATGCATTTTTCCACCAAATAGATTATCCACCAACATCCACTTAAAAAATAGGATACAGGTTGTTTCAGTTTTTTTTACAAGTTCATTTTGCTAACACCAACCCATGGTGAGTTGGGTAATGTCATGTGACGCATGAAGTTTTTCTTGAATGGAAATTATCTTTTAATTTGAGACCACCAAACTAATAATTTATATATTTTTTATGTGACTAACATTTGTTTTTGTTTTTTTCATTTGACAGATCTCAAAATGAACTCAACTAATGTTAATGAGAAGAAAAGGTCAAAATCATTAGAAGTTGGAGAGAAGAAAAGGGTGAAATTTTCAGAACCTCTTGAGAACAATTTAAATGCAAATGAGGTAATTATGTATTCTATGTTGTTAGATTTTTTTTATTAGTTTGAATTTGTTTATTTTTTATAGTTTGTCTTATATATGGGGTTATGAATTTTTTTAGGGTGATAGCGAAGATGATAGTTCGTGCGAATATGATGATGATGACGTTGTTGAAGTTAATGTGAAGTTAGAGACGGAAACACAAGGGGATTTAGTCAAGCAATGTAGGGAACGTCGGTCCGAGGTATGGAATTTTTTTGACCTTCTTCCCATTGGTGATGATGGAAAAGAAAGAGCAAAATGTAAAAAATGTTCAAAAGTTTACATGTGTTCGTCTAAGAATGGGACGGGTAGCTTGAGAAAACATATGAAAAAGTGTCCAAGGAGGGATAAAAATGACGTATCTCAAATGTTAATGAATCAATCTTGTGGGTATATGTCGATGCGCTCTTCCAAATTTGACCCTGAAAGATTTCGGGATTTAATTACTGAGGCCATTGTAATGCATGATTTACCATTTCAGTTTGTAGAGTATGAGGGTATTAGGGCTATTTTTCATTACTTGTATGAGGATGTGATAACTATCTCAAGAAATACCTCAAAGGCCGATGTCTTAAAAATGCATAAAAGGGAGAAGAAAAAATTAAAGAAAATGCTTGAGTTAGCTCCCGGTAGGATTTCTTTGACATCCGATTTATGGTCTTCAATTAACACGGATGGATTTGTTTGTGTCACTTCACATTTTATTGACAAAGATTGGAAATTGCAAAAAAGGATTCTCAAAGTGATGCCACCTCCACATAATGGTATTTGCTTAACCGAAAAAATATCCAATTTGTTGTCTGAGTGGAGCATTGAGAAAAAGTTGTTCACTATCACGTTGGACAATGCATCAAGCAATGATACATTTGTTGAATTGCTAAAAAGTCAGTTAAATAATGAAGGCTCACTTTTAAGTAAGGGTGATTATTTTCATATTCGATGTTGTGCTCATGTTTTGAATTTAATTGTTCAAGATGGTTTAAAGGCAATAGATGAAGGGGCGGGAAAGGTGCGGGAGTGTGTGAAGTATGTAAAAGGGTCACAAGTTAGAAAAGCAAAATTTATGGAATGTGTGAAATTTGTCCATTTGGATGCAAAGAGAGGATTGCGTCAAGATGTCCCTACTAGGTGGAATGCAACATTTATAATGATAGAGAGTGCTATATTTTATCGTCGTGCATTTGTTCGTTTAGCACTTAGTGACTCAAATTTTTTGCATTGTCCAAATGAAACGGAGTGGGGAAAGATTGAGAAAATTTTTAAGTTTTTGGAGGTTTTCTATGAAGTGACTTGCATCTTCTCCGGAAACAAATACCCTACGGCGAACTTATATTTTACTTCCGTTTCCATGGTTGAGTTCACTTTAAGAGAAGAAATGCAAAGTTCGGATGTCTTTATGAAGCAAATGGCATGTAAAATGTATGAGAAATTTTCCAAGTATTGGTCGGATTATAATTTGCTTTTGGCAATGGCCGCGGTTTTGGATCCTCGTCTCAAATTTCAATATGTTGAGTTCACTTACCAAAAACTTTATGGTATCAATAATTATCAAAGTCGTCTTGTTAAAGAAAAGTTGTTTGATATTTTTGGTGAATACATGAGCAACTCTACTATGGGCGAGAACACGTCTATTACAATGGTAGACGGATGTAAAAAAGTTGATGATGAGAAGACAAATGCTACCGTACTAAGTCGAACCACCAAAAACATGTTCAAGGTACATATACATTGGTGAATACGTTGCTATTTTTTTTAATGAAAAAACATGCTGTTTTTCTATTACAAAAGTTATGTTTTTTTTTTAGTAAATGCAAAAGTTGCTGTTTTTTAATGAAAAAACATTGCTGTTTTTTTTACTGAAATAATATGCTGTTTTTTTTTAATGGAAAAACATGTTGTTTTTTTATTACAAAAGTTATGTTTTTTTTAGTAAATGCAAAAGTTGCTGTTTTTTAATGAAAAAACATTGCTGTTTTTTAATGAAAAAACATTGCTGTTTTTTTTACTGAAATAATATGCTGTTTTTTTTAATGGAAAAACATGCTGTTTTTTTATTACAAAAGTTAAGTTTTTTTTAGTAAATGCAAAAGTTGCTGTTTTTTAATGAAAAAACATTGCTGTTTTTTAATGAAAAAACATTGCTGCTTTTTTTATTGAAATAATATGCTGTTTTTTTTAATGAAAAAACATGCTGTTTTTGAAAAAACATTGCTGCTTTTTTTATTGAAATAATATGCTGTTTTTTTTAATGAAAAAACATGCTGTTTTTTTATTACAAAAATTATGTTTTTTTTTAGTAAATGCAAAAGTTGCTGTTTTTTTATGAAAAAACATTGCTGTTTTTTTTAATGAAAAAACATGTTTTTTTTTTGTTGTTTTTAGGAGTTCACTTCTTATGAGAGTCGAGCACTTTCTTCAATGCAAAAGACACAACTTGAGATGTATTTAGATGAACCAAGGAGTGACTTAGCAGAACAATTGGATGTTTTAAGTTTTTGGAGAGCTCATCAATACCGATACCCTGATTTAGCGTGTATGGCTCGTGATGTCTTAAGTGTCCCTGTATCCACAGTTGCTTCGGAATCGGCCTTTAGTAGTGGTGGTCGTGTGCTCGATCAATATCGGAGCTCACTTAAGCCTGAAACTGTGGAGGCACTGATTTGTACTAGAGATTGGCTTTTTGGCATTAAAGGTAAATTATTATTTCTTTACAATTCAATTTTTAAAATAATAGATTTTCACTTAATCATTTTGGATTTTTTTATTAAAAAGGTGATTTGGAGCTTAATTTGCTTGAGCTCACTGAAGACATCATAGAATTTGATAAGAAGGAAAGTAATTCATCGGACACTATCAAGGTTAATACATGCAATTTTTAATATTTAATTTTGTTCACTTGTATTACTAACTTGTTTTATTCTAATACTGCTTATATTTTTTTTTATAGGAATGATATTGTGCATGATGATGGAAGAAAGAATGATGCCAGCATTGGGGAGGAGAGTAGTGATCTTTTGAAGACTTTATTAGTTGTCATCTTAGCTAAAAACTACTTTTTGTGAATTGTAATCTCATTAACAACTTGAAGTTCAACTAGGGAAGCGCCATCACACGACATTTATATATTGATTTAGATGTGGAATCATTTTTCAAATAAAATAAAATTAATTGAATTTAACCAAAACCATAATTAAATTGAATTTAATTATAATATTGAAACTAAACCAAACTATTAAAAAATATTTTCCCCCACCACCGCATTCCAACTATAGCACATTACCTCCCTACCGTAGTTGGTCTGTTGTGTCAACCATTACTTTGCACCACCAGATAAGCAAACTCTGGAGCATTTTGCTCCCAAATTTTCGTGTTTTGAAGAACTTTGTATTTTTCTACATGCCATAAAAAATGAGCAAATTGGTGGAACAAATTAGTATTATGATATTTTTCTCCATGTCTTAGAGATGGTCTGAGACATTAGGAAATGCTTTAGGCATAACTATCACTCCATGCCATTAAGAAAATTACCATTTCATAATATCACGACAAATTTGAGTGAAAAATTCTCTCAGATTTATCACTTGGCAATCATAGGTGATGCACGACACTCCAAATTCCATGTCAATAGTTCCCGTGACGATGGAGTATCGCAATGTGCATAATTTTTTTTGCATAAATTTAATTCCACAGATAATTAAAATGATATTTTAATATTTTGTATTTTATTTTTGTATATTAAAGTTAACAAAATTCCATAATAAACTATTTGAGTTATTCGACCCACGTAGGTTTGATATGTAAGAGTGAGGCATTTTCATTTTGATTAGATGGACTTTTTAATTTGAAGATCATGTAAGCCATTATACAACACAAGACTTCCGTTTCCATATATTTTGAACACATATCCTTTTGGTAGTTTTGTGAATTGCCTTAAAGGCTACACACACATTTACACATTTTTTAAAAATCTATATTTAAAATTGGATAAATAAGTGATATTTTTACTGAGTTGTGTTGTGTTGTCTAAATAGGAAATGACCATATTTATTTTGTTATAATTTAAAGTTTTTTAAAACACTTTGCTTCAAACCATTCACACGGTCCTATTTAGACTCGTGCACACGGCTCTGTTCACATGGTCCAATATTGACCCGTGCGTATGACTGGGCTAAGGTTTCAACACTGGTTGAAATTGTGCGCATGGCGGAGCAATTTTTTTTTAAATTTCTATAAATAGACCATTTTCCCTCCCATTGCAAAACATCCAAAAACCTCATAGCTTAAAACACTTTTGGTTTCATTTTCGAGGTTGAGAGATCTTCCTTGCTTCTCTATTACCAAATTTCACTGCTTCCATAAAAAACTCTTCAAATTTAGATCTACGACTCGATCTTTGATTTTGTGAAAGAATTAAGAGTGATTTTGGTTCATATCTATACTAGTCTATTCAATTCAAATTATTACCCTTTGAATTACATGGTCTATCACTCCTATATCTTAAAATGGAAATGTTATGATGGTGTGATTCAAGAAAAAAAATTGAAATTTCTCATTTTCTTTGTGAAGTTCAAGATAGTGTTGTGAGAAAGAATTGAGTGAAAGCTTCTAGTGATAGATCCCTCAATGGATCATCTTTATATAGTAGAAAAGGTTCACATATTTCTATCCAAAAATCACAAGAAAGTAGTGATGATGATATGGGTGATATTCATACGAATTTGATGAACTTTATCAAGAGTCTTTTAAACTCAAAAATTCAAAATCAAACTTTTGCATAAAATGAAAACTTCCCAAAGTGAACTTGAAGAAAAATATGAAAAAAATTAATTGTGTTCAATTGGAATGTTTGGAACTAAAAAAATGGTTGATGAATTGACAAAAAATGTGATTATTTGAAATTGCTAATTAAATCCATTTTAAAAGAAAGTAAGAATATATAAATTCAAAACGAAACTTTGAAAGTGGAATTTGAAAAATTGAGACATGAATTGCCGCATGCCAAGGATTTGAAACTCGAGGTATTTGAATAAACAAGTGTTCAAGATAGTATTTTGTGAAATCATGCTCAGGTGAAACCTAACAATCATGGCTTTAGTTTTAAATATTATTCAAATGAAAAAATTGTAATGTCAAAATCCAAGTTTATAGGTTTTATTCTTGAAAATAATGATAAGGAACAAACTACATTATTTAAAAAGAAGGAGGTTGAGCATAAATCCATTTTTTGTGGAAAATGGAGATGGATGTACATTTTGTGGTAAAATAAATCATGTTGTTCACTGTTGCTTAAAAAGAAGAAGCTTGGTAGAGTTGGTTTAAAATCTCAATATGAAGGAAAACAATGTGCAAAAAGTTATGAGAATAAATGTCACCTTTTGTACATTTTGCAAAATTCAAGACCACACAAATTAAGCTTATATGTGCTTGAGAGTACAAAACAATAGGTTCATTGATAATGGGAGAAAAGGTTTTCGAAGAGATCCCATTGATTATATTAGGGGTTAAGTAAACGATTTTATGAGAAGGATGAATTTCCTAGTGAAAAATAGAGGTGAGGAGGCTAGGCGTGATATTTATAGACCTAGACCATATGCTCAAATTCCAAGGACTGGGCATAAGAATTCTAGAAGGAATAAGAGTTGGATTTCGAGAGTGGGTAGTGTATTACTAAGGAATGCACATAGGAATAAAGTGGAAGTAGGTACCCTATAAAAGAGGTTTGTGATGAAAGAGGTTGTCTTTGTTCCTCTTACTAATTTGAGAGATGGAACACCCATCGTTATATAGGTGGATCGTTTACTAGGATGCCTAGGATCTTGTTCGTTTGTAGGTACATGTGGACACCCCGATCGACAATCGAGGTGTGACTCATGTGTCACTCCAATCCTCAATGGCTCATCATTTTCATAAAAAGAGTGACTTCTCAAAGTCCCATACAATTTCTCAAAATGTTTTGACTTTGATTATAGGAAAACCCTATATCTCTCCTCATCGTCAGGGCACTCCTGTGAATATATAAAGATTCTCCCACCCTGGACTTAACAAAATTTACAAAGTACCCTAACTATACAAACACCCTTTATATTATCCCCATTACATTGGTTTGAGCCTCACTTCAAAGGAGAAAACCAAGGATAGTCCCGATTGAAATAATTTACCATAAATACCACTTTATGGACATTTTGGACCTACATAACTTCATAATCTGAGAAAGTCGTAGACATAAATATCACTTTATGGACATTTAAATCTCAGTGCATAGGGACTTTTACTGATGTGATTCAGGGCATGTCGGATTGAGCATGGGTCTGAGAGATTTAGCTTATTAGGGACTTAGCACTAAGTACTCAGTGATAGTGCGAGCATTTAATTATATAACTCCTTTAGAGTTACGGGAGTCTATAATCAGACCTATGAGTATAAGGATAAAGTTTTGAATGTTTCGGTTATATACTTAGGTCAATGAAAATCAGTGAACGACAATGTTAGTGTTTAATGCATTTGGGGAAAGTTCTTTTGGGCTCGTTTATGAAAAGCATAAGCCCAAATGAGCGTCGGTAGTGGAGAGACGTTATTTGATGCTAGGACATCGGCTTAAATGGTGATTATTGAATGTGTGGAGAAAACACTTTGAACTGAGAGTTATTGCTCTATAAGGCCAGTATAGTCGGGTAGTTCTACGAAAGAAGCACTAAGAAAACTTTTGCACCGCAAGTTAATGGGCGGGGCAACATCGAGAAGATGAAATTATGATTTGGGGAAATATCGAATGCAATCATATGATATAGTGTGATCTGTGAGATAACGTTGAAAGAAAAATATTACGTATGTGACGTCTGTGATGTTGTGCAAATATACACGGGATATAGCGTGTATGGGCGCCCTGGTTAGTGTGATTTCAAAGTAGTCTTAAATAAAGGGATGTGTGAATAAAAATATTAAATGTATGCCTACGAGGCAGTCAAAAAATAAGTGGGAAAGTGTAGTGAACTAGAGAACTACCTCCACCGTAGGGAATGGAAAGGTGAGGGAGGCCTATGTAATAAGATATCCCGAGGCAAGGTAGAAACTCACATTTTTGGGAAAATAGAAAATATTATCACTTAGTTATATGCCTAGAGTGGTTCTACGCATAGACAAGATGTAGATTCCTACTTGACGAAAACTACACAAGAAATGGAGTTCTTGAGCATGGGAATTGGTGTTGAATGTGACATAGTCAATTTGTGTCCGGGTAGACCATTTAAGGATGGAAAAGGGTTGATTTGAGGGTATCAACCAGGAAATTTTTGAAATTTTATGGTTCCAGTGATGGAATAATGCTCAAGTTGGTAAAAATCGTGGAGGGGTCAAGGTTTCCATCGGGTTGCTGAATGGATTGACATGAACACTAATTATTATCTCGAAATGGGTTATACTATCGAGTGGTATACCCAACTTTACTATTAACGGGAAGGAGTGAAATAGAATAAGGTGTCATCCAATACTGTTGGGAATTTGGGTGAGACCTTTCAGTCCCACCTCTAGTAAAAAGTGTCAGGAGGTGATAGGGACATAGTTACATATTGAGTTAAATGTGTCGCCCATAAGTCGATGGGTAGATGGGAAACGAGGATTGTGCATTCTAAATTTTGGGTAATTCGGGAGTAGTAATTACCACAGGTAGAGTTACATGTGATGCCTCGTAACGGTTTATTCCGCATGACACCTTGGGAGACGTTATGAGAAAAGTTTCATTATCCACCTTTGGTAGATAAGAGGTGGGGAAATAACAAGATGCTGGAACCCAAAATGGGTTATGGCCCATCAACAGTAATTGAGTAAGTTGTATCCTTTTGTATAGTTCAGGGACGTGAGGAGGGGTACGTCACTGTGAGTTAAAGGTTGAAGTCTGACATGATTAGTTAGGGATGATGCGGGTGATTGCCCGAAAGATAGTCATGCGTTTGGCAACAAGGAAATTGACACCCGTACAGGACGGGAATTTCCTAACATAAAGATAGTAGATCCGGTGGAGTATAGGCTCATTGTTTGAGGCACTGTATGGTCAGGGAGCATCGAGTTATAGATTGGTGACCATCGAGAGGGATTCCTAGCACGGGACACTCGAGGAGATTGATTTGTAGCCAGACATATTATAGGAGGAGAGATCCAAGGCTACTTTGGATCGCAGTGAGCGAAAGCTACGATCTAAGGTGGTGCCACTAGTCAGAGTTTGATGGGGGCACAACAGTATTGACAAGTTTATATGGGAGAGGGAGGAGGATATGTGAGAGCAGTATCCAGAGTTATTCGTCGCAGTTATGACCAAATTTTGGGGATGAAATTCCTTTTTAAGTAGGAGAGTATGTAACACCCCGTATTTCTGTGCATTTCATATTTAATTAATTCGGAAAATTTTAAATTACTTATGTGTCGTAATTTAATTAAATTAATTATGGTAATATTTATTTAAATATTAATCGGAGAGTAATGGTTAATATTTGGCGAAATTTAATTACTAAATGAATAGTAATAATTTAATTACGTCATAACATATATTAGTGACGTGGCATTTATTTATCCCAGCCGGGAGTTGATATAGACTAATTTGGCTGTGAGATAAGGATTTTATAAATTAATTCGAATGTTAATTCTGAGTGCACGGTTGAGTTAGGATGGGCCGAGATAGTAAAAAAAGTGTACCCGGGGTGGTAAATGGGTCACAGGGCATTTTTGGGCATGACCGGGCCCACACGGTGGTAGTTGGGCCATTTAATTAAGGCCATAAGCCAAAAAACGGAATCAATATGTTAAACCTAAACCTAAGAGTGTTTAACGACATAAAAAAACACATCTAAACCAAAGAGTTGGAGAGGAAACTAGAGGGAGCAATTGGAGAATAAATTGAGGATCTTTTGGAGACAAATCAAGGAACAAAGTTGGTGCTCATCATTAAGCCTGTCTGTACACCAACGAATCAGACTCTACGAACCCAAAGGAAAGTAATTAACTTAATGTGATGTTTAATTTTGATAATCAATTCATATTTTGGTGATGTGTGAAACAAAATCCGTTTTGGGTATAAATGGGTATTCGGGTGAAATTGAATTTTTGATAAATGATATATCTTGATGAGATTTGGGGTGATATTAGTATGTTTCATGATTCTTTAGTATAGGAATATGAATCGTATGATTAAATCCAACAAGAATCGTTATTGAAATTCTGATAATAGATATGAAAAATGTTATTGGATGTTTGAAACCCAGGTGAAACCCGAATCTGGAAAACGTTAAAATTCGTGAAAATTAGTTATTGATTTAAGGCTTCTAGGTTGATTAGAACCTGTCTTCATATGTTAATATGGTTGATTTTGATCGGAGATTACTATGGGAGAAAGTAAAAGCTTGGTTGGATTAACAATGGCTGAAACATAATCGGAGAAGAAAATGACCTGCTCGATCGATTGATTAACCCAGAGGAGTCGATCGATCGAGGGTCCCAATTTTTGGGCAGTTTGCCCAGTTTTATATATAAAGGGGAAATAAATTTTAAGGTTAATTTCTATGTTTTATTTAGTTATAAATAAATATGAGGCACACATTCCTAACAATTATGGGGGAAAGTAATTGGGATTAGGGAGGATTTATATGGGGCACCTTATGGATAAATTTGAGGAATTCGATTCCAAAATAATTAGATACGGATTCAAGTGAGCAGGTCCGGATATATTGGTTGAGCGATGCCAAGGCAGTGAATTAATTATTGAGAGAAATTAATTAATTTGGAGTCGGGATATAGACTCGGATAATATTTAATTACGAGCCAAGTGAGTGAGTCCGGGTATATTGATTGAGTGACACCAAGGTAATAAATTAATTAATGGATAAATTAATTAAATTAGATTCGGACCATAGACTCGAAAAAATATTATATTAATTAATGTGTAAATTAATTAAATTAGAGTCCGACCATAGACTCGGGGAAAATTATAGGCTAGTTCTACGGATTTGTCTACACAGTAATGCCGGGAACAAATTACTATATATATATGGTGTGGTGATAGTATATATATATATATATATATATTGTGTGCTACTAAATATAAGTGACTAGATATTTAATTAATTTATATGCTCTAGTGCTATCAATGGAGGTTGCGCGAAGTGGTGAATCCCCTAGCTTGAGGAGTAGGGCAAGTATATCCCCAGGGCATAGCATTCGTTATATGGGTGAGGGGCTCATCTCACTTTCAGGGAAGAAACATGACCGCCTCCACTACGTTTATATTTTGAGCCAAGTTGGTGAGCGATTCCGACTTGGGGTAACTAGGTTATGTGAGCACACCTAGTGTGATAGCGCTTTAAAGAATACATCCGGTGAGTTATTACTCGGGAGGATGGGCTGTATATATGTTCAACATATGTGTGAATGTTGTAATATGGTTCTACATATATAATGGGATAAATAGTTATACGGGTGATAAAATACAGGAAGTGAATTATATTAATTTATATATGGGTTATATTCATATTCAATATATGTGTGATTGTTGGAAGATAACTTTACGTATATAATGGGGTGAATAATTATATACGGGTAATTTAAATACATGGATAAAATTGTATTTTTTATATAACTAGTGAATGTTATATGGATTTCAAGGAAAGATGATTAACAAAGTTAAGGTGATAAATAACTTATAAATCATGCATTGAAAATACTCGGGATTGAGTAAGGCAGTTGACAAGAGTTAAATCAAGTATCTAGTTTTGGGGTAGAGGACTAGGTGGGATATAAAGAAAGCGTTAGGTGTGCACATTAGTTGAGAGGTGAGTTTGTCCTCAAGGGAGTGCGAAACTAACTTAAATATGAAGCGTATTCATGCATTTTATATTACTGCAAGTTAATAAATTGCTAAATGTTTTCAAAATATTTTGGGTTCTAACCCTTGCTCTAAAACGATTTTCAAAACCTTTTAGGTGTCCATCCATAGGGACGCCAGACTTGATATTCTATTCCAGGGACATGTAGCTACAGAACAAGTGGATACTAGCAGGAGCTTGGATTAGACACATCGTTCATTCTTTCCTAGAGTAGGAATCATCTATCAGTTTCAGTTTTACTTAGGGCTTGTCGCCCAGACATTTCGGTACAGTTTTCAAATTCATTTATTCAGTTATTGGACGATTGTTATTAGACTATTTACTTTTGTGGCCGATGGTTTATTCGGCAAGTAGTGTATATATTTATTCAGTTAATTTGATTCAGTTGTTGTGAATGGCTCATTGTATATTTTCGCATGTTATTGTTTTTGTTTAAATAATCAGATAAAATTTGGCACCGGCTTCTTTTTGGAATACTAGGTCCTTAGTAAGTTTTAAAAAGTTTTTTGACAGTGATGCTAAGAATGAACCAATTGGGATTCCTGTTTTAATTTGATATAGGACTGATCACCCAGTATTTTATTAGGCGGGGTGTCACAGGTGAGAGCTAAGATACAAGCAAGAAAGAAAGTTCCACCCCTGAGTGGTACTAATGAGGCTTTGCATTATAGAGAGTCACCTCATAACCACCACCCATGTGACACTATAGAAAAGTCCCGAGTGCTTCCATATTTGTTCTAGGTGCTACATTTGATGAATCTACGATTCTGTTTACTAGAGATGGTTCTCTACTTGCTGAGATGTTTATATCACGATCCATGATCACTAAGAGAGACGTGGATTTAGATCGCCTAGATAGGTGTGAGGGGGGATACTACTTATTGTCCTTAATTGGTATCATTCATGAATCCCCTTTGATCTAGCTGTATCATTCGAAAAATGTGACCATTGTTCATGAGTTATATTGGAACTTAGTAATGAAGTTCGAATCATTATATACATTTGTTTATGGGATTGACATTGAGATCACTTATGATATCCTTATTGTAAAATTATTTCTTGATACTCATATTCTTGATCTTGATTTTATAGCTTATCTGGTGGGTAAGGTTGATCATGATGATGTCCCATCATTTCTTATAAGGCATAGGACACTTTGGGTTGGGATTTATTTTCGATAGGCTGATATGGATAGGATATTTTCGTTACTTCACTTATTTTTTGTTTACAACCTGTTGCCTCAGTGACATACCTAAGACTTCCCTTACTCGATAGGTCGGTTGATTTATGATTAGCTCATGGTGAGGTTATTGATTATCCCAATCTTGTAGTTCAGGTGATGAGGAGAGCATGCACAGATTCTGGAGGAGAGTCTTTACCTTATAGACGATTGATCATAGGTTATTTGTATCTGTTAGTTGTTTTGTGATTGTTTACGAATGAGGTTGCTACTATTATTATAGCTATTTCGAGCCTTAGTTCACCACGTTCTTCATTCTAGACTGCTCGTAGATCCTCTAGACAACCTATTGATTCGGGTGCATGGGTACCATTACCCGCCCTTGCACCCATTCCTCATCTTGCACTTGTTCCAGAGCTGAGATCTCATCAAGGTCAGCGAGATTTTATAGAGGCTCAGTTTGCGTATATGAGAGGACAATTCATAGATATTAGAGTTGATATAGCAGATACACATGCTTATTTTGGACAACATTTTGATACGATTAATCGTGAGCAGGCTAGTCAATGCACGAATGTTGCTTTTATTATGAACTATTTGAGACGATGTGGACTTATCCCTCAATTTTCTACTGATGCACCACTACTAGTTCCCACTCCTCTTGTGTATGTACCAATAGTGGATGTTGACGATGATGAGGATGATGGGATCGACAATGATGAGATAACAGATGATGATTACAGACTTTTTGTGTTTTTTTATTTCATTTAGTTGATATTTGATTGTACCACTTGTGGTACATGGATACATTTGTCTGTATTGGATATTTGTACCATTTTCTTTGGTAATTGGTTAATTTGGATGTTTGTATAGATGTACCTTTACTTCTTGTATGCTATGGATATATGTTGGTGCGTATTGCATACCGCAATAGAAACCACAAAAAATTATTTTTGCACACCCAAAAAAAAATAACGTAAAAAAATCTACCCAAATTTTAAACAACCAATTTCAAGTTTTATCTTGTTTAAGTATATGGATGAGAAAAATGCAAAAGTGTTAAATGAGATCATAACAAAAGATGTACGAAAATAAAAATCCTCCAATGGGAAAAACCTTCGCTAATAAAATAATCTCACTAAACTTAGTAAAGATTTACAGAAGGGACTAACGACTTACACTCCTTCGATGTTAATACACACCTTTACGCTTTTACCACCAAACTATAGCAAACCAGAAGCTCATATCCATCGATGGACAATCCCAACATCTCGATGTCATACAAACATAAAAAATATTGCACAATTCTTTGTCTTCAAACATTGAAGATCACACATAATATGAACCCCGAAAGAGAACCTCAAATATCACAATACTTCTTGTTGGGAGAAAGACCCAAAGTGTTGAAATTAATCTATTACACAAAAGTGTTAAGATTAAAAATTGTCTTTTAACTCTTTAGTAAAAACCTTTTAAACTTCAATGGTTGAATACACACAAAAAAAAATTAGTTCTGGTTGATGTGATGTTCAATGTATAATGAATAAAAGTTGAAATAGAATGAGATGATGAGAAGGGGATTTGAACACAATAGACAGATAACGAGGAAACCATCATACTGGAAATCCTCAGATATTTTAGTTCCAAGACCACACACACCACAAGTCCTCTATAACAACAGTATAGGTACAAAATATAGTTTATAATGTGTAAATGAATTATTACAACCAATACACCAAGTAGAGCAAGGTTGTACTAAATGACCCCCAACTACTGAAATATACCAAACAAAAATAGGAGACTTAGCAGTGAACACACGACTTCTCAGTCAAAATAAGAGTATCCAGTGAAGATATAACACAAAATTTAGGTTTTAATAGTTTTTAGTTTTCACAAATGGTTGGAAGATCAAATCTAAAGTCTAAAATAAAAAGAGTATTTTCTTTAGGATTTGATGATACAACCGTGTGAAAACAGAAGGACCAATTTGTGTATATGATTAGGCATAAATTCTTCCCATTTATCCCCTTAATTTAGAGACTTTTATCACAATGCGAAGTGTAATTCACGTGGATTTCTATCATATCTTTTCTATTGACAAGTTCTAATGAGTACATTGAGTTTTGTGTGATCTTCATCTATTTCGCAGGAGTTCAGTGTTTTAATTCAAGTTTCGTACCAAAAGCTTCAAAGAAACACAAGGAGAAAAGGATTCTGTGTAGACTGGCAAAAATAGAACCGAACCCAAGGGAAATAAAGCAAACTGAATCCATCATGGGGGAAGTCTCTATAAAGGCTAAACAAGACATAATCAAACCGAAATGAGGAGAAAACGAATCGATCCTATGCCTGGAAAACTTCCTGTGAAGAGTAAAAAAGATGGAACCGAACCGAAGCAAGGAAATAAAGAACCGATACCATGCTCGAGGAAGTATCTCTAAAAGCTAGAAAATATGGAACCGAACCGAATCCCTTAACAAGATCGATTCCATTCTCGACTTTCCGAACTTATCCATTTGTACAAATTTGAATCCAACTTGGTTCAAACTCTTGTATTTCATAGATTATAAATTGTAACTCCTCCAAAATGTAAGGAGGAGGCTTCTAAGTCATCAGGGAAGCTTTGCAATCCAATTTAGAATAGAATAACATAAACCCTAGCTGCTTTCACGTTGCAATTCAAGTAAAATCATTCTAATTTATGTTTCAATCTTTGTTCTAGTTGCTTTTTCATTACTAAATACATCTTTCTTCATCTTCATTTAGTAGTAAAAATGTTTTCTTTAATTCCAAACGTGTTGTTTTCAAGTTCTCATATGTCCGGCTAGATTTCAAGGGTCGGGATACATGAACTCAACCTGATGTGGTAGTTGCAGTGTATAAAATTAATCCTCTAAATTAATGATTTGATTATGACCATATTGCGTAGAAACACGATAATTGTAGATCTTTGGATCTCATTTACTTCAGGGTAACCAGGATGCTTCAGAATGAAATTCGAGTGTAACTATCGCAATACCGATTTACTTATCCTCTTATTAAGTATGGTTCATGCTTGAACCTCATATAAGTAATGCTTAGGAGTAATAAATTATGGGTCTAATTAATCACTTAAATTTACAATTAGTTTTATACCATCAATACACTAGGGTTGAGGGATTGTACTCATGTCCTATTTTCTTCATCATATAGTTCAAGTTTCAGTTCAACCATTATCAGTAATTTAGGTAATTTAGAATAGTTTCATTTCATTCATACTTTGGTGCATTAAATAAATATATTTTCCTTTTTCTTTAGAGTCAGAGTCAGGATTCCTTCGTCTGTCTAACGTCGTTACAACTTTGTTGTCCTATTTCTCTGAGGATCGATATTCGACTTATCGGATTATTACTTGAGCGACAAGCTTGCACTTGAGCCTAGAGAGTACGGATTTCTGAGATAGATTCTTAGTCGCGTCAAGTTTTTAGCGCCGTTGCCGGGGATAGTAGGTAGACTTAGGATTAGATCAAGTCAATCTAAAACTTTGACCAAATTTTTTCCCCAAAAATCCATAAACATAAAAAAAATTTAAAAGCACAAAAATAGTCCTCATCATCTCTCACAATCCTGTTAATGTCAAATTCTGAACTCACTCCAACTCCCCATAATACTCCAACCCACATTCATGAAAACCTGATAGTTGAGTACGACCCTGATAGCCCTCACACTCCTAACGCTCCACAATTCTGGGTTCCACCTTCCACACCGTCACACTCAATCACAAATAACACTCCATTTTCCCTCGTAGGACACACTTCAGAGCGCGCTCCGAGTATACCCAGTGAGGACACAAAGTCATCTAGTGAGAGATCCATGTCACAACACGGTAGTGCAGCAGCCGGTGAGGAAGAGGCCCCGTACCGCCTTTTGAGAGAAATTTTATATCCCGAGCGCACTGTCACTCCGGGATGCATTGTACTCCCGTATACTGCAGGGAAATTTTATTTTAAAAATAGGATGATCCAGATGCTCCCCCACTACCATGAGATGGAATCTGAAAATCCATATCTCCACATCAGGGAATTTGAAGATGTGTGTGAAACCCTCAATGATCAAACTTGAACACAAGAGGTGATCCGCCTCAAACTCTTCCCATTCTCTCTAAAAGATAAGGCTAAGACCTGGCTATGGTCTTTACCTCCAAGCTTGATTACATTCTGGATTGATTTGAAATCTAAATTTCTCAAGAAATTCTTTCCTCCACATCGAACAAATTCCATCAAGGCTCAAATTCAAACTTTTTGATAATTAGAAAATGAGTCGTTCGATTGATGCTACGAGCATTTCAATGAGTTAGTTACTTCGTGCCCCCGTCATGGATTTGATAAACTGCAAATCATTTCCTTCATCCATAATGGGCTGAACATTAATTCCAAGCTACTCGTTGAAATCATGTGCGATGGTCAATTTGTTGAATTAGACACCCACGATGCTGAGATTCACCTGAGGTATGTCGCTGAGACTACCCAATCTTGGGATACATCTGACCCTAATGCTCAAAATCGAAATCGCCAAGTGACCACTAATACTTCGGCGTCCGGCTTATTTCACATAGAAAATAATTATATGACGGATAGTTGACTCGATGTACTTGAGAAAGGAATGCGATATCTACTTGAAGTATGTGGAAAAGGACTAATTGGATCCATCTCAAACCCCGTCGAGAAGGTGTGTGCGATTCGTGAGGCCGGTCATTCAAATGAGGAATGCCCGCCTACAAAGTGATGCTTCAAGAGCAAGTAAGTGGTATAGGAGGATTCAAGGGTAATTTCGGTGCACCGCAAGGGAGTTCTTATAACCCTTCATGGAAAAACCATCCTGGTTTTAGCTATGGGCAACAACATGCTGTGATGAACCCTAATTCACATGTTGCCCCTCATCCACCATCGCACTTTCAATAAGATCCACACATGCAAGGACATGTGCAAGCACCACCACATCAAGGAGCATATATCAATCCACTGCGGAGAAATCTTGAGGATACGGTGAACCAATTTATCAATAATAAAAATGTATCCAATGCTAGATATGATCGCATGATCAGCGACATAAATGCAAATATTTCAAAGATACAATCATCGTTGAGTGTCCAAGAAAAAGGAAAGTTTCCTGATCAGGGCCAAAAACCTACCCAAGGTCAAACTAGTGTTAGCTCCACCTTGACAGAACATCAGGAAAAATGTCAAGCGGTGACCACTCTTCGTAGTGGGAGAGTCATTGATTTATCACCTCCCCCACACGACGCAACCAAAGACAAGGGGATTTCGCCGGGCACGAAAGAGGTCGAAGATGTCCCCTTGAATGAGAGTTATAAAGAAGACATGGAGGTAGTAGTGAAACCACCCACCGCGGCACCATTTACTCAAAGGTTGGTTCCTTCCCATAAAGGAAACCCCCGTGATGAAGTTCTTGACGTGCTGAAGCAAGTAAAGCTAAATTTACCTTTCCTCGATGTCATTAAGAAAATTCCAGCTTATTTTAAAGTCGTCAAAGACTTGTTAAATAGTAAATAGAAAGATGAAGGTAAAGAAAAATGTATTTCTAGCACAGAACGTGAGCTCCATTCTACTTAATGATCTCCCACCGAAATTCAAACATCCCGGTGCACCCAGCATTTCCTGCATCATTGGAGAAAATAAAATCGAAAAATCCTTACTTGACATAGGAGCAAGTGTCAATATCCTCCCTTACGCCATCTATATGCAGCTTGATCTGGATGACCTCAAACCCACAAAGATCACTCTCTATTTAGCAGATCGAACCATGAAGATCCCAAGAGGTATAGTTGAGGACGTGATCGTTCAAGTTGAAACTTTCTACTTTCCGGTAGATTTTATCATTTGGGACATGGAACCCTCCTTCGCCTCGAGCAATCATGTTCCCATCATTCTTTGGCGCCCATTCCTAGATACGGCTAACGCAATTATCAATACTCGAAATGGGCAGTTGCAACTCGCTTTTGGGAACATGACCTTAGAAACTAACATCTTCCATATAGCCTAACATACAGGGGGAGAAGATGATCTTCACGCGGTGAGCTTAATCGACGAGATCGTAGAGGAGTAGTTTGAGAAAAATTATTGTGGACATGCCCTAGGGTCCTATTTAGTGTCGAGCCGCGAGAGTGAGGGGAGGTATACTGAATTTAAGAGGGAAGTTAAGGAGTTGAGAGAGTTACTTGATGAGAGAGCATCGAATGAGGACTCGAGAGATCTAAGTTAGGTTTCTCGGTTCGAGGAGTTACCGCCAAGGGAGGCACGCATGGTTCCCTCCAGTGATAAATTTTTATCCATTGAATTGAAGAAACTACCCTCCCATATTAAATATGCATACCTAGGATAGGACGAGACATTTACTATTGTTGTCTCCTCTAGCCTAGACGAAGAGCAGGAGGGTAAACTGCTACAAATTCTGAGGAAACACCAGGGTGCTTTCGGTTGGTGTATTGCTGATTTGAAGGGAATAAGTCCTTTGATTTGCACCCACAATATCCATCTCGAAGAGGATGTAAAGCCCTATAGAGAAATGCAAAGAAGGATAAACCCCAATATGAAAGAAGTAGTGAGAACTGAAATCATTAAGTTATTAGATGCCGTGATTATCTACCCAATCTCGGATAGCAAGTGGATGAGCCCTATTTAAGTTGTCCCGAAGAAGTCGGTAATGACAGTGATTGAAAATTCTAAGGGAGAGATAGTTACCCAACGTACCACCACCGGGTGGCGTGTTTATATTGATTACCGGAAACTCAATGCAGGAACTAGAAAAGACCATTTCCCCTTACCATTTATTGATCAGATACTTGAGAGAGTAGCGGTCCACCCTTACTATTGCTTCCTTTGATTATTATTTCGGATATAAACAAATTGAGGTAGATGTACTTGACCAAGAGAAAACGACTTTCACTTGCCCCTTTGGTACGTTTGCCTACAAACGTATGCCATTCGATTTGTGTAATGCACTCGCGGCCTTTCAAAGGTGCACGTTGAGTTTATTTAGCGACATGGTTGAGAGAGGACTTGAAGTGTTCATGGACGACTTTAGCATTTTTGGAACCTCTTTCGATCTTTGTCTGGAAAAACTGGAAAAAGTACTTGCCCGATGTGTGGAGAAGAACTTAGTGCTAAATTGGAGAAAAAATGCCATTTCATGGTAACCGAGGGCATAGTTCTTGGCCACATCGTGTCATCCAAAGAGATTGAAGTTGATAGAGCAAATATAGATGTCATAGACGATATACCCTCACCAAAATCAATCAAATACGTTCACTCCTTCTTGGGCCACTCGGAGTTTTATCGACGGTTCATTAAGGACTTTAGCACCATCGCTAGACCTTTAAGCAACCTACTCATGAAGGACACCCCATTTGAGTGGACGGAATCATGCCATAGTACTTTTGAAAAATTGAAAGCCATGATTCTGTCCGCTCCCATCATGAAAGTTCCGGATTGGTCCCTACCATTCAAACTTATGTGTGATGCTAGCGATTATGCGATAGGGGCTGTTTTGGGACAAAGAAAAGACAAACAGGCTCATGTCATCTACTACGCTATCCAGACTCTTACCGAATCATAACTCAATTACTCCACCACAGAGAAGGAGTTGCTAGCATTAGTCTTTTCTCTTAAAAAATTTTGGTCCTACCTTATCGGTTCTCCCATCACTTGCTTCACCGACCACGCCGGATTAAAATAGTTACTTGCAAAGAATAACGCAAAGTCGCGCCTCATAAGGTGGAACCTACTCATACAAGAGTTTAATCTCTCCATTAAAGATAGGAAAGGAGTAGAAAATGTCGTTGTCGACCACTTATCACAGCTTTCATTCGACGTACCTAGTGATCCAATACCCATAGACGAATATTTCCCGGATGAGCAACTCTTTGCTACCTCTTCTTTGCCCTGGTTTGCGAATATCGTGAACTATCTTGTCACGGGAGCCGTCCCTCTTGATTGGACACCGCAAGATAAGAAGAGGTTTATTACTTGGTCGCGCATGTTTTTCTATGATGATCCTTTCCTGTTTAAATATTGTGCCGACCAAATCATCCGACATTGTGTACCGGATGATGAGATCCCCAAAGTCATCCAATTCTGTCATTCAAAAGCATGTGGAGGTCACTTTTTGACAAAAAAGGCGGCTGCTAAGATTCTTCAATGCGGCCTCTATTGTCCCATAATCTTTCGAGATGTGAATAATTATTGCAAATCCTACGATAAGTGTCAAAGGATGGGGGCGATTACCCAACGAGACATGATGCCATTAACCCCGATACTCATCATTAAGATCTTCGACTGCTGGGGTATTGACTTCATAGGCCTTTTTCCCTCATCTTTTGGTTTCCTATACATCCTTATCGCGGTAGATTACGTTTCTAAATGGGTAGAAGCCATAGCTTCCAAGACCAATGACAGTAAAGTGGTAATTAGGTTACTAAAGGAACACATACTTTCCCGCTTCGGTGCTTCGAAAGAGATAATCGATGATAATGGCAAGCACTTTTGCAACAGGCCATTCGAGAAGCTCATAAGAAATTATGGCGTCGTTCACAAAGTTGGAACGACCTATCACGCATAAATAAATGGGCAGGCTGAAATAGCAAATCTGGAAATCAAAAATACTCTTGAGAAGACCGTCAATCCCACCCAGAAAGATTGGTCACTTAGATTGAACGATTCTCTATGGGCCTATCGTACCACATACAAAAATTCACTCGGGATGTCCCCTTTCCACTTTGTGTATGGCAAACCTTTCCATCTTCCCGTTGAATTACAGCACAAAGCATATTGGGTAATTAAGAAGTTGAACTATGACATGGATAAATCCGGAGAAGCTCTTAAGCTTTAAATAAACGAGTTAGAGGAGATACGCAATGATGCATATGAGAAAGCTAAAATTTCTAAAGAAAGGATGAAACTCACTCACGATAGCATTATTCGACGCAAAGAGTTTCTTCCCGGGCAAAAAGTACTTCTCTATACCTCTCGTTTTAATCTATTTCTGGGAAAGTTGCGGTTACGATGGTCTGGCCTATTCATTGTGAAGAATGTATTCCCTCACGGAGCTGTAGAGTTAGACAATTTAAAAGGGGGAAATACATTCAAAGTAAATGGATAATGCCTAAAGCCATATTTAGAGGTGTTTGTGGAAGAAGTCGACACCGTTTGGTTGTCGGACCCCGTTTACGGGGTCGAATGAGTTGAAAAAGAGAGGTCATCACACCCCCGACGCGTATGGGGTGAATTCTTGTGTATAATAGCTGTGCTTCGGTAGATTAGATTGAGTCCGTAGGTAGGTTACATAAGTTTAGGGTTAAAGATCACGCATTCCAACACCAAATTCATGAGGGCATCGAAAAATTCAGTGGGGAATAAGTGCAAAGGCATCCAGAAATAAGTGCGAGTATAGGATTCCAGGGAAGCAGGCTGATAGTGGGGTTCTACTAAGATAGAGCCGACCGATTCCCCAAGCCGAATAGGTTCGGTTTGGAAAAATCACAAAATAAAAATCCCCAGAACTGAACCGAATCCCCAAATCGGATCGGTTCGGGTCCTGCGATTTTGGTCCTTCCCGAGGAACCCACTCACCCCCTATCCTCTCCCTTCCCTCCATTATTCCCCTTTTCCCCCAAATCACCCACCCCCTTTTCCCTCCAAAAACCCTCACCCAAACCTCTCCCCACCACCTATAAATACCATAGCTTGCCTCCTCTTCCACTCACACCTCCAAATCTTTCCCTCTCTACAAGCCTAAGCCTTTCCTCTCCTAATTCCCAGATTTCCCAATGGCCAATCAACCTCTTCTCGCTAAATACATATCAACTGAAATTCTGCCCAACGACAATGGGTAATACCGCTCCCACATGGAGCGCGTATGGTGTGAGCACTTTTTCAGTTTCTCCCGCCAATTTCACATTGAGCAGGTTATCAATTGGGACGAGCTACCCCGCCCCGTCACCACCCTTTTCAGCCGGAGTGGGTGGACGCAATACCTACAGGAACCCCACCTTATCTTCTGGGCAGATGAAGTCCGGTCCTTTTATGGCTCTCTCGTCCGCACGGGTGAGTTTGAATGCCAATCCTTTAATGGCCTCCCCATCCGATTCTCCTTAGCCATCCCCGCCTACAAACTTGCTGATAAGGGCGTTCCCCACCTAGAAATTTACGATTTCCCAACCAACGCCCCCACCATTCCCAAACAATAGTGCATTGATCGGCTCGCACCCAATGACATTTGGGAATGGGGTACATTCCCCATGGGCTGCCTATAGTGTGCGCCAACCTGCTTCAAACCTCCAATGAATTGGCGATGCGTCCTCGCCAAGCCACACTCCTATACCACCTTTTCGACCCTAATTTCACTCTCAATCTAGCCCGTATGCTCTATGCTGATATCATTTACGCGTCCTGGGAACAAAAAGGTGCTGTACCACTCCCTTATGCCTGCCTCATCACCTCCCTCCTAGTCGACGCTGGTATCTCGCCACCTCAAGCTTTCCCATGCCTCCCGGAGCCCATTGGGAAGGTATCCTGCACGCGGAGTGCCCAACAAAGGGCTGCCAATCGAGCAGCCCGGGAGGCAATCAATTTAGGGTCCGAGGAGGAGATTCCTGTTGAAGCTCCCATGGCAGAAGACGTTGAGATGGGAGGGGCTAAAGAGTAGGAATACAATGAGGACGATGACTCGGATTTTGAGCCCCCGGGTGTAGATTTTGATAGACACCTGGCAGCGGTGGAATCCCATTTTGACGGGTTCATCACCCAATACCAAAGGGATCAGGACGCCTAGCAGAGGGACACGAGCATGATGCATCATCTCCAAGCCCACCTATACGAGCTCAACTTCGGTGGGCCGCCCCACCTTTATTCTATGATCCTTACAATCCTAGCGCACCCGGGGTCTCTAATCCGCCGCCACAGTGAAGCCCATGTCTATGTTTGTTGTTTGTGAGTGTTTGAAGTTTATGTTTACACAGTGTTGGTTGTATGTGTTTATCTCCTTATCTTTTGTAACACATACTGTTATTTATCTATATAAAAGTTGCATTTCTGTTTCATTTGCTTGTTTTATTTTTCCGCACTTTTAATTCGCTTTGAGTTAGATTTTAGTTCTTTTTGCTTGAGGACAATGCAAAAGTCTAAGTTGGGGGGGTCACAAGTGTGTATTTTTAAAACTTCACAAATTTTAAAAAATGCCCAAAAATTTCAAAAAAAAAAATCATAAAATCTTGAAAAATACTAAAATATTTCTTGTTCAAAATAAATAAAAATTGGAATTCAAACTTTTTGAAAATATCATTAAGAGTCGGTTTAAAGTCTCAAGTTGTAAAATTCAAAATACACAAAGCTGAAATTGACTAAAGATGGAAATTGAGCGAACGTAGGCGACTTAACGAATAAGTGTAGAGATTAACAACCCTGGTGAGATTCGAGCCTGTCATCTTTGTGAAATTTATAAATCAATTCGAGTTAATTGTTAACTCAAAAGTTCTTTTCAGTGGAAAATTAAGTCGTCGAGGATCTCAATTCTTTCACTTTAATCGGTTATGGAAAATGTGTGTGATATTGCTTTGAAAAACGTGTCAAATAGATATCTAAACTTAATTCATCTCAAAAAGCATGTGGTAACGCAATTAGTATTTTGGATAATGAAGTAGGCCCTTTTTTATCACCCAAAAATATTGGCCAGAAAAAGTTGTGAAAAATCATCCCTTTTGTAACCCAAATTTGAGCCGAATAAATTTCTCCCTTTCGTTTGACAACCCGAAAAAGTCAAATAGCCCGGAATTTTGAAAAATGGAAAAAGTCAAAATTTTAGTCTGGAAAGTGCAGAAAAAGAGGCAAGAAAAAAAAATAGAAGAAGGCTCAACAAAAATAGCAAGAAAAGAAAAACACGAAAAAAAAATAGAAAATGAAGAGAAAATGAGCAATAGCCTGAAAAAAGCACAAATGGACATCATAAATGAATTCTCCAATTCGAGATTTCCCAACCATTTCCATGTTACCCAATTACACCTTAAATCCGAAAAAGACCTAACCGAGTCCGAATTGCGAAATTACTTACCGCGTGGAGAGCTAAGCACAAAAGATAATAAAAGAGATAAAAAAATGTGAATTAGAGGCAATATTCCCGTTCTTATATCCGTAATCCTTTGATGTGATCCGATTACCATATAAAAAAGTTCATTGTAAGGGATTCTTCGCCTTAGCTATTTCTCCCAATCTATCCTCCAACCGCTGAATGGAACCCTTCCACGCATCATTTTCTTCCTCGGGCTTATTAATTCGAGCAATTGATTGCTCTAAAGTGGCCTCCTGAGATCTATCTTGACGAGCAACTGGCCGTGATTGTGCTGATCCTTCTCTTAGATCTGATGGTTGTCGAAAACTTCTCGACATGGTCTTAGGTGGACTCCTATTCCTCCTAGGGCCCAATCGACTGAAAGGAGACGCCCTACTCAGTCTTTCCAAGGCACTGGGTCTTTCTAGAGAGAGAGTGATACGTTGATCAGTATCTGTAGCCCTTATTGACGAAGTTCGCCCAGGTTGATAAGAGAAATCATCAGATTCCTCATTACGATATGACTCAGTACGCCTGGATCGTGAAAAAAGTAAATAGGTTTGCCTCTGACCACTTCGCTGTTCTGAACGTGCAGGTGCACCGCCATGAAGAGTCTATATGAGTTGCCGCATTATTTCTTGCATGGCGGTTTATCCTTGATCCAGATTAGTCATAATCCCAGCCAGATCTGGAGGTGCAGAGGGATTTGGAGGATTTCCAGCATTTCCACCGTTTCGATTGCTGGATTCCGAATTATCTGCCATTGATGATGAATGATTTTTGGTGAAAAATGATAATAACAATCGTTCCCACAGACGGTGCCAATCTGTTGATGTAAAAAACTAGATTACTCTAATAATTCAATCACAGATAAATAAATGAGAGAAAGAATTTTAAAGTGGTTCAGCCTTATATAAATGGCCTACGTCCACTGTTATGTTATTGCTGAGTGTTTGGGAATTCTCGATTACAAGTTCTATCAAGAAATTTCGGTCCCCTTGAATGAGGGTCATACAAGGTATTTATAGCCCTTAGGCTGTACATGAAAGGGTGATACATTAAATGATATACATATGAAAGGGTAACTCATTTAATGCTCTTCAAGCGTGTGCGTCAAGATGATAAGCATTCAATGAATAGTTGAACTGTTGATTATCTGGCAATCAATGCTGTGGTCGAGATGCAGCTCGAACCGCCTTAGTTGCTCGGCGTTCAAGAGTTCCTCAGAGAGCTGGAGTTCCTCGGAGAGCTAGTGTTCCTCAAAGAGCTGGAGCTCCTCGAAGTATACTTGTTGCTCGGAGTGAGTCTGACTTGATCGGGGAAATGAACTTCCTCGTTGCTATTGTGCCACGTAGATTGACACGTGTCTTTTTATTATTCGTCCACATCAGCATACTAATTTTGGTATCAACAGAAGCCCCCAATGTTTCATATTTCGAACTTTGAGGAGTATGGAACATTCTTTCTCGGTATATGGCAATATTAAATGACCTTCCTGGGTTTTAGGAGCCTTTTCTTCATATTTGAATTTCCTTCCAAATTCGCAGAATCCGCCTTTTTGCATTTTTGTAAGCGCTTCGATCTTCATGCACTTTTTATCCTTTTAGCCGCCGGTAGCGTAATAGTTTCCTTTTTGTAATCATTTATTTTGTCGTTTCCCAAGGCAAAGTATTTAAGCTTCAGAGGCAATCCCATCATCGTCTACCTTTTTCAATTTCTGCTTTCGAGTTTTCTATAGCTTTTCTCTCTCCTCTGCGTTCATCCCTTTCTTCGTTTGTTTGTCAACAGATCTCCTTTTTCCTGTAAGATTTTCTTCCTTCTTCTTCATTTCTTTGTATTCACCATGGTTTATATTATCGAATCTCTTGAGAAATTCCGTTCTGACTTTTCTATTCCTTCTTGGGTAACTTTGGAGAGTCTTTCTGAGCCTTCAAATTATTTTAATTTGGCTGAGGGACATTGGTTCCCTAGCCTCTTTATTGCTGAATGTGGATTTTCATTTCCACCAAACCCTTTGTGTTTAGAGTTCTGTCAGTATTTTGATGTTGTCCCTGCAAAAATAGCCCCCAACACATGGAGAATAGTTAATGGGGTGTATAGGTTAAATCAAACTCATGGAACTCGTATAGGAATTCCTGAGATTATGTACTGTTACAGATGGGCTGTTTTAGACAATGTTTTTTATTTAAAAACTAGATTTTTGAATAGGGCCTTAGTAGTCAACCTCCCTGATGCAAATAGGGATTATTTTGAACACGGGGTAGTTATAAAAAATTGGCAACATACCCCTTTGGTTGGAGATGAAGTCTATGAAGGTCCCAAATGCCCTCCATATGGCAATGGGATAGGTTATTTTCATCTTATTTTAGTTCTGAAATTATGATTTCATTATGTTTGATAAAATATATGACTGATATTTCACAACATATTTGTTTGCAGTTGACAATAAGAGAAAAACCCCAAAAGAATCAAAAGTAAATATTAAACATTTGAAACATATCTGGAATTTGCATCGAAGAGTTGCAGACGAGCACATCAGGTCTGCTTCATATTTGTTGCAGTACAGGAGCTACACATCATCCTTTACTGCTCGTCCTGTGGTCAGCATTAGTGAATCATTGCCAGCTTCTGAGGAATCTTCACCAGAATCTCACATTCCTCTAAGTCAGAAGATGGGCAAAAGAATATTTCCTGCTATCTTCGAGGAGACTTCCTCTACTGGAGATGGAAAAAGAAACAAGGATGATGTCCCAAAGGGGATAAAGAAAGTAGATGGTGCCCCTTCTGTTGCTCCTCAGAAGGCTGCCGAGAATCCCCCAGTGGCTCCGAGCAAGAAAAATGCACATGTGGAAGTGGTCCCAACCAAAAGTTCTTTGGTTGAAACTGCTGAAGTGCCACTGAGGAGATTGAAGAAATCCTCCTCGGTCAGTTTTTTTGAAACCATTCCCCAGCTCCAAGCTAGTGGAGCTGGTGTTCCAACCATCATTCCCCCGAGTTTTGCAATGAGCTCGGTAAAGATTTAGACTATTCCTGAAGTCCAAGGAATTAAAGAAAACATGTCTAGGGATATGATGACATCCCTAGCTACTCGTCACATTGCTTCAGTAAGTTTCTCTTATCTTGAATTTTTCTTTCTTTCAATTAATATATGTATCTCGGCACTAACTTATCATTACCTTCTTTTTCAGCTGGTGAGTTGTTTTAACACCATAGTGAAGAAATATGAAGCACTCAAGGCTTCTAGCTCCTCGTCTGGAGTGGAGGATGCTTTTTTGGGTTTGGCCCAGTCTTTGAAGGATTCCCATAAAAAATATGATGAGGATAGGGGTGAATGGGAGAAGAAGTTGGCTGCATCTGAGGCAGAGAAGGTGCAGTTGGGAAACAAAATAAAAGACTTGGAGGGAGAGACTAAGAAATATGCCGAGAAGCTCACAAACTTTGGGGAGCTTGAAAATAAGTTGAAGTCTGCTGAGGAAGAGCTAACCCTTCTGCGAGAAGTAAATCGCCAGAAGGAGGAGGTGGAGGCCAAGTTGAAATCCACCGAGGATCTTCTATCAGAGAAGCTCTCCTCGGAGAAAATGAAAAGAAAGGTGGTTGTGAAAAAATCATTTCGAACTGGTTGGGACAAAAGATGGGATAGGGGGGTAGCAACAATGATGACCCAGGTGCAGTATGGGAGTTTGAAATACTTTCGAGATGGTTGGGTTGCTGCCCTGCAAGAACTGAAGGTTAGCGAAGACTCTGAACTATTTCAACAACATCTTCCTGGCCCACCTCCTGTAATTGAAGATGAGGAAGAAGATGAAGCTGCGTCCGAGGAGTCTTCAATGATAGTAGGTGATCAAGTCCTTGCTCCACAATCCAATCAGACAGCCACCGAGGAGATCTCGTCTTTGCCTGCTCCTCCTGAACAAGTCTCAACTTCTGCCAATCAACTCATTGTTCCCACCGAGCAACCATGCTCCTCGTCCCAGCCTCCCGAGAAAGTCTTAGGAGACAAGGAAAAGGTGTGAAGTTGTTCGGTATTCTCTTTCTATTTTTCTTTTACTTGTACTCTGTATTCTGAACGCTGTACTCCTTTTGATGATGTAATAAAATTACCTTTTTTGTTCCTCTACATTGTTGATGCTCTGTCTGCTTTTTTATTAACTCTTGCCTTCTCTTCTTTATTAGTTTATGGCTAGAATGGAATTAATGTCTTACAATGATACAAAATTGATGCAACAATGCCATGAATATTATAAGGCTGGTCACACAAACCTAAGTGCATCAGAAGTTGCCAACATCCTTGGTCATGATGCTTCAGAGCAGGCTGTCGAAGCTTATCAATACTTGAAGGACTTACTTGATCGAGCTATGGCCAATAACGTGGCTTACTATGACATGATCGACGGGCTTCAATATACTTTAGAAGATCTTCAGACTCAGTACAAGGAATCAACTGCCCTTTTGCACGAGGGGTATGAAAAGAGGTATCAACAGCTTTCTGCCGAGACAGGCCACAAAAAGATCCTTGTTGGGTACGATGTCAGGGAGAGAACCCTAAGGGGTGAAGTTGAAGCTTGTAGACAGATTGCCGAGCTGCTAGAGCAAGAAAATAACAATTTGCAGAAAGAGTTGGCACAATATAAGTCTGCAGCATCTTCTTCAACAGCTGTAATCCTAGTGACTGACGAGGGATTTTCCTTTCTAGAGGTTGAGAATGCCAAATTAAGGCAAGAGTTGGATACCTTGAGAAGATCTGGTACTTCTACTGCTACTCGGGGATGAGGAAGAGGTTCTCGTGGTCGTGGAAGAGCTTCTCAGAATGTTGTTGAGGAACCAAGTTCTCGACCTGCTCGGGGAGGATCAAGAGCTCTTAGTCGTAATGTTGAAGAGGCTCGTACTCGATCAACGTTGGAAAACCAAGCATTCCAATTAATGGCTAAGAACCAAGCTTTGTCTGATCTGTCCAAGAAGGTTAGAGAACTGGAACAACAGCTTTCTTCAAAGAACTCAATATTGAAGACTAATGAACTTTTCATCCAAAGTCTTAACGAGAAGATTGCAAGGTTGACATTTCAATTTAATAAACAACACAAGGAGTTTTGGATGGATGGATACAACGAAGCTTTATTCCATTTAGATGATCGTATCCAGAATGCCAATAATAAGGGCTACAAGCAAGGTTGGCTGAATGCCTTGGGCGTGCTGAAGCTCGAACAAGGGCACTACCTGTGGGACTATCATGATCCTGGGGTTCTAGACTTGCCTGTGCCACCTTATAAATTGGACATGGAATGGATCCCAGCTCGTGCCATTCCTCGGAACTTAATTGAAAAATACCTCGGTGACTATAATCTTCATTCTCAGATTGAGGTATCTCGTCCCGAGCATCTACTGGACACTCCTTCAATAATGAACGTCAGAATGCTCCGAGATATTAACTTCATTAATTCTCACCTTTGCCTGGAAGATCCTCCTGCTGGCGAGGAGCCTATTTCAAAAGCTGAAGGAAAAAAGCCAATAGAATAGGAAATTCTGATGTAATAATTAGTACACAATTTAATATTAATGTAATAAACTTGTGTAATTCATTTCGACTTTAATGAAAGAATTTCATTTTTGTTTGCAAATCTGTATTGCTCTTGTATTTGTCAAACACTTTATATTTGTGCTTGCATAACAATATTGTGTGGTTCATCGACCAACTTAGTAAAAAATTACAAGTATCAGTAATATTGCTCGATCACTTAATAATAAAGTAATGAGTATAAAAATGTTGAAAATTATTCCAACCAACCAAGGTTGTCAAATTGTGCTCGTCGACCAATTATAGTTAGTGAGAGTTTTTATCCCCGACTAATTATACTTGGTAAATTTTTGTCTTTTTCATAAAATGTGCCCGACCAACCAAGGTCGATGATTTTTCCTCGTTGACCAACTATAGTTAGTGGGTTTTTATCCCCGACCAACTATACTTGGTTCAATTTGGAATATTTGTTCTCCGAGGAACTTTTGTATTTTCTGTAATAATCTTACCTCCCGACCAACATAAGTTGGTATTTGAGAGCATATCTTGTTTCCTAACCAACCGAGATTGGCCTTTTTAGGATACTAGTGTTCTCGCTCTTTTACCAACCGGAGTTGGTTTGAGTTCGAACTATCATATCCACTAGCTCTTTTACCAACCTGAGTTGGTCACGCTAGTGTACGCCTCCTAACCAAAGGAGTATAGTTTGTTCTCGCCCTTTTACCAACCGGAGTTGGTCGTGGATTTGAACTATCATGTCCACTAGCTCTTTTACCAACCTGAGTTGGTCACGCTAGTGTACGCCTCCTAACCAAAGGAGTATAGTTTGTTCTCGCCCTTTTAACAACCGGAGTTGGTCGTGGGTTTGAACTATCATGTCCACTAGCTCTTTTACCAACCTGAGTTGGTCACGCTAGTGTACGCCTCCTAACCAAAGGAGTATAGTTTATTCTTGCCCTTTTACCAACCGGAGTTGGTCGTGGGTTTGAACTATCATGTCCACTAGCTCTTTTACCAACCTGAGTTGGTCACGCTAGTGTACGCCTCCTAACCAAAGGAGTATAGTTTGTTCTCGCCCTTTTATCAACCGGAGTTGGTCGTGGGTTTGAACTATCATCTTCTTTTTACTGCCGAGCAGCGTTGTGTGCCGAGCAGCGTAGTGTTAAACACACTAGTATTCCCCAAAAAACTTTCAATAAAAGGAGAGAAGATTGTGAAATATCATCATTTTATTCATATTGATGGAACTGCTTTACATTTTACATCACTGATAATACTTGCATAGGTGTTCAGCATTCCATGCATTCTTAAATTCCTCTCCTTCTAGAGTTGCTATTCGGTAAGTTCCTGGTCGGACAACTACAGTAACTCGGTAGGGTCCATGCCAGTTTGCTTCCAACTTATTGTGCTTCTGAATGACCTTCTTTAGCACGTAATCTCCTTCTTTTAAGTCGTATTTTTTTACCCTCTTGTTGTAGAATAGGGCTGTTCGCTGTTGATAAGCAGCATTCCTAATGGCTGCCTCTTCTCTAACCTCCTCGAGCATTTCCAAATCTAATCTCCTCAATAAGTCGCTGACTGGGGAATTGAAATTCAGCACTCTATGTGTTGGAAGACCCAACTCGGCAGGTATTACAGCCTCACTTCCAAATGCCAGCATATATGGTGATTCTCCAGTTGCTGCTCGGGGAGTTGTTCGGTAAGCCCACAATACTGATTGTAGCTCATTAATCCAATTAGCTTTAGCTTCACTTAGCCTCTTCTTCAAACCATTTAGTAATGTTCTGTTCGTCACTTCAGTCTGTCCATTGCTTTGAGGATGGCCTGGTGCTGAATGAGTCTTCAAAATGTTTGATTGTCGACAATAGGCAGCAAATTCCTCGTTATCGAATTGTGTTCCATGGTCTGTGATGAAGGCATGAGGGAGACCATATCGGCAGATTATATTCTTCCAAACGAACTAGTATACCTTCTCGTACGTCATATCAATAAGTGGCTCAGCTTCTACCCACTTAGTAAAATAATCCACTGCGACGACGAGGTACTTGAATCTTCCTCGGGTAGTTGGCAGTGGTCCAACCAAATCCATTCCCCACATGGCGAAAGGCCAAGGGGAAGTTATGGGTGTCAACAATGCTTATGGAGTTCGTCGGATGGAGGAAAAACGTTGGCATTTATCACATCTCTTAGCATAGGCTATACAATCAGCCCTCATCGTTGGACAGTAGTATCCTTGCGTCATCACCCTTTGCAAAAGTGTCTGACCTACTACATGGGCTCCACAGGACCCTTCATGGATCTCTTCAATCAATTCTTTCACCTCCTAGGGATGTACACATCTTTGCAAACCTGCCATAATTCCTCGTCTATACAAAAACCATTAGTTAGTACATACCGAGCAGCTTTAAACTTCAATTTCTTGGCAGCGATCTTATCCTCCAGTAATTCTCCTTCCTCGACATATGCCCTAATGGGATCCATCCAAGATGGTCCTAAATTAAGAGTAATAATATTCATCGTCAGGTCTTCATCTATGCTTCGACTTTCTAACACCTCAATTGGTATCGTTCTTCGCAACTCAGTACGAGTAGCTGATGCTAGTCGGGCCAGTGCCTCTGCTTGTGCATTCTCCATTCTTGGTATTCTGATCAACTGAATGGCATCAAATTCTTCCAACAACTCCATCGCCTTTGCATGATACTTGACCATTAATTCTCCTTTAACTGCATATGTTCCCATCATCTGATTCACAATTAATTGAGAATCACTGAATACCATCACTTGTTGCGCTTCCATAATCTTTGCTAAATTAAGACATGCTATCAAGGCTTCATACTCAGCCTCATTATTGGAAGCTTTGAATTGGAATCGTAAGGCATATTCCACGTCAATCTCGTCTGGGGTGTTCGAAACAATCCCTGCTCCACAACCCGTAGTGCAAGATGATCCATCTACATATAATCTCCATGTAGGTAACTCGTCTTCAAATTTCTTATCTGACAGAGTTCCTCGGTGAAATATCTGTTGTTTCCTTTCATCCTCCCCTGGTATTTTTCGCTCTTCGTCGACCATCTCTTCTCGCCCTTTTACCAACCGGAGTTGGTCTGGGTTTGAATTTGATGATCTTTCTACATCCACAAGCCCTTTTACCAACCGGAGTTGATCTGGACTTATGTCTGTTGATCCTGTAACATCCACAGGTTGATCAACGAGCAACTTTTGTTCCTCGGGGGTATCAGGATATGTAAATTCTGCTATAAAGTCTGCTACAGCTTGCCCTTTTAGTGATGATCTGGGTTCATACACAATATCGTATTCACCGAGCTCTATTGCCCAATACATCAGTCTCCCTGATTTTTCTGGCTTATGAAGGGCTTGTCTCAATGGCATGTCGGTATACACGACGATGGTATGGGCCTGGAAATATGGCCTCATTCTTCTACTTGCTTCAATTAATGCCAATGCCAATTTTTCCAGCTTTGGGTACCTGATCTCTGCACCTCGAAAAGCCTTACTTGTGTAATAAATTGGCTTCTGGAATCCATTCTCCATTCTGATCAATGCCGAGCTGACTGTATTCTCTGATACTACCAGGTACATGTACAACTTTTCTCCCATTACTGGCCTGGACAACAGTGGAGGTGCTCCCAGATATTTCTTCAAGTCTTGAAAGGCTTTTTCACATTCATCATTCCACTCGAAAGTTTTCCGAAGTGTTTTGAAGAATGGGAGGAATCTATCAGTTGCTCGGGATACAAATCTGTTGAGCGTTGCAACTCGTCCTGTAAGACTCTGCACCTCTTTCTTCGTCGTTGGAGATCGCAACCCTAAAAGAGCTTTGATCTTTGCTGGATTTGCCTCAATGCCTCGCTGGTTGATGATGTACCCGAGGAACATTCCTTCTCGTACTCCAAAGGTGCACTTCGTCGGGTTGAGATTCATCTGGTATTTATCCAGTTGATTAAAGGTCTGACCTAAGTCAACTAGATGATCAGCAGCTTTCTTTCTCTTTGTCAGCATATCATCGACATAGACTTATATATTGCAACTGATTTGTTCGTCGAAAACCTTGTTCATCAGCAGCTGGTATGTCGCTCCTGCATTTTTTAAACCAAAAGGCATAACATTATAACAATAAGTTCCCCTAGGGGTAATAAAAGAAGTGCTTTCCCTGTCTTCAGGTTTCATTTTGATCTGGTTGTAACCAGAGTAAGCATCCATGAAGCTGAGCAACTCGTGTCCCGAGGTAGCATCCACTAGTTGGTCAATTCTGGGTAATGGAAAGTGATCCTTTGGGCAGGCCTTGTTGAGATCAGTGAAATCAACACACATTCTCCATTTATTATTTTTCTTCTTCACCATCACCACATTTGCTAACCAGTCTGGATATTTCACATCTTCAATGAATTGGGCTTTCTGGAGCTTCTCGACCTCCTCTTGTATGGCTTGATTCTTCTCGGGACTAAACACTCTTCTTCTCTGCTTTACAGGCTTGATCTCCTTATTCGCATTGAGTTCATGGCATAAGAAGTTTGGATCTATTCCTGGCATGTCTTCATGACTCCATGCAAAAGTTTTCTTTCTGTTTCTCAAAAAAGTTATCAACTCCAGTTTTATTGAAACATACAACGATGAACCTATCTGGGTTACTCGTTCAGGGTGCTCGTCGTCCAGAATAACATTTTCTGTAGATTCCACCACCTGTCCTTTTACCAGTTGGGATTCATCTCTGGGATCCAGTGTTTCAATTTTTGTACCTTCATCCACCTGGTAGGTAGTAGTCTTTTTCCTTGACTATTCAAGGTCATCTTGCTCCGCAGACGAATAATAGCATTCCCGAGCTACTTTCTGATCGCCTTTCACAATTCCTACTCCGAAATTTGTTGGGAATTTTAAGCACTGATGTACTGTAGATGGGACAGCTTCGAACTTCTTCAAACCAACTCTTCCCATGATGATATTGTAAGCTGACTGCACATTATTATCCATCACAAAGAAGCGTATTCTTTCTGTTCGATAAGCAGGACAAGTTCCAATGAATATATCCAACTTGATCGTCCCAAGTGGAAAGACTTTCTCGCCAGCAAAACCCAATAGAGGTCCGTGATAAGGTTCCAATTGAGATAATTTCAAATTTAAACTGTCAAAGCATGAATAGTACATGATGTCTGCCGAACTACCATTATCTACCAGCACCCTTGAAATCACTACTTCTTTCATCCTCATTTTGATCACCAAAGGGTCGTTGTGAGGGTAAAGAACACCTGCCAGGTCATTTTTTGAAAAGCCAATGACCAGCTTCTCTTTGTTTACCTTCCTCGGGCGATCCTCTTCAGCCAAATTTATCCGTTGAATGTATGAGCAAGCCTGAGCCTCACCGAGGTAAGCTTTTCTTTCTGCAGTAAGGTCTCCTCCTCCTACATCTCCTCTTGTAATAACATTACAATCAAATGATCCAAAACGTATGGAAAATACCTCTCATTCTGGCTGCCTTGGTTTCTTGGGAAGATCGGGGTCATCCTCTGTATCATCTTCATGATCCCTTTTCTTTTTCTCCTCTGCTCGACGAGGAGATCTAGACCTTTCTCTAGTTCGGTCATTATTTCTTCTTTCGCCTCCCCGATCAACATACTTCTCTAGCTTCCCTCTTCGGATGAGTGTTTCAATCTCGTTCTGAAGAGCTATGCAATTTTCGGTCATATGGCCATGATCCTTATGGAACTCACAATATTTTTCTCTATTCCTCATGTCAGGGTCTGACCTCAACTTATTTGGCCACTTTACTTCCTTGTTATTCTTGATTTCTTCCAAGACATGATCAATACCCATTTTCAAAGGAGTATAATTATCGAATTTCTTCAGGACTTCCCATGACGATTTATTATTCTTGGAATGCTTGTCACCGTCATTCCTCTTATGCTCTTTCTTCTTGGATTTGTTGTCTTCCACCTTGGTTTCTTTATCCATATTCTTCTTCGCAGCCATAGCCTCCTCGGCATTCATGATTTTGGCCGCTTTCGCCATCAACTCTGACATAGTTGTAGGTGGATCTTTGGCCAAAGTGTAATACAACTTGTTAGGCAACAACCCACTCATCAAGGCGGTGATTGTTGTCTTTTCTTCATAATCTATAACTTCCAGTTTCTCGTTATTGAAACGAATTATGTAATCTCTAGTACTCTCACCAGATTTTTGTCTAACACTTAACAAGTGTGCTACTCTTTTTACTGGTTTTGCCCCAAAATAGAAATTGCCGATGAACAACTCGGCCAACTGAAAGAAAGTTGAAATCTTACCCCGAGGAAGATTGTTGTACCATATCTGGGCAGATCCAGTAAGAGTTCCCAAGAATGCCCTGCATCTCATCTCGTCGGGGACAGCATAGATGTCGGCGACAGCTTGATAATGCTCTATGTGTAGAACAGGATCTGTCTTTCCATCATATTTGGGGGTCACCATAGGTGCTTTAAACTTTGACGAGGTAGGAAAACCCACAATGGCCTGGACAAAAGGTGTCCCTTGAACAAAAGTTCATTGTAAGGGATTCTTCGCCTTAGCTATTTCTCCCAATCTATCCTCCAACCGCTGAATGGAACCCTTCCACGCATCATTTCCTTCCTCGGGCTTGTTAGTTCGAGCAATTGATTGCTCTGAAGTGGCCTCCTGAGATCTATCTTGACGAGCAACTGGCCATGATTGTGCTAATCCTTCTCTTAGATCTGATGGTTGTCGAAAACTTCTCGACATGGTCTTAGGTGGACTCCTATTCCTCCTAGGGCCCAATCGACTGAAAGGAGACGCCCTACTCAGTCTTTCCAAGGCACTGGGTCTTTCTGGAGAGAGAGTGATACGTTGATCAGTATCTGTAGCCCTTATTGACGAAGTTCGCCCAGGTTGATAAGAGAAATCATCAGATTCCTCATTACGATATGACTCAGTACGCCTGGATCGTGAAAAAAGTAAATAGGTTTGCCTCTGACCACTTCGCTGTCCCGAACGTGCAGGTGCACCGCCATGAAGAGTCTGTATGAGTTGCCGCATTGTTTCTTGCATGGCGGTTTGTCCTTGAGCCAGATTAGTCATAATCCCAGCCAGATCTGGAGGTGCAGTGGGATTTGGAGGATTTCCAACATTTCCACCATTTCGATTGCTGGATTCCGGATTATCTGCCATTGATGATGAATGATTTTTGGTGAAAAACGATAATAACAATCGTTCCCACAGACGGTGCCAATCTGTTGATGTAAAAAACTAGATTACTCTAATAATTCAATCACAGATAAATAAATGAGAGAAAGAATTTTAAAGTGGTTCAGCCTTATATAAATGGCCTACGTCCACTGTTATGTTATTGTTGAGTGTTTGGGAATTCTCGATTACAAGTTCTATCAAGAAATTACTGTCCCCTTGAATGAGGGTCATACAAGGTATTTATAGCCCTTAGGCTGTACATGAAAGGGTGATACATTAAATGATATACATATGAAAGGGTAACTCATTTAATTCTCTTCAAGCGTGTGCGTCAAGATGATAAGCATTCAATGAATAGTTGAACTGTTGATTATCTGGCAATCAATGCTGTGGTCGAGATGCAGCTCGAACCGCCTTAGTTGCTCGGCGTTCAAGAGTTCCTCGGAGAGCTGGAGTTCCTCGGAGAGCTAGTGTTCCTCGGAGAGCTGGAGCTCCTCGGAGTATACTTGTTGCTCGAAGTGAGTCTGACTTGGTCGGGGAAATGAACTTCCTCGTTGCTATTGTGCCACGTAGATTGACACGTGTCTTTTTATTATTCGTCCACATCAGCATACTAATTTTGGTATCAACATGCATATTTTGAGTTTTCTTTTAGTCGAATTTTGTGGGTATATTCTCTGCAAACCCTCACGAGACACAACTCGTCCTACAAGGGTAACCTAGGGGTTTAAAGGCTTGTTGCATACGCTAAATACAATCGCTTGCCCGCAAAAGAGGTATTTTATCCCAATAAAGTTTTTGAAGGGTCTTAAACTCATACTCTCATTATTTTACATTGCTCGGAACGCGTAAAGTTCTAAGTTAGGGGGTGTGATTGGGCATAAATTCTTCCCATTTATCCCCTTAATTTAGAGGCTTTTATCGCATTATGAAGCGTAATTCAAGTGGATTTTTATCATATCTTTGCTATTGACAAGTTCTAATGAGTACATCGAGTTTTCTATATTCTTCATCTATTTCTCAGGAGTTCAATGTTTTAATCCGAGTTTCGTACCAAAAGATTCAAAGAAACACAAGAAGAAAAGGATTCTGTGTAGACTGGAAAAAATAGAACCGAACCCAAGGGAAATAAAACAAACCAAATCCATCATGGGGGAAGTATCTATAAAGGCTGAACATGACAGAACCGAACCGAAGTGAGGAGAAAATGAACCGATCCTATGCCTGGAAAACTTCCTGTGAAGAGTAAAAAAAAATGGAACCGAACCGAAGCAATGAATTAAAGAACCGATCCCATACTAGAGGAAGTATCTGTAAAAGCTGGCTAAGATGGAACTGAACCGAACCCCTTAACAGGATCGGTTCCATTCTTGACTTTCTGGACTTATCCATTTGTAAAAATTAGAATCCAAATTGGTTCAAACTCTTGTATTTCGTAGATTATAAATTGTAACTCCTCCCAAACGTAAGGAGGAGGCTTCTAAGTCATTAGGGAGGCTTTGTAATCCAATTTAGAAGAGAATAACATAAACCCTAGATGCTTTCAAGTTGTAATTCAAGTAAAATCATTCTAAATTGTGTTTCAATCTTTGTTCTAGTTACTTTTTCATTACTAAATTCATCTTTCTTCATCTTCATTCAGTAGTAAAAATGTTTTCTTTCATTCCAAACGTGTTTTTTCAAGTTCTCATATGTCTGGCTAGATTTCATGGGTCGGGATACTTGAACTCAACCGGGTGTGGTAGTTGCATGTGTATATAATTAATCCTCTAAATTTAATGATTTAATTATGACCGTATTTCGTAGAAACATAACAATTGTAGATCTTTGGATCTCGTTTTCTTAAGGGTAACCAGGATGCTTCAGAATGCAATTCGAGTGTGACTATCACAATACCGATTTACTCATCCTCTGATTAAGTATGGTACGGGCTTGAACCTCATATACGTGATGCTTGGGAGTAATAAATTATGGGTCTAATTAATCACTTAAATTTACGATTAGTTTTATACCATCAATACACTAGGATTGAGGGATTGTATTCCCATCCTATTTTCTTCATCATATAGTTCAAGTTTCAGTTCAACCATTATCAGTAATTTAGGTAATTTAGAATAGTTTCATTCCATTCATACTTTGGTGCATTAAATAAATATTTTTAAAATTGCATTTATTTGTAGTCAATTCCCAAAACAGATCGTCTTTTCCTTTTTCTTTAGAGTCAGAGTTAGGATTCCTTCGTCTATTCAACGTCATTACAACTCTACTATCCTATTTCCCTGAGGATCGATACCCGACTTATCGCATTATTACTTGAGCGACAAGCTTGCACTTGAGCCTAGAGAGTACGCATTTCTGAGACACATTCTTAGTCGCGTCAGTATAAAAGATTTAAATCATGAGTTTTACATACCACAATAAGATCTACACAAACTAGAAAATAACAAAACCAAATCTTGTTTTCAAAGTATATATAAGTTTTAACCATAGATTTAGTTTATAAAATAGATCTACTACACATGAAAGTTATATATCTATGTTATAACATGTTTAGATAGATCAGTACGAGAAAAGAAGTTTTTCAAAGTTAGGGTTTATCTAAATATGTCAAAACAGTCTAAACATTCAACAACTCAAAAACATATACAAACAATATCAATCTCTCTCTTTCTTTCTCTCTCTCTCTCTCTCTCTCTCTCTCTCTCTATATATATATATATATATAGTTTTTGCAAGTATAAGATATTATGAAATATACCTCAGCGCAAATCAAAGCCAAAGGAAAAGGTTCAAAGAGTGAACTCCAATCAGCCTCAAATGATTCAGTCGAAAAAAATCAGAAAATCTTTCAAACGAATAAACCTAGAAAACTCTCAGACTTCCAAACCCAAAAATCTAAACCTTCATCCTCATATAAAATTGATTTTGTAAGATTTATAGGATAAACGTGTTTAGAAAAGGTTTTTACAAGTCTCTCAAATAGGTATAAGATTTGAACAAGTTTAGAGAGAGAGGCCTAAAGAATTTTTTTTAGCATTTGGTTTAATTTTTACAAATTTTCTAGACTTTAGAAAATAAACCCAAAGCCCTTTATTTTTAGATGCAAAGGAATGCCTCTGGTAAAAGATTAATTCCCCAATAAATAAGGGCAAATTGGTAAACAACCAAGGGAATCGAAGGGCAGTTTAAACATCGTAGAAAATAGATGTTGGTGAGGGTATATTCATAAAAAAACCATGCCACTATGGAGGGAATAATGGTAAAACAACCTGAGACAGCCCATCAGATAACAGACCAAACCCAAGGCTCATGCATGATGAAATTTTAATTAATCACGCAAGCCTCTGATTGGTCAAAAATTAATCACGCGGATCAAACCAAAATGATCCTTCATTAGATGATATGCTGCAGTTTCATATTAGTTGAATTTTAATTAAGAAACAAAAATGATTTAAATTTTATTTCTTTTAACTGTTTAATTTCAGCATTTAAAAAATCCCAGAAAATCATATAAAGTATGAAATTAATTTTAAAAATCAGTTAAATTATAAAATCGATAAATTTATTGTATAAAAATATTTGAATATAAAATACTTATAAATACAAAAATATGGAATATATTAAACAAATTTAAATTAGGGTTTTAAAAAACAGAAAGTTGATTTTTTGTTTTTTAGGATTAAGTTTAGTGTGTGAAATGGCCCGAATGTATTTAGGATTGTTGTTATAAAATTGAGTCAATGAAAACTCCCGTGGTATTTAGAAAGGTAACTTTAAAGTGTATAGAGAGTTTTTTGTTAATGAAAATGAGTTTTTGATAAAAGGCTTCGTCCTCTTTGATATTAATCAGCCTCTAAAATTAGAGGTCATTAAATGCCAATAAGAGAAAGTGAAAAAGATGAACCGATTTTTAAAAAAAGGTTTGCTCTTTTTCACAAATGTGTTCTTGTCTCTTTAAAATGGAATAAGAAAATAATACACAGTAAAAGACTCTATAGGTGTTTTGCTCTTTGAAAGATGTGGGAGTTATTTTGAATGAAGAGCATTGATGGCATAAATAAGGAAAACCATACAAATGGGTTTCCAAAATACCAAAAAAAGCCAAAGGACTTATCTCTTACACAAAGCATTTGTGAGGGAGTTGTTGGGGGCTAGTATGCCCAATCAACAGCCTAAAAAGGTGATTTTTACACAAAATCTAGAAAATACTCAAAGATCTTTATGACAAATTCACGAATCCGTACACGTTGCTGAAGGTGTCACTGCAGCAAGGATGAGCATAATTGGGGTGAACCTGTTGCGCTCAATTTGCGCATCTATGCATAGATTTTTTAAGAGACCTTTGAGGAACTGAAAGGCTAGTGATAGAAGCGTCGCTGCAGTGAAAAGCCTCGCTACTGCGATGCTTCATCGATAAGTTGCTCATGCCAAACTCCAGAGGTTTTTACCAAAGGAACTTTTCGATTTTTTGCTCCAATGACACAAACAATCGTTGTAGCGAAACTGGTCATTTTTGCTCAATTTTTCCATTTCTCGATTCTTTATGTATTTATTATTCAAGCAAGATCAAGATAGAAAAACCACAGAATTTACACACACAAATTTTTTTTACCAAGAGGTTTTAAAATAGGTTTGTAAAAACACATGACATGTGTGAGGGATTTCTTCAATTTTCCTTACATCAAATAATGTGATAATTAAGATAACGAGAATGATCAAATCTACTTCAAGTTCTTAAATGTTAATGAAACTTTTAGAAGATCTAATTTAAAAACCCAAAGTGATTTGGAAAATCAGAAGAAGATAACAGCCTATGAGGGCATAAATGAGTATGTGATTACTCTTACAATCTTTTCCTTTGTCTATTCCATTGACAAAGCACAACAATCAAATATTACCAGCAATATAATGAAATTCTTATCAAATATGACACATAGGCCTAGCTAAAGGCATAACAAGATAGATATTACAAATTCTTATAACCCAAAAATTACAAGATGCATCTTCAAATTACTTAGAGAAAGGTCTCCTGAAATTACTAATGTGTGAAGAAATCCAGTATATGCATAAATTAGTTATAATAAATATTGATATGAATTTTATACTAGCTAGAATATGAATCAACACTCAAGTCTCCCCCTTTCTATAAGAACTTCCCCCCAAAATGTCTACCTATTTTTGTCAATGAAGTAGATAAAGAAAAGAAATAAGAAAAGAGAATCATTTAAAGCATAAGGAGCACATGCGATTGATAAAATAAATTTAACATAGCACAATATATTCATATTTTGTTATTCAAAATTTATATATACAATACATTGTGAACAAAAACTTCCAAAATCTTTATGTGCATAAGGAAATATATAGGTTAAAGTTTCCTACTTGCCAAATGTTGTGAGATATATGACAAGTGTACATAACCAAGAAAAGATTATGTAAAAATCTAATAACATGACGAGGTTTATCAACCAAGAATATAAGATCACATCTCACGTGAAAAATAAAGACAAAAGAACATCATTGAAATATTAAAACCAAGCTTGAGTTCAATTGAGAATAATAATTTCAGAACAAATGACTCAAAGCTTCAATAGTAATGAAAATTTTCAACACCTTTTGAGATATTTTCAACTAACACTTTTCTCTTCCTCAATGAGAGATTTAATTAAAACCTTTAGTTTCACATCCTTGATGTTACTCAATTTTGTATGGATACATTTTTTAAAACATTACTTTGTTCAATTTTTTTTTGCATGTGGTTGCTTTAACATATTCATTACTAAGATGGGATACTATTTCTAATTTATAAAAGTAGCATTATCCAATCAAAGTTGAAGCACACTATATATGTGACTTACTTGAGTCTAATATATAGGAGTTTATTTGGTTTGAAAATATAGAAAAAATTTATGTCATCCCCTATAACTCATTGCCTCTTCATGATCTCAACAAACCTACATCAACAAGGTATATGGTTCTCAATGTAGAATACCAATATCACAACACACTATATTATTTCATATTTCATAATTCATTGCATATATGAGGTGTGTGTGTTAAAATTGAATTAGAATGATTTTTTTACATTTAATTGGAATTTTTAAACATTTAAAAACCTTTTTCTAAAATTAAAATTTAGGGTTTTAAAATGTTTGAGGCTAATTTTATATTTCCAAATCTTTCTAAAACCTGCATTGGGTAGAATTCGAAAGCGCTAGAGAATTCTGGGGTAGAAATTGAGATTGTTTGGAATTCTTAAAATAAGCGTTTGTGAGATAATCTGAGTCCTACACGTGTTTCACTTTAAACTTTTAGATGTGTGTTTTCTTATACTCACAAACTTGATGTTCAATCTGCTTCGTTCGATTAAAGTTATCAGAGGCATAAATGCGTTTGAACTTAATCCTTGTGACCTCAACTTGAATAAATTAACGCTCATATAAGGACAGTGCAATGTGAACTATGAGATTGGCATTCGAACAAACCAATTTGATCTCAACCCTTAATTTGTATTAACCTTCAAGACCCTTATATCCCCCCTATAAATAAGATCCATCGTCCCTTTATTTACAATCTTTGGGAGATCAGAGGTCTGAGAGAAAAAAGAGAGAGAGCGAGAGGAGAGAGACAAAATAATTCGAGAGAAAGTTTAAAACCAAACAAAACTCTTGCAAATCTTTTTCGAAAAATACATTCAAAGAGTTTGAGTGTTGAGGGTTTCTGGTTTCTTGATTTACAACCCCTCTCTGGTTTTAATCTCTTATCTAACACCTTCACTAGAGATTCTATCTCGTTTCTTTTCATAGAAACTTGAAGATCCGATTTATAAGTGAAACAGTCACTTAGAAGTAGTTAGATTTGATTTCTTTGGTTTAGAAATCAACTTCTCTTGTTGGATATATTCTAAAAACGTTTTTATCAAACTTTATATCCAACAAATCTCTTTTAAGTTTTACAAAACTGAAATAAGTGTTTGTATTTACAGATTTGAGTTTTTCAGTTTGAAAACTTGTGTATAAATAATATTCTATGAATCTTTCTTTTTAAAAATTCTTGAGAAAAACATATCTGAAAATTTGGATTTCAAGAACAAACAAGTAATGTGAAATTTCGCATTTCATACTTATAAAATTTGTGTAATTCATAGGAATTGGTTGTATAATCATGTGAGAGTACATGCATGTGTTAGGCACTTCACTCAAAATATATTTCACACAACATCACGTAAACAGTGTGTTGGTAAAAAGATTTTTTACCATCTGAGTCGAAGTAAAGCTAGAAGGAAAAGAGGTGTAAAGCTGCAGAATGACAAGGACAACTTCAGAACCTTCGAAGAAGTCTGATTTGCCTAATGGAGCTGGTATAATTCTTAACTTAGTATAGGTCTGTTTGTGTGTATAGTTGGTTAATTTCTTGTACCCTAACACTTATTTTAGTGGATTTTTTTGTGTTGAGGTGTGAAAACCTCCGTGGATGTTTCCCCATTTGGGTTGGGTTTTACAACGTTAAAAAAATTCCCTTGCATTGTGTGTTTTTTATTTCTTTAGTCGTACTATTGTACTGCAAGTCTTAGCTGTTAGGATTTTAAAACCTGATTTCAAGTAACTGAAATTTCACGTTCATAATATTCAAACACATCTTGTGTTCTTATAACTGTTTTAGAAAAGAGTTTCTTCAAGAAAATTATTCGAATCTTAGTCAACTGATTTAACATTTGTTAACCGATTTAGTAAGTGTATTTTCAAAAGTTGTAACCCTAACCACATAATATCTCTTAATATTTTATATAGCATTTATATTTTGAACTCCTTGAAATCACGATAAATTCTCACATATACACATTTAAGGATAATGAGGTTTCTCTCACAAAAGTTCAAAGCTTTGACCATGTGTAAAAGATTGTACAACTTTGTTATTCCTCATTAAGTGGCATCAATACAATTTGTAGTGCAGTATAAAGTGTAAGAATATATGACCATGTGTTCCCAATAACAAGTTTCTCAAAGTTTATAAGCCTTTAGAAGAAAATTGAAACTTGTCTTATGACGCACAAAATCTCTTTTTTCCAAACAAAAGGAAAAAGTGTTTAAAAGTAACCATTTGATATACGAAGATATGGCAAGGAGTGTGCCATCTAAAGATATTATAAATGATTGTATTTTACAAATCTTTTTATGATAAATAATATAACTAACTCTTATAAAAAACAACATGTCATAAGAGAAAAATGCAATAAAACAAAGCAACATAAATCCTAGACATGTTATTAAATTATTCAATCAATGATGCAAATACCTAATGATGACTTAATGACTTTCAATCTAGTCCAATCAAGAGTTTTAGTTAAGATATCAGCTGATTTAATATCGATAGAAAGATAGCTTAAAGACATGACTTTTTCTTCAATAAGATCTCTAATAAAATGGTGTTGAATGTCTACATGCATTGTTTAGAATATTGAATGGGGTTTTTGGATATATCAATCGCACTAGTATAGTCACATGAAATATTGACCAATACTATAATACTCCAACATTTATTTCATCAAAATGAGTTGAGCACAACATCTTCTCGTCGCAATATACTCTGCTTCGGCTGTGGAAAGTGATTTTTTTTAAATTTTATAGCATCCCAAGAGACTAAAGAATTTCCATGACGAAATCATTCACCAGATGTACTTATCCTACCATCAATATCACCCAATTAACCATCATCTGAATAAGCCGAGAAGGAAGGGTTGGTATTCCTAGAATACCGAACACCAAAGCTCATGGTCCTATAAACATACTTGATAATGCATTTAACGACTTTTAAGTCAGAATCCTTAGGATAAGATTTGTAGAGAGCATAAACTCCTACACTAAAAGATACGTTGGGATAACTAGCCATGAGGTATAACAAACTACCTATCATGCTATGATAGAGTGTTTCTTCGACATTATTTCCATCAAAATCCTTTCTAAGCTTAATGAAAACAACCATGGGGGTACGTTTAGGCTTAGAAGAGTCGAGATCAAACTTCTTCACATGGTCCTTTGTATATTTATATTGAGAAATACGAATTCCACCATCCATTTGTCACACTAGGAGACCAAGAAAGAAATAGAGTTATCTGATCATACTGATCTCAAATTCTTTTTGCATATTCATTAAAAAAATCTTGAGCATAATATTCATTTTATGGGGCCAAAATGTAATGCCCCATAATTTTAATTGATTTTAATTGTGGGATTAATTGAATTAAATGTGAGAAGAATTAATTAATAATTAATCCAGAATAAAATAAATATTAACTAGCGAGATAAGAGTTAGTACTTATTACTGAGAATTACATTGAATTTTACTGAGCGAATAAAGTAATATATCAAACTGAATGTGATTATGAATTTATGAAAATTGTCGCGAGAGAGAAATATGTTAATTATGGAATTTAAGCCAGGACGCGTGTGTGAGTCGTGTCGGAACTAAATTAATAAAATAAAAAATAAAACATTTGTACATCACCCAAATGGTCATTTTGAGTGCGCCAATGTCTTCGTAAGGGTCTAAATAGTCAGAAAAGTCTACCCGAGGGGTAGTTTGGGTTTCGGGATAGTTTTAGGCCAAACCGACACCCCGGAGGGGTATTTTTATCTTTTGAAAAATTGGGGCTAATTAATGGACAATAATTTTAGCATGTACGTGGGAGAAGTTTGGGTTCTTATCTGCAAAAGAAAAGTGAGAGTCCAAGAGGAAGAAGGAGAAGAGATTTTTAGGAGCTCCAAGGCCAAACCCACCCATCTTTCACCAAGAAAACCATCAACGTGTAGATCGGGTAGAGAGGAACGCATCTATACCACTTTCATTAAACGATTCAGACCTTACCAATATGGCAAGTGGTTATCTCTCTTTAATTAGTTCATATATTATACATGTTACTGTAGAATTGATGATATACACATGATATGATGAAATCTGGGTTGAAATTGAATTATTAATCAAGTTTTTGGGTAGGATATTGAATGTAGATGAATTACGATATGTAGAGGCTATGAATCTGGGTTGATGAATGAAAAAAAAATGAATTTAATTTTGGGTTTTTGGTTAATAAAATTACTGATGATGTAAAACTAGGGTTTTGATATTTGATTAAATTCCTTCACACATATATGAGATTTAATAAGTTTTGACGGTTAAAAGATGTTAGGGATCATCCAAATGTACGTAAAATGACTTTAGGACTATTAATTTTGAGTTGAGTAAAGTTTGATGCTAATTGGGTGAACAAAAATGGGCAAAAACGCAGGTTTCATAAGGTAGAGGATGAACTGGGTAAATGTTGTTCGAACGACCGAGGGAATGGGAAAGTCGTTTGAACGACCTCGTTCGAATGAGAATCCAACAAGAATTCCATTGAAAATTCAGAGTTTAGTTCGTTCAAAGTTCATTCGAACGAACTTGTTCAAATGACTTACTAACAAGATTTCAGAGAGAACTTCGTTCGAAGTTTCGTTCGAACAAAACTTACAGGCACTTCGAACGAGATTTCAGATTTTTGGAAATGTTACGGGACGAACTGGAATTTGGTGGAAATAATTCGAGAATAATAAAGGGTAACCACATTTCTTGAGGTAATAACATGAGGTATGTAAGTATATAAGGATAAGAGGGACTCCTTAGTGATATCCATTATAAGTAGTGCGATATGATAGAGAGAATAGTTATAATTAGGAACATCGTGAATATTGTAAAGACTCACAATATAAATCTGGAATATTTAGGTGGTGTGATCCTATTAATTATATAGGTTGCGTGTACCTATTGTTTGAACCCTTATGTGTATCACATACCTACCATACTTACTATCACTGGAGGTCTTAGGAAGGGGACAATCTTATCTTGAAGAGCCTTCGGGGGGATTTAAGATTGCAACCTCAGGACATAGGTCTGGGAAAGACTTATCTGTGAGTTGATAAATTTGCGGTCACGTGGGTGCGTAGGTATGTGCCTAGCCCATGGGGTTGGGAACTATGTTCGCCTCCACTGTGTGTGATATGTGTTGATACGATTCCAGAGTGATTCGAAATTCGTAGTCCTTATGTGCGTAATGTACCGGGACTGATAGCAAAGTACGTGTGCACCGCATGTTTAGCCTTTTGGGGTGCCGTATTAGTATTAGTATATATATATATATATATATATATATATATATATATATATATATATGTGTGTGTGTGTGTGTGTGTGTGTGTGTTTATACACTGATATTATTCTACTGTGTTGCTTAGTAGATGAGAAAGATTACGATATTTAATATTAATCAACAATATGGGAACTTGAATGATTAATGAGTTATTTGAATCCGAATAAACTAGCGTTATGATTACAAGAAGGTATTGTTTGGGTGTTACAATTGGGTAAAATGACTTAGGCAATTCAGTAAATGACTTGGGCTAAACTAGATAAGTGGGATAGCTTGACTAGGATGGGTTAGGAGTCTAAGCTAGGCGTGCACATTAGTTGAGAGGTGAGAATATCAAGTGAGGGCACGAGAAACTAACATGTATATAATATTTATTGTTTAATGCTTTTTAAACACTTGTTGTTTTTAAACCATTTGCAACTTGGGCTCTGACCTGTTTTCTTCCAAATCTATTTTGTTTTTGTAAAAAACTTTTAGGCGCCCAGCCACAGGGACACCAAGCATAGGAGGTCCTACTAGTTGACATGTTGTAGCTGTTGTGGAAGTTACAGGACCTCGGTACTACACGCCTCCACATCTATCCTTGACTCTTTCCGAGTTATTAACTTCAGTCGGGCATGTTGCCTATCAGTCATTCAAATGTACTTAGAGATAGTGACTGCAGACTCTTATTTATATATCAGTTGTGGGGATTTTACTCCAGGCTCAATTATTCATTTATGTCATTCTCATTTGCTATGAGATTTTATTAGATGGTGAATGGTTAAATTAATTATTTTTGGTTGCATGCTAATTTTAAAAGATAAAATTTGACACTTGACTTTTTAATTACTAGTTTGTTAGTAATTAATAAATGTTTTTTCGACAGTGATGATAAGACTGAACCAATTGGACATTCTGTTTTTAATTTAATAAATGGCCGATCATTCGGTATTTAATTAGGCGGAATGTCACAGGTGGTATCAGAACATTGGGTTCTATCATCTATTAGGATCTGTACGGCTTATTATGATTTCAGCTTAGCGTTCTTTGATGTAGAGCCCTATTATTAGGATTGTTGCATTCTTGATTATGTGTTTACGTCTTAAGCTATTTGATATTTAGTAACTGTGGACTTATAAATTCTTTCTCATTTCGGATGCCTCCTAGACGTGCACCTAGGTTGCTGCCATCGTTGCTCAAGCAGCTAATGCAACACTAGCTGTGGTCAAGTAGGCCCCAACACAGGCACAAGTGGTGGCACCAGCACCAGCTAATGCATTTCCTTCCGTATGGGAGCGATTCAGGGATGCTTTCCAGAAGGCGCATCCTCTGGAGTTCACAGGGGGGTCGATATTGTCATACCTAGCCAATTGAATAAAGACATTCGAAGGCATCTGAGGATATATAAGTGCATGGAGGTTCGGAAATAGATACTATCTGCTTTTAATCTAGTAGGAGTAGCCTTATAGTGGTGGGAGTCCATTACTACCACAGAGGAGTGTGACATTATGACTATACAGGACTTTTGGGTGCGATTTGACCCCAAATATTTTCCTTCCGCCGTTCAGACTGAGATAAGGCAGAAACTAATGGACCTCACCCAGGGGGAAGACTATATCCGAGTATGAGGAGGAGTTTACTAGATTGATAAACTTGGTAAAATTCAGATGTTCATGGATGGTCTGACCTGGAGGATTCGACAGCGTCTTCTGGGTAACCTATCCTTACTGACTTACACAGATGTACTTAATGCTGCTTTACTATACTGCCAGGATCACTACTTCCATGTTAAGGGGATCAAGCGGGTAGGTGAGTCCAGCTAACAAGGCAGGACAGGTGGAGGTAGAGCCAGTGGGTTACAAGCAGGTCAAAGTCAGCAAAGGTAGGGTGAGCTGGTTTTCCATCAGGGGGATTCTGCTAAAAGATTCTGATCAGGGGGATTTCATCAGGGACATGTAGGTTTCAAGCATAGCCACCAGGGTCAGCATGGCCATCAGGGCCAGCAAGGCCAACAACAGTTTTAGCAGGGCCAGGGTAGAGGTGGAAATGACCAATAGGGACGAGGTTAATAGGGGCAGAAAGAGGGAGATTTTATTGAGAAGTGCTTTACTTGTGGAAAGACTGGCCACAGACGATTCGAATGCCCCGGTAATGGGAAGTATCCTCCGCAGCAGAGTGCTCACCAGGAGCCCTAGAAGCCGATCTTCCCAGCCGCTCTTCCAGCGCCAGCACCAGTCCCAGCCTTGCCTGCCATTCCAGCTATTTCGGTTCAGCAGGGGCAAATACAGTATGGGCGTGTCTATAACGTCCATCAGGCTGCAGTCCCATAGGCTCCACATGTGATTAAGGGTACGCTTTCTATCCAGGGTACTTTGGGGAGAATATTATTTGACACCGGGGCTTCACATAGTTTCATTGCCACTAGTTTTGCACATGCCATGGGGTTATTAAACACGATGGATTGCACAGGCACTAGTGTAGATTCACCATTGAGCTATGGATCAATGATATTCTTTATATTTTGGGATTGGGCATAGAGATTGGGAGATTGATCCTATCAGCCGATATGCTTATTTTAGATATGCATGAGTATGATGCTATCATTGGGATGGATTGGCTAGTTATGTATAGGGCAATGATTGACTGCTATAGTTGTGTTCATCATACTGAATCAGGAGACTTTTTTAGTGGTGATACCTCCCCCTAAGGAAGGATCGTCCACTCACTTTTTTTATATAGAGGAGGAGACCTCTATAGAATTGTGATTCCCCTTGATTCGATTCCAGTCGTCCGTGAGTACGCATATGTATTTCAGGACATACCAACGCTATCGCCTAATAGGGAGATAGAGTTTGTGATAGATTTAACACCAGGCACTCGGCCGATAGCTTGTTCACCTTACAGTATGGCTCTAGCGGAGATGAGGGAGCTACGGGATCAGATTGAGCAGTTATTGGGTCAGTGATCGAGTACAAACCGTGCGTCGTGTAATACGCAAATCATTGTTATTGATTCGACAACTCAATACAAAAAACCTAGACTACAACTACACTTGACAAGAAAGCACTGCGGTTAGTTGGGTATCGTAAGAAATCCACATGGAGTGATTGAATCTTAGATTTTAATTATTTTGCTACTTCAAAAAATAAAAGTGTAAAAGGTAAGGGGGGAGGTAATGGTGACAAAGGCAAAAGAAAAAAAGTTAAGTTTACACAAAAGTAAGGCGAGGATCGGGATCACATTCCACCACACGGGCTAAACAACTAATCATCAGAATTTTGACTCAAAAGTTATTTAACCGAGCATTTTAATTAAGCATAAACTTCACGCAAGAAGGAATTTAACCCAAAGTTGCTTGAATAAACATTTAATCAAAAATGGTCACATGCGTATTAAATTCAGATTGTCGCTATAAACACTAAAGTTGGGTGAAAAATAAATTTAAACGCATAACAATCCAACTTTAATACATGCGGTTTCAGTTAAACGTAATTTTACACAAAATCTAGTTTTCGGAGCTCGAAGCCCGTTAATGGCGGAACACAACCCCGACCCTATTTATCTAAGGGCTAAGCATGAATTAAACTAAATTAAACTAAGTAACTAGATTAAAACAGTAAATAACTAAATTAAATTAATTATCTAGGCAAGGAAAGGGAAGAACATAACTATATTAAAGGAGAGGATAATGAAAAATTCAACTTACAACACCCAAAAGGGTCACACTAAATGAGGAAGAAGAATGATCTCTCCAAACCCTAACCCAAAATATCTATTAAAACTAAGCATATGATTTATTATAACAAAAATCCTTTATGTAGTAAGTGGGAAGAAAATAAAGGAAAAGGAAATGAAAAGAAGAAAGCAGTAAAAAATATCAGGGGATCGATCGATCGTCCCTTTTAGTAGATCGATCGATGGATCAGAATTTAGCCCACTGCTTCCTTAGATTTTAAAAATGTTGAGGGGTCGATCGATCGACCTTTTTGGTAGATTGATCGATCAAGTAGGTCTGCATCAAGTTTCCCATGTTTTGGTTGGTTTGAAATTCTCTTCTGCTAAAATTGCCATAACTTCTTCGCTAGGAATCGAATTCACGCACCGTTCATGACCACGCAAAGCTTGTAAGGAGGGATACAACTTTTGTGCAGATATTGGGTAAGTTTCCCAAACTATGAAATGACCAAAATGCCATTGTGCGTGCGGGTGTGTACGGAACTTCACCGGAATGCGTCTGAACTTCATATTAAGCATCCAAATACCTATAAAAGCTCAATTAACCCCTGCAAAGCATGTATATATAGAAATTAGAGGTTGTCTGGTTAACAAGCATAAATACAGGGATTAAGATACCCGAGTAGGCTAATAACGCGTAGGTTAATGGGTGAAATACGCAATTTTTGTGTCGTATTAGTCAGGGATTCATCCGCAGAAGTACCTCGCCCTGGGGTGCTCCCGTACTGTTCGTAAAGAAGAAATATGGGACATTATAATTGCGTGTGGACTACTGAGAGTTAAATAAGGTCACGATACAAAGCAAGTATCCGTTTCCCCAAATCGATGACCTATTCGACTAGTTGAGGGGTGCCTAATATTTCTCGAAGATAGACTTGAGGTCGGGATACCATCAGTTACGTACCAGAGAGCAAAACATGCCTAAGACTGCCTTCTTGACGAGATATGGATCCTATGAGTTTAGGGTTATGCTATTTGGTCTAGACAACGAATCGACCGTATTCATGAACTTGATGAATAGGTTATTCAGAGAGTTCTTAGATCAATTTGTCATTATCTTCATTAATGACATCTTGATTTTTTCCCAGACTGAGGACGAGCATGCCGAGCATTTGAGGCTAGTATTGCAGACACTACATGAGCACGAGTTGTATGCGAAATATGAGAAGTGTGGGTTCTGGATGAGAGAGGTTTAATTTTTGGGGCACATTATTTCTAAAGAAGGGATATCCCTATATCCGAGGAAAGTGTCAGCGGTGAGGGAGTGGGGACAACCCACAATGCCGACAGAGATACGTAGTTTCTTGGGGCTGGTAGGATACTATACGATATTTATTTTAGGATTCTCAAAGATAGCGGGATCGATGAAAAATTTGACTCACAAAGGGGTGCCATTTATATGGGATTATTCCTGCCAATTCGCTTTTGATGAGCTGACAAACAAGCTGACTTCAGCACCAGTTCTAGCACTACCCAGGCTGGGGGTCGAATACCTGGTTTATACTGATGTGTCCTTACTAGGACTTGGGTGTGTGCTTCAGCAGGAGGATAAGGCTCCCTCCCGTAAGCTTAAGCCTCACGAGAAGAATTACCCCACCCACGACTTGGAGTTAGAGGCATTCGTGTTTGCACTTTGGGTATGGAGACATTATCTCTTGGGGGAGAAATTTTGCCTATTCATAGATCACAATTCACTGCAGTACCTGATCACGCAGCGATAATTGAATATGCATCAGCGGAGGTGGCTTGAATTTCTGAAGGACTATCAGTTCGACATCCAGTACCACCCGGGGAAGGCTAATGTGGTAGTAGGTGCGTTGAGCCATAGGCCAGCAGGTGAGGTGGCCGAGGTGTGGAGGGAAAAATGGAAGGAATTAGGATATCAGGAGGCAATTGCCCGCTCATTCATGTCAGTGATGACGGTTACACCTGAGATCATTACGAGGGTGATACAGTCTCAGGCAATAGACTCGTTATGTCATGATCGGATTATGCAACTTCTAGCCGAGGGGGCAAAGTCATATTCTGTGAGCTCAGATGGGGGCTTATGCTTCAATGGGAGACTAGTAGTTCCAGAGGGGGAGGAGTTACGACATGCGGTGATGGAAGAGTCACACGGTTCATGATTTGCGGTACATCCCGGAGGGGATAAGATGTACCAAGATATGAGGTGACAATATTAGTGGAGAGGCATGAAGAGAGACATTGCTAAGTTCATCTCAAAGTGTGAAACCTACGAGTTAGTCAAGGTGGACCATCAGAAGTCGGTAGGGTATCTTCAACCATTAGAGATCTCGATGTGGAAATGGAAGAGCATTTCCATGGACTTTATCATAAGGTTGCCTACTTCTCAGATGGGTCACGATTCTATATGGATGATTGTAGATCGATTAACTAAGGTAGCCCACTTTTTATCAGTCCGTACGGATTGCATAGCAAGCCAGTATGCCCAGTTATTCATTGCTGAGATTGTGAGATTACACGGGGTTCCTCTCGATATTATGTCCAATCGGGAAAAGACCTTTGTGTCTCATTTTTGGGACAGCTTCCAGGAGGTCATGGGTACAAAGTTGCGCTTGAGCACGACCTATCACCCGTAAACAGACGGGAAGATCGAGCGAACTAATCAGATGCTGTAGGATATGTTACGTATGTGTATTCTGGATTTTGGGGGAGGTTGGGAGCAGTATCTTTCACTAGTAAAGTTTGCATACAACAACTCTTATCAGTTTACCATTGGCATGGCCCCATTAGAGGCATTATACGGTAGGCCTTTCCGCTCTCCTGCTTATTGGTTAGAGGTGGGGGACAACAAACTGCTTGGACTGAAAGTGATTCACGATACGCCAGCCTGAATAGAGATGATCAGAAGTCGGATACGAGTTTCTCAGGATAGGCAGAAGAGCTACGCCGATGCTAAGAGGTTCTTTAGGGATTTTAGTGTGGGGAACCAGGTATTGTTGAGAGTATCTCCTATGAAGGGGATAATGCCATTTGGGAAAAAAGGGAAGTTGGCACCGAGGTATGTAGGGCCCTTCCCTAATATTGAGCGGATTAGGTCAGTGGCATACAGGCTTGGGTTACTGGTATGCCCGATATGTACCTTCATACTCGGAGTCAACAACCTCGGCTAACATTACAGTCGAGTCAAAAAGAAGCTCACAACAGCCATAAAAAGGTTGTAATTCAGAAGGTCGGCCATCAGTGATCAACCTCGTCTGGTCAGAAGCCAAGGATGGCAACACCTTATGGGCTCAACCATGGTCACTCTCACACTCTGCTATAGTCGACAGTGAAACCAGGCCCCAATATACAACCTCATCTCATCTATATGGCCGAGGTCATACTCATTATTGGTAGACTTAACTCCACCCTCGGACTTACCAACGTCGTACTCGGCTGGGCCGATGTTATAAGGGAGGACATCACAGGTTCGAGCTTATGCAAGAACATGGGTGACTTGGAACATGTGGACTAAACCATTATAACCAACTTATTCCCCTCACGTGAGGGAATATTTGGTCATTATTATCTGCATGTAGCACAGCCAGGTGCCCACATAAGATTGGTTCGATCACCAAACACATGCCCTTGGCATGCTTGGGGGGTACACTACACCCCCAAGTACTATATATACATGTCTTCTTCTACCTAGAAAAGGATCGTAATTGCAACCCTAGCGGGAGCTCTGCAGAAATACATAGTAGAGAGAGAAAGTGAGATATTCTCTCACAGTCCATTAGTGCCCTTGTTCTAGTGAAATTCATTCACACACTCATAGTGGACGTAGGCCAAATTGGCTGAACCACTTAAATACAAGTGTTTCTCCTTTTCTCCTCATCTCCTTATACTAGTTTATTACTCTTGTGCTGCCATTATAGCTACTAGATTGAGCTTATCAACACCTCATACTGGTGATGCTGTTTACAACATCAGTAGTTGCCCGAGCACCTGCATAAGATTCACGATGTGTTTTACATATCTTCGTTGTGGAGATACCTTTGGGATGATTTGTCCCACATCCATATTTCTTTAGAGGAGATTGATTTGCAGCCCGATAGTTCCTATAAGGAGGGGCCAGTCACTATCCTAGACAAAAGCGAGAGGAAACTGAGATCGAAGGTGGTACTGCTAGTTCGTGTACAATGGCGACATCAAGATATTGAGGAGTCGACTTGGGAGCACGAGGATTATATATGCGATAGATACCTAGAGTTATTATTACTAGGTATACCTTTTATTTCCGAATTTCGGGACAAAATTACGTAATTAGGGGGGAAGTGTGTAATACCCCGTAATTTTAAATGATTTTAATTGTGGGATTAATTGAATTAAATGTGTGAAGAATTAATTAATAATTAATCTGGAATAAAATAAATATTAACTAGCAACATAAGAGTTAGTAATTCTTACTGGGAATTACATTGAATATTACTAAGCCAATAAAGTAATATATGTGTGATTATGAGTTTATGAAAATTGTCGCGAGAGAGAAATACGACAATTATGGAATTTAAGTCGGGACGCGCGTGTGAGGCGTGTCGGGACTAAATTAATAGAATAAAAAGTAAAACATTTTTACATCACCCAAATGGTCATTTTGAGTGCTCTAACGTGTCTGGAAGGGTCTAAATAGTCAGAAAAGTCTACACGGGGGTTTAGTTTGGGTTTTGGGATAGTTTTAGGCCAAACCGACATCGCGAAGGGGCATTTTTATCTTTTGAAAAATTAGGGCTAATTAATGGACGAAAATTGGATCATGTGCGTGGGAGAAGTTAGGGTTCTTATCTGCAAAAGAAAAGAGAGTGTTCAAGAGGAAGAAGGATAAGAGATTTCTAGGAGCTCCAAGACCAAACCCACCCATCTTTCACCAAGAACACCATCAACGTGTAGATCGGGAAGAGAAGAACGCATCTATACCACTTTCATTCAACGATTTAGACCTTCCCAATAAGGAAAGTGGTTATCTTACTTTAATTAGTGTATATATTATACGTGTTACTATAGAATTGATGATATACACATAATATGATGAAATCTGGGCTGAAATCGAATTATTAATCAAACTTTTGGGTAGGAAATTGAATGTAGATGACTTACTATATATAGAGGCTATGAATCTGGGTTGATGCATGAAAAAAAATGAATTTAACTTTGGGTTTTGGGTGGACAAAATTATTGATGATGTAAAACTAGGGCTTTTGACATTTGAATAAATTCCTTTACCTATATATGAGATTTAATGAGGTTTGATGGTTACAAGATGTTAGGGATTATCTAAATGTATGTAAAATGGTTGTAGGACTATTAATTTCGAGTTGAGTAAAGTTTGATGCAAATTGGGTGAACAAAAATGGGCAAAAATTCAAGTTTCATAAGGTAGAGGACGAACTGGGTAAATGTCGTTCGAACGACCTGGGGAACTGGAAAGTCGTTCGAACGAGAATCCAACGATAATTCCAATGAATATTCAGAGTTTAGTTCATTCAAAGTTCATTTGAACGAACACGTTCGAATGACTTACTAACCAGATTTCAGAGCGAACTTCATTCGAAGTTTCGTTCGAACGAAACATCTAGGCACTTCGAACGAGATTTTAATTTTTTGGAAATGTTCGGGGACGAACTAGAATTTGGTGAAAATAATTCGAGAATAATGATTGAATTAAGGTTATGTAGGGAAACCACATTTCTTGAGCTAGTAACATGAAGTATGGAAGTATATAGGGATAAGAGGGACTCCTTAGTGATATCCATTATAAGTAGTGCGATACGATAGAGAGAATAGTCGTAATTGGGAACGTCGTGAGTATTGTAAAGACTGAGAATTTTTACAAATCTAGAATATTCAGGTGGTGTGATCCTATTAATTATATGGGTTCTGTTTACCTATTGTATGAATCCTTATGTGTATGACATACCTACCATACTTGCTATCACGGGAGGTCTTAGTAAGGGGACAATCTTATCTTGATGAGCCTTCAGGGGGATTTTAGATTGCTACCTTAGGACATAGGTCTGGGAAAGACTTATCTGTGAGTTGATAAGTTTGCGGTCACGTGGGTGCACAGGTATGTGCGTAGCCCATGGGCTTGGGAACTATGTTCGCCTCCATTGTGTGTGATATGTGTTGATACGATTACAGAGTGATTCAGAATTCGTAGTCCTTATGTCTGTGATGTACTGGAACTGATAGCAGAGTATGTGTTCACCTCAGGTTTACCTTTTGGGGTGTCGTATTAGTATATATATGTATGATAGTGATATATATATATGTATATATATATATATATATATATATATATATATATATATATATATATGTATATATATATATATATGTATATATATATATATATGTATATATATATATATGTATATATATATATATGCATTGAGATTATTCTACTATGTTGCGTAGTAGATAAGAAAGATTACGATATTTAATATTAATCAAGAATGTGGAAACTTGAATGATTAATGAGTTATTTGAATCCGATTAAACTAACGTTATAATTACAAGAAGGTATTGTTCGGGTGTTATAATTGGGTACAATGACTTAGGCAATTCAGTAAAAGACTTGGGGTAAACTAGATAAGTGGGATAGCGTGACTAGGATGGGTTAAGAGTCTACGCTAGGCATGCACATTAGTTGAGAGGTGAGAATCTAAAGTGAGGGCACGAGGAACTAACATGGATATAATATTGACTATTTAATGCATTTTAAACACTTTATGTTTTTAAACCATTTGCAATTCGGGCTCTGACCTGTTTTCTTCCAAATCTACTTTGTTTTTGTAAAAATCTTTTAGGTTCCCAGTCACAAGGATGCCAAGCATAGGAGTTCCTACCAGTTGATGTGTTGTAGCTGCTGTGAAAGTTATAGGACCTCGGTATTAGATGCCTCCACATCTATCTTTGACTCTTTTCAAGTTATTTACTTCAGTCGGGCATATTGCATGTCATTCATTCAGATGTACTCAGAGATAGTGACTGCAGACTCTTATTTATATTTTTGTTGTGGGGATTTATTTTATTTCAGACTTTTGTATTTTGGATTTAGACTAGATGTGTTTACCCCAGACTCAGTTATTCATTTATGTCATTCTTATTTGCTGTGAGATTGTATTAGATGGTGAATGGTTAAATTAATTATTTTTGGTTGCATGTTAATTTTAAAATATAAAATTTGACTCTTGACTTTTTAACTGTTAAGTGGTTAGTAATTAATAAATGTTTTTTCGACAGTGATGCTAAGACTAAACCAACTGGATATTCTATTTTTAATTTAATAAAGGACTGATCACCCGGTATTTAATTAGGCAGGGTGTCACACAAAAACAACATTATCAACATATACTTGGGCAACTACAATTTCCTTATAATAAAATCTCAAAAGTAAGGTTATGTCTACATTCCTTATTTTAAAGCCTTTCACCAAGAGATATGAGGTAAGTCATTCATACCAAGATCTAGGTTTTTGTCTAAGGCCATAACAACGCCTTCTTGGGGCGATAAACATATATCAAGAATTTAGGATCCTCAAAGACCTTTGATTGTGATACATAGATGTCCTCTTAAAGATTGGTTTTAATAAAAGAGCTATTTACATCCATTTGATATAGATTAAAGTCTAAGTCATATTCCACGGATAAGAGTAAATAAACCGACTATAGACTAGTAACGGGGGCAAAAACTCATTATACTCAGCACCTTCAACTTAAGTATAATTTAAGCTACATGCCTTGCTTTGTTTCTTAAAATGGAACCATCTTCATCACAGTTATTTTTGAAGACCCACTTAGTACCGATTACATAAACATCCTTAAGCAAGGAGATGGGAGTCAAAACTTCTTGTTTGCCTAATTAATTAAATTCATCTTAAAGGTTTCTATATAGAGCACTCCTAGGGTTTGTGTTTCGTGATTTAGCTATATAGACCTTCAGCTAGTTGGACTTAAATTTTGATAAGATTTTTTTTATAATTAGGGTGACTCTAGTTACCTACACTAAGCTCCCTATTGCAGTCTACATCAACCCAGCTCTCGACTCGATCCGTCATTTCAGACAAAGGTTGTCTCTCACACCCTAAAATTATGGCTCGTAGGATTATATTTTTTGTCACATAGGTCACCTAAACACTGCACTGCATTTATCATATCTAATGGTTGTGTTTGTCATTAAAAGGAAATTTTAAAACTAGTTAAAATTTAATTTGACATTTATTAGTGTGATTAAACATTTTCTTAAAAATAAATTTCAAAAATAATTATTAAAGTTTAATAATTTTTTATTCGTGTGTTTTAGTATATTAAAATATGTTGATATTTTTATATGCATGCATCTAATTTTTTTTCTTCTGGACAATTATCATGCTTGTATATTGTTAACAAGGAGTGTAATATATAGTATTATGTATGTTTTTATGTGTGCAAGCATAATTGTTTTATTAAACATTGTGATATTATATCCTAGCTGGTAGCGTGTGCACAAGTCGTAGTGCCTGCCTCTGACTTAACCATAGCAGGCCATAGAATGCCTTTAAATTTGACCAAACAACCCGTTGAATTTAAAACGAAAACAAAATTCTGGCCTTTTTGTTTCTCTAAACGACACCGCTTTGATTTTTGTTTTCAACGGTAAAATTAGTATTCACATAATATCTGGCCGTCTAATTATTCAAAACGATAGCATAATTTGTAATCTCCAAACGGTTACTTTACTGTTTGCTTAAAAGTTGGCAACTTGGTCACTAAGACTATAAAACGGGATCATTTTTAAAAATTCACCACCCACGGTTTTCTCAAAACCAAAGCTGTTTTTTCATATCGTTTAAAACGACTTCGTTTTATATCACTGTATGTCACGTTTATCATTTAGTTATTTTTAGCTGGCATTATGGGTGTCTGGTTTTTTGACACCCTTTTTGTGTTTCTTTATAAATCGTTAGATCTATTCTTATCAATGGTTTTGTATGAGTTATTTACAATCCATGTATATTTTATTTACACCAATCAGCACATACCTCACAAGTCTATAAATTCAGACCTTTAGGTCTCATTTTTTCACAACCGAGAAAATAAATTTTTGCTCCCAAACTCTGCCAAATGTTTTAGAGAGAGAGATAGTTTACATCCTCTACACAGATTTTTCACTTGTGTATGTTTAAAGAAATAATGTCTTCCATGGATTATTAATGAAAACTAACACTACAATTTTTGTTTATGTGCGTACGATTTTTGAAAAACATTTTTTAGATCTTTTCAAAATTGTTTTAAACTCTCTTATGGTTTATATGTGTTCTTGAATTTTTTTAAACAAACCCTACCTATTTTCATTACTGATTTGTGCAATTTTATTTAATATAGTGAAATATCTCTCCTTGTGTGTTAAGATTTGATTTCTAGATCTTGTGTCAATATTTGATATTTTTTTGTGTATATTCTTTATATACTTGTTCCATCTCACATAGCCATGGTATATCAGGAAAATCCTTTAAAGGATCAAAGGTATTTGGATACTTTTATGAGAATCACTTCACACACTGATTCACATATTTATATTAGGTATATCTGCCTAGATCCATGATAATCCATGCGACATGTTTTATATTCTTGTGCCTAGTTACACAAATTACACACAACTTTTCACGATTAATGTTTAAATATGTTTTGTTTCTTTAGATCCATCTTAGATATGTTTAGTCTGTAAGTTTGAACTATATTTCACACACAAATCACGATTGTGTGTATTCTGATTTGTCAACCTTGTTTCTAAGTTCATGCTTGATTAAAACGTGTTGTTTTAATCACATCTAAAAAGGTTTGGTTAAAATAAGGTTAGAACTATAAAGGTTTAGAAAGTTAAACCTATTCTTCTTAACGACCAAAATTGAAAGAAAGAAATATTAACTGTACTCATTATTCTAATTGAAACTTACCTGACTTCATACCAAGGACTGTTAAGAACTTGCGTACTAAGTTGATTAAATTAATCTTGTGTTAATCTAAATGGAATTTTTAAAACAGTTTTATAATTTTGACTTGTACTTAAATTGCTATATACTTTAGTCAAATATTGTGTGTATATATTTTATCTTAGAATATTTGTGTTCTTGATTGTGCTTGCCTTTTGTGAATATATTTGTGGCACAACATTTGGTCATGCACTTAGAACACCACATTCACGTAGGCACAAACTATTGTAAATATCTTAACATGTCTGATTGTTCTTATTTGTGAATAATTTTTTTTTTTTTAAATCAATATTAATCAAGGCAACTTGATTTAAGAGAAAGAAAGAACATAAGATTTGTTCTTAATATTTAGTATATGTGAAACGTGTTGCATTGCATTCAGTTTTTATCAATTACGTGTGCGTGTCATTTAGAATAACACACATCACACAAGTACTTCACTAAGAACTAGGACACAATAAGGAGAAGCTGTGACGTGCAGAACACAAAGTCAACAAGGACAGACTAAAGGGAGATTATAAAAAACAACCAAGGTGAGCTTGGTCTAGGTGAGGTAATAGTTTTATCTATCTACTTTACGTTGTATTGTTTGATCTTTGTATAATTGTTCTTATTTTGTTTTGGTTTTAGTGGAAATAGTCTAGGTTGATTGTTAGAAGAGTCCGTCGTTTTTCTCTGGGAAGGGTTTTTGCGACGTAAAATAAATACCGTTTATTTTACATTTTCGCTTCTCACCTAATAAGAAAAAGTAGGAGTTAAGTCTAGAAACTCACTTAATAAAACTGAATTGATTATTATCCTGTAAATCATTTAGGTTAATCTTAGATAATAATCTATACTTTTAATTAACTTTGCAAACTTAATTCTATTTTAGTAAAGTTAACAATTCAAGAAAAGTTTGAATTGGTTCCTCCTAGACTAACCTATTAAATTCGTAGGTAAATTGTGTTTACTCGACAACTGTTTTACTTTTGTACTTGAGTCTTTCATGCTATAGCCCTCCTTCAAGCGTTTTTCACATCTTGCGTAGTATTGATCTGATATTCATCTAACAGGGCATCCTTAACATTCTTGGATTCAATCGTGCAAGCATAACAAATAAATTTAACTCCCTTTTGGAGTTGATATCTTATCTTTACCCCAACATTAGGGCTACCAATGATTTTGGTAATATCATGGTCTTCCTAACTTCAGTAGGTGTATCTCCCACATTCATAACCTCATTAGGTCGTAGGGCATCCTTTTCACGCTTATATATTTCATCTTATCCATCTTCTTCTATAGGTGGGAAAATGAAAGATGTGTCTTCATAATCGTTATCTTTTAAGTCCAAGAAATCATTATCATCAATGACGACATTAATGGTTTATATAGTTTTTTTAAAGACGTAATTGTAAATAAGGTAGGCATGACTATTAGTGGAATAACTAAGAAGAATGCCTACCTCACTTCTAGAGTCAAAATTTGTTAGATATTTTCTATCCTTGAGATGTAACACTTGCTTCCCAAGACTCTAAAGTGTTTTAGTGTGGGTTTATTTCCCTCATAAATCTCATAAGGGTTTGGTTAGTACCATACCTCCTATAGAGTCGATTTGTGGTGTGGCAAGCCGTGTGAAAAACTTTTGCCTAAAACTTTGGGATACTCTTGCCAATCAAAATGGACCTAGACATCTCTTGGATAGTTTTATTCTTCCTTTTGACTATTCAAGTTTGTTATAGCATTTTTGGGGACAAAAATTCACGGTGTATTCCAACTTCACTACACAATTTCGGTATACTCGTTCCTTCAAATTTCATTTTCATGTCACTATGGAATCTCAAGATAGTGCATGCCTTTTCATTTAGAAGTTGTTTGCTCTTTGGAATAAAAACGTTCTTAGCATCAAACTTGCTATGAAAAAATTCTGAAAAATAGAATCTATAAAAGTCATCTTCAATCACAAGAACGTAATATCTACTATCTATGCTCTTCGTATGCATCGAAGCCGTAAGATTTATGCGTAAAATATTAAGCACACGCGTGGTAGCTATAACATTCAAATTCCTATATGGACTACAAATATGTTTTCCCATTTAACAAGTATCACACACATACACATGAGAATAAGTTGACTTTGAAGGAGGTCAATCATGAACAAGTTCATTCCTAGAAAGTCTACTAAGATCTCTACAGTTCACATGACTTAACCTCTAATGCCAAAGATCTGCCACATCTTCCTCAGCACTATTGCAAACCATACTTGGAGATGCATTGATTATGTAACAATTATCCATAGCTCCAGTACCCTTATAAATGCATTTACCCTTTGAATTAAGGACTTAACATTCCTTTTTGATAAAAAGCATATTGTGACGATCATCGCACATTTGACTTATGCTAAGCAAGTTGGCCTTTAATCCATACACAAAAAGAATATTATCTAACCTAGGAAACTATCAATCTGTATGGTACCTGTTGATACCAAAATTAATATGCTGATATGGACGAATAATATGAAGACACGTGTCAATCTACTTGGCACAATAATAACGAGGAGGTTTCATTTCCCCGACCAACTCATGTTCTCTCCGAGCAACGAGGATACACCGAGGAACTTCAACACTCCGAGGTACACTAGCGCTCCGAGGAACTCCTGATCAACGAGCAACTAAGGCGGTCCGAACTGCATCTCGGTCGTAGCATTAACTGCCAGATAATCAACAGTTCAATTATTCATTGAATGTTTATCATCTTGACGCACACGCTGCATTAAATGTATTACCATTTCATATGTATATCATTTAATGTATCAACCCTTTCATGTACAGCCTAAGGGCTATAAATACCTTGTATCACCCTCATTCAAAGGGACCGGAATTTCTTAAGAGAACATATACTCGAGAATTCCCAAACACTCAGCAATAACATAACAATGGACGTAGGCCATTCTTATAAGGCTGAACCACTTTAAAAATATTTGTCTCATTTTATTTATCTGTGATTGAATAATTAGAGATATCTAATTTTTTACATCAACAGATTGGCGCCGTCTGTGGGAACGATTGTTATTATCATTTTTCACCAAAGATCGTCCATCATCAATGGCGGATAATCCAGAATCTAACAATCAAAACGCTGGAAATACTGGAAATCCTCAGAATCCCTCTGCACCTCCAGATCTAGCCGGGATTATGACGAATCTGGATCAAGGACAAACCGCCATGCAAGAAACAATGAGGCAACTCATACAAACCCTTCATGGTGGTGCACCTGCACGTTCAGGACAGCAAAGTGGTCAGAGGCAAACTTATTTACTTTCTTCACGATCCAGGCGTACTGAGTCACGTCGTAATGAGGAGTCTGATGATTTCTCTTATCAACCTGGGCAAACTTCGTCAATAAGGGCTACAGATACTAATCAACATATCATTCTGTTTCCAGAAAAACCCAGTGCTTTAGAAAGACTGAGTAGGGTGTCTCCTTTCAGTCGATTAGGCCCTAGGAGGAATAGGAGCCCATCTAAGACCATGTCGAGGAGTTTTCGACAACCATCAGATCTAAGAGAAGGATCAGCACAATCACGACCGGCTGCTCGTCAAGATAGATCTCAAGAAGCTACCTCAGAACGATCAATTGCTCGAACCAATAGGCCCGAGGAAGGAAATGAAGCGTGGAAAGGATCTCTCCAACGGTTGGAGGATAAATTGGGAGAAATGGCCAAAGCAAAGAACCCCCTACAATGAACTTTTGTTCGAGGAACACCTTTTGTACAGGCCATTGTGAATTTTCCTACACCGTCAAAGTTCAAAGCACCTGTAGTGACCCCCAAATATGATGGAAAGACAGATCCTGTTCTTCACATAGAGCAATATCAAGCTGCTGCCGACATTTATGTCATTCCCGACGAGATGAGATGCAGAGCGTTCTCAGGAACTCTTACTGGAGCTGACCAGATATGGTACAACAATCTTCCTAGGGGTAAGATTTTAACTTTCTTTCAGTTGGCCGAATTGTTTATTGGCAATTTCTGTTTTGGAGCAAAGCCAGTAAAACGAGTAGCACACTTGTTAAGTGTTAAACAAAAATCTGGTGAGAGTACTAGAGATTACATAACTCGTTTCAATAACGAGAAGCTGGAAGTCATAGATTACGAAGAAAAGACAGCAATCACCGCCTTGATGAGTGGGTTGTTGCCTAATAAATTGTATTACACCTTGGCGAAAGATCCACCTAAAACTATGTCAGAGTTGATGGCAAAAGCGGCCAAAATCATGAACGCCGAGGAAGCTATGGCTGCAAAGAAGAATATGGATAAAGACACCAAGGTAGACGTCGACAAGTCTAAAAATAAAGAGCATAAGGGCAATGGCGGTGACAAACGCTCCAGAAATAATAAATCATCATGGGAAGTCTTGAAGAAATATGACAATTATACTCCTTTGAAAATGGGTATTCATCATGTCTTGGAAGAAATCAAGAACAACGAGGAGGTAAAATGGCCAAAGAAACTGAAGTCAGACCCTGATTCGAGGAGTAAGGATAAATATTGCGAGTTTCATAAAGATCATGGTCAGATGACCAAAAATTGCATAGCTCTTCAGAACGAGATTGAAACACTCATCCGAAGAGGAAAGCTATCAAAATATGTTGATCGGGGAGGTGAAAGAAAAAATAACGACCGGACTAGAGAGAGGTTTAGATCTCCTCGTCGAGCCGAAGAGAAAAAGAAGAGGAACCATGAAGATGATCCAGATGATGACCCCGACCTTCCCAAGAAACCAAGACAGCCAGAACGAGAGGTATTTTTTATACGTTTTAGGTCATTTGATTGTAATGTCATTACAGGAGGAGATGCAGGAGGAGAGACCTTACTGCAGAAAGAAAAGCTTACCTCGGAGAGGCTCAAGCTTGTTCATATATTCAGCGAATAAATCTGGCCGAGGATGATCGTCCGAGGAAGGTAAACAAAGAGAAGCTGGTCATTGGCTTTTCAAAAAATGACCTAGCAGGTGTTCTTTATCCTCACGACGATCCTCTGGTGATCAAAATAAGGATGAAGGACGTAGTGATTTCAAGGGTATTGGTAGACAATGGAAGTTCGGCAGACATCATGTACTATTCATGCTTTGACAGTTTGAATCTGAAATTATCTCAATTGGAACCTTATCATAGACCCCTCCTGGGTTTTGCTGGCGAGAAAGTTTTTCCACTTGGGACGATCAAGTTGGATATATTCATTGGAACTTGGCCTGCTTGTCGAACAGAAAGAATACGCTTCTTTGTGATGGATAAGAATGTGCAGTCAGCCTATAACATCATCATGGGAAGAGCTAGTTTGAAGAAGTTCGAAGCAGTTCCATCTACAGTGCATCAGTGCTTAAAATTCCCAACAAATTTTGGAGTAGGAGTTGTGAAAGGTGATCAGAAAGTAGCTCGGGAATGCTATTATTCGTCTGCCGAGCAAGAGGAACTTGAAGATTCAAGAAAAAAGACTACTACCTACCAGGTGGATGAAGGTACAGAAATTGAAACACTGGATCCTCGAGATGAATCCCAACTTGTAGAAGGATAGGTGGTGGAATCTACAGAAAATATTATTCTGGACAACGAGCACCCTGAACGAGTAACCTAGATAGGTTCTACGTTGGATGCTTCAATAAAACAGGAGTTGATAACTTTCTTGAGAAACAGGAAGAAAACTTTTGCGTGGAGTCATGAAGACATGCCAGGGATAGATCCAAACTTTTTATGTCATGAGCTCAATGTGAATAAGGATATCAAGCCTGTAAAGCAGAGAAGAAGGGTATTTAGCCCCGAGAAGAATCAGGCTATACAAGAGGAGGTCGAGAAGCTCTAGAAAGCCCAATTCATTGAAGACGTGAAGTATCCAGACTGGTTGGCAAACGTGGTGATGGTAAAAAAGAAAAACAATAAATGGAGAATGTGTGTTGATTTCACCGATCTCAACAAGGCATGCCCAAAGGATCATTTTCCATTACCCAGAATTGATCAACTAGTGGATGCTACCTCGGGACATGAGCTGCTCAGCTTCATAGATGCTTACTCTGGCTACAACCAGATCAAAATGAAACCTAAAGACAGGGAAAGTACTTCTTTTATTACCCCTAGGGGAACTTATTGCTATAATGTTATGCCTTTTGGTTTGAAAAATGCAGGAGCGACATACCAGCGGCTGATGAATAAGGTTTTCACCGAACAAATCAGTTGCAACATGGAAGTCTATGTCGATGATATGCTGACAAAAAGCAAGAAAGATGCAGATCATCTATTTGACTTAGCTCAGACATTTGATCAGCTGGATAAATACCAGATGAAGCTCAACCCGACGAAGTGCACATTTGGAGTACGAGAAGGAATGTTTCTCGGGTACATTGTCAACCAGCGAGGCATTTAAGCAAATCCAGATAAGATCAAAGCTCTTTTAGGGTTGCGATCTCCAACAACAAAGAAAGAAGTGCAGAGTCTTATAGGACGAGTTGCAGCGCTCAACAGATTTGTGTCCCGAGCAACTGATAAATGCCTCCCATTCTTCAAAACACTTCGAAAAACTTTTGAGTGGACTGATGAATGTGAGAAGGCCTTTCAAGACTTGAAAAAGTATTTGGGAGCACCTCCATTGTTGTCCAGGCCAATAACAGGAGAGAAGTTGTACTTGTATCTGGCAGTATCAGAGAATGCAGTCAGTTCAGCATTGATCAGATTGGAGAATGGAGTTCAGAAACCAATCTATTACACAAGTAAGGCTTTCCGAGGTGCGAAAATCAGGTACCCAAAGCTGGAGAAATTGGCATTGGCATTAATTGAAGCAAGTAGAAGAATGAGGCCATATTTCCATGCCCATACCATCGTCGTTTATACCGACATGCCACTGAGGCAAGCCCTTCATAAGCCAGAAAAGTTAGGGAGATTGATGTACTGGGAAATAGAGCTCGGTGAATATGATATTGTGTATGAGCCCAGATCATCATTAAAAGGGCAAGCTGTAGCAGATTTTATAGCAGAGTTTACATATCCTGATACCCCCGAGGAACAAAAATTGCTCGCTGACCAACCTGTGGATGTTACAGGATCAACAGACATAAATCCAGACCAACTCCGGTTGGTAAAAGGACTTATGGATGAAGAAAGATCATCAACTTCGAGCTCAGACCAGCTCCGGTTGGTAAAAGAGCGAGAAGAGATGATCGACGAGGAGCGAAAAGTGTCAGGGAAGGATGAAAAGAAGAAACAAATATTTCACCGAGGAACTCTGTCAGATAAGAAATTCGAAGACGGGTTGCCCATATGGAGATTATATGTAGATGGCTCATCTTGCACAGCAGGTTGCGGGGCAAAAATTGTTTTGAACACCCCAGACGAGATTGACATGGAATATGCTTTGCGATTCCAATTCAAAGCCTCCAATAATGAGGCTGAGTATGAGGCCATGATAGCAGGTCTTAATTTATCAAAGATTATGGAAGCGCAACAAGTGATGGTATTCAGTGATTCTCAATTGATTGTGAATCAGATGATGGGAACATATGCGGTTAAAGGAGAACTAATGGTCAAGTATCATGCAAAGGTGATGGAATTATTGGCAGAATTTGATGCCATTCAGTTGATCAGAATACCCAGAATAGAAAATGCACAAGCAGACGCACTGGCCCGACTAGCATCAGCTACTCGTACCGAGCTGCGAAGAACAATACCAATTAAAGTACTGGAAAGTCGGAGCATAGATGAAAACCTGACGATGAATGTTATTACCCTTGATTTAGGACCATCTTGGATGGATCCCATCAGGGTATATATTGAAGACGGAGAATTGCCATAGGATAAGCTCGCTGCCAAGAAATTGAAGTATAAAGTTGCTCGGTATGTATTAACTAATGGTATTTTATATAAACGAGGAATTATGGCAGGTTTGCAGAGATGTGTACATCCCTCCGAAGTGAAAGAATTGATTGAAGAGATCCATGAAGGGTCTTGTGGAGCTCATGTAGCAGGTCGAACACTTTTGTAAAGGGTAATGACTCAAGGATACTACTGGCCGACGATGAGGGCTGATTGTATAGCCTATGCTAAGAAATGTGACAAGTGCCAACGTTTTTCCTCCATCCGATGAACTCCACAAGCATTGTTGGCACCAATAACTTCCCCTTGGCCATTTGCCATGTGGGGAATTGATTTGGTTGGACCACTGCCGACCACCCGAGGAAGATTCAAGTACCTCGTCGTTGCAGTGGACTATTTTACTAAGTGGGTAGAAGCTGAGCCGCTTATTGATATGACGTAAGAGAAGGTATAGCAGTTCGTTTGGAAGAACATCATCTGTCGATATGGTCTCCCTCATGCCTTCATCACAGATCATGGAACACAATTCGACAACGAGGAGTTTGCTGCCTATTGTCAACAATCAAACATCCTGAAGACCCATTCAGCACCAGGTCATCCTCAAAGCAATGGGCTGACTGAGGTGACAAACAGAACACTACTAAATGGTTTGAAGAAGAGGCTAAGTGAAGCTAAAGCTAATTGGATTAATGAGCTACAATCAGTATTGTGGGCTTACCGAACAACTCCCCGAGCAGCGACTGGAGAATCACCATACATGCTGACATTTGGAAGTGAGGCTGTAATACCTGCCGAGTTGGGTCTCCCAACACACAGAGTGCTAAATTTTAATTCCCCAGTCAGCGACTTAATGAGAAGACTGGATTTGGATATGCTCGAAGAGGTTAGAGAAGAGGCAGCCATTAGGAATGCTGCTTACCAACAACGCACAGCTCTATTCTACAACAAAAGGGTGAAGAAATGCGACTTAAAAGAAGGGGATTATGTGCTAAAGAAGGTCATTTAGAAGCACAATAAGCTTGAAGCCAACTGGAATGGACCTTACCGAGTTACAGAAGTTGTCCGACCAGGAACTTACCGAATAGCAACTCTAGAAGGAGAGGAATTCAAGAATGCTTGGAATGCTGAACACCTTCGCAAGTATTATCAATGATGTAAAATGTACAACAGTTCCATCAATATGAATAAAACGATGATGTTTTCACCATTTTTCTCTCCTTTGTTTGAAATTTTTTCGGGGAATACTAGTGTTGTACACTATGCTGCTCGACAGCAAAAAGAAGACGATAGTTCAGACCCACGACCAACTCCGGTTGGTAAAATCGCGAGAACAAATGATATACTCCTTTGGTTAGGAGGCGTACACTAGCGTGACCAACTACGGTTGGTAAGATAACTAGTGGACAGATAGTTCGAAAGAACCTGATAGTTAGAGCGTGATCAACTTCGGTTGGTAAAATAGCGAGAACAAATGATATACTCCTTTGGTTAGGAGGCGTACACTTGTGTGATCAAATTCGGTTGGTAAAAGAGCTTGTGGATAAGATAGTTCGAAAGAACCTGATAGTTCGAGCGTGATCAACTTCGGTTGGTAAAATAGCGAGAACAAATGATATACTCCTTTGGTTAGGAGGCGTACACTTGCGTGATCAACTTCGGTTGGTAAAAGAGCTTGTGGATAAGGTAGTTCGAAAGAACCCGATAGTTCAAACCCATGACCTACTCCGGTTGGTAAGAGGGAAAGAACAACAGTCTTAAAAATGCCAATCTCGGTTGGTTTGGAAACAAAATATGCTCTCAAATGCCAACTTATGTTGGTCGGGAGGTAAGATTATTACAGAAAATACAAGAATTCCAAACTGAACCAAGTATAGTTGGTCGGTGATCAAAGCTGTAATTGGTCGACGAGGATAAATTATCAACCTTGGTTGGTCGGACACATTTTATGAAAAAAATTTACCAAGTATGGCTGATTGGAGATAAAAACCCATCAACTGTAGTTGTTCGACAAACACAATTTAACAACCTTGGTTGGTTGGAAGCATTTTAAACATTTTATACTCATTACTTTATTATTAAGTGATTGAACAACATTGATACTTGTAATTTTTATTACTAAGTTGGTTGATGAACAGCACCATATTGTTATCTTTTTAACAGATACATATGCACAAATGTAAAAATGTTTGATAAACACAAAACAATAGCAATACAGATTTGCAAACAGAAAATGAAATTCTTTCATTAAAATCAAAATAAATTACAAGCTACATATATGTGCTAACTGTTACATTGAAAAACCTATTCTATTGGTTTCTTTCCTTTATCTTTTGAAACAGGCTCCTTGCCAGCAGGAGGATCCTCCAGGCAAAGAGGAGAATTAATGAAATTAATATCTCTGAGCATTCTGACGTTCATCACAGAAGGTGTATCCAAGAGATGCTTGGGACGAGATAATTCAATCTGAGAATGAAGACTATAGTCGCCAAGGTATTTTGAAATTAAGCTCCGAGGAATGGCACGAGCTGGGATCCACTCCATGTCTAGTTTATAAGGTGGTACAGGCAAGTCTAGTAGCCCAGGAGCATGATAATCCCATAAGAAATGGCCCTGCTCTAGCTTTAACACACCCAGGGCATTCAACCATCCTTGTTTATAACCTTCGTTATTGGCACTTTCAAGACGAGCATCCAAGTGACAAAGGGCTTCATTGTAGCCTGCCATCCAAAACTCACGAGGTTGTTTGTGAAATTGGAAAGTTATTCTCTCTAGTTGCTCGTGAAGGTTCCTGGCAAAAACATCTTTATCATTCAAAGCAGACTTCGTTGCAGTAAGTTGATCTTCCAAAGATAGATTTTTCTTGGACATTTCAGATAAAGCCCGATCTTTGGCGTTCATTTGGTACGCTTGGGTTTCCAATGTTGACAGAGTACGAGATTCTTCAACATTACGACTGAGAACTCTTGATCGACTCCGAGCAGGTGGAGAATTTTGCTCCTCGACAATATTTTGAACAGCTCTTCCTCGCCCACGAGACCCTCTTCCTCGTCCCCGAGCAATAGTAGAGATACCAGATCTTCTCAGAGTATCCAATTCTTGCCTTAATTTGGCATTCTCAACCTCTAAGAACGAGAAACCCTCATCGGTAACCGGTACTAAAGCAGTGGAAGATGAAGCTGCAGACTCATATTGTGCCAACTTTTTCTGCAAATTATTGTTCTCTTGTTCCAGCAACTCAGCAATCTACCTACAGGCTTCAACTTCACCTTTTAGGGTTCTCTCCCTAACATCGTATCCAGCAAGAATCTTTTTATGGCCTGTTTCAGAAGAAAGATGTTGATATCTATTTTCATACTCCTTGTGCAGCAAAGCAGTTGATTCATTGTGTTGATGTTATAGATCTTCTAAGGAATAATTAAGCTCCTCAATCAAGTCATAGTAGGCCACGTTGTTGGCCACAGCTCGGTCAAGTAAATCCTTCAAGTACCGATAAGCCTCAATTGCTTGTTCTGAGGCATCATGGCCAAGGATGTCAGCAATTTCTGATACACTCAAATTTGTATGACCAGCTTTATAATATTCATGGCATTGCTGCATCAGCTATCAATTCCATTCTAGCCACAAACTAATAATGAAAAGAAGACAACAGTCAACAAAAACAAATCATCAACAACAGAGATAAACAAAGATGTATTTTATTAGATCACAAAAAGATTACATTGTTTGATTACAAATAATGAAAGATAGAAATGATACCGAATAACTTCACACCTTTTCCTTGTCTCCCAAGACTTTCTCGGGAGGCTGGGACGAGGAGCTTGGTTGCTCGGTGGTAACAGCAGCTTGATCAGCAGGAGTTGAAATTTTCTCAGGAGGAGGAGGCATGGAAGAAATTTCCTCGTTTGCAGAAGGTAGAGATGCAGGGACTTGATCACCTATGGCCATGGAAGATTCATCAGAGATAGGCTCATCTTCTTCTTCTTCTACAATTGGTGGGGGAGAACCAGGGAGGTGTAGCTGGAATAGCCCAGAGTCGTCTTTAATCTTCAATTCCTGCAGGGCAGCTACCCAGCCATCTCGGAAGTATTTCAACTTCCCGTATTGTACTTGGGATGTCATCGCAGCAATCCCTTTGTCCCATCCTTTATCCCAGCCAGCGCTGAAGGATTTTTTAACTGCGAGCTTTCTTTTCAGTTTCTCCGAGGAGAGCTTCTCAGATAGAAGATCCTCGACAGTCTTTAACTTCACATCCAATTCTTCTTTTTGGCGCTTTACATCTCGCAGGACGGACAACTCTTCCTCTGCCTTCTTCACCTTATCTTCAAGCTCTCCAAAGTTCTTGATCTTGTCTAAACTTTTTTCCCATATTTTTTATGCTCAATCTCTAAACTTTTCACCTTACTCTCCAAACTCTTGGAAGTCTCAGCCAACTTCACCTTCTCAACTTCGACTATTGACAACTTTTTCTCCCAGACAGCTTTGTCTTCACTATACTGCTGACGAGAATCTTTCAAGGATTGGGTCAAACCCAGCAGAGCATCCTCTACCCCCGACGAGGAGCTGGAAGCTTTAATTGCTTCATCTTTCTTCACGATATTGTTAAAACAATTCACCAGCTAAACAAAGGAAAAAGTGATAGGTCAGTACAAAAATACAAGTATTCAAATAAAGAAAGGAAATTCAGAGTGTGAGAAATTTACTGAAGCAATATGACGGGTAGCTAGGGATGTCAGCATATCCCTAGAAATCTTTTCATCAATTCCTTGGACCTCGGGTATGATCCAAGTTTTTACCGAGCTCATGGCAGAGCTCGGAGGAATGATGGTTGGAACACCAACACCACCAGCTGGTAGAGAAGAGATGGTTTCAGTCAGATTGGCAGTTTCAGCCAAATTGACTGAGGACGATTTCCTCAATCTCCTCAAAGGAACTTCAGCAATTTCAACCAAGGAAGAGCTCTTGGTCGGAGAGATATCAGTCATCTCCACAGGAGCAACCTTCTTGCTCGGAGCCACTGGGGGCTTCTCGGTAGCTTTGGAAGGCGCAACATCCACCTTCTTAGTCCCCTCTGGGAAATCAATTTTGCTTTTCTTGGCTTCAGCAGCAGAAGTAGTGTCATTAAATAGAGCAGGGGGAGCTCTTTTCTTGCCCATTCTTTGACTTAAAGGGATGTGAGAATCTGAAGAAGAATCCTCTGGAGTTGAGGCTGGCTCAACAGATCTAATCACAGGACGAGCAGTATAAGAAGTCGTATAGCTCCTATACTGCAGCAAATATGATGCAGACCTGATGTGCTCGTCTGCAACGTTCTTATGCAAACCCCAGATAAGTTTCAGATGCTTAATATTAACCTCTGATTCTTTTGGAGTTTTTCTTTTACTATCAACTGCAAATAAATACATAATGAAATATCAGTCATACATTTTGTCAAATATGATAAAAGCATAATTTCATAAGTAAAGGAAAATGAGAATAAACCTATCCCATTGCCATATGGGGGGCATTTAGGACCCTGGTATACTGCATCTCCAACCAAGGGGGTATATTGCCAATTTTTAATCACCACCCCATGTTCAAAATAATCTCTATTTGCATCAGGGAGGTTAACTACAAGAGCCCTATTTAAAAACCTAGTTTTTAAGTAATAAACATTATCTAAAATAGCCCATCTATAGCAATACATAATCTCAGGAATCCCTATACGAGTTCCATGAGTTAGATTTAATTTATACACCCCATTAATTATTCTCCATGAATTGGGGGCTATTTTTGCAGGAACAACGTCAAAGTACTGACAGAACTCTAAGCATAAGGGGCTTGGCGGAAAAGAAAATCCACATTCAGCAATGAATAGACTGGGGAACTAATGTCCCTCAGCCAATCGAAAATAATCTAAAGGCTCAGAAAGAACCTCCAGAGTTACCCAGGAAGGAATGGAAAAATCGAAACGAAATTTCTCAACAGACTCAACAATATAAACCATAGTGAATAAAAGAAATACAGAAGAAAAGAAGAGAATCATACAGGAAAAAAGGAAGAGCTGACAACTAGCGAAGGAAAAAATGAACGCACAAGGGAGAGAGAGAGAGAACAGAAAGCTTGAATGCAGAAAATTGGAAAAGGTAGAAGACGGTATGGTTACCTAAGAAGTTTAAATACTTTACCTTGGGAAGCTGCGAAGGAAATGATTACACAGAAGAAACTAATACGCCACCAGCGGCTAAAAGGACAAAAATGCACGAAGATCGAAGCACTCATAAAAATTCGAAAAAGGCGGATTCTGTGAATTTGAAAGAAATTCAAATATGAAGAAAAGGCTCCTAAAACCCAGGAAAGTCATTTAATATCGCCATATACCGAGAAAGAATGTTCCATACTCCTCAAAGTTCGAAATATGAAACATTGGGGGATTCTGTTGATACCAAAATTAATATGATGATATGGACGAATAATATGAAGACACGTGTCAATCTACTTGGCACCATAATAACGAGGAAGTTTCATTTCCCCAACCAACTCATGTTCTCTTTGAGCAACGAGGATACACCGAGGAACTTCAACACTCCGAGGTACACTAGCGCTCCGAGGAACTCCTGATCAACGAGCAACTAAGGCGGTCCGAACTGCATCTCGGCCGTAGCATTAACTGCCAGATAATCAACAGTTCAATTATTCATTGAATGTTTATCATCTTGACGCACATGTTGCATTAAATGTATTACCATTTCATATGTATATCATTTAATGTATCAACCCTTTCATGTACAGCCTAAGGGCTATAAATACCTTCTTTCACCCTCATTCAAAGGGACCGGAATTTCTTGAGAGAACATATACTCGAGAATTCCCAAACACTCAGCAATAATATAACAATGGACGTAGGCCATTCTTATAAGGCTGAACCACTTTAAAAATCTTTGTCTCATTTTATTTATCTGTGATTGAATAATTAGAGCTATCTAATTTTTTACATCAACAGTACCCTTCTTAACGAGTTAGATTTGTTCCAATCTCTAAAAGTAACTAATCTGAATTCCTTCCTAACAAGTTTTGAAAATAATACTTAGTTACCAGTAATATGCATTAAGCACCCACTATCAAAGTACCAGTGTGAATCATTTTAGGAAACTAAGGCAATGTGAATAACAAGAAAATTTTCTTATTTTCTCCAAACAACTTTGGTCTTGTTATTCTTTCCTAAATCCTTCAAATTATTGCCATCATGTTTAGATTTTTAAATTTTCTCAAATTTTGACAAAACAACTTTAGATTTGTCAAAAAGGGAAATAAAGTCACATTTCAAGGTGGAAACGTCATCCAAGTGAAGTTTCTTAATCACCTTGGAGTTTTTCATATGCCTATGGCAATATTAATTTAATGGCCATCGCATTTTGCAAAAAGTGAAAAAAATACACAAAATGATGTCCAGTTTTCTTGAAAGGCTTTGAAATAACTTTATTTGAAGAGATGAAGACTCTTCAAGTGCGTAAGTATTTTAGGAAGATTTCACAAAAGTAGTTTTGTCCTCACATTTGGATTTACCATGAGGATTCTCAAAACCAGTGTCATATTTACCAATAAAAGATGTAGTATGGACCAAAAATAATTTTCTCATCCTCTTATATCTATCTTCAATGGTAACCTTTATATCCTTAGATAAGATTAACTCATTTTCAAGGGAGGTTATTTTCTCATTTAAAGAGTCATAGAACTTTTATCTCAAGGATGAAATACCATTTAAAGAGCTAAAACAAAAGGCAGTTTGAGCAATGTCTTATTAAAAATCTAAAAGTAAGTATGTTATCCTCTATATTAACATAAAGATGCACGATACACCTCTAGGTTTTTCAACCTTAATAAAAGAGTATTAAGCTCTGATACAAGTTGAGGGTGTGTATTATGAGCCAAAACGGAGACGCACCAAAAATTATTTTTGCACAAAAAAAAACTGTGTTAAACAATTTACCCAAATTTTAATTAACAAATTTCAACTTTTTTATTATTTAAGCATATGGATAACAAAATATGTAAAAGAGGTAAATGAGAGAACAATAACAAATGTATGTAGACAAAAATCCAATAACAGGAAAAATATCAGGCCAATGTAACAATCTCACTAAACTTAGTAAAGACTTACAAAGGGGACTAATAACTTACACTCCTTTCGTGCTAACCGATACATTCACACTTTTTGCATCAAATTATGGCAACCTAGAGGATCCTATCCATTGATGGACAATCTTAATATCTCGACGTCATGACACACATCAATAATGTTTCACAAGCCTTTGTATTCGAACTTTAGATATCACATATGATATGAATCCTGAAAGAGAACCTCAAATATCATAAGACTTCTAGTTGGTAGAAAGTCTCAAAGTGTATTAAAAGTTTGTTCATTGAAAATGAGTTCTTGATAAAAAAAATCATCTTCTTTGATATTAATCAACCTCTAAAAAGATAGGTGATTAAATGAAAAGAAGAGAAGGTGAAAAAGATGAACTAGTTTTTGAAAATGGATTCATTATTTTTTATAAATGTGTTATTATCTACTTAGAAAGGAAAAAGAATATAATACACACTAAAAGACTCTCTAGTTATTTTTCTCTTTGAAAGATGTGAGAGTTATTTTGAAATGAAGAGAATTTATGGTTTAAATAATAAAAACCACATAAATGGGTTTATCAAATACCAGGAGAAGACAAAGGACATATCTATAGAACAAAGCACGTATAAGAGAGTTGGTGGGGGTATAGTATGTCCAATCAGCAGGCCAAAAGGTTCTTTTCAGACAAAAAATCTAGAAGATACTAAAAGATATTTATGATAGATTTATGGATCTGTACGCATTATTGGAGATGCAGAAGTAGTAAGGACGAGCATCAATGGGGAAAACATGTCGTAATGCAATTTGCACATTTATGCAAAGATTTTTTAAAATACCTTAAAGGAACTTAACGACCAGATAGAGAAGGGTCGTTGTGGCGATGCTTTAGCGATAAGATGCGCGCACTAAACTTCAGAGATTTTTGCCAAAGGAACTTTTCCATTTTTGATCCATTGAAAAAAATTATCGCTGCTTGTTCTTGATTTTTCAAAATTTTTTATACAAGCAATATCAGGATAGAAAAACCACAAAATTTACACATATAAAAAGTTTTTAACAAGAGGTTTTGAAATATATTTGTAAAAGCACATGATGTGTGTTAGGGAATTCTCTTTTTACCTTTCATATAATAATATGGTAATTTAGATAACAAAGATGATCAAACCGACTTCAAGATCTTGAATATTGATGAATCTTTCTAAAATGGTAAATTAAGAACCCAATGTGTTTTGGAAAATCAAAATAAGACAATTACCTATGAGGGAACAAATGAGTATATGAATATTCGTATAGGTTATTATGGTAAAATTTATTAGATTTATGGATTATTTTACTTTATCCATGCTTTATATGATCTCATTCTAGTTAGATTTTTTATATATTACTGTGAGTCTAAGAAATTACAATTTATGATTTTAAAGAACAAAGGAAATAAGAAAGTAAGAAATAATCATGACATGCGATACTTACATGGTTCGCAAACTTCTTACGCCCACGGACGGTTTCTCAGTTGATATTAATTCTCCAGAGGTTAAGAATTGCATGGCCCATTGCCCCGGGGTTAGGGTTATATTTATATCAATAAAAATTAGTTGAGTTGTACGAAAACTCTTCTACATCTTCATTGGCTCACTGATGATTCTTATTTATCTCCTTCAAGAATATAGGTAACCAACACGACTCTTCAATTATCCATGTGATATACTCTTGTGTTTATCCTTGCAATGCTAAATTTGACTGGGGCAGTGTGCTAGGCCCATTTGGGCTTCTAGAAATTAGACCTCCATAGTTTTGCGCCCACAGTTGGCCCTAAAATTCTTTTCCAAAGATGGGTTGAAGAATTTTACATCCTTTTTTGTCCCAAGTTGAATCCAAAGCCTGGGGTGTGTGCTTGGATACATTCATAATTATTTTAAATTATTAGGGATACTCTGGTCTATGTAAAAAATGAGCCAGCCGCCAAAATCATTCTTGAGTGTTGTTCCTTATGATTGAACTCTTAAAACTCGATCCTCAAAAAATGAGCCAGCCATAAAAATTATTGACCAAAATGATGATGACTCATCCGTCGGCGAAGAAATTCAATTTCTGATGGAGCGAGGAAAACATACCCTTGATACTGTGGAGCCAAGGTCGTCCGAGCAACAAGTTGAAATAAGCTGGGATGTCAATAACTTGGAACTCAACGACAGGGTTTATAGGGCTAGCCCCTATTACAAGTTTTATGGATCCCATCACTTCTCGATGAGTATTATCGTAGGCATGTATAGCAGCGAAGGTTGGAGAGAGGTCACTTTCCTTCAGTCCAAAGAATTTGAAGGTTCTTAATGGGCAGACATTCAAGGAGGATCCATTATCGACAAGAGAGAGTTATACGATCTTCCCCATAACTTTGACGAAGTTGTTGAGTGCATGATTATGGCTTGGCCCAATTTTTGGGATTTCTTCTTCGAAAAAGGATAGCATCCGGGTAGAGGTTAAGTATCCAACTAAATTTACCGCTTCTTCTGGTGGGTAGAAGGAGGAACTGTGGGTCTAGTGAGTAATTTGATCACAACATTTTTGTGCAGCTGGGAAGACATGAAAAGACCCCATAGAGTGATGTTAGCTTGAGTTTTCTTCAGTCGATCGAGGATATTTCTTTCCTCGAGGGTCATTTATGGCATAAGAAGGTTTTCAGTGCCCTTCCCTTTATCATTGGCTGGTAGTGAGCTTGGGATTTGGTAGTGCCTCCCTGATCTGGTCATGTAATTTACTGAAGAATGAAAGAACATGAACCTTATTTCCTCATCAATCTCGAGTTGTTCTGCCACCTTGTTTATTTCTATGAGGAGTTTTTCAAATGATATCATCCCACACATGTCGGCTACCGGGCTTGTTTTCTCGAAAGCTTGTTCTTCATTCGAATCTTCGAATTCTTCCCCCCATCTGATGGCAATAATTATGTCTTTCCTGGTAAAGTCAATGCATTCCACAACTTCAATGGCTTCTTCATACAGGTCTTCCCATTCTATGGGGATATGTAAGGGTGAAGGAACCTAACGTCCTTGTAGCTTTAGCACTACATCAAAATGGCCAAAATATCACCTTTCAACCGGCCACCCTTGTCACGGTCATTTACCGTGACAAAAAACACGAGTTTTGTGTCACGGTCAATGACCGTGACAATTCTTTAAATAATTGTCACGGTCAATGACCTTGACACGACCGTTACAACTTATGCAGTAAAAAAATCCCTAGGCTTCTTTTTTCCCACCCTTTTTTGGTTTTCCCCCTCTCTCACTCTAAGCGATTTCTGCTCTCTCTCTCTATATATAAGGTATGTTTTTTTTCCTCTCTTTCTCTTTCATTTCTATATGTGTGTGTATGTGTATGTGTGTAAATATATGTGTGTATATGTATGTGTATATATGTGTGTATGTGTGTATATATGTGTGTGGTGGTGTGTGGTAGGGGAGGGGGTGTAACACCCCGCCTAATTAAATATCGGGTCGCCAGTCCCATACCAAATTAAAACATAATATATAGTTGGCTCATTCTTAGCATCACTGTCGAAAATATTTACAACTCACCCAATACCCAATTAAGCTGGTGTTAAAAACATTCCAAATTTTAATTCAACAAAATCCCTTTTTAGTTTAAGAATAACAAAACACATTTTATTCTACATCACTTATAACTGAACAGATAACACACAAGAATTTAAATGCAATTGGAATAAATATTCCCAAATAATATTAATCCATTACAGTAATCCAAACAATCACAAATGTATTAAAATGACACGAACACAATAGTATATGACTCCGATAGAAACTGATAACTGAAATCCTTTAGGCGACATGCCCTAACTATAAGAACACTACATAATGTGAATCAAACGAAGATAGGCATCTAAGCAAAACTCCATAGCTCCATAACTCATCATAATCCGCTAAGGTTGGCGTCCCTGCTGCTGGACACCTGATACAGAAGGTACAATAGAAAAGAAAATATGCAAGGAACGGGTCAGAGCCCGATGTGAAAATGATTTTGAAAACAGCAAGTATTTAACAAGTTCAATAAAGCATTTATTATGTACATGTTAGATCCAACTCTCACTTGCTATTCTCACCTCTCAACTAGAGTGCACACTTAATGTTTCCTATTAACCTCCTAGTTAATGGTTCCTCATTACTGATTTCCATAATATGATTTCATCCTATATCATAATCCCGTATGTCCCATACCATGCATTATATAATCATTCTTATACATGTCTCATTTATGTGGATCGTTCTCATTAACATGAATTAAGCTTTTCAATAAATAACCATTAACTTATTTTCATTCTTTCTCAATTTACCGTTATCCATAATTATCACGCAATAGATAATTTAATCACAATATAACCATTCATTCCTTTAATTCATTATATATATATATTCATATATAATACAGCACACCGAGTCACAGTTGCGGTGCAATGCATTACTCTGCTATCATGTCCCATCATCGCTGGTCGCCGAATAGGAGACAAAAGGTTCGGTAAGAATTTCTCGAACCACAAACAACAACATACAAATTGGAGGCGAACATAGTTCTCATACCCATGGTCCACGCACATACCTACGTTCCCACAATCAACGGACTTATCGACTCCCCGATAAGTCTTTCATAGACCTATGTTCTCGAGCGACAAATCAAAGATCCCATGGATTCATCAGGATATGACTGCCCTCATGCGCAAACCTCCCGTCGATAGCAAGTAAGCTAGGTATTTCATACACATAATCATTAATCAATCAAATAGGCATTATCATACCTATAATATAATATCAACAAGGTACTCACATTACCCTTAGATTATTCCCATACGTAGCATTATATCACTTTAATTCCCACGTATTAAATTATCATAACTTTACTTCTTAAATTTAGTTACCCCCGAGCCTCACTCATTACTCAAGATTCAAATAGGTTTTTCCTCAACATATATTCAGTAATAAGTCACTAATACCCTACTGTTCCATATCGTCATCTCTCCCGAATTACTACGAATTAAACTCTCCTTTTAATTAGGTTTAATACCGATAGTTTCAATTCTCTTATGAATACATCTTCTTTCACTTAGGATTAAACCCTCTTGTAAACTTAAGGATACCCAGGTGTTATATTCAATCACCCCTACTGGTACTATCTTAAATCCTCATGCATACCAATTAGAATCCAAAAAATGAATCTAGTAACTGAAATTCCTTCCAATTTAATTATCATTATTCTAATCGATTAAATCCCAATCAAATTAATTCAAATCTTATCTAGGGCTTACTGATCTTATATAAGTCCCATAATATCCAATTAATAATCACCAAGGATCTACCAAAGGTTTGGGGTAAGAATCAACATTAAAAGGAAACAACTTTAACAACCCTGGGGAGGTCGATCGATCGAAGGCAGGGGGTCGATCGATCGATCACTCAAGTAACAGCTTGGTTTTTCTGCATTTCTGCAACTACGGATTTCACCATTTTTGTTCATTCAAACCTTCATATTAACATCCCAAATGACTTATAATCCATACTACGTGATATATCAACATATATGAATGATTTATAATACTTTAAACACCCTAGAATCATCAAGAGATTGGATTAAAAAGCATGTTTATCTCCTCTTTTTCCAGAAAATTATCAACCTAATATCCTCAAGAACACAACACTGGTTTTCATAATTTCCTCAATAGATATATGATTATTTCGTGGATTATTATCAACCTACAACATGAGTTTAATTCCTATATCATTTTAGTTTCCAGAAATCCATTTAACAACTCCATTATGTCTTCCAAACATGAAGAAAAATCATCTCATTTAATAACTATTCTAACATGGACAATATACAAACTTAGATTGCCATTATCAAACACTTGACTCAATGAAGGTCTGATCCTTTGGTGTAGTATATCTCAGGTGGTTCTCCCTTCTCCAGTCAACCTCCGGTGGTGGTTGGTGGTGGTGACCCTTGGTCTTTGTTCTTCTCCTTCCCAAGTAAGCTCTTCTCTTCCCAAGCAACCTTTTACTCTCTCTAGGAAGATGACTTCTCTATTTTGTGTAGAGGAGATGAATAACCCACGTACACTTAATCTTCAAATACTTATAATAGGGCAAAATCCGAAATCACTATTCATCCCCCTAGAAAAATGACCAAAATACCCTTTTGGGTTGTCTATTCATTTCCAAATGACCCGAGACCCAAATCCAACATCCAAATAGACTTTTCTGACTATTTAGAACCTTCCGGACGCAACGACACAGTCAAAATGACTATAAGGTTGATATAAATTAAATTTACTTTTTAATTTAACAAATTAGTCCCGACACGTCCCATACCGCGTCTGACTAAAAATTCAAATTACCGAACAACAATTATCAATAACCATCACATTCATATATTACCTAAATATCTTTAAGTAATTTTCAGAATCATACATTTTAATATCCTCAATTCGGATAAAACCCCAATGAATTAATTAATAATAAAATCCAATTAATTCATTAATTTAAAATATTACTCATTTTAAAAGTCATAAAAAATTACGGGGTATTATAGGGGTAGGGGGTGGTGGGGGTGGGGTGGTGAAGTTGGGGTGGGGTAAGGGTGGGGTGTGGTGGGGGAGGGGGCATGGGGTGGGGTGGGGGTGGTGGGGGTGGGCTATGTGTGTGTGCGCAGGTGTGTGCGTGTGTGTGGCGGGGGGAGGGGGCAGGGGGTGTGGTGGGGGGTGGTCGTGGTGGGGTGGGGGGTGGGGGGGTGTATGTGTGTGTGTGTGTGGTGGGGAAATTTTAACAATTGTATAGCTTTAATTAATAAATTCTATAGCTTTAATTGTAATTTTAATTGTATAGATTTAAATGAAAGTAAATTAATAATTAGTGCCAACTTCATATGAAAGTAGGATTGCCCCTCATTGTAAATTAATAAATTAATAATTGTATACTTTAATTGTTAGTTTAATTGATGAAATGAATTAATTGAGTAGATGAATTAGATGGAGTACGGGATACACATTTGTTATTGAAATTGTTGTTGGATTATTTTGTTTAGTAAATGTTGGGTTGGTTAGTTTTAAAAGTGTCATGACCACTGGATTATTGTCCAGATGGGACTGGAATTTTTCAACTTTTTTTGAAAATTACTTTGTACATCGAACAATATATACAAAGTATGATAATTAAATGAAACATACTTGAAATTAAATATAGTGCGCATAGATACTAGCCTTCTAGTTATTATGCGTACACATTCAATAGCCCTTAGACCCGTTCGAGAGTCATTACCCCTGTAATGAGATCTCTCGAATTGTCCCGTTTGGAGAGTTTGAGACTGTATAATTTCTATAAAATATTCTTAGTGGCTTAAAGTTGTTACTTTTAGAGGAAGTTCTGCAGTCGTATCTTAATGTTCTCTGGGTACATATAATATTGACAAGTGTGACTGTTATTTCAATTGATCAATTGAAATAACACTCACACTTGTCAATCTACGTCGTGTACTTGGAGAACTACGGGGATATGCTGTCGAATTTTTTTCAAATCGTAACAATGTGCATGAGTTGTTAAGTATATTACAGAAAAATGAGGTCTTGAATGGGATAGGACCACTCACCCTTTAGAGGAGATGGAGGAAATAGAAATTTCTATTATAAATTGAATTTGAATATAAATAAGACATAATTAAATGAAACATACTATAAATCTAAGTTTTATTTACCTTTAATAGGTGATTAGTTGTGGTAGCTGTGATGGGGTATCCAAAATACAAAGAGTGGATGGGTGAGACATATAGAATGGGGGATGTGTTTCGCAGAGGTGCTAACGAATTTGTGAAATAGGCAAAGAGATGTCATAATGATGAAGAGTTTCCATGTCCCTGTGCTAGGTGTAAGAATGGTAAGGTGTTTGAGTGGAAAAACAGTTGAACTACATTTGTTAAGATCGGGTATGCAATATAGTTATCGATTTTGGAGTTTTCACGGTGAATTGAAAGTTCCTTTTGTCCCCGATCAACCTTCACAACAACGTTCAATAAGTAGAATAGATGTAGAAGGGGATGACATAGATCATAATATGTTAGAGGATTTAGTTGATGATGCGTACGGACTTTATAAAGCAGAGGCGAATGAGGTTACTGATGATGTAGAAGATTCAAGTTCTCGTGAAGATAACACGATAAAACTTGACGATGACTACCAAAGTTTAAAATTTAAGGTGACCCAACCGTTATACTTTGGTTGTGAGGAAGATCAAATAACTTTACATGCCATGGTTGGTTTGCACAGTTTGAAGACGCAGTACGGTTTGTCTAGCAATAGCGTGATGGGAATTCTGAAATGGTTGAAGGGATTATTACCCAAGGTGAATACACTTCCAAATAGCTATCTTGTTATGAAGAACAGTTTGAAAGGCTTGGGAATCAAGTATAAATCAATTCATGCTTGTGTGTATGACTGCATACTATATCGAAAGGAGTATGAAAATTTCGATCGTTGTCCGGTATGCGATGAACCTAGATATGTCCAATCGATTCATGCTTGTGTGTATGACTACATACTAATCTATGAATATACGCTTCTTACCTTTAATAGGTGATTAGTACATAGTTATTTGGGGTGTCCTATTTGTGGAGAGGAAACTGAACCTCTTCGTCTATCCAAACACTAAGAAACGTCATAATCCTATGGAGTGATGCTCTGCAAATTCCTCCCAACCGTTGTGTAGCCAAACATCACCAGTTGAAGTTGTCAATTACACCACTTGGAACCTCTAGAAAAACATGGGAATATATGGAAGGTGGAATTGACAACTTCAACTGGTGATTTTTGGCTACATGACGGTTGGAAGGAATTTGTAGAGCATAACTCCATAGGATTATGGCATTTCTTAGTGTTCAGATATGAAGGGAATTATATTTGACACGATTTACCGGGGGTACATTAGTTGCAAGGAGGTACCATATGAGCTCAAGTTAGCTATTTGGGTGGCACTACAGGTAATGTATTTATGTTTATATTTATATGAATATTTCAATTTCGATTTCGATTTTGATTTAGATTTATAATTCAAGTTAGCGGATACTAATTTTACTTTATTTTATTTCAGGAGACAGGGAGTGGCCCTGGGGGTAGGCCACATGTGGCTCTTCGGACGATAAGGGAAGGATAAGGAGGTGTCCCCAAGCGTCGCGGTACAAAATCTCTTTTACAGCTAAATAGTTTGTAGATTTGAGATAATTGATGGTGATGTTGTTTCTTCTTAAATAGTTTCTATTTTGAATGTATATTCGCATTATCTCTAGTTTATTTGTATATATGATGTTTGAACAGGTACAACGTTGCTATAACAGGTACAAATATACTGTTAGGCAGTGGCAGTGGCCATACTGCCCAGCAGATTTTTTTTTTAATCCTGCCTAGAATTGTCACGGTCTTTGATCGTGAGTCAAGGCTTTGTCATGGTTATTAATCATGACTAAACTTGTCATGGTCAGGGACCGTGACACGGCCGTGACAATTTTAACGAACTTGTCACGGTCAATGACCGTGACACGTCCGTGACAAAAAAAAGTTGTCTCGTTCAGAATTATCACGGTCATTGACCTTGACAAGTTGAACTTGTCAAGGTCAATGGCCATGAGAATTAGGAAAATTTGGTGTACTGTAGTGTATTAAGTAACTCGATCATACTGTAAATATCGTTGGTTTGCCTGAATGATTCTGCCATTATCTGGACAACATCATCTCGGTCGACTTCATCAGTTTGTGCCACCTAACTGTCTGACTCTCGAGCCCATTTTTGTGCTTCCGGGAATAGTGTACTGAACCTCTGGCAATCAATAATCATATGTGAGGGTAATTTCAGCCCGAACCCTAGGAGTTGGTTTAACATTTCTGATAATTCCATACCTCCATCTTCAGAACGGGTACGAACAGCGATGCATGCTCTAGTAAGGAGCGACAATGCTTGATCAACGAGGCTAACAGGGTGTAGGAGTAAATATGGTCAAGTTTGGAGAGGTTTGGGAGAGTGTATGGGTGTGATTTGAGTTGAGGGATCAAATTTTAGGTTCATTTATATGAAGATAGCATTGGCATGATTTGGGAGTGTGTTGTGAGTGGTGTTTGGCTTAGGATTGGCTGGTGAGGCAATGGTACCCCGGTCAATTAGACCTTGGATTATGTTTTGGAGGTGAAAGCATTGGTCAGTGGTATGGCCAACGGTTTGGTAAAAGGCGCAATGGACATTTGCCTTGAAGTTTCTTGGGAGTGGATTTGGTAATGGATGGGGGTCCAAGGGTTTGATAAGGTTTCTGCTTAACAGGACCTGATAAACTTTGGATAAGGGAGCATGAAGCTCGGTGTATTCCTTTTGGACTGGGACAGGGCGACTTTTTGGTGCCCATGAATTGGTTGGTTGAGAGATGTTGTTGATGGTTGAGACTGCAGCACTGGTGGGCTTATCGTATTTTCTGGGGGTGAACTGTCCATACACTTTCTTTGGTTCAACCTCTGTCTTAGCAAGACCTTCCTCGATTTTTAGTCATGCTTCTCTGAGAGCTCAGAAATGGGGATAGTATTGTCCTCCCATTATTTCTCGGATATGGGGCAAGAAGTTCTTCTTCACTGTGTTGACTTGTTCTTCCTCGGATGGCCGATCGGTCATAGTGGCTACCTTTTCCCTCCATCGAGTTATGAAGCTACTGACTGATTCCCCATAGTTCTATTTGAGCAGCTCTAAATCATGGCGGGTGACCTCAATCTCTTTGTTGTATTTGTAATGCGACATGAATTCATGGGCTACATCCTCCCAGCTACGGATTCTGGACTCCACGAGAGATAAAAACCATTGGACGACCCTATCCTTCAAAGTTTGCTGAAATAGTTGGGCCATCACTTCTTCACAAGCCCCTAGGAGAGTCATGGAATGGTGATAACTGCGAAGATGAACAATCGGGGGTCCACTTCCTTCGAATTTCTCGATATTTGGCATCTTAAACTTCTCGAGCAACCTCGCTTTAGGATAAGGAGACATGTGGGTGTAGTCCATGTAATTTCCATACATTCGAACTTGGTCGAACTTCTTAGTTAGCACCTTGAGATCTTCTTTGACCTTGTTCAACTCTTCCTCTTTTGGATCAATGACCATAGGCAAATTAGCACCAGGTTGGGAAAGGTTTGGCATAGGAAGTTGGGCAGGCGACGACCCATTAACAAGAGGGGCACGTGGAGCATGATAATACTCTTCGGGAACCCAGATAGGCTCGGGTGGACCCATAGGCGAGGGAATAGGGCCTCGGGCTCTTGAGTAATAGGAACCTAGTTTCGTTGCATCTCTCGGACCTTAGTCTGGAGGTTATCAATCTTGGACACGAGCTGAGCTAAAACTATCGTCAGATCTGGATGCATAATTGGTACTTGATCTGTGTTCTCCATGGAAAGTGGATGGATACCTAACTCGTAAGAAATAGCAGGGGAACAGACGAAACTCCGGGGTGATTTGACTGAAGAACAAAGCTAATAAGGAGCCAGGCCAAGGGTGTGCGATCGACCTGAAAAGAAAGAAGGAAAATATTTTTAGCATTTTTTTTTAGATTGAAAGGATAAATGTTTTTGGATTTTTGATAAAGAAAGGAGAAATGTTTTATGGATTTTTGATAAAGAAAGGAAAGATGTTTTTGGATTTTTGATAAAGGAAGGAGAAATATTTTGAAGATGGGTCTCAGCATGATTATTATTATGTCTCACTTGTATTCAATTCTCCTAAATGCAAAAAATGAAATGCCATACGGGACCCAAGCCTGAAAAATTTAGGTTTGTAACATATGCAAAGCTATGGTTGGACTTGTGACAAAGCTCACGGGCAGGGTCCTATTTTAAAAATGGGCAAAAATTTGGGCAGCAGTCCGACCCGAAATTTCGGCAGAGTTTCGGGTCGAAATCAGCAATCTAACATGTGTGTCCTAGGCTTAACACCTATATGAGGGTATGCAGTTTTGTTGGTTTAATAGGAAAGGGTTCCCCCCTTTGGCATGGCTACCACGATATACGTCTTTGCTTTTGAGGGCAATCGTTACGTGTGGACAAGCCATTTGATATACCTGAGTGTACATGAATTGCCTCATTATATACCTTATGGGGACGGTATGTGTGAGAGCGAATTCGATATACTCGGCATACGTGAATGAGTTCCTTGTGATATACCTCCCGCCATGACTTCAACCAAGAAGTACGATGCGGGGGAACCATTCGATATACGTCGAAGGTACTTGGCCAATGGAGGGTGAGAGTCATATCGCTTAGGCTAACTGCGCCCTTCATAACCAATGCCCATCACGAAGTGACCCTCCAATTACTGGACAAAATTTGGTCAATCACAATGCTCTTTGGTGAAATCGTGTCAATCATGCATGATTCTCTAATTTAGTATCTTATGATGAGAGTATCTTTCTTGATTATGCCCAACAGGGGGCAAAGTACAAGCACCAATGGTATATCAAGTATGGATGGGTGATGCGTTCAATATGGGGACATATGCGATCCTAGGTGAACATGGTGTGAAGTGTACATGGAGAATCTTCTACAAGTGTGTGAATAGAAGCATAAGAATGAGGTACACATGAATAGTAAAAGGGGCATGGAAAATAGGGGAAAATATAAGCAAATATAACACCCATGTAAATAGAGTCTAGGCCTCAAAATAGAAAGTCCCCAGCAGAGGCGCCACTGTGGCCATCCCCCAAATCCTCGCGGTGGAAGGGACGAAGAAGAGGGGCGTCTTCAACATCGAGAGGATCTTGGTCCCGTGCATCCCTCTCGGGAGCGCTTTGACCGGCATCGATGATGAGGTGAATATGTAGAGAGATGGAGTCACCAGTCGATTTTACTCAAAATAGAAAAACGAAAATGGAGCAGTCCCAAAAGACGTCATCCAAAGACATACAGATACATACGAAACCAAAATGATTCGAAAAGGGTCCGAAGGCTAAGTTACAAAATGGGAAGGTGTTAGGCACACATTCCGCCCTTACGGTCTCTCATGGGTTATTGTTATTTTACTTTATATCCCCATGATATGTGTGCATGTGTATATGTAGTGTGAGATAAGAATCATCGACTTGTATCACCGAAGAGATAAAGCGAGTCATCCGTAGGAATGTTCCTAAAAGCAGTATTAGAAAATAGGATATACGCGATTATCCTAGCGTTGATCGTTATAATGGAAAGATAACGCGTATGGAATAATACGCCACTAAGAAAAAATATATGTATACATAAACATATAGAATCTAAGATAGTTAAGTTTAAAGAAAATAAAAAAAAAGTAGGAATAGGACTCGAGTCTTGGGTTTTACCCCGAGACGCCTACGTAGCCAATAGAAGCGTCAAAGTCCACGTAGTACTAATGCAAAATAAGGGGTGGGATTTATCCCATAAATCCAATCGGGGACTTTTCTTATACGTGTGTGTGTGTGTGTGTGTGTAAAAAAGTGTTTTAGTTGTGAGAATAGTGTGAAAAAAGTGTGAGAATTCCCGTTTGGAATTTATGAGCAAATCCTATTTTTCTTATTTTTGGATTTTATTTATATGGAAATAAGATATGTGCAATAATACTAGATAAAAACTATATTAGGATATGTGAGATGAGAGAATAAAAGTGCTAAGTAATAAAACAAATTAATGCAAATTTAGGAGAATTTAAAGAGAGAGTTGAGAAAGTTGGACCTTCTTGAAGATCTTGAGCTTGATCTTGGATGTTGGAGAGAAGACCTTGCACTTGGGTGATAATGGAGGGTAATTAATTCACCAAGTTTGATAAAAAAGGTGATGAAAGGTGAAGGTTGGAAAAGGATTTGGATGTGGAAATCACGCTGAGTTCGAGAGGGATTTTCGGAGCTCGTTGAGAGTGATGGATTTCAGATCTTCTCATTTTTACAATGAGGTTAGGCCCTCCTTTTAATAGGCCCGGGGCATTTTTTATCAGAATAGCCATGGTCCTGCCAATTGGTAGGTGTGTTTAGGAACACTGACGATAGGCAAGGTTTGGAACCCGCCGTTTGGCAGTCTCTTTCAGGTTCCTTCAGAAAATTGATCATTGAGCGTAAACCATTGATTCGAATCGTACACGGGGCAAACCATTGGAAAGGTGCTTCAGAGACCTTAGAAAGTATTTTGGACTGCTCCCAAGTCCGGGAGTTGACTTTGGGTCAAATGTGGCTCGGAAGCGTTTATCGGTCCTTTAGATGGGGAATCGTCGGATGCAAACGGATCGTTCATCTGGAAGGTAAGTCAGAATTGTGTATGGAATGGACCATTGGAAAGGTTAGGAGATGTACTTCGACATTCCAAAGAGCTGGACTCATTTTGGGGAGTTGACTTCGGTCAATCGGGTCCTGAAAGCGTTCGGTGACCTTTCAGAGTAAAACGAATCGTTCGTCCGTACTATAAGTCAGAATCACGCATGGGGTGGACCGTTGGAAAGGGGTTTCAGTGAACTTTAAAGATTTATTTAGTCTCGATCGAACTGAGGATTTGAATTTTGTCAAATGGAGCCTGAGAACATCCAGTGACCTCCTGATCAAGTTTTGAGGGAAAATGGGTCGTTCATCCGCATCGTAAGTCAGAATTGCGCACGGAATGGACTGTTGGAAAGAGGATTCAGTGTCCTTTGAAGATTCATTCAGTCTCGATCGAGCTGAAGAGTTTGAATTTTGGTCAAACGGAGACTGGGAATGCTCGATGGCCTTTAGGTTAGTACCCGGGGTATGACTTAGGTTTGTAGTGATGAGAAGAGGTGCTAGGGAACCTACGAAAGGTTAGGGGGTCTTATGAATAGTAACAAACTTACATTAATGGAGGAGAGGAGAATAGTAGCTTACACACCCAAAAATAGGGAAAAACAACCCAAGAGAAAAACTCTCCAAACCCTAAAACTAAACTAACCTAAAAAAATGAATCATCCCCCTAAAAAATTAGAGAAAGTTATATATATACAAACCAAGGATGGAAAAATTGTAAAAATAAAAACAAGGGAAATAGGTCTGAATCGATTCGGGCCCATTCCGAATCGATTCTCCCCCTATAGGTCTGCAATCTACAGCTTTGTCCAACTTTACAAAAAATGCCGTAACTTCTACGTTATAACTCGAATTAGGCACGATCGGGGGCTACGTGAAGATAACTCAGAGGGATACAACATCCAAGAATACATTAGGACAAAAAACCAAAATATGAAATGACTAAAATTCCCTTGAATGTGACCTGGAGTGTTCTTTTTAAGTTAGAACCATCCCAAAAATGCCATAACTCCCTCATTATACATCGAAATAATGCACCTTCGGTGGCCACGCAAAGTGAAATAAAAGGGATTCAACTTCCGTGAAGAGATTGAAATCAAAATCCAAATGCTAAAATTACTAAAATACCCTTGAAGTTGCAATCTTTAACGAAACTTTTTCGAAAAGCATTCGAACTTCATACTAAGCATCCAAATGCCTACGAAAGCTCAATTAACCCTTGCAAAGCATGTATATATAGAAATCCAAGGCTGTCTAGTTAATAATCATAAGTATAGGGATGAAGATACCTGAGGGGGCTAATAATGCATAGGTTAACGGGTGAAATACGTAATATTTTTGTCGTATCATCCTGCCTAAACCCTCTACTCTTGGGTTGTAAATTTCTTGGGCCCAATTATCTTGAACCAATTCCTCCGCTGGAATTCTCCCTCCTTCAGTTATTATGCCTGACTGTCATGGTTTATCATTACCAATCTTATTGGTCTCACTTCTGAATGTGGACATATTCATCATTGGTAGTCTCGCTCTCTACACATAGGGTCATTTCCCATCCTATTTCGTCATCACTGGTCCCACTAACCAATTTTTAATTTCCTTCTCTCAGACCTGGCAATCTTAACTCCCAATTAAAATTTTAGTTGTTCATTTGGTTCTATAGATCCTATGGAACACATTATCGACCGTACTGGTCTTGGCTGAACCCATCGACACTTAGTAGGGATTTAATCAACTTATTTTAAATAGGTCCCCCACTGGGTATACCTTCTGGTGAAGTTCCACAAACTCTGTTTAATTTAATCTTGCCTTTCGGCTAGATTTCCTAACTCTCATGGCTCCCCTTCTTCTGGAAGTGTTAACCAATTTCTTGAAGAGATCTACCTTAGTCATCTTCGTCTGATAGTCCTTCCACATAATGAAGTCTTCTTATCTTCGATGTACCCCTCCGTCGCTGGGTAAGGAATTTATTAAGCGAGTATTCTTCTCTCTCGCATTGGGCTTTCTTACCCATGTGAGATAAGTTTCAAAGTTCCATTCACACCCCTATTAAAACATCTAATGGACGATTTCACGGTCGAACCATACCTAAATTTCTTGTTTTAACATCACTCATGCTTTATTATATGTGATGTCTAACTCTCATCACTTTAGATTTCTCCTATGAGCAAAAATTTTTCCCAAAATTTTTAAGTCCTGGGTATTACTACACTTCACCCTACATAATTGCCTTTTGAATTTCTTCCTTCTCAAAAGTCCTTCCAACTCCCTTTCCCCCCTTCATTGTCAGTTCTGGGTGAGTTTAGAACATCACAAACATCATCAATGACGGTGCTTGGGGAACTACAGTTCCCGAACAACTTCTTTATTCTTTTCAGGTCAAACAATAATTGTGGTGAGTCCTATCTCCATCACCATTTCCAAAATACTCTATGTCGCCGGCTAAGTAGTCCTCCTACTGTCCTTCTAACGACCTTCACTAGTCATTGAGGCCCGGCCGATATCGTACAAGAATTTCATCACTTATATATCCTGGAAGGAGCACGTAAGTCGTAACACACAAAGGAATACAACATTCTAATAATAGGGCTCTACATCAAAGAACGCTAAGCTGAAACGTAGAAAGTCGTGTAGATCCTAAGGACACTAGAACCTGATGCTCTAATACTACTTGTAACATCCCGCCTAATTAAATATCGGGTGATCAGTCTTGTACCCAAACAAATTAGAGTATACAGTTGGTTCATTCTTAGCATCACTATCGAAAACATTTTTCTTTATTAATTCACCCAATAATTAATTAAGCTAGTGTCAAAAACTTTTTCCATTTAATTTAATTAAAACCATTCCACAAAGCGGAGCAATAATAAACAATATCAAACCATAATTGAATAAGAATAAATATGACTGGATTAACTCTCCAGTTAAAATATTTCACTATTATCAATTAAAACTGATATCCACATTAATGACATAAATGATTACAACCTCTGAAATGGAAATGAAACAACTAGGATCCTGGGCGATATACCCTAAATGAAATAGCTACAACATGTGAATCAAGGAGATGAAGCGTCTAATACAAAATATACAACTCCATAGCATCCACAGCACGTCAATAACCAATCCCCTATAGCTGGCGTCCCAGTGGTTGGACACCTAAAATAGAAGATACGAGAGAGAGAAGAGAATTTGCAAGGAAATGAGTCAGAGCCCCATAGTAAAAATAGTTTTGAAAACAACAAGTGAATAAATGCTACATTCAACAATTATTATATACATGTTAGATTATCGAACTCTCTCTTGAGATTATTATCTCTTATCTAGAGTGCACACCAAACGTACCGTTAAGCTATACTAGTTACGGTTTCCATGCTAACTAGCTCATCCCGGAGTATCCATTAACCATCGCCCAATTCATTCCTACGTATTTCTTTCGCAATACATGTAATAATATCATATGTATCCATTTAGATTCAACATGGATAAGTCCTTTTATTATTCAATGTAATTAAGTGTTATCATACTTAATTAATTCCAGATTTCATTATCTTTTAATTCTACTTTAGTCACACAATAGATATTATCACAAGTATATATATATATATACATATTCACTTTATTATATATATATAATATACGGCACCTCGAGACACAGCTGCGGTGCATGCATTACTTTGCTATCATGTCCCAGTACATCTCGTCACTGTACAAAGGACTGCTAGTTCGGTATATCCCTCGAACCATAAATATCAAAACACACATGCATTAGAGGCAAACATATTCCTAAGCCTTTGGGCTACACACATACCTACGCACCCAAATGACCGTCCTATACCATTGTATCACTAATGGTAATCGACCTAAGTCCTATGTTCACGAGTGACGAATCAAAAATCCCATGGATTCATCAGGATATGACTTCCCTCACGCGTAAACCTCCACCGATAGCAAGAAAGATAGGTATGTAATACACATAAATCATCAATCAATAGGAATTATCATATACCTATATAAAATTAGGTACTTACACTCCCTATATCATATTAGGAATTCATCATATCCCAAGTACCCGTCGTATTTATTTAATACTACCCGTACTTGTAATCATGATTATCATCATATATTTTATTATGTAGTTATCACTCACATAATATTTGATCCGACCCAAGTACTCGTAAATATATCATCAATATTACCCGTACTTGATATAACGATTATTCTCCTCAAAATCGTAATATAATTATGTAGATATCTCTCACAAAAATTTAATTCTCAAATCCAAATAATTTTCCAACATTAACCCAAGTCCCTCGCTCCTTATTAATGTACCAAAATAAATAAAATCTCACCATGGGCCAAATTAGCATTTTCCAAACTTTTTTTTTTCTTTTTTTTATAAAGGTATATTCTGTCATAAATATAAATCACAATTTTAAGGCTTTTTTGCTCTGATTTTGAGAAAACTTAAAACTGCAAAGTTGTGCAGAGCGTGATTTGATACAAAAATGGCGAGCACACTACCAATTTCCTCTTAAAACAATCCTAAAATTATCATACAATGTTCGTCCTTTTTCAACAATTTTTCATGCGTTATATCCATTTTCTTTCACCCAAACTCACACGAAATATATTCTAACGAATCCCAAATATCTCAACATCATTTCTACATGATTATAGATAATTATAATACAAGGAAAAACATCAAAATCACCAAGTTTAAATGAGAATTAACATCAAACCCAATTAACCCTCAAAATTTTATTTATCTAAATTCTCCATTTTTATACACCTTAAAAACCCAAAATTTAGAATTATGATTCCTTCTCTAAATCATCAAATTTCATATTCAATCATGAGTAGGATTCATCTACATGCAATACCTATCATCATTTTCCATTTTCTCCATAAACACACACACACACACACATATATATATATATATATATATATATATATATATATATAGAGAGAGAGAGAGAGAGGCAGGCTCCTGTGCACACTAAGTTTGCACATTACCTTTTAAAAGTAGTAAAAAAAATATTTTTGAGTTGATTTTTTGTGTGTGATATTTAAACATTTCAAGGAACCCATATAAAAAAATCAGCTCAAAAAAACTTTTTTTGCTATTTTTAAAAAATCGGTCAAACTTTCGCAGTTTTTAAGCCCTTTAAAAACTGCGAAAGTTTGACCGATTTTTTTAAAATAGCAAAAAAAGTTTTTTTGAGCTGATTTTTTTTATATGGGTTCCTTGAAATGTTTAAATATCACATAAAAAAATTGGTGTGCGCCAGCACTAAGTTTGCCTACTTTTAAAAGGTAATGTGCAAACTTAGTGTGCACAGGAGCCTGCCTCTCTCTCTCTCTCTCTCTCTCTCTCTCTCTCTCTCTCTCTCTCTCTCTCTATATATATATATATATATATATATATATATATATATATATATATATATATATATATATATATTACATGTTCATCCTAACAATTTCATCATGTTCATAACCTCTACATGTGAATAATCAACTACATGAATTTGCATAAACCTTATCTTTGATTTGTCAATCATTTTAAATCCTAAATTCATAAGTTCATCAATCCAAAAGAAATCATATTCTAACATGGATATTATAAGCACTGAAAATTGAAGAAATAATCACTTGCCTTATAAGTTGGTCTGAACCGTTGGTGAAGATAATGTTAGAATCTCCTCTTCCCTTTTTTCGGAGACTTTTCGGCGAATCTCCATTGGTGGTGCAAGGTGTAGAGATGGTGGTTGTGCCCTTGGTTTTCCCTAGGTGACTCCTCCTTTCCAAGAAACTCTTCCTCTCCTCAAGTTAATCTTTCACTTTCTCTCTAAGGCTTTTCTTTTTCTCTCAAAATTCCTCATCTATTTTTGGATGAAATGAATCTTACGCAGAGTCTAAACTCACTTAATATAATAAGTATCCAAGTCTAGCTAAAAGACAAAAACGTGTATACTATTCATCTCCCAAGAAAAATGACTAAAGTGTCCTTTCGGGATGTCCTTTCATCGTTTAATTGACCCCAGAACCAAATCAAACTCCCGAGTAGACTTTTCTGACTATTTTGACCCTTCCGAACGCAACGGCGCACTCGAAATGACCATAAGATTTATATAAAATAATTTTTATTTTTAATCATTTAATTTAGTCCTGATCTGTCCCATAAGCGCATCCCGACTTAATTTCCATTATTGTCATATTACTAACTCACGACGATATAAATAACGTCTTATTCGTGTATTACTTATATATCACTAAGTAATATTCAAAATCATATATTATTATCTCTAGTAATATTAAATTCGGATTAATCCCAATTAATTTTTCATAATTAATTCCAATTAATCCCCATTTATTTGGCCCATTAACTTTTAATTTCTCTCAATTTAAAAGTCATAAAATTACGGGTTATTACATAAATCCCATCGTGTAGTTCGTAAAGAACTTAGTCGATGACTTTTGGATGCACACATTAGAGGTAAGGGCATATGAATGATCTTCGGTAAAGTTTTCTCCAGGTGTGAGATAAAACGATGCATATTTTACTCTGACTTGTCGAGCTTGCTTTTTGTTGGTCAGTAAGATATCATTTGACAGATAGGTAATTATCGGATCCATCCAGGTAGGACCTTTATCTACGGTGAGAATGTGCTCAGAGAATACCGTCTTCATAATAAAGGATTTATTAAGGAATTACACCTAATTTGTTCTCCTTAGATTTGAGTCCACTGCTGAACTTAGGGCAGCCAAGGCTTTGGTGTGGTTGTTATGCCCCTGAGGGAACTGCTGAATGTGGATGTCCTCAAATTTTGATATCAAATTACAAGCCACTTGTAGGTATGATTCCATCCTTTCATACTTGGAATTAAAATCTCTGGTAACTTAGTCGGACACCAGTATTGAATTGCAATACACTTTAAGGTAATTTCCCCCCAAAAGTGATCCTCAGGTTGTCCAACTATGAGGGATTCGTACTCAACTTAGTTATTAGACACTTTAAAACCAAGACTAATTCATTTCTCGATTATAGCGCTCTTTGGTGTGATGAGAACAATCCCCACTCCAGCCCCTCTAGAGTTAGAGGCGCCATCCAAATACAATATTCATTTCCTGGATTAGTCAATCCGATGATCTTTCAGTTGGTTAGAAACCTATTGGTCACTAGGTCCTTCTTTTCCCATAAACTCTACAACAAAATCAGCTTGCACTTGACTCTTGATTATTGTTCTCGATTGATAATGTATATCGAACCTCCCAAGTTGATTGACTATTTAGACATGCATCCAAATAGGTCGGCCTTGCGAATAACAGTTTTAAGGGAAAAGGAAGTGATGACTATTATTGAATGGGCCTCAAAGTAGTGTTTTAACTTTCAAGATGCAATAACCAAAGAGTAGGTGAGCTTCTCCAGTGCAAGGTAGCATTACTCGACGTTTAGATGACAGTTTAAATAGGAGTTATCATCCTTATTTTTTGCAAATCAAGGATGAACTGATTGCGTGACTTGAAACTGCTCAGTAGAGGTAAATGGGTTCCCTTAGATTTTAGATAGCTAATAGAGGAGGTTTTCTCAGGTAAGACTTGATTTCTTCATTTGCTTTTGAATTCATTGTTGTAGTTGAGGATTTTATCCTTCTTTAGAAGTTGAAAGAATGGTATGCAATGCTCGAGCATTTTAATATAAAATGATTCAAAGCTTCCAGTATCCCAGTTAGCTTTTAAATTTCTTATAATGTCTTCAGTGACTGAACATTATTGATCGCAACTATTTAGTCAGGGTTTGCTTCAATGCCTCTTTTACTGACCAGATAGTCTAGGAACTTTCCGTACTGGATGCCAAAGGAGCATTTGCTCACATTAAGCTTCATCCGGTAGTGTCTGAAGATTATAAAAGTTTTTTCTAAGTCCTCAAGATGATTGTCTTTCTGCCTACCCTTTACGATCACATCGTCAATATACACCTCCATTGTTTCTCCCATTTGTTCCTTGAACATCTTAGTAACCAGTCTCTGGTATGTGGAACTATTATTTTTTAGGCCAAAAGGTATAACCTTATAATAGTACAAGCTTAATGAAGTGATAAATAAGGTCTTATCTTAGTCGAGACTGAACAATGAAACCCGGTGGTACCTAGAGTAAGCATCTAGGAAGTTCATCCACTCATGGGATGTTGTGGTGTTGAGAAACTGATCTATTTTTGGCAGAGGGAAGTTGTGTTTGGGATAAGCGTTATTAAGTTCGGTGAAGTCCACACATACTCGCTAGCTATCATTGCTCTTTCAGACCACCACTGGGTTGGAGACCTATTTTGGGAATTGAACTTCTCTGATGGACCTTACCTCCAGAAATTTCCCTACCTCCTTTTCCACTGCATTGGCCTTCTCTGGTGTAGTGCGATAAGCCTTCTGTGGGATCGACATAAATATTGGGTCAAAATGAAGTTGATGTCAAGTGACTCTGGGATCAATCCCTGGCATGTTAAATAGTTTCTATGTGAAAACATCTAGGTTTTACTTAGAAAAGTAATTAATTCTTTCCTTTATTAGTCAGACAATGTAGTGCTAGTTAGAAACTTCCTCTCTAGTCGCCTGTCATTAAAAACTTCCTCCTCTAATTTTTCCACAACTCTATTAACAGAGTCAACTCTTGTCTCTTCTACCCCTGGTCTTCCATACTTTAGTTACTATTTATATAAAGTGACTCCGTCCTAAGATGTTTCGGGGATGACTTCCTTTTATTATTATTTCCTTACTTACGTCTGATGGCAGTGATATAGCACTTTCGATCAATGGCTTGATCGCCTTTGATATCCATTATTCCCCACTCTGTAATGTATTTGAGTTTTTTATAGTAGGTTGAGGGCACTACCCTCATCACGTGCAGCCACCCTCTCTCGAGGATAGCGTGGTCGGGTGAGTCAATGTCCACTCCCAGAAACTCAATGAGTTTAGAGATGTTCCCTGCCCTTATAGGTAGGACTACCTTTCCCAATGGCATGGTCATATTTCTTACGAAGTCGACAAATGGGACTGTCTCTTCTTTCAAGTCTGTTATCTTCAATTTGAGCTCTTTAAAAATCTCCAGGTAAATAACTTTCGAGGAAATACCTTGATCCATTAGTAGCTTATCCATACCCTAGTTTGAAATCTTAAGAGTGATTACTGGGGCGTCATGGTATGGGGTTCTTACCCCTATCCAATCGTCTTCAATGAAAACTATATGCTTGTTATAATCCACATCTTCTAATCGCCTACGTTTGACATCTTGGCTTTTGGCGAGATCAATCTAGAAGGCCTCCATTACAGTTATGACCATTTTTAGTTCAATCCAAACTATATTTCCCTGGATCTTCTTGGGGTCAGATGCCCTGTGAATAATAGTAAACTTGTGCCCTTCTTTGTCATCCAACACATTATCTAGTTTTGGGTCACCGTTGATGGCAACCTGATTAATTTTCTTCTCAATATAACGTTTATATGCTAGTACTTGATTTTTCCCAAGATTTTGTTAATTGATTCTTTAAAAATCGTGTTAATAGCCTAGAATGCCTTGGATGAGTCTGCCTTTCTTCCCTTCTTAGCTCCTATGTTCTATTTTGTATCCCACTTCTTTGGGGTATTTTCTTTGTCATTTCCTTTGGTTACCTTTGACCGACCCATTCCCTCTTGGCTAGTGTTGACCAAGTCTTCCACCTTAGTGTACTTCTCAATACGTGACATGAGATTGTTAATGGTGTCTGCTTCATTCTTAGGGAGATACCGATGCAATATGGAGGTAGGGGCAATCCAATATTGAATGATGGTATGACCACCTTTTTTTAGCAATCTTCCACCTCATTAAAGTTTTCCTAATAGCGTTTGATATAATCTCATATTGTCTCCTGTAGCTTCTTCCTCATGGTAAGAGGAGAATCCATTTTCTTCGGGTATGAGATGCTGGTTATAAAGCGAGTTATTAATGCTTCTGTAAGGTACTTCAAGCTTTTAACTGACCTGTGGGGAAGCCTGTCGAACCTTTTTTTAGCAACATCTCCTAGGTTGGATGGGAATATTCGACACATAAGAGAATCGTTATGGTTCTATAGAATCATCACTTGCCTATATTGGCGAATATGATATATGGGGTCAATCTTCCCATCGTATTTCTTATACCTTAGGGTTGTGAACTTTTTTGAAGGCTCCTCCATCGTAATTTCCCTTGAAAAGTGGGATTGTATTTGTGTAATGAAGGCCCTTCTTGCTAGCTTTTTTTTGGATATGGCTCCATAATGTGTTGTGTATTGATCAATCTCTCTTCGGACTAAGCTTTTCATATCGTGCCTATGATGTTCCTCATCCCCGTTTTTTCTTATCAGAAAACTCCCATGCTTTGAACGATCTTGCTTGCAGCCAGCACTCCATCTTTAGCTTTGAGTTTTGCTCGCTTGAGGGTTAGGGGTCCGACTACGGCATTTGTGTCTCCCCTCACGGAGTTCTTTATCCATCTTCTCCAATCATCATTAGAGACGTGTGTTTTCTTCCATTTGTAGGTGAGTTGCCTCCTCTTGATGGTGGAGTCATTTATCATAGGCATAAACCAGCCGTGAAATTTTTGTTAATGAAGGTTTTTCATTGCTCTGCTCAGAAAGCTGCTCTTTTGGGCAAAAATCTAGGATTTGTGTCTCGATGAACCTCATATCTGACTCTGAGTATAGATAGATCTGTTTGTATGTCGCTAGTAAGGGATGCACTGTGTGGGTGATGAGACATTGTTTTTATTCTTTGGTTATATGTTTCTTTTTAGAAAAGGGAGTTGTTCCCATAGACGACATCAATTGTGAGTGCAAGAAATCAAAATTTGTGATTATAAAGATTAAAGGAAATATGAGAGTAAGAAATAATAACAACACAAAATATTTATGTGTTTCAGCAACTTCTTACATCCACACTCAGTTGTTATTAATTCTTTAGAGGTTAAGAACTACATACCCCATTACCCCGGGATTGGGGTTGTATTTTTAGTAATAAAAAGTAGCTGAGTTGTATGAAAACGCTCCTAGCTCTTCATTGGCTAGCTAGTGATTCTCGTTTATATCCATCGAGAATGTAGGTCAGCAACACGAGTCTTTAATTATCCACATGATATACTCTTGTGTTTATCCATGCAACATTGAATTGTTACTGGGGTAGTGTGCTGGGCCCATTTGGGCTTTCAAAAATTTGGCCTCCATAGTTTTTGCACCCATAATTACATATCGTTCTTCTATGCTTATTGATTAATGTATTTTATCTACTAGTTACTATTTTTGAGATTCATATGATGATACAAATGTATATGAGCATTGCGTATTCCATTTATCTTTGGTATATCACATGCTTTATTAGCTTATGCTTTCCTTGATCTCTTTGTCATTGTGATTATGCCTTTTTACCATGTTATACCTGTTGACTATAATATTTTATTCTCATTGATTTTTCGTGTAAAAAATAGGGAGTTAGTTTTCTTCTCACTTGTCAAAAAGGAGGAGATCATTTTCTTTTGCCATGTGTTAAAAGGGGGAGAAATATTTAAGATAAGAGGAGATGACGTAAAGGGAGAGATGAGTTTTATAGGGATCTACACTATTTGTGTTATTTAATTATATTAGACGATTTTGTCATATCTCACATGTTTATATGCTTTATTTCATCTTTATAAATTTGATTTTTCGGAGGATTTCCATGTAGGCAGAGTTTCTCTTTGTGTATGTTATTGCCTGTGTGATTTTATTTGTTATTTCATGTGATTTAAAGTATAACCATGTTGATTTGACTCCAATCCACCGTTGAAGACTCGACTTTGATACGTCGTTCGTCATTTGGACTCATATGTGCATTATTTCCCACTACTCTCATTATACGGCTAATATGGAGTGGGTTTGGCAGGATTAATTAAGAGTAGTTTGAGTTTTAGGGTTTTTGCCATGGAATAGCAAAGGGGGGAGACTAAAAATGTAATGTTATTATTATATATTAAAGTTGGATAAATTTTGTGGCAAGATATTTGAGTCGTTGAGTCATTTGAGCCACATAGCCTTGATATGTACGAGTGAGGCGCGCTCATTTTGATTAGATAGATTTTTGAATTTAAAGATCATGAATGTCACTCTACAACATAAGACTTATGTTGCCACATAATTTGAATACATATCCTTTTGGTAGTTTTGTGAATTATCTTAAAGTCTACACACACACTTACACCTCTTTTTAAAATGTCTGTTTTAAATTGGATGAACAAGTGAAATTTTGACTGTGTTCTGTTGTGTTGTCAAAATGGGAAATGACTAGATTTGTTTTGCTACAATTTGAAACCTTTTAAAACATTTTGCTTCAAGTCGTACGCATGGTCCAATATTGACCCGTGCACATGACTACCCAAGGTTTCAACATCGATTGAAATTGTGCGCACGATAAAAGTCAACCATGTGCACGACGGAGAATTTTTTGGAAAAAGTTCTATAAATAATTCAAGGTGGAATTTCTCATTCGCTTTGTGAAGCTCATGGTTGATTTTTATATTTTTGGGGGAAAGTTAAAATTCCATAGGTAACTACTCGTGAGGGCGTGAGTGAGAGGTATCTTCTTTATTTGTATAAAAATATTTTCAAGTAAAAATAGAAATTGGAGTACATCAAGGTTTTTTTACCCTTTGATGGGGGGATTTCACTCATAAATATATCTTCTGGATTGCTTGTGATTATTGTTGATACCGAAAATTGACCATCTACGTGGACCATTCAGATGCTGACACGTGTTGTACAATGAGAGCTTAATCCTAGTCATTAAGGAGGAAATACCGACCAACACTAGGAATGTCGACCAACATCAGGAATACTGACCAACATCAGGGATGCCGACCAACGATGACAGGCAAATGCCAACAGTTGTATACATTAATGATTGTATAAATGTAAATGTCTACGATATAAAGACATTCCATTCTTTTATATTCCAGCTCTTGTACACACCCTGGGGTCTATAAATACATTGTAAACCCTACATCCATGGGGATAAGAGAAGAGGTAATTTAACAAGCCCAAAACAATACACAACATAGGACGTAGGCCCTTCCCTTAAGCCTCTTTTACTTATATTTATCTGTGATTAATTAATTATCCTAGTCTAGTTTTTTGCATCAACAAATTAGCACCGTCTGTGGGAACGATATTTCTAATTTATCTCACTAAATCAAACATCTAAATGGCTGAAATTCTTGAATCAAGTCTCAGGAACGAAGGTATTCCACCTACCTCTTCTGCTTCTCCATCTGCAAATTATTTAAGCAAGATTCTAGCCAGTTTTGTAAGAGGCCAAGAGGCCATAAAAGATACTATTAAGCAACTTACACAAACTCTTCAAGCCGGGGAACTTGCCTTATCTTCTCGAGGAAATACTCCACCACCCCCACTAAGATGTGGTCGATGCAGCCACTCGATACCAACAAGAGATTCCACTTATTATCCAAGGCAAACTTCATTACTCAGGACATCTGAATCTTTCCACTCGCAGTCTTATCCTCCAAAGAGGCCAATTGCCTTAGAGAGATTAAGTCGTGCTTCTCCATTCAATCATTTGGGACCCATGAGGAACATAGATGTTCCTAAGGCAAGATCTGGTAATACCAGATGACCATCTGATCAAAGGGAAAGCACAGCTCAATCTAGATCAAACGCCCGACGAACTGTTACTCGGACTGAGCAATAACTGCAAGAAGAAAGCTCAGTAACTAATAAAGTTACAACGCATAAATTCGGTGCTGCCAGTGATGCATGGAAAGGCTCCCTACAGAGATTGGAAGACAGATTGGGAGAAATAGTGATGACAAGAAACCCACTACAAATAAACTTTGTAAAAGGGTCTCCATTTGTGCAAGCAATTATGAATTTTCCTACTCCAACAAAGTTTAAAGATCCAGTAGTAACACTCAAATATGATGGAAAACTGATCCAGTCCTTCATATAAAACAATGTCGGGCAGTTGCTGATATTTATGTCATCCCTGATAAAATGAGGTATAGGGCATTTTCTGGAATCATTACTGGATCTGCCCAAATCTAATACAACAGTCTTCCTTGGGGACAAATTTTTGTCTTCAACCAACTGGCCGAGCTATTCATTAACAACTTTTTCTTTGGAGCAAAGACTATGAAAAGGGTGGCACACTTACTTAGTGTAAGATATAAAGAATGAGAGATTACATCACTCATTTTAATAACGAGAAACTAAAAGTCGTATCTTATGATAGAAGACTGTAATAATTGCCCTCGTGAGTGGATTGCTTCCTGAAAAATTGTATTACACTCTTGCTAAGGATCCTTCTTAGACAATGGAAGAATTGATGGCTAAAGCAGTTAAGATCATTAATGTCGAGGAAGCAATGGTAGCCAAACGTAGCTCGGGAAAAAAATTTAATGGTAAAAATGATAAGAAAGATCATAAAGACCCTAGAGAACATAGGGAATCAAGACAGAAAGAAGTTTTGGAGTGACTCAAGAAGTATAACGACTATACTCCGCTAACCATGGGAATTCACCATGGTTTGGAGTAAATCAAGCATAATAAAGATGTGCGTTGGCCGGATAAGTTGAGAAGTTCCCCGACCAAGAGAGATAAAACTAAGTACTGCGAATTCCACAGGGATCATGGTCACATAACGGAATGTTGCATATCTCTTCAAAATGAGATTGAAATTCTCATTCGATGAGTAAAGTTGAATCAATATGTTGATCGGAAGAACAACAAAGGAATTCAGTGTAGATCAAAATCTCCGTGCAAGCCCATAGAGGAGAAGAAAAGAGCTCATGAATATGACCAGGACGATGATCTTGATCTCCTCAAAAAAACCCGACAACCAGAACGTGAGATATTCTGTATCAATTTTGGTTCTTTTTATTTTCAAATGATTACAGGTGGAGATGCTGGAGGGGGGTATCATACAGTAGAGAGAAAATCTTACCTCAATAAGGCACAAGCTTTCTCGTACATATAGAGGATAAATCTTGTCTAGAAAGATCGAACAAGGAAGGTTAACAAAGATAAGCTGGTAATTGGTTTCTCAAAAAATGACCTTTCAGGACTACTTTATCCTCACGATGGCCTACTAGTAATCAAAGTCAAAAAGGAAGAAATAATTATCTCTAGATTATTAGGAGATAATGGTAGCTCAGCGGATATCATGTTTTATCCTTGTTTCAGCAACTTGGATTTTGAACTCAGCCAATTAGAGCCCTGTCAGGCTTTGCAGGTGAGAAAGTATTTCCTCTAGGAACCATTAAAATGGAGGTGATGATAGGCATCCGACCAGCTGTCCGAACAGAGAAGATCCATTTCTTTGTAATAGATAAAAACATCCATTCAACTTATAATATAATCATCGAAAGAGTAGGACTAAAGAAGTTTGAAGAATACCATCCATTGTTCATCAGTGTATAAAATTCCCTACTAATTTTGGTGTGGGAATTGTGAAGGGAGATTAGAAGTATCTCGGGAATGTTACTACTCTTCTGCCGAGCAACAAGACTTGGAAGAAATAAAGAAGAAAACCACTACCTACCAAGTGGATACTCCTGAGCCTGTTGAAGACTCTAAGGTTGAAACCTTAGGTCTAAGAGAGAAAACAAAGATGGTAAAGGGACAGTTTGTATAAACAATTGAAAGCATTATTAGATGATGATAAACCATAGTGCATCACTCAAATAGGGTCAACATTGAATCATGTTCTTTAACAGGAACTGGTGAGATTCCTTAACCGAAGAAAGCATGTGTTTGAATAGAGTCATGATGATATGCCTAGGATAGATCCCAATTTCCTTTGTCATGAGCTCAATGTAAATAAATAAGTTAAAACAATAAGGCAAAGATGAAGAGTATTCAGCCCCGATAAGAACCAATCCATACAGGAAGAAGTCAAAAAGCTTCAGAAAGCAACTTTTATTAATGAAGTGAAATACCCAGACTAGTTGGCTAATGTAGTTATGGTCAAAAAGAAAAACAACAAGTGGAGAATGTGTGTAAACTTCATAGATTTAAATAAAGCATGCCCAAAGGATCATTTTCCTTTGCTCCGGATAGATCAACTCGTGGATGCAACATCAGGACATGAGTTACTCAGTTTTATGGATGCTTATTCTAGTTATAACCAGATAAAAATGAAGTCTGAGGACAGGGAAAGAACTTTTTTCATCACTCCATGAGGAACATACTGTTATAATATTATGCCTTTTGGTTTGAAAAAATAGGTGCTACATATCAAAGGCTGGTTAATAAGGTGTTCGAGGAACAGATAGGCAAGAATATGGAAGTCTACGTAGATGATATGCTAACAAAAAGTAAAAAGGCATCCGATCACATTGCAGACCTCAACCAGACTTTTGATCAAATTGAGAAACACCAGATGATGCCAAATCCGAACAAATGTATTTTTAGAGTACAAGAAGGAATGTTCCTCGGATACATAGTAAATCAAAGGGGAATTGAAGTAAATCCAATCAAGATCACGGCATTAATTGAAATGCAATCTCCAACTTGCAAGAAGGAAGTGCAAAGATGGACCGGACGAGTAGCAACCTTGAACAAATTCGTGCCCGAGCTACAGATAGATCCCTGCTATTCTTCAAGGTGCTCAAAAAAAGCTTGGAATGGAATGAAGACTACAAAAAACCTTTTGTGGAGTTGAAAAAGTATTTGAGTTCACCTCCATTACTCTCCCAACCAATTACGGGTGAAAATTTGTACATGTACTTAGTTGTTTCTTAATCGGCAGTAAGTTCTGCATTGATCCGAGAAGAACATGGAATTTAAAAACCCGTCTACTATACCAATAAGGCTTTCCAAGGAGAAGAAATCAGGTACCCTCATTTGAAAAAATTGCCTTTGTCACTAATTGAGGCATCCAGACGCTTGAAAACTTATTTTCAAGCCCATACAATTGTATTTTACACTGATATGCCTCTAAGATAGGCTTTGCATAAACCTGAGAAATCTAGTAGAGTAATGTATTGGGTAGTGGAATTAGGGGAGTATGATATCATTTATGAGCCAAGGTCTTCTTTGAAAGTCCAAGAAGTGGCAGATTTCATAGCGGAATTCACTTACTCTGAGGTCCCCGGGCAACAAAGTGAGAAAGCAAAACAAGAATTTGGAGAAAGTAATGTTAACAAGAAATCTCCCGAAGAACTTTCTTCAGAAGAAGCGATTGCAGACCTACCAGAATCCTCTTTTTAAACACAGGAGATGACCAGGAAGTATGAAGAAGCAAAAAGAAAAATATTCCACTACGGAAGTTTAACAGATCAAGCATTCGATAATAACGTCCCAATATCAAACTTATATGTTCATGGATCATCTCGTTCAACCGGCACTGGATCAGGTATAATACTCAACACTCCTGATGGTATTGATATTGAGTATGCATTACGTTTTCAATTCCAAGCTTCAAATAATGAAGCAGAGTACGAAACTCTTATTATGGGCTTAAGTTTAGCCCAATCATTAAATGCCGAGCAAGTTGTGGCACACAGTGACTCTCAACTGGTGGTAAACCAAACACTGGGTTTATATGGAGCTAAAAGAGAATTGATAACCAAGTATTGATCCAAGCCGATGAAAGTCATTACAAAATTTCCAACTGTTCAAATGAATAGAATCCCAAGGTTAAAAAATGCTCGAGCTGATACCCTTGCTCGGCTAGCCTCTGCTACCAGAATTGAACTTCGACGAACTATCCCTGTTGAGATTTTGGTCAATAGGGGCATAGATGAAGATCTGATGATCAATTTTGTTGCCATGGATATGGGGCCATCATAGATGGACCCCATCAGAGCATACATTGAAGAGGGAACTCGACCAACAGATATGGAAGAAGTAAAGAAGTTAAAATACAAAGCAGTTCGATATGTATTAGATAAAGGTGTTTTGTACAAAAGAGGACTAACAGTCAATTTCTAGCATCGTGTGCATCCATCAAAGGTCCAAGATCTAATTTAGGAAGTTCATGAAGGATCATGTGCAGTTCACATAGCAGGGACAATGCTTCTACAAAGAATCAGCACTCAAGGGTATTATTGGCCAACAATGCAAGCAGACTGTTCAACTTTTTGCAAGAAGTGTAATAAATATTAAAAATTCTCCACAATTCGCAAAACTCCACAGTCTTCTCTTACTCCAATCACTTCACCGTAGCCATTTTCCATATGGGTATAGACTTAGTCGGGCCATTACCAACCACCTAAGGAAGATTTGAATACTTGGTTGTCACTATGGATTATTTTACAAAATGGGTTGAAGCAGAGCCTCTGATAGACATGCCTTATGAAAAGGTTTATCAATTAATATGGAAAAACATCATTTATAGGTATGGGTTGCTCTATGCTTTCATTAATGACCACGAAACACAATTTGACAATGAGAAATTCAAAAATTACTGTGCTCAGTCCAATGTTGAAAAATTTCATTCAGCTCCTGAACATCCTCAAAGTAATGGAAAAACTAAAGTTAGAATAGAACCTTGATAAACGAGTTGAAGAAAAGACTTGATGATGCCAAGGGAAATTGGATAAACGAGCTACACGCTATCCTGTGGGCATACCGAACAACACCACGAACAGCAACTGAAGAATCCCCATATATGTTAGCATTTGGGACTGAAGTTATCATTCCTGCTGAGCTAGGCCTGCCATCCCATAGAGTTTTAAATTTTAACTCTCCTATAAGTGATTTAATGAGAAGGTTGGATCTAGATATGATGGAAGAAGTAAGAGAAGACGCCGCCCTAAGAAATGCAGCCTACCAACAAAGAATAACTCATTTTTACAAAAAAAGAATGAAACCGATCAACTTGAAGGAAGGAGATTATGTGTTGAAGAAAATGTTACAGAAAAATAACAAGCTTGAGGCCAACAGGCATAGAACATACCGTATTTCAACAATGATCCAACTTGGAACCTATCGAATTGAAACCTTGGAAGGCGAAAAATTCAAAAACCCATTGCATGTAGAGAATCTTAGAAAATATCATCAATGATGTTGTAATCAATTTGAAATCAACTTGCAGAATTAATACAATCTTTAGTTCTTTCCATTTTTTTTGTTAAATTTTTTTTTGGGGAGTACTAGTGCTATGCACTACTCTAGCTACTTGATAAAAAGTTATAAATTGTTGCTCGGTTCAGAAAATTATTGCTCGGCTCAGCAAATATTTCCCTGACTGTTGCTCGAAAGAAGCAATAAGTTGCTCGAAGCAGCAACAAACTTGATCGTTGATATACGAGTCCAAGTCAACAAGATATTAAATCCTCAAGAAACTTGGTCCACAAATATAAGGATAAAATAATATCTTTATCCTACTGGGCAAAGTACAGCAAGAACATTGCAAACGTTCCTCAAGAGGAATGTAAGCACATATTCCACAAATGTCTGGTCACACCACTAGTATTTAATGCAAAATCCAATACTTCGGTGCATTAGTAAAACTTTTGGAGACACATGGGTAACTAGCTCTAAATTTAGATTTTAATATAAGTATGCTAGTAAAACCTATGTATTCATCTAACTAGCTCTAAATTTATATTTTAATCTAAGTATGCTAGTATAGCATCTGCACTTATTAGTCATTGATACTCAAATTAATCAAAGAGTGTCAATAGACCTAATGATAAATAAAGGATTAACATTCAACATAAGATAAGTTTATCCAATTTCTATTTCATTCAATCAAATTAATTACATGACTGTGTTAACAAAATAAAATACAAAGCCTCATTCTGCAGGACGCTTCCTGATATGCCCCAAGTGTCACCTCGGCTCAGAGGCGTCAACCTCGGCCGAGTGTGTAGCCGACGCTAGGAAAGCCTTGGGTCCGTGACATCAGCCCTTGGCCATAGCAAGGTCGGCCCAGGACGACACTGCCACCAACCTTATCAAAAGGGGCACTGCATACGGGTCAGCTGCACTCTAGTACACCTGGGAATGGCAACCTCGGCCAGAAGTAGGCTGAGCTCGCAAGAAGTCTTACTTCTACCAAGGTCAACATCATCAAGATATCAGTTAATGTTCCAAGCACATGCCAGCTCAACCTCAGCCCAGGTCGACCCCTATCCATTGTCTCGACTGAACTTAAGCCGAGACCTTCATGGCTCATCTCGGATTAAACGAGCAACTAGACTTATCAACCTCAGCTTCTCCCAGGCTAAGGTCATGACCAAACACGATAGCCGAGCACCTATTGACATGAATAAGGACACGTGGACACAAATCAGTTATAACAAATCATTCCCCACACGTGGGGAGAATATTTCATCATCATTCTCTACATGTGACAGTGACAGATGCCTTCTCTATATTGGCTAGATCAACACGCACATGCTCATTGCATGCATGGGGGGCACATTACACCCCCTAGCGACTATATATAGAGGTCATCCTCTACCTTGTAAAGGATCCCCGTAATTAGCAACCCTAGCTAAAACTCTGTCTAAACACATAGTAGAGAGAGAGAGCTTGAGAGATTATAACTATGGCCATTAGAGACCTCATACAGTGATACCTATCATACACTTGCACAGTGGATGTAGGCCTAATTGGCTGAACCACTTATATTCCGGTGTGAATCCTCTTCTCCTCACCTCCTTCTACTATACCTTTATCCCGCCATTATTGACATTGAATTGAGCTCACAAACACCTTGAAGGGTGGTGTTATTTCCAGCATCATCATTTTGGCACCGTCTGTGGGAATCGAGAAGCTATCTCTTCCTCTTATTCAGCTTAACCTCACCGAAGACTCTGGTGGTGAACCAGGCACCACCCCTCGCGTGGAGCTGTTTACCATTGAAAGAGGTCCTTTAAGGTATTAATCTCACATGATACTTAAGCTCTTCACTAAGCAACACACAGCACCAGAGTTACCACCGCCTCTTCCGCCATCCGGAGGTGGGGGCCTAGTTCCAGTCAGGCGCCGCCCCAGTTCGAAATGGTAGAGGTAGCTGCAGCCTTGAGGTCTTTGGCTGCAACACAACAAGCTATGCAGGAGCAATTTGCACAGCTCAGCCAAACTATGATGAGGCCACCTGGAGTCTCACCGGATATGATCACTCCGACGGCTTTTCAGCCTCATCCTGACGCCAGGGGACCACCCCAGGCACCAATGAAGGATCAGCCTACACCCCAGCGGAGAAGGGACATTGCTGACCCTAGGCGCTTACACCTGGGGAGGCAAGGAAACCCTTGCCCAGAGGACAGGTATGACGATCTAGAGGCGAAAGAGGCTCCAGAAGATTGTTGGGAGCCATATGAGGTTTCGAATAATATAGTTCATCCTCTTCAACAGAGCCGAGGATATGCTGGCCGAAGAGCTGAAGAGGCCCAACAGTGAGGATCAGCTTTTGATCGATTGAGCAGAGGGTCAGCCTTTGAGAGCTTGGGTCTAATGAATGACCTAAGACAGAGATTGTCGAGATCAAGGAGCGCAGCAGGCTCTCAGAGACGAAATAGACAGGGTCGTCCAGACCAAGTTCGACACTGTGAAAGAAGGGGCAGGGACCAAGAAGAGGTCAACAGCCGCCATTATGCTGTGGCAGGGGAACCCTCAGTCCACCCATTGGAGGCGGCTGGGGATAACCTCGGTCAAGCCGATGGTAGAAGACCGTGGAATGACTCTATCCAGCGCCTTGAGGAGAAGATAGGAGACCTCATCAAAAGTAGGGACCCATTACAAAGGGGTTACTCAGAGGGCTCTCCATTTGTGGCTAGGATAGTGAGCTTCCCAACTCCCATTAAATTCAAACCTCCCGTGGTGTCTCCCAAGTATGATGGCAGCACCAACCCTGTACATCATATCGAGATCTATCAGTCGGCAGCAGACATCTACTCGATACCCGATGAGATGAAGTGTAGGGTCTTCTCTGGGACCTTAACAGGGGCAGCACACAGCTGGTTTACCTCTCTTCCGAAGAACTCAATTGAGAACTTCAAAGTCTTGGCTGAACGATTCATCCATAACTTCTTCTTTGGGGTGAGACCTCAAAAGAAAACTACTCACATGTTGTATGTCAAGCAGGGCAAGGACGAGAGCCTAAGAGATAACATAGCCAGGTTCAACAAAGAGTAGCTGGAGGTTGAAGATTATGAAGAGAATATAGCCATGAACGCCCTCATGGGAGGTCTGCAGAAAGGGAAGTTGTTGTGGAAACTCGTGGAAGACCCTCCTAGGTCTATGGTGAAGCTCCTGGCAACCGCAGGAAAAGTCATGAATGCAGAAGAGGCAATGGCCGCCAAATATGAGGATGAGAATCGCGGTAGTAGTGGGAAGTCCCAGAGAAAGAAAGATGGAAAGAAGAGGTCAGGTGATGACAAGTTCGCCCACTATCATCCTCTGACTGTGAGCTGTGAGCACATCCTCAGCGAGATCAAGAATGAAAGAACTCTGAGATGACCAGAGAAACTGAAGGCTCCACCACATAAGAGGAACAAAAACTTATGATGCGAGTTCCACCAGGACCATGGCCACGTCACAGACAGATGCTTCGCCTTGAAGGATGAGATTGAAAAGATGTTAAAATCTGGAAAGTTGAGGAAGTATGTGGACGGTAAGGCTCCTAAAGGGGGAAGAGATGACCCTAAGAAAAGGAGGAATGACAAGTGTCATGACAATACCCCAGCCAGAAGAGATGATGATTCAGAAGGTGATGATGAAGATGATCCAGATCTTCCGCCGAAAGATGACAACACCCCGGTGAAGAGGGTTGGTATGATCTCACTTGGTGTTGACACCATATGCGAAGGGTTTGCAAGAGGAGGCTCTGAAGTAGCTGATAGGAAGGCTCACGTGGCAGAGGCCAAGTCAGTGGCCAAGCTGGAAGTTATAAACCTAACGTCTTCTGATACAGTGCAGAAGAGGAAGAAAGTAGACATGGACACCCTTGTAGTTGGGTTCTCCAGACTCGACTTCAAAGGTATCTTAGACCCCCATGATGACCCTTTGGTAATAACAACAAGGGTGCATGGGTGCGAGGTGCAGAGGATCCTCGTAGACGGGGGGAGCTCGGCAGACGTGATGTTTTGGCCTTACTTCAAGAGCCTAGGTCTTAGTAGATCAAGGTTGGTACCCTATCATCACCCCTTGATAGGCTTCAGTGGCGAGAAGGTCCACCCCTTGGGAATGTATGAGATGGACGTACGGATGGGGGATGAGTGGCCTAAGAGGTTGACCAGGAAGATAAATTTTTTCGTGATGGACGAAAATGTATTCTCGGCCTACAACCTCATCATAGGAAGAGTGGCCCTAAAAGAGTTTGAAGTTGTACCGTCGATGGTCCATCAGATGCTAAAATTCTCGACTCCCTATGGGGTAGGGGAAGTGCAAGGTGACCAGACCATAGCGCGAGAATGTTACTTCAACTCGGCCGAAGAGAGAGAGGCCCATAAGAGGGCAACCACCACTTATAAAATTGATATGCTTGACCCAAAAGATGAGACAAAATTGAAGAAGGGAGAGGCCGCGAAAGAGGTAGAATCCATCGTCCTCAATGAGGATGAGCCAGAAAAAACCATCTAGGTCGGAAAATCCCTAAAGACAGAAATCAAGGAAGAGATGATAAACTTCCTCAGGAGAAGGCAGAGTGTCTTCGCATGGAGTCACGCGGACATGCCCGTCATCAACCCTGAGGTTATGAGTCACAAGCTCAACGTGACCAAAGATGCCAGGCCAATCAAACAGAGACGAAGAGTCTACTCCAGGGAGAAGTACAACGTCATCTGGGAAGAGGTCAAAAAATTAGAAGAGGCAAAGTTTATAAGAGAAGTCACATATCCGGAGTGGTTATCAAATGCAGTCATCATGCCCAATGCCAATGGGAAGTGGAGAATGTGTGTTGATTTCACTGACCTGAACAGGTCTTGTCCAAAAGACAGCTATCCCTTACCTCGAATAGATCAGATGGTGGATGCTACAGCAGGACATGAGATCATGAGCTTCATGGACACGTATTCAGGATACAACCTGATCTTCATAGATGCTGAAGACTCAGAGAAGGCAGCCTTCATTACCGACAAAGGGACGTACTGCTACAAAGTGATGCTCTTCAGTCTAAAAAATGCAGGGGCAACATACCAACGTCTTGTGAATAAGATTTTCGAAGAGCAAATAGGTAAGACTATGGAGGTGTATGTAGACGATATGCTAACAAAGAGCTTGAAAGCTTGCACTCATGTAGTAGATCTCGAGAAGACCTTCGATATTATGGACTCATACAGGATGAAACTCAACCCTGCAAAGTGTGTCTTCGGAGTAGGATCTGGGAAGTTCTTAGGATTTATCGTCAACCAGAGAGGGATTGAAGCAAACCCTGAGAAAATCAAGGCTTTGCTTAACATGAAGACACCAAGGAGTATCAAAGATGTCCAAAGACTCACGAGGAGAGTGGCTGCACTTAACAGATTTGTCTCTAGGGCAACGAACAAGTGTCTTCCATTCTTTAAAGTGCTTAAAAAGGCCTTCCAGTGGGACGAAGAGTGCGAAAAAGTCTTCAACCAGCTCAAGTCTTACTTGGGGTATCCCTTATTGCTGTCTCGGCCTGTCGCATGAGAGAAATTATATGTGTATCTGGCAGTCTCCGAGTCAACCATCAGCGCAGCCATAATACGGGAAGACGATGGGGTCCAAAGGCCTGTGTATTTCAACAGTAAGGCCCTTCAAGGGTTTGAACAAAATTATCCCCGTATGGAAAAGTTGGCTTACGCCCTGATACATGCTTCAAGGAAGATGAAGCCTTACTTCCAAACCCACTCCATGGTTGTCCTCACCGACTCCCCACTAAGACAGGTCCTACATAAACCTGAGAAGTCTGGGAGATTGATGACCTGGGCCATTGAGTTGGGGGAGTATGATCTTACCTACCAACCTAGGACAGCCATCAAAGGGCAAGCTCTCGCAGACTTTGTTGCTGAGTTCACATGGGAAGAGGCCGAGGCAGAGAATGACCTAGAGGGTGTGGAAAAGACAAACCGTGGTATCTCCCGAGATCAGGAAGAGACGTCACCAAACGTCTTCAGGGATCAAGAAGAGACGGCACCAAACGTCTTCTGGTATCAGGAAGAGAAGGCACCAAACGTCTTTCGGGATCAGGAAGAGGTCGCATCCAACAGGGCCAGGAGTAGAGTCGTGGAGAACGAGGAAGATCGGTACCTCTTCAAATAAGGAGTCATGTCAGAAGGGGCCTTCTCATCAAATACAGACATTTGGAGTCTCTTTGTTGATGGTTCCTCCTGTGACAGTGGAAGCGGTGCAGGGCTGATACTTTCATCTCCAGATGGTGCTAACATTGAATACGCTTTGAAATTCAACTTCCAGGCTTCTAACAACGAATCCGAGTATGAGTCCATAATAGCAGGTCTCTCATTGGCAAAGACTCTTCGTGTAAAGCGACTCCTACTTCACAGCGACTCAAGGTTAGTCGTCAATCAAGTATTGGGGGTCTATGAGGCCAAAGATGAAAGGATGGCCAAGTATTTAAAGAGGGTGAGAACGATGTTAGAATATTTCGAAGAGATAAAACTGAAGAGAATTCCACGGTAAATTAATAGCCACGCAGACGCTTTGGTAAGGTTGGCCTCAGCGACGAAGACAGGCGTCAAAAGGACAGTTCCGGTCGAGATCTTAAGGAAAGAGACCATCGAGGAGGAAGAGGTATGTAACCCTTGTCACAATTTGAACCTAGGAGACTCGTGGATGGACCCCCTCGTCAGATATATCATAGAGGGAAAGCTACCTGAGTCCAAGCTAGAGAGGAGGAAATTAAGATATAGGGCTGCCAAGTTCTCGATGATAGGAGACGTCTTGTATAAGAAGGGATTTCTATTACCTCTCCTCAGATGTGTGCATCCCACGGAAGTTCCCCAGATCTTACAGGAAGTTCGTGAGGGTTCTTGCTCTAGCCACATAGGGGGAAAACCCTTGGCTAAAAGAATCATCACACAGGGGTACTGGTGGCCAACCTTATCCAAAGACGCTGCAGCCTACGTGAGGAGGTGTGATAAATGTCAAAGATTCGCCACTGTTCCTCACCAACCTCATCAACCTATGACGTCAATCATCTCTCCATGGCCATTCGCAGCATGGGGGATTGACTTAGTAGGACCCCTACCAAGAGCTGCTAACAGTTATCGATTCTTGGTAGTTGCCATTGACTATTTCTCAAAGTGGGTGGAGGAAGAGCCGATGATAACGATCACAGAGCAGAAGACCTTCCAATTTATTTGTAGGAACATCATATGTAAATACGGCCTCCCAAACACTCTTATCTCGGACAACGGGACCCAGTTCAAGAACTCCTCTTTAGAAAAATACTGCCTAAGAGTTGGGATAAAGCAGTTATTCTCATCTCCTAGCCGACCTCAGGCAAACGGTCAGACCGAGGTCACGAATAGAATAATTCTCGAGGGAATCAAGAAGAGGTTAGAAGATGTGAAGGGAAGATGGACTAAAGAGGTCTACGCTGTGTTATGGGCCTACAGGACCACGGCAAGGACACCTACAGGAGAAACCCCATTCATGCTTGCACATGGCTCCGAGGCCGTCATACTAACAGAGGTGGGGCTCCCTACTCACAGGGTTCAGACCTATGACCCTGATAAAAATGGGGAAGAGAGTAGGCTAGACCTAGATCTAATTGAAGAAAGAAGAGAAGACGCAGAGGTTAGGCAAGCAGCCTACCAACAGAGGGCAGCAAAATTCTACAACCAGAGGGTGAAGTTAAGACCCATCATAGTGGGAGACTTAGTGCTAAAGAAGACCTTATAGAAAATAAACAAGATCAATCCAAACTGGCACGGTCCCTATAAAGTGACAGAAGAAGTTGTGCCCGGCACTTACAGGCTAGAAAATCTAGAAGGGGATCCTTTCGCTAACCCATGGAACGCTGATCACCTAAAGAAGTATTACATATGATGTTGCAAAGAGTTTTATTTAAATGTACCATCTTGTTATGAAGAGGTTATTAATAAAAGATCAGTTTCCATGATGATTCTTGCTACATTGTGCACTTATGTCAGAAATTATGAGGATAGCATCTTAGGTGATGACCTCAGACCCTTATAACATCACTCAGTGGTGACGAGGTCTGTGCTCAGACACCATAATGGGATGACCTCAAACCCTTAACATCATTAATTTGATGAGACTAATTATGAGGATAACATCTTAGGTGATGACCTCAGACCCTTATAACATCACTCAGTGGTGACGAGGTTTGAGCTCGAACACCATAATGGGATGACCTCAGACCCCTAACATTATTAATTTGGTGAGACTAATTATGAGGATAACATCTTAAGTGATGACCTCAGACCCTCATAACACCATTCAGTGGTGACGAGGTCTGAGCTCGAACACCATAATGGGATGACCTCAGACCCTTAACATCATTAATTTGGTGAGACTAATTATGAGGATAACATCTTAGGTGATGACCTCAGACCCTTATAACATCACTCAGTGGTGATGAGGTCTGAGCTCAGACACCATAATGGGATGACCTCAGACCCTTATAACACCATTCAGTGGTGACGAGGTCTGAGCTTAGACACCATACTAGGATGACTTCAGACCCCTAACATCATTAATTGGGTGAGATTAATTATGAGGATAACATCTTAGGTGATGACCTCAGACCCTCATAACACCATTTAGTGGTGAAGAGGTCTGAGGTCAGACACCATACTAGGATGACCTCAGACCCCTAACATCATTAATTTGGTGAGATTAATTATGAGGATAACATCTTAGGTGATGACCTCAGACCCTCATAACACCATTCAGCGGTGACGAGGTCTGAGCTCGGACACCATAATGGGATGACCTCAGACCCTTAACATCATTAATTTGGTGAGACTAATTATGAGGATAACATCTTAGGTGATGACCTCAGACCCTCATAACACCATTCAGTGGTGACGAGGTCTGAGCTCAGACACCATAATGGGATGACCTCAGACCCTTAACATCATTAATTTGGTGAAATTAATTGTTTGGATAACATCTTAGTTAAGGACCTCAGACCCTTATAACATCGTTGTGGTGAAAAGGTATGAGGTCAGACTACTAATTTGGTTTAAGCAGACACCATTGCATAAGCTTCAGATCCAAAACATCACATGACCAACATTTAATAGAGTAAATGAAGAAAATGATCCTCCTCAGAGATTGACATATTCAGAGATTGCAAATATTTAGAGGTTACAAGATTCAAAAATGAGTCAACCATGTTCATTCAGAGATTACAAATGTTCAGGGGTTACAAATAAGCTTCATAATATTTTTCAAGGGTTTGAGGGGGGAATGTTGGTGTCTTCGGTCTGGTTATGCTGGACGACATTGGTCACCTCGGCAATGTCATCATTGTGGTCTGCCCCCTCTAACCTCTGTGTCGTCCAATGTTGCAGTCTCGGCAGGCGCAGCAATCTCCTCCTCAACCTCCTGAAGGGCCTGGGCAAGCTGAGGATTAGCAAAGCCAAGGCCTAAGAAATCAGAGGCTTTCAAAGTGCCAGCCTCCTTCTCCTTAGCAGCTGCCCACTTGGTAGTAACTTTGATACCTCTCTCGAGGTATTCAAAGCCAAAGCTCATAAACTCATCAGAAGTTTTGTATTCATCTATTATCCCCTCAGAGGCATCATCGAGGGTTGCCTTCACAGCCGAGTTGACCTTCTGCTGCAGAACATTGTCCTTGGCCTTTAGAGCCACAACATGGTCCTTCTTAAGCTAAGAGATGTCCTTCTCCAGCCCCTTCACCTTCTTCTCAACTCACCCAGCTCAGACTTCAGGCGATCAATTTCTACGTTCAGAGTGCTTTGCACCTTCTCGGCCTCTTGACCCTTCTGGATGAGGGACAACTTCCTCAGAGTCCAGTTGGAGAGGTGGTGCATAGCTGCCAGGCCCTACAGATTTTGTGATCATGAATAACTTGGAGATAAATCAAAGGTTACACTTGGAAATTACAAAGAAATATGAGGTCATACCTGAATGGATCTGTGGATGCCGAACTCAATCAGCAAGGGAGTATCCAGTGACCGAAAGAAACGCTTATCAGCCTCGATCATTGTAAAGCCGAAGGCATCCAGGGCCTGCAGACTGTGGCCGACGATGCTGTCAGTAATCTTCAATTGCTCTAGAAGAGCCGATAAGGCGTCTGCTGAAGAGATTGGGATGGCAGAATTAACACTCTTTTTCTTCTGCCTCTGATCCTCAGGGGCATGTTCAGTAGGAGCCCTCTTTTTCGTGGCTTGGGGCTTTGGGGCAGAGGGAGAGGGAGATGGAGGAGGAGCATTAAGACCTGCCTTCGTTGCGAGCCTCATCAAGCTAGGTGCATCCATTTCCCAAAGCTCGTCTAAGATATCCTTTGGGCTCTCTATAAAAATTAATAGATCTGAGTTAGGGAATCAGACATGAATAAACTCAGAGGTTCAACTTGGAATAAAAAATGCTTACCAAGCTCAGCAAGGGGACTTCCACCTAGACCTGTCTCAGAGAGGTAGTGGGGAGTCATCAAGTGTTCGAACTTAACGAGTAGACCATGTATCCCCTGATCTTGAAGGGCTTTCACCTTCTGAAGGTTTCGCAGGCTTAGGCCAGGGTCGGCCCTCGCAGACCATCTCAGGGGCATCCTCGGCTTTAGCAAAGACGAGGGAACACATGGACCAAATTCCCATGGCCCAAAAGCAAAAAAGTATCGAGGTTTCCAGTTGTGGTTGGAAGTCTGAGTTATTTAGAGCATCTTTTTCTCTGGCTTTTGAGCTACAAAATGATAGTAGCTCGGATGATTTTTGGCAGAGGAGGGAACATAACAACCAATAAATACCTGAACTGGAAGGGATGAGTGGTGGACAACCCTCCACAAGACTATGTCCCCTATTATGACCCTCCATGCGTTAGAAGATAATTGGGAGGGGGCCAAATTGATGTAGGAAAGGATGGACCTAATAATGGGATGGATGGGTAAACGAAACCCTAACTTGAACATCTTCTCGTACAAGAAGATCTCACCATCTCGGCCATTGTAGGCCCTCTCTTCCCTCAGAGGTCTCCTAAGCTTTATGGAGGGGCTGATGGAGTACTGAAATCTGAAGCAAAGAAGGTCTACCTTAGTAATGGTACTCTCGATCTCGACCGCCTCAGAGACATCGACATCGCTTTCAGCCTCATCATCATCATCTAGCTCAACGTCGGCCAGAGAAGACGTTGATGGGTTGCTTGGGAACCTATGAGCGAATTCAGCCCCGATGACGGCCGACAGAGGAATGGCGTCAAGTATGGGTGGAATAGCAACACTCGGCTCGATAATCTCAACCTCTAAGGAAGAGGACGATGTGCTCGAATTATTATGGGACGAGGCCCGGCTAGAGGCCTCGGCTTGATCAGGGGCCTGATCTTCCCGAGTCGTGAAGTCCATGGCCTCCTGGAAGGAATCCACAGACAGGGGGTCTGAGGTAGAAGACTCAGACTCGGACATCAGTACTGGTTCGGCAGGGACCTCTACTTGGTTAAAAGGTTCCAAGGGATCAGGGTATATCACCTTCAGGGGTGGTGGAAAGATGGGTCTAAGAGGGAATTCTTGTGGCCTACGAGCCTCCTCCTGTGCCCTTTCTATTTGTCTAATTTTTTCTAAAGTCTTCTCTCTGAGAGAAGGGAACTCCTCAAGAAGTTGATAGAGGGGTCTGAGCATCAGAGGGAGACACTACACTTTAAAGATCAAGTGACAAACAAGATTGGCTAAGGAAATAAAGCAATTTAAAGATCAAACTGCCCTAATTTAGCAAGAACAATTCGCCAGAAACTATGGAGGCCTCACCGAAAAACTCAGAAACTCGTCGAAAAACACAAATAGAAGGGAAAAAGTAGAGAAAATGAAGACAAGTGAAGGGAAGAAGATACCTGAAGATGAAACGATAAGGGAAAGCGAAGAAAACGCAAGGAGATCACCACCAAGGACTGCTGAAGTGAAATCGTGAAGAAAATGCCCTTTAGAGAGAGAAACTGCTGAAGTGAAATCGTGCCAGGAAAGAGAATTGAGGAAGAAGGAGGGAAAAATGAGGGTTCAAACCCTTAAATATGCAGGCACGTCTCCTAAGGCCCATCATTGCCTTGGGAGCCCCAAAGGGCGGCTGACAACACATGCTTGCCAAGCAAGCCACACTTCAACATTGGACAAGTGTCAAACGAACATTGGCCCATAAGAAAAAGGCCTCAGAGGTTTAGAGATCCTATAGTCACCTGCTCTCACATGTAACTAAGGGCTTGGGGGTGATTGATATGCCCCAAGTGTCACCTCGGCTCAGAGGCCTCAACCTCGGCCGAGTGTGTAGCCGATGCTGGGAAAGCCTTGGGTTCATAACATCATCCCTCGGCCATAGCAAGGTCGGCCCAGGACGACACTTCCACCAACCTCATCAAAAGGGGCACTGCGTACGGGTCAGATGCACTTCAGTACACCTGGGAATGGCAACCTCGGCCAGATGTAGGCCGAGCTCGTAAGAAGCCTTACTTCTACCAAGGTCAACATCATCAAGATATCAGTTAATGTTCCAAGAACATTCCAGCTCAACCTCGACCCAGGCCGACCCCTATCCATTGACTCGGCTGAACTTAAGCCGAGACCTTCATGGCTCATCTCGGATTGAACGAGCAACTAGACTTATTAACCTCGGCTTCTCCCAGGCATAGGTCATGACCAAGCATGATAGCCGAGCACCTATTGACATGAATAAGTACACGTGGACACAAATCAGTTATAACAAATCATTCCCCACACGTGGGGAGAATATTTCATCATCATTCCCTACATGTGACAGTGACAGATGCCTTCTCCATATTGGCTAGATCAACACGCCCATTCTCATTGCATGCATGGGGGGGCACATTACACCCCCTAGCGACTATATATAGAGGTCATCCTCTACCTTGTAAAGGATCCCCGAAATTAGCAACCCTAGCTGAAACTTTGTCTAAACACACAGTAGAGAGAGAGAGTTTGAGAGATTGTAACTATGGCCATTAGAGCCCTCTTACAGTGATACCTATCATACACTTGCACAGTGGATGTAGGCCTAATTGGCTGAACCACTTATATTTCGGTGTGAATCCTTTTATCCTCACCTCCTTCTGCTATACCTTCTATATACCTTTATCCCGCCATTATTGACATTGAATTAATCTCACAAACACCTTGAAGGGTGGTGCTGTTTCCAGCATCATCACTTCCCATCAGCTTTGGAAACAGAATCCATTCCAGTAGGAGGATCATCTAGAGTATAAGGAGAATTAATTAAGTTAAAATCCTAAAGCATTCTGGTATTGCTGCTACTAGGACGATCAAGAAGGTGAGGAGGTCGGATGATTTCCAGTTCATCATGAAGCTCGTAATCTCCCAAGTATTTTGAAATCGAGCATTGAGGAATACGATGGATTGGAATCCAATTCACATCTAATTTAAAAGAAGGATTGTCAAGATCAAGTAAGCCTGGATTATACTAGTCCCACAATGAGCTATTCTGATCCACTTTCATCATTGTCAAAGCATTTATCCAACCCCATTTATAGCTCTCATTCTTAGCTTGTTGAAATTTATCATCAAGATGCCCCGGAGCTTCATTATACCCGTCCATCCAGACTCCTTTTGGTTATTTATGGAATTGAAAGGTTAATTTGTCAACCTGGGAATGTAGTTTCTGCAACACTCGATCCTTAGCTTGTAACTGGGAAGATTGCGTGGATAGTTATTCAGACAAGGCCTGTAGCTTTTGGGACATCTCAGCAATGGCTTGATTTTTGGCCTTTAACTGTGTAGCTTGATTGGCAAGGGCCTGTTGGGTACTGAATTCCTCTGTAGTACCTCGTACATGTTTGACTCTAGCTCGATAAGATAAAGAAGCAGGTTTTAATTTCTTCAGAGCCTCCAAATCCTCACTCAACCTTGCATTTTCAGCCTCCAAGAAGGAATGACCTTCATATGGAGTAGCAATAACAGCAGTGGATGACTTCAGGGAATCAAGTTCATCTCTCAAGCTGTTATTCTCTTCCTATAGAAGATTGGCAATGTCCCTTGATTCATTCATTTCACGTTTCAATAGGAATTCTTATCTTAAAAAATGAGAAGCGAATTTATCTAACTTTTGATCAAATCCCCAACCTTCACTAATGGCTTGGAATTTTTTCTCATAATCCTCATGCAAGCAAGACTTAGCTTCATTATGGTGCTCTTACAGGTCTTCAATCATTTTATAGTAGGCAATGTTGTTGGCTACTTTTTAATCAAGAAGACACTTCAGATAAACATAGGCCTCTTTGGCTTGCTCGGATACCCCTTCCCCGAGCAACTTCAGTAGGTCAGCATCAGTCAGAGATAAGTGACCATCTTTAAAAAACTCATTACACCTACAGAGTAGCTTGGAGTCAGTAGATGAGAAGTATTCCAATTTATCCATAAACTATTAAGAAGAAAAAAGTCATCAATCAACAAGGTACAGAGTATTGAAAAACACCATTACAGGAGAAAAAATATTTCTCTTTTCATTAATAAAAAAAGGGAAGTACAGATACATCTTCAAAAAAAAACTACAACTATGAAAAAAGGAAAACAAAAGTTTCTTGGTTTTACACCTTCTTCTTATCTGCCTCAGGATTAACTGAAGAAGAAGCGGGAGCACAAGAAAGAGAAGGATTAACTTTGGAAGGCACAATACAATCAACAACCTGGGGTTAATCGGCAGACTCCACCATTATCAAAGATTCACTAGAACCCTCATCATCAACTTCCTAGTCCAAGTTTGAAGGCCTCCCCGAATTATATCTCAAGAATAGCTCGAAATCTTTTGGAGTACCGACCTCCACCGGAGCAGCAGACCAACCATCTTTAAAGCATTTCTTCTTCGCAAACTCAATTTGCTAAGAAGCTGCCCCAAAGGCCTTATCCCAGTCTCTGTTGAAGCCATCCTCTCAGGCCTTAGCCCTCTACACCTTCTCCGCACCCAAGTCCATCTGTAGCTGGGCAGACTTGACTTTTTTAGCATATAAGCCCTTCTGCAACTTGTCATACAGACACTGAGCAGTCCCCGCAGCTTCCTGGGTATTTTTAATTTCTCCTCCCATTTTTTGTTCATTAGCCAATGCTTATTGGGAATCAAGCAATGACTTTTTAACTCATTGAAAGTTTCTTCAACTTCACCAAAGGAAGAAGCTCTCAAAGCCTCATCTTTCTCCAACATATTATTGAAGTCAATGAGGAACTGCATAAAAACAACAAGGAAAGTCAGTATTATGAAGAACAAAACAAGAGACAGAAAATTAAAGAAGGCAAAAAGAATATACCAGAGCAAGGCTTTGAGTAGCCCTGTCAGAACTCTTGGAACAAGGTAATGCAGCAACAGCACTCCTGTGGTCTGTCAAAGTCCTAAACTTTATTAGTTATTTTTCCAATCCAGGGCCAAGGACCACTGGAGAGGAAAAAGAAGATACATCGACCAACTCACGCTGGTCGGGAAGAGCAGAAGAACCTTCTTCTACCTTAGAAGGAAACCCTCTTTTTATTCTTTTTAAGGGGATCTATTCCATTTTCTTGGTTGGGGAATTCTTCCCAGTCTCATTTATATTTTTCACCCATGTATCAGCTTGTTTGGAAGAGGGATTAGCAGATATGTCTCCCAAAATGTTGGGAATCTTCCTCTTCCCCATGGATACGACAAGGCACAAATTTGAATCTAAGGAAGAGGGAGAAAGGGAAGCAAGATCACCACTGGTAGCTGCAGTAGTGGAGGAAGAAAAAGGAAGTTCTTACTCAAGGTCAATTACAGGGGAAGGAGTGGGACGAGTAACAAAGGAAGAAATTATGTTCTTGTACTGTAGAAAATAAGATGCAGACCTGGCGTGCTTCTCGTCAATCCTTTAATGAAGTCCCAAATAAATTTCAACTCTCTAAGATTCCCTTAAATTTTCTTAGGACACCTTCTCTTTTGATCAACTGCAATAAAAATTTACATAGCAAAAATTATTGTTACACTTAAACAGATACATACAGGGAAAAATAGTTAAATGAGGAATAACCTATACCATTGCCAAAAGGAGAGCATCTAAGCCCCTAGTACTCAGCATTTTAAGTTAAAGGGGCATATTGATAATTTTTTACAACAATTCCATGCTTAAAATAATCCCTATTGGAGTCTAGAAGATTAACTACTAATGCTTTATTTTCGGCCCTAGTCTTTAAATAAAAAGTGGTATCACTAGTCACCCACTTATAACAAAACATTATTTCTAGAATCCCCAGATAGGTTCCATGAATTTGATTAAACCTATACACTCCATTTACAACCCTCCAAGTATTGGGGGCTACCCTAGCTAGGATAATGTCAAAGTATTGGAAAAATTCAAGGCACAGTGGGTTGGGAGGAAAGGTAAACCCACACTCAACTATAAAAATAGAGGGAAATCAGTAACCTTCAGTAAGTGAGAAAAAACCATGAGGTAAAATAGAGTGTTCCAAAACAACCCAGGATGGAATCTTAAATTCATTTTGGATTCATCAAGAGAATCAACGGAGTAAAACATGATGAATTCAGGATTTAGCAAAAACTGAAGAACTGAAAAACGATCGCACAAGAAGATAGAGAGAAAGCTTGAAGACACTGCAACCAAAAACACTCAAAGAATTTGAGATAAAGAATGTTCGTGGTTTCTCCTGCTCTTTATAGGTCGCCTCAAAATTGGAAAAGTAATGATTAAAAGGCAACGTCGATTGAACTGGTGGCGGATAAAATACAGAAAAGATGGATTTGCCCAAAAATGATTCGTTAAAGTTGGGGATAATTTCAAAAATGCCACGCGCATTATATTTCCATAATTAAACCATAATTTTTTACAAGTAGGGGAAGTTGGCAACCGGCCAGGCCTAAAATTATCGCCCGAGCAACTTTAAGAGCCAAATGCTCCATACTCTTGTAATAAATTCAAGCATGAAATATTGGGGGCTTCTATTAATACCAAAAACTGTCCATCTATGTGGACCATTCAGATTATAACATGTGTTGTATAGTGAGAGATTAATCCTAGTCATTAAGGAGGAAATACCGACCAACACCAGGAATGTCGACCAACGATGGCAGGAAAATGCCAACAGTTGTATACATTAATGATTGTATAGATGTAAATGTCTACGATATAAAGACATTCAATCCTTTGATATTTCGGCTCCTGTACACCCCCTGGGGACTATAAATACATTGTAAATCCTACATCTATGGGGATAAGAGAAGAGGAAATTGAACAAACCCAAAGCAATACACAATAGTCGACGTAGGCCCTTCCCTTAAGCCGAACCACTATAAAAATCTTTTGTCTCTTTTACTTATATTTATCTGTGATCAATTAATTAGCCTAGTCTAGTTTTTTGCATCAACAATTATAATTTGTTCAATTTTACACTTTGCCACACTACACGTAGATCACATCTAGATCTAGTGTAATTGGCTAAAATTGGAATTAGGAGTTTGATTATAATCATTTTCACTAAATTTGCCTAATTAACTTTCTTGTGTTGATGATCCAAAGCATTCACCACATTGCCAAGTTAATTCATATTCTAGGATTGAAATTGCAAGAAAATTCGAATTAAATAAAAAAATTGGTCGTGTTATGCAATCAAACCTGTTCACCCCCTGTCTCGGTTTGTTTTAGAGTGAACACACGTGGTTTAAACACATATCCTCATATAATTAGAAAAAATTAATCTCTCAATCCTGGTTGTAAGTAACACATTTAAACATTAGAATATTATAAAGCGTAAATGCCAAAAATTTAGGAAAAAATCATAAGTAGTTTGCTTTGAAATAAAAAAACACATTATTGAGTCGTTAAATCATAATATCATTATTGCGACCATCTCTCCCAACCACATTCCATCTCCACCTCCCAAATCTTAAATAAGGTTTTATTTTTCTCTTCCCAATATGCATGCGTACGGGGTCCATATTAGAGTAACTGTTGCTTATTAGATATCTATACTTACCATCATGCATTCCTTTTTAGGATAATTATTAATTTTTCCATCAATAAGGAGTAGTTAATTTGATCCACCGAGGCAAAACATTGATCCAGTAGTTATGCGTTCAGATTTTCTACAAACTCAAGAAAACTGAGGGTGGAGGAATTGTTGTTTGTCTTTCTCTAACCTTTCCCAAAAATCCAATCAATTGGATGCTCAACCCTCGGTTTGTAACTTTTGGATCATTACTCAACGATAAGATAGACATATAAACACATAACACTCCTTGGTGAGTGCAAACGATAAACTAGGCATATAGAATAAACTGAGCTCAAAGTGGGTTGATGCACGGCCACCCAATGTTTCACTATGTTTGGAGAGCATAGTTCCATTTTGAATTGTCTTTTAAATATAAGTAGTATTTCATGAAACTAGAAGTCTCCCTTCTCTTCACCTTATATTCTTATTAAATGAGGTGACACGTTTCATGATTAGTGCCACTAATACTCAATAGTCACTCGAATCTCCCAACAATGGCTATATAGACACCCCGTTGTAATACCATACACCTCTATAGGGTCCAAATAATGTCTCTTGAAACCCCGAGCACCCGATCCTTCTTAAAACCCTAATCGGAGGACAAATGGATGCTTTCCAATCTCTCTTTTACTTTTATCAACTCTTAGTACCTCAACACACTTTCATATAATTCTAAATCCTCTTTCTAATGATCCCTACTGTACGCGAATCATACTTACAGTTCACATTTTATAACCGTGTTACCAAAAAATGCTAACCAGAGAACAATCATACGCTTTTCGAGATCTATTTGACTTTGATTAACCCTTGGAACCAAAATCATCTTAACATACTTTCATATATATCTAAATACTCTTTCTAATGGTTGAAGTCGTACGCGAATCGGACTTACGATTTGTATTTTATAGAGATTTTATCGAAAAATTCATTTTGGTTTATCTGTAGCCACCCCCTACCTGCTAGCAGGCAAAACATTGCTTGGCCGCCAGGTCTAGTACCCATGCTAGTTGGCAGACTAACTCCTATGTTGGTCGTCACACCCCAGAGGCAACCTGGTCATTTTGGCCTTTCAGGGTTCCCTATTTAAGTCAATCTCAATCTTACTATTCCAGATCCTTAAGTTTCGCAATTCGTACGACAACCCCATTCATCACTCTGAAAAACATTATCTTACATTTCCTTATACCACCCCTCACCTCACCACTTTCCACCACTCCACCACCATTCAAAAATTTGATTCTAAAACTTCTAAAATTAGAATACAAACAACTTAGAAAGTCTAAACCCTCTTCATCCTACTTTGCCAATTTAGTGTCGTTTCACACATTTCATCACTTTTAACTCATATTCTAGTTAATTATCATTTCCCCCCATCACTAGTCACAACTTTATAATTTATATACTTTCAAACCTATTTTCATAAATTTAAAACTAGAATTTTTCTCACTTTTATCACACTTTCTCCACTTTTTCATGTTTTTTTATAAAAATAAGAACTATAATTTTGGATTATGGGTTATACCTCACCTCGTTCCCCTATTTGAACTACATGGATTTTGATGTGAATTTCGCCCACGTAGGCATCCCGACATTATTTTGGAATTCGAGTCCTCTTTTACTTATTTTACTTTACTCTTATCCTTATATATTTTTACTCCCCTGGTTAGTTAGTTTATTTAGTGATCCCGTTGGTATGCGTACTCACTTGTTTATCATGACCGATCCGGTGCATCGCTCATAGTTTATTTATTATTACTTTTTTATTTTTAAGCGATCACGTTGACATGCATATTCACTTGTTCATAGTTAGTCACTATTGATGTCTAAAAATTATTTGCCAAAGTAAATCATACCGTCAAAGTTATACACAATAGTCAAATAAAAAAATAGAGTAAAAGAGAGATAACATGATATTTAGAGTGGTTCGGCCATGAAAATGAGACTACATCCAATATGAAGTTCGATTCTCATTAGATTCATGTAATATTAAAAGTTTGGGGGGGCTTAAAGGCAAAAAAGAGGAGAGAAATAGGCTAAATATATAACATACACGTTCACTGCAGTGGGGGCTACCACCTTGTAGTGTAGATAGGAGGGAGGCTGTGGCTATGAATGGCTCAGGATACCGAAGAAGGTGCTCTGAGTTTGGACTCGGGTTAGAGATATATTAGAGAGAATTTGATAGGGCTTTGCTGCCTAAATATTTCCCTCTCAATGAGAAGGTGATCACCTTTAGTTATAACGATTGGTAAGGGAATCACGTGTTTTGTGGATAATTATTGTTGAGATGGAATCTTTATAGAAGCTGTACAACTGGGGGCCATTGATGACATCTTAGGGTTCATGGCCTGCACATATGGAGATATGCTAAGTCTAAGGGGTCGGGGACTATCAAAGGCATTGTAGTGGCTCTACGATGCAGTCATGTCATAGTGTTTGTGGATTGTCTTTGTACCATGCCATAATTTGGTATGTATGGAGGGCCAAGTTAAGTACCATATGCATCATGGTTGGGTATAGATCATGGCCTTCTTTGTAGGAAAAGGACTTTTATCGGTGCTTGAGTATATCATTATTGTGCTTGCGTGAGCCTCCGTGCCATGTGTTTTATGTATATTGGTTAAAATATTTTGGGCATAACAATCACGATCCAGCGCATCGCTCATAGTATATATTTTTATTCATTTTGTTACTTTTTAGTGGTTCCGTTGACATGCGTATTCAATTTTTCATAGTAAGTCATGATTTGGAACATCGCTCATAGTTTATACACTTTTATTCATTTACTTTTAGCGATCCCTTTTACATGCAGACTCATTTTTCTACAGTGAGCCACGATCTGGTGCATTGCTGATATTCTGGACATCTTTATATTTTTTTCTCTTTCTTTTAGTTTTTTTTACTCCGTAGAATGATTCGTTCCCGTCTTTTACATGGTACGGATGCAATGATTTTGCTCTGTATACACTGTTCACAAATATACACATTTTCACCCCACCCCCCCACCCCCACACACCCCCACACACACACACACTACACATATAATTACACATTCTAGGAGAAGAGGAACATTTTATTTATCATAAGATACTGAAAAGGCGAAATGTGTTCCTAACGCCTTCCCATTCCATAACATAATCTTTGAGCTTGTGATTCAATTGGTTTCACATGCATCAGTAGCTTTTTTTTATGTCATCTCTTGGGACATGGCTACTTCTTTTGTCGATTTTGAGTAAATAGGTTGGCGACTTCAATCTTTACACATTCACACAACCTCTTACCCTTGACGATGGCCGCTTCATATCCTTTATGGAGTACGAACATCGAGCGAGCGGGGAGAGAGGGAGTTTTCCTTTCCTCCTAAAAAAACCTCCGGGGCCAGGATGGCCACAGTGGCGACTCTGTTAGGGATGATTTTTAGAAGAATATAATCTATTTACGTGGGCTTCACTTTTTTTTATCCTTTCTCCATTTTTCACATGTGTGTATATGTTTTCTCTTATATATTCTTCTTTTTCTTTTGTACTCGCTTGTTATATATCCCATGCGCATGTTACATTATCCATGTGTTCTTTCTCCACCACACTTGTCTTCTCATCACATTTATGTATCATGTTTTATATCACATGCTTCATACCACTTATATATATCCATGATTTATCCCCTTGTATATATCCCATGTTTCGCTTCATTTTTCTGCATTTTCACATAATCCCTGTCATTTGTACATATCCATGTTTATTCCCACTTGTATATATTCATATACGTCACTTGTATATATCACATGCTTCATGTATATATTTCACATCACTTGCACATATATCCATGTTTTCCTCCCTTACATATATTTCCATATTACTTGCACTTTGTACATATATCCATCTCACTTATGTATATCCACATGCTTTAAACCTTATAATTGTTACCATGTTTTGTTCACTTGTGCACACTCCATGATCCATGTTACTTATACATATGTCCTCGCATTACCCCACTTGTATATTTATCTCTTTTATCACATGTGTTTCATGTAAATTACCATGCCTTACCTCATGCTTAGTAGTTGTATATATCCCTCTTAACATACATAAAACGTTGCATAAAAATACTAATTAAGACTGATGAATTTTTCACACTACATCAAGTGAGCATTATATATTGACATTATATTTGTCCCGTACTATGGAGTCACTTTATGATGGGTTAACAGTTCTATGGGAGGGTGATTAACCTAAGTGGTATGACTCCCACCTTCCATTGGACAAGTACCCTCGATGTATATCGAACGGTTCCCCCACACCGTACAACTTGACCAAACTCACGATGGGATGAATATAGAAGGAATTCATTCACATACGTCGAGTATATTGAATTCTCTCTCACATTTACTATCACCACGAGGTATATCTTAAGGCAATTCACATACACTCGGGTATATCAAATGGATTTTCCATATGTACTAATGGATGATTGCTCTTATACGCAAGAGGTATATTATGGAAGTTATGCCAAAGGGGGGAACCCTTACACTAACCTACCAAGCATAAACCTCATATAGGTATCTACTCTAGGACACTCATACCTAGATTGGTAGTTCCAAAGCGAAACTCTGCCAAACGTTTAGGTCAACTTACTTCCTAATTTTTCGTTGTTTTGTCCCTTTTTAAAACATGTTCGTGTCTGTGAGTCTGGAAACAAGTCAAACTATATCTTGCATTTCTCATACCTTATATTTTCCTAAATAAGATCGTGTCCAACATTTATAGGCATACATGATACAAGTGAAACCTAATAATAATAACTATACTGAGGGATTTTCTCCTTTTTTAAAAATACCAAAAATATTATTTTTCAAAAAAAATGAAAATACTATTACCCTCTCAGGCACGACTGCATTCCCCTACTTTGGCCTAGATCCGTTGGTAGATATCCACCATCAACTACCTCGAAGATCTAATCCACCATTAACTACTTCAACATAAATAAAATGGTCCTACCGCAAATTCCTCATAGAGAACCCTGGTTAAAATGCTAATGCTTAAGAAAATATGATGGCTATACTTGAACAACTTACAGTGAAGATTGACAGCCTGCAATCATATGTTCACGAGATGCAAAGAAACAGGGGTTAAATACCAGAGATACTAGGTACAAAAGTCATGCTTAATGTTTTTTCCCCCATGTTATGGGACCAAAAATGCCTAACCAAATATGGGCTCCCAGAGAATATCAATTGGCTTCGCATGCTACACCTATTATGCTCATGAATGGGCCACCTCCTGTAGACCTACCAATGTTGAATCTTGCTCAACGAGGGGCTTGCTTGCCCATACGTGCTTTTATCGATCCTAAAGAAGAATAACATAATTGAGTGAAGGATGATCTAAAAATGCTTTCTAATATATTTGATCAAATTAAGCGCTCGAGGAACTATATGGGATGCACTTATATGCCCCTTACCCGAAAGCCACACTATCTGAGAAGTTTTAGATGCCCATATTAAGTTAAGAGGGATCGGGCCTCCCATCATGCGTATTTGAAATTACCATTCTCCACGAGCCTACTTGGGGATAAAAAAGATGTAATGGCCCAAATGTTTCAGCAAACCCTCAAGAAGAGAGCCCTTATTTGGTTCATATTATTAGAAGAATCCCATATTCGTAACTGGGAAGATGTTACAAGACAGTTCATAGCTTAGTATAAATACAAAGAAGAGTAGGAGGTGACACCTCGGGACCTCAATTTACTCAAAAAAGGATTTGAGGAGTCTGTCAATAATTTCATAACAAGGTGGAGAGAAAAATTCACTACCATGACCAATCGCCCATTCGAAGAGGAATAAGTCATCATATTGAAGAAAAAATGTACGCCTTATATTCGGACGTCTATAGTTAGTTAATATTTTTCCCACTTCAGAGCCCTCTGGGAGGTCGGGGTTGAAGTTAAAGAGAATGTTACGAGTCAGAAAACAAAAATTCGAGTAAAAAAATATAATCAAACAGTTCACCATCGAAAAGTATAAAAAGCTTGTTGTTTCAACCATTAACGACATATTCTCTTAACCTTCACTTCATGGGCCCAAGAACCCCATCCTTTAGTAACTCGAAAAAAGTACACTAAATTATATGATCCTCTATCCAAAGTTTACCAAGATCTCTTATCCCATAATCTCATCATACCCTTGAACCCGATTCCACTTCCTGACTAACTTCTTAAATACTTCAAACCTCACACCCATGGTGACTTCCACCAAATCTCCAAGCATGCCACCGATCAATGTCGCCACCTAAAAAAATTATCCAAAACCTCATTGACAAAGGAATTATTGCCTTTTCAATGTGTCCTAAGCGTAATACTACCCAAAACCTCTACCCATGAACCAAGTTGGCATAAATGCCATCCTTATAGATGAAGATCTCGATTTTGACCCTTTAACTAGAATTAAACCCATCAACAAGACTATCTCATCCATCAACCCATAAAAATCCCAAATTGCCCTATAAATCTATCCATCCTTCCTACTATATCTAAAAAAATTCTCATGATTGAGCTATATCTTTGATGAAAGGGGTTTATATTACTGTCCAACCCCGACTTAAAATAAAAAGTATGGATCTGCTTGCTGTCCTAGAATAACTAAGAAACTTTGGGATGAAACTCCCATTAGATTTTACCCTTAAAGAAAAAAAATTATGTAAACATGAAAGCCTGGAAGTGGGCTTGACATTCTTATGATTAGTTTGTACCATTAAAAGAATTAAGCCTGGGCAATATTATTCGGATCTTGATAGAAGAGTGCATAAAATAAAAAAAGCATTGTGTGAAGCTCTTGAGTTACTTACCTCCTTAAAGTTAAAAGGGTATTTGGTTCTTTCTCGAAAACACTTCTCTGTCTCATGGGAGGATTCATATGATGAACTTTTTAAAGTTGTAGAGTGCATTGACTTCTTTTAGAATAACCAGATTATTATAATCGAATAAGTAGATGATTTTTATCATTCAAATAACTCCGATGATGAGCCTAAGATTGAAACTCTGGTGCATTCGCCCCTTTTTTAGGATAACCTATTTCGAATAAATGTTATCAGAAATCAACGAAGTTTCTCCTTCTCCTAAAATACACAAAGAAACTAGTTTCTTTTTCTTCCCAGTATCTGTAAACCATATGACCCGACCTATCTGGTACTGTAAGGATCCATCTTCATATCAGAAAGTGTGCTAGCGGACAAAGGAAAGAAAGTTGCTAAAGAAATCCCAATGCACGAGATAAAAATTAAGCAGAAAAAAATCTTCGAACAAATAAAGAAGACTCGGGACAACATCACTTTGTGGGGACTTTCCATGTCTTCCCACCTCTATAGAAATTCTCTTATCAAGCTGCAGTTTCTCCCTCTACCTATCCCGATAAGGTAATCCGCATAGTGAAAACTTTTACTGCATGAGTCTCATATCTTTATTCGATGAAGAGATTCCCAAGTTTAGTATGGATCAAAGTTATACTCTCAACATATTAATTGAAGTTTTAGACAAGATAATTCCATTGATACTTATTGATAATGGTTTTGCCCTAAATGTATGCCCATTGTAAACTCTCCAGTGCATGGGGTTACAAATTGGTGATATCACTCCCATATCTTTCGTTTTGCGAGCTTATGACAATACCCAATGATAAGTCATGGGGTTAATACTACTCACGCTAGGGACTGGCCTAATATTCCCTCAAATAAAATCCAAGTCATTGACATTCACACATGATTCAAATTACTTCTCGATCGCCTGTGATTTCACAACATCACAAGGGTTGCATCTTATCTTTATCAAAAATTAAAAGTTTTTCCAGGGGTGTTGATAATAAAAATGGCATTGGTATTAGTAATCCAGCCCTAAAAATCCAGCAGAGTTCAAATGCCATATTCCTTTTGGGCTTCAAGATCAATCCGCTTCCTCTTTCAGTTGGAGATAACTTCAAAGATAAAATGAGTCTTGAACACATCACACGCGGGAGTATTAATGTGATTCAAAGGTTTAAGAATATGAACTTCATGATCATAATGGAGTTTGGTCATTGATAATAAGGAATTATCGAGTCGATTGTTCTGAAAAAAACTTATCCTCTATATGGTATGGGGTATCAACCATCTCGAACTGAGCGTATGGGTTTTTATAACCATACTAGAAAAAAATTGATAAAAAGGAAGGAATTAATCTCTAAAGACTCTCTAAATGGGTGTTTTATCAAAGCAGGTGAAGACTTCCCTTATTACAGCTTTTAGGAGCCACGGTATGACACAATTGAAAAAAATATAAGGCTTGAGTTTAAAATCTTCTTTGAAGGAAAGTTCACTTAGACTGAGAAATCTAAGCATGAATTAAATACCTTAACCATTAAATTATCTGATTCGAGTTCTTCTGATATGGAAAGCATCGAAAGAAATGGCAATGGCAAATGATTTGGTCTCTTTAAGCTAGGGATGGACCTTTTCATGATTCGTGCTGAGTTTGAGTCATCTGACCCTTCCTTAAAGATATCTTCAACTGATAAGACTTTCTTCAACTGGTGGAGCATTCCTGACAATCCATCTCTATCAACCCAAAACCCTATTATTTATCACCTAGAGAATGAATCTGTTTTTCCTATTTATAGTGCAAGTGGAAACGAGTCCTCCTTCGATGAGGTCCTCAATAATATTCCCTAAAAAAAATTATCAATGAAATGAATGAAGATTTTGAGTATCTTAGTGTGCCTTATATTAATTGCTTTGATTTTAATAAAACAACTGATAAAAATTATCTAATAAATGAACGACTCCTAACTAATCTCAATAAGGAAAAAATCAAACAGCATAATTGCATTTAAATTAATGATGATGATGAGATTGTGGATAATAATCTTGGTTCAAGTAGCACTCTGCACAAGATTTGGATATGGTCAGCCCTTGATAAGCATAAGTGGTTGTGATTTGAAGAACTTTGAAAGAGTTTATATGTGTTTTCTCATAGTTTATACCTATATGCATGGCATTGACCCAGACATCATGCAACACAAGATTCCCACATATCCATAATGCAAGCCTTTTAAGTAAAAACTAAGAAAGCTCACACCCGAATGGTCTCTCAAAGCTAAAAGATGAAGTGGTTAAGAAATTGAATGTAGATTTATTCATGTGGTCGAGTATCCAACTTAGCTTTCCAACACTATCCCAATAATGAAATAGAAAGGAAAGGTCTGCATGTATGTCGACTATCGGGATTTAAATAAAGCTTCTCCGAATGACGATGACCCCTTCCTAACATTGACATGATCAATAACAACACAACCAGTCATGCCCTTAAGTCATTTATCGATGTCTTCGCATGGCATAATAAGATCAATATTAATCCCCTTTTCCATGCTTATGAAGTCATGGGTTTACGAGCTATTCGGACTTCATCGGGATTACTTCGAGGGCACTAGAGGAGGACAATTGGCCTTATTATAGGACATGAAGGGGGGCTAACCTGAGGGACTTCTATGCATATACTCGGGGTGAGAAATGCACTAACCTCTTAAGAGGTCTGACCACGGAGCGGTACGTATTAATCTTTCTTTCAGTTTTTTGCAAATATTTTAATTTTTTTATTTCCTTATTAGCCTTTTTGGATCACATGCCACTTTCTTCCCTTGGGGACGCTACTACTAATTCTCGAATACTACTTTGTTATGATGAGGTCTTAACCTTTTATCAGTGAGGGAGGGTCATTTCTTAGTGTCCCTTATTGACCATACGGTTTCCACATATGACCTGCCTCCCTTCGGGATGAGGGAGCCAAACCTGCTTGCTCCCGATAACCTAGCGGTGTACACTAGGGAGTCCCAGTTATGAGTTCCCATACTAATTATGTCATTACTTACTTTGTCTTCATAACATATTAGTTTATGCAAGTGGTTCAATAACCCAAAGAAGGCCACGGTTTAAGAGAGGCACCTCCAATGACTACTTTGGTTCCTCCTTTCTAGAGACCTTATACAAGAGAGGTTGATGTGCCCGATCGGTCCTTGGCTTCGTTGTTGGTGATATTTGTCCTTGGTTTATTGGTGTAGCTTACCAGGACAACTGGGTTCAGTATGAGGCATCTATTCCATCTTTTTAGCGGGATTTCTCCATGTCAGAGGGAGTTAAGGTATGTAATGCTTTTTTCTTTGATTTTTTTGTTTTCACTTTCTTTAGATCAAACCCTGATGTATTTATATCATTTATTGTAGCCTTTTAACAACCCTAGCATGATATTGGATTTGATGTCTCGATCTATGGGATCTTATCTGGTTTTCATTCACAAGACGATGAGAGACTCATGTTTGGGGGATCCATTAATCGAGTAAACCTCGGACCCTTTCATCCATTATGGGCACAATCCTTCTACCAGCGGTGTTTATATGATTAGATGTTTTCGATTCTGCATGTAGGGTACATCCTCAGCATCGGGAGTACCCATCTCTTGTGATTCCCTGGGTAGGCCCAGTGATTCGAGAGGCGCATCAATGTGATTGATGGTATCTTACTCTAGCAACGATGAGGAGGATGACAAAGATTTTTGTAGCGTGGGGCCCTGTAGCCACTTTTAGATTTTTTAAATTATTTTTCATGTCTTTTTTTCCTTTGTTGGAAATTAAAAGGAGATGTCTTTTATTCCTAGTACAATTATATAAGTAAAAAGATGAAAGCATACTTCTATTTTGAGGAATGTTATTTATTTTTGAATTTTGAGTTATTTATAATTTTATTCCAATTTAATTATGACACATACATGATATAAATACAAAGAGGATAAATTTTAAGACTTAAAATTAAAAAGATCTTATTTCCATAATTTTGGATTTATCAAAGTTTATGTTTTTGTTATATGTCATTTTATCTGGATTCTAGATTCGCAGGCCTACAAGGATACTATGAAGATTCTGCATTTGGCCGAAGGACTGATCGGCCATGGTATCCTTTTAGGAAAACCGATCAATTAGTCTCTCACACCTATAGATGGAGGCAGACTTCAGTCTTAGATCTTACATGTTCATATAGTTTTGATACATTATTCTTTTTTCTCATAGTTTCCTTTAAGATGTCTCTTCCACATTCTTATTATCAAACGGCCCTCAATCGTCATGTTGAGTTCTTCATTAGTAGTTTCAATCATTGGTCTCTCTCGGTCCTTGATCATTACAGTCTAGTACTCTGCTATCTTAGAAGATTATTATTATTGGTTGGGACTTCATGCAGACTACAACTCATTTTTGGATCTGGGGGACCACCTTTTTGCTTTGAAATAAAGGAGATTTGTCCCACTTTTCAAGATTACTATGCATTGATGGGGTTTGGTGTAAACCAACCCATAACTGATCCATATTTGGGGTAAAGATGAATCTTCTCTTAATGAACTATTAGAAGTGGATCTTCTTACTGCCTGTGAATTCCTTACTGAGGATGGGATCGATCTTATGGTAATTATCGCCTTCTTTCTGTATGACATCCCAAAGAGGAGGCAAATGGAAGGAAGAAAAGGTGATTTATCATTGGCGTTGTTATCTCAATATTTTCTAGTCATAGGCACTACGAGCATCGATATTCACTTAGAGGATGTAGTCTTGCGAATAAAGGAAAGTAAGAGTTTAATACCCTTAATTTTAGGAGAAACTATTAATATCATGTCTGCTAATTACCTCAAGAACATTCATATCTTATGGAAGCCCCTTTATTTTATACATGTGGCTTTTATACAGGTTGCGTTTGATAAAGGACCCCATTTATTCTTATTATCAACTAGCTAATTTTGTTATTCGTGATCCATTTATCCATTTCATGGAGACCGAAGGAGAGTGTGTTTATCATTTGTTTGTATCTAGGAATTCCTATATTTGTTAATAATTCCTTTGGAGATCGATTGTAGTGCTTTGCATTCCTATGGGAACATTCCCTTACACCCACCTGTGTGCTTTGTGTTTCACTTCTTTTTATTCTCCTTAGCGTGTGATACATTAGTACGGGAGATGGCATGAGATATCTCCTCCTCTGGGTCGATCGTATCCACTTGAACCTCTTTTCCTATATTTGTTGAGCATAATTTCTTACTTATGGAGGAATGACGTTCCATTGTTCCTTTTGATTCCGACTGGCTTGTTTGAAGGCATATTAATGCATTTTTTCGAAGAGAACCTTTTGTGATTGTGGGAAAAAGTCAGAGACCCAGTAGTTTTCTGAAACACTGGTCTCCATTGGCTTTTTTGGTTTACCATATTAGTATTTGAGGAAGTTTCAGGAATTGATCTATAACAAGATCAGGGTGCAAATTTCTTTGTCCATATAAGAGCTAACCTCATGGAGACAAGTAGTAATATTGGTTCTTTGATGACATGAGTGTCTCCGTGGAAGAGGATTTTAGATTTTCATACAGTGTTAGAAGTAATTCTCTTTAATTATCCTTGCATAACTTATTATTTTTCTGATGATGACGATGATGATTGCACGTTTGTAATCAAAGTATTTATTTAAATGAAAAATGAGTCCTTCTGTGGGCCTCAAACCTTTCTTTTCTATTTATGAATTTACTACTAATTCTTTAGTAATTTAAGAGATGAGATAAAGTAAAAAGAGAAATACCTTAGCCTCAGAAGGGTGTTATTTTATTGACCGACCCGAAGGATTGCCCACATACCTCTAATATGTAGTAAGATCATATCAATGATGATTTTGAGGAATTTTCTTTGATTTATGGAGGATCATGTCATACGTAGTTCTATTTTTGGGAGTTAATGGCCCAATACATTTCTTTCACACATAGTTTTCTTAAGATGATCTAAATTAGTCGGCCTGGCTAGTTCCATTCCATCGAGATCGACTACAAGTATTGTACCTCCTTATAGAGTCTTATCCACCACATATGGCCCTTCCAGTTAGGAAAAAAATTTCTTCAGGGATCCCCTATGAGTTCCATGATCTCTTTCAATACTAGGTTTCTTTATTTAACTTCTTTAATCCTTGACTTTCTTATTAAATGGCCTTGCGATTCATTTGTGGTATATATGTAGTAGAATGTTAGTAGCCATCATTTATCCAATAATGCTAGCTCTTTGAATATGTTCTTTACCCAGTGAACTTCGAATATTTGGTACTGTAGTAGCACTCTTAAGGAAGGTATTTCCATCTCTATTGGAAACATTACTTCCATTCCATATATAAGCGAGCATAGCATGTCTCTCGTGGGTGTTCTGATAGTGGTTCGGTACCCCATAGAGCATATGGAATCCGATCATCCCAATATCGACATCCTTTGATCGTTTTTCTTAATATCACTTTCGTGTTTTCATTAGATAATTATATAGCGTCGTTGGTTTGTGGGAGATATGAAGAAGATTTATGCCTCTAAATTATGTATTTCTTAATAGGTTATGTGACCTATGCTTTGAACTACATTCGATTATCAAAGATTAATTCAAAAGGTACAACATGTATGTAAATGTTATTCTTCATGATAAATTGGTCCACTTTCTTGGCGTTCAGTACAACGTACGATTCTTTTTAACCCACTTAGTGAAAAAGTATATATCTGTGAGAATGAACTCAATATCATTGGAGGCATGCAGAGTTACCTTCCCGATTATGTCAATTCCCCAAGTCGAAAAGGGCCAAGGTAATGTCACGTCGTATAATTCCCTTAGACATAGATGTCGTAGATTTTGAATTGTGCCCACCTCAGACACTTTTGATCGTATTTGCTGCAGTCGTGCTGAAGAGTGCTCCAAAAATAACTTTGGCGGATGATCATCTTTGCTAGGTTGTGGCCATTCATGTGAGGGGCACACTCTGCTCTATGGATTTTTCCCATCGCTTTTTCTACTTATCTATTTCCAAGACATCATAAGTGGGTGCCATCAGGATGCTTTTTATAGATACGTTTGGTGCATATGATGAATTAATCAGTCCATCATATGAGTACCATATTTCCTTATTATGTGATATGAAAGGATATTTTCCCTTTTGATGGAGCTCTTTTATGTCCGAATACCAGGATTTTTTTATCACTTCAATCATGCAAATGTCATACAGGAACCCATGTCACTCCTATTTGTAGACCGCCACTTGTACTTTAGACATATCTTGAGGAATTTCCACCATGGAGGCCAGAGTAGCCAAAATGTCAGTAAAATTGTTCTGAGACCTTGTGAGATAGAATAACTGAATATCATCAAATATGGAAGTTATTTCCTCCAAGTATTCATGATATGTAAATTACTTTTCCTCCTTAATTTTCCAATGCCCAGGGACTTGGCAGCTAATAAGGGCAGAGTCTCTAAATACATCAATTGTTTGTATTACTATGTTATGGGTTATCTTTATCCTTATAATAAAATATTTGTATTTGAAAATGTTATTGGTATAATCTAAATTTAACTTGATGGTTGTAGATTGGTTCCTTCCATCTGGAAAAATCAACAACATTTTAATGTTTGATCCTTTCTTGTTCGCTGCTCCATCAAAATATAGTTTCCATTTATATTCATCTTGGCTTTCAGTCACCAAAATGTCTTTGATCGAGAATTGAGTAGTGATCTCATCTTGTTCTTCTAAGGGGGACTCGATCCAATTATTTGTAATGGCTTTCCATCTTATTGCCTTTTGATGTACATACTCGATATAAAATTTTATAATCAGAAATTTCCATTTAGCCATTCTTCTTATTGATGCCAGTTTTTCGCGTAAGTATTTTAAAGGATCCATTCCAGGGATCATCTTGATTTCAAAAGAGACCATGTAGTGTCTTAGCTTCTGTATAGGCCACACTAGAGACAAACAAGATTTTTCCAAGGTTGTGTACCATTATTCACATGCAATAAAATCATTATTCATGTAGTATATGACTTGCTTCTTTCGTGATTCTTTGATAGATTGAGCCATAATAGCCCCTTCTATGGTATCGGTGATTGTGAGGTATAGGATGGGAGTATGTTCAAGTTAAGGTGGAGATAACACAGTGGGTTTGGTTAAATAATGCTTAATTCTATTAAAAGCCCCTTAGTATAAAGAATCCCAAATGTTTGTAGAACCTTAGCCGAGCAGTTTTAAAATTGGCTCACATATAGAGTTCATTTGGGAGATAAATCTACTAATATATTGGACCCTTCATAAGAAACCTATGACTTTTTCTTCAATGCACGGGAGTGGAATTCAGGATGGTTTTGACCTTGGTCGATTCTATCGCAATCCACTTTTTGCTAATGAGGAATCCTAGAATCTTTCCTTTAGTGACTCCGAAGACACATTTTGGGGATTTAGGTTCATTTGATATATCCTTAGTCTCTTGAAGAAATTTATCTGGAATGTTCCCATCCCAAGTCTTGGATTTAATGAATTATGTTATCCATATATAGTTCAACTTCTTTATGGATCATGTCATGTGTCATGGTAGTGACTCCTCGTTATAAGTTGCACCAAAATTCTTATGCCCGAACGCCATCATTGTGTAGTAAAAAGTTCCCCAAATGATAGTGAAAGTCATTTTCTCTCGTTTGTCTATATGCATCTTGATATGGTTATAGTCGATGAAGCCATCCACGAAGGACTTCGAGGCATGTCCAACAGTGTTGTCGATGATCATATCTATATTTGGTAATGGATAATAATCCTTGGGACTAGCTTTATTAAAGTCTCTATAGACAATGCACATCATTACCTTCCTTCCTATTTTCGAGATAGGTACAATGTTAGCAATCCACATGGGGTATTCAATAACTCTTAGAAAGCCTATGTTGAACTGCTTCATCACTTCTTCTTTGATCTTAAGATACCATTCATTTCTGAGCTTTTGGAGTTTTTATTTGACAAGCTTAAAGTCTGGATATGTAGGTACTCGGTGCACAATATTTTTAGAATTAATTCCTAGAATATCGATGTAGGACCATGCAAATACATCGATGTATTCTTTGAGAAGATGGATAAGTTCAGACTTTTTTGGATCGTTTAAAGAAGAACCTACCTTTATTTATTTTATCTAATCTATAGATCCTAAATTAATCATTGTCATTTTTTCAAAAAGTTATGCACGATTGGTTTATTTGCCATTAAACTCTTATATGTGGTCTTATAATTCTTCATTATATAAATTAAATTCATTGCTTTGGTTTGCACATTCATCATCATAATTAATATTTTGTACACAAGGATACTCAAAGTTAAAATTTATTTCATTGATGAAAGGGTTGACATGGTCGAGTACATCAAAGTAATTTGCCTCAAGGGCCTTCTCCTTGAATGGGAGGTTACAGATAGTTGTTGGAGGTCTTCCTGGAGTACATACGCGATCTATTCTTTGAAAGTTTTTTATTATTAGTAAGTGTAAGAACATCCAATTCTTCTCGTATTCCATCATTACCTCTTAGAATATCTTGGTGTGCTTCAAATCTTCAATGGGGTCTTAATCTGCAGAGGGCTTTTCAAACTTTCCAATCAAGTGTGCTATTTCATGCACCTCTTCTTCTATCCATATGGGGTGGTCCTCGAAGAAAATATCCTAACCTAGAATCTACTTTTCGTAGATAGTATCTATCCATGATTCGGTGAAAAAACAAAAAAGAAAATCCTCTCCATCATTGACAAAATGTTAATTGAGGTTAGAGCAATAGGATACATATACAACCCCTGGTTTCTTGAATTCGGGTAATTTGACCTTTAATTCTTTGGAAACGAGGTCATCGCTCTTTCACTTTTACCCTAGTTCCTTGGTGTTAGGATGTTGAGGTATTTTGGTAGGCTCGTTGATCCCTTGTTATTTTTTCCAAGTACCATCCACGGTAAGAATTTCCATTTTTTCATCTTGTGGGTGACATTACAACAATCATATTTTGAATATAGTGTCGGGAGCTAAAATGACTTCTATAGGCAAGTCCAACTGAGAACCAGTGATGTAGGTATCTCCTCTCTCATGTTGGATATATATTACAGGGGTGGTAGGTCATTCCCATTTGAGAAAGTTACAACTATGGATATAGAAATCAAATTTTCCCCACAGAAGGACTTTGATTTCTAATTTAATGATGAAGCGAAACCTCCGATATCATGAAGCCACGATCATCCCAGAAGCAGATTGAAAGAAGTGGTTTTGTAGATTACTTGGAATTTAGTGAGACTATCTAGTGGGCCGATCCAAAGATTGGGTTGGATGGAAACCATTACATTTCTTATAGTATTGTCATAGGACCTCATAACCTAAGTAGTGGATCTGATGTCTTCACGCTTAATTCCTAAGCATTTAGCCATTCTCAGTGGGCAGACATTCATAACAGACCCATTATCAACAAGTACTAAGGGAATCATTTGTCCTTGGACATTTACCGTAATGTTTAGGGACATATTATGACCTGGTACTATTTTGGGCATTTTATTATTGGCGAATTATATGATCTTTGAAAAAAATTAGGGTTGTGACTACATCCATGAGTTCCTTGAGACTGGAGGAGATGGGCACCATCTTTTGAAAAAAAAGGTTTTCAAATGAAATCTATATGCTGTTGAAGAACATCAGGAGTCCCCATACAGACATATTGGCTTGAGTTTTCTTCAGCTGATCCAGGACTTTATTTTCTTTAACTTTGGCCTGTCCCACTATAAATCGGTATCTCAAACCAAACAATGCATCTCCAAGATCATTCGAAGACACACCAATATGTTATGGTGGTATAAAACTTATGGCTTTTATAAATATATATACATCATATTTTAGGATGTTATCTTTTAAAAATCGAGGATTCTATACAAAGGAATTTAAAATAAAAGTTTTTTGGTCTCGTGCAAATGAGATTAAGTCTCATTCGAACTAGATTGAAGTCTCATAAGAACAAACTTTAAATGACCTTCAAACGAGACGTCCCTGCCTTAACATAGAAATCTCATTAGAAGGTTGTTCGAATGAGATTTGGCTATCATTAGAACGGAATCTGATTTAATTCGAACGAAACATGTGTTTTCATTCGAACGAGAATTATTTTCGTTCGAACGACCCCGCCGCTTCAAAATTAGCATTTTTGATATAAAAACCTGTTTTGTTCAGATTTTAAAGAGAACTTTGACAAAAATGATTTTCCAATACATGTTCCAAATTTTTCCATTTTTGGTTTTCGATAACCACTTTTCTTTCACAAATATTTTATCCCCATGCGTGATTTGCGAGATTTATGAAACTCTGGTTTTCATACACCTTGTACAAACACTTGTAACTTCAATCTCTACTGCTGACTTGTGGAATCGAGGTTTCACCCCTAATGAAAAACAAGGTTGATTGATGGATACTGAGGGAAGACCGCTACCTATGGATGACACTGGACTGGGCCATATACTGTAGAAGAACTTAAAGACTTTGCACGTCATACTAAGTCATTCTAAGTAGTCTATAAGTCTATAATGTTGGATGAAGGTTTTCATTTTTTAGGGATTTTTCCTTACTTCTTTGCATGCGTGATTTGAATGTGTGTTTGATTACAAATTAGTTTGAACTATATCATCACATGAACAATGAATTTCTAATCAAGATAAAAATTTATTAAAATTGGAATTTATGTGCGAGGAACCTAGTATATGGACTATCCACAGAATACCGCATTCTCAGATCCCATATTTTTAGGCATGAATTTTGGTGGTTTTCATAGTACTAGAACCCCCGATGTTTAATGGGTCGAACTACGAATACTGGAAAAATGCACATGAAATCAACAGTTAAGGCTATAGATGAGATGGTATCGCAAGCGGTACTTAATGGTTGGACCCTAACTACAACCTTAATTGGAGAGAATAAAATACCCAAACCCGTAAAATCATGGAGTGATGTTAAGCATAGGTTAGCGAATTATAACCTATGTGGTTTAAATGCTCTGTATTGTTCTGTCAACCCTGAGGAGTTTCGTCATATTATGACTTGAAAAACGTCTAAAGAATCTTGGAGCATACTCTAACTCACCCATGATGTAACTAGGGATGTTAAGACTTCCAAAGTTCGAAAACCTCACCATTAGATTTGAAACTATTGAGATGGAGAGTGAGACCTTTGATGAGTTATATGCTAAAATGTCCTACATTGTTAACTTGTCTTTTAACATAAATTGGGTATGTACTATCAAACAGTGAAGGACCCGTTGGAAGCTCGTTCGAAGTTCGTTAGAATGAAAAAAACTACTTGTTTGAATGAACTTAGTTCGCGTTAGAACTAAAATGGCTTCTCGTTCGAACGAATTATGCATTTTTGTTCGAATAAAGTCATCGCTTCGAAATTCATGTTTCCACCATTTAGGCGTGTTGGGATTCATTTTTTAAAGAACTTTCGGTGACAATAAATTTCCTACCTGTTTATCAAAGTTTCAAAACTCTAGTTTCACCCTTTGAGTTTAAAGATCTGAGTTTACATATTCATATGCTTTGAGACCTTTGTGTTGGTCACCAAAGTTTATTTTCTCTTCATCTTGAGAGAATTTGTTTCATGCAGTGACTTCGTACTTGGTTTTCTATGTAGCGGTAAAGAAGTAATTTTCTGTGTTTCGATTCCATATATGGTTACTAAGCCTCATCGGTGGATATTGAGGTGCGTGTTGATTCATGTGCTATGGCAACTTGCGTGGGTGGACTCCTACATTGCACAGTGGAGGAGAGGTTAAAGATAGAAGAGTGTCTAGGCTTGTGAGGGAGACGAGTCATTGAGTAAGTCTATTATCTAGTCTTTGTAAAATCTTATTATAGTGACCTGTTTGGCTAGACCGTCGGAGATCTTTCCCCTTGTGGTTTCCTCATACATAAGTGTGTTGTGGATATTTTACTTATTTTATTTGCTTATCACCTAGATGCATATTTTAGGTTAAATGGATAAAATTAGATAAATTGATTTTTCACGACAAACGGTTTATTTTGGTGAACAAGTTTATTGGGTTTAATTTGTTTAAAGTTCTATTATCTAAATTTGAATAAATTTAAAAATAGACTTTTTGTTTGTTTGGATCATCCCTGCCTAAGCACGCACCATATAGGGGCATTTTCAATGTCGGTGAGATTAGCTCTACCATCCAACACATTACCACGTCGGAGAAAATAATAGTTGAACCAACTCAAAAGTCGGGACCAGTGGCTCGTAGTCGTGAAATAAATATGACAATGGCTTTAACATCCAACCATGTCCAAAATATACAGCGGTTGTGTGCCTACAAACGTACATGATCAACTGATCAGCCAACTGAATCCAGATTTTTATCATTTTGGAAACACTGTTCAAAATATCAACACCATGATAACTACGGTGACTAATATATTTTCATTACTAAATGTAATGACTACTAGTGGTCAAATAAATGTAACCAAATCTTTACCATCTGAAGCACTTTATATTTTTTACTCATTTGAGTTTATACTACATGGGCGCTTATCTAGTTTGGAAATAATGATAAAACTATAGTCATATCCCTTACTACCAAAGAACCTCAGACACTTCATTAAATGATCCTCTAATGGTCTCAAAGGTAGTATACCAACACTGCACCTAGGCTTGCATATTTTATGTTGCAATTATGTCATTTTAGGTGTGTGAGTATTAATTCCCTTGAAAACAATTTCCTAATATTTTTTTCAGGATTTTTTAAACATTTTTTGGGAATTTTAAAACATTTAAAACTTAGGTTTTAAAATGTTTTAGGGTAATTGGTAATCTCTTTTGATACCTTAAAAACTTGGTTGGATAGAAACCAAAACCGGAAAGAAAACGTGGGGTATAAACTGGGATTTTTTATAAACCAAAAACACGCATTTTTTAACTCATCCAAATGTTACACGTGTCTGCATTATACCGGCTAAGATTATGTTTCTTCTTACTCACACAACTGAGAACCTTTTACAACCGTTGGATTAAACTTATCAATGGTCTGCATGTTTCCTATCTCAATCCAAGCTTTAACCAAATTGACCGATGAGAGAGCGTTTAAATGCGGGGCGTTTACAGCCTTTGGATTTACACTCTATTTATTAGATTTAATCCTGATCGTTGATTTGGTTAATGGTTCCAGACCCTTCCATTGTCTAGTATAAATAGAGGCCTTGGGTTATTTGATTACAATCTTTGGTAAGTCTGAGTTTGAGAGAGAGAGAGAGAGAGAGAGAGAGAGAAAGAGAGAGAAATTACCAAACACAACCAAACTCTTGCAAAATTTTCGTAGAAAAATTTCCTTGTAAGTTTGAGAGTGATTCTTTGTTCAAAGAACATTTCCTCTTTAGTTTTGAATCTCTTTTGCAACCAATCCTTGGTTAAATCTTGTTTTTTGTTTCATAGATAACGTGGGATTTCGTTTGTGATTTAAATCACCTAGATCTGCTTAGTTTGATTTCTTTTTCAAGAAATTATTATTTGTTGGTGTTTTTATACTTAAATGTTTCTTTTAAACGTTTTACCAACAAATACTTTTTCTGTTTCAAGTTTTGAGAAAAAGAGACTTTAAAACTTTTATAGATCTTGAGGCGTTTAAACTTCTCTGTTCATATTTCACATTTTGTGAAATAGAGTTGCAAATGAATAACAAGCAAGTGTATAGGATCTTGGCTCTTTTAAATAACAAGATTGTCACCCGATCTATCATAAAAAGGAGAAGTCTAGTTTTTAATAAACTGTGACTCGGAATCTTGCATATCATTGTTAGACGAAATCTGTAATTTGTAGGATTATTTTTCTGTATAAGTGTGAGTGTGTGTGTGTGTGTGTGTTCATGCATGTGTTAGTCACAACACCATAATAAACTTTTCACACTACAATACTAAAGCAGTGTTGGTTTAGAGATTTCTGACCTTAGAGTCGACGTAAAGCTAAAAGGAGGAGGAGGTGCAAAGCTGGAGAACAACTACGACAACTTCAGAGCCTTCAAAGAAGTCAGATTTACCTAATGGACCAATTATAAATTCTTGACTTAGTATAGGTATGGTTGTGTGCTTAGTTTGTTAGTAGTATGTAACCTTATAACTCGTTTTTAGGGGATTTTTATTTTTGAGGTGTAGACACCTCCGTGGATGTTTTCCCAATTGGGTGGGGTTTTACCATGTTCAAATACTTGTGTACTTGCATGTTTAATCTTCCTCTCATCCCTTCTGATTGTGTGTTGATTTAGAACTCGTTTAGTTTTATTTTTCAAAACTTGGTGACCTATAACTGAAATATCTCGTTCATAACTATTTTCATACACATCTTGTGTTAGTAATTTATTTTGTAAAAAAGAGTTTCTTAACCAAACTGTTCGGAGCCATTTAAATTGTCTTAAAACCTTTTAAACAACTTAAGTGGCATTATTTTTCAATTTGTATCAGATCGTTGGTTCTATAAAATCTTTTTAGATCCTGAGTTTCTGAAATTATTTTTTCAAAACAAACAATGGATGAGAAATTTGAGAGATTGGGTAACCTTTCCAGACTCCCACTCTTTGATGGAACCAACTTCCCTTGCTGGAAAGTGAGGATGGTTGCATTCATCCAAGGTACGTTGGGAGACGATATCTGGGATGCTATTGAAAATGGATACACTTTTTTAACTAAACCAGCCACAAAAGGAAGTACTGTGAGGATTAAGAAACTGCTAAGTGAATACACTAAAAAAGAGAAACAAACCTCCCTTGATAATAAAGGCAAAAATCCCATATTCGTGTCTATAAATGGACACAAATTGAATAGGATATCTTTATTTTCTACCTCTAAAGAAGCATGTGACACTTTAGTGACTGTGCATGAAGGTGACACACGTGTTAAATTTGTTAAAACCAAAATGCTAATCCAGCTGTACAACACTTTGGTGATGACTGAGACTGAGTTATTTGATGACTTATATACTAGATTAACAGACATAGTGACTAAGTTACATGCTAATGGAATAATTTATGCTCGGAAGGAAATTGTTTCTAAAATTCTAAGGTCACTTCCACCAAAATTTGATAACAAATGCTATACCATTGAGGAGATGGATGCCCCGAATTTAACACCTGAACTCCTTAGAAGCAAGATAAGAATAGTGGAAATGGAATTAGAGTTTAAGAAACAGTTAACTCATTCCCAAAAGAAAAAATCCAGCAATATTCTTGTCTTCCCCTCTAAGTTGACCAAACCTGAGCTCAATTTGCCTGATAGACAATTTGGTTAATCACATTGTCTTAATGTCTAAACAGTTTTTAAAAAATTTAAAATTTTGAAATAAAGTTGCAAATAGACAACGCAAACCTTCTTATTCAAAGTTTTCTAATAATAGGACTTATGAGAAAAGACAAGACAAACACCAGACTGATAACTAAAATAACCCTGGAAAAGACCTCAAAAATATTGAGTGTTTTAGATGTGGGAAATTAGGACATATGGCCAATGATTATAGAGTTAATTTGAATAAGAATAACAAAAACTGATGAGCCAATGTTTTAGATGTGCAAGACTTGGGATGATTCAAGTGAACCAGAAACTGATGAGCCTGAGTCATCTAATTCTTTTGACCCTTGTATGTCATTCTTTGCCAAAATTATTTACACTCATGAGCCTATGACTAGTATTGAATCTAATAGTAGTATCTCTAATCATGCTATTCCTAATGGATTATCATCTTTGTTACTTGGGAAAGCTACTAGTAGTTCTAGTGCCATGTGTGTGGGTCAAAGGGAGCATTCTATTGATGATGTAGACGTGTGTGTGAGTCCTAAAAATGAATTGTTAGGGGACATTGCACACTGTACACTTAGTGACTCCCACATTGAGGACCTCCCTGACATACATGAAAACCCTCAAGAAAAGTGCTAAACTTGAAAAAGTATTCAAGGATCTTACCCAGAAAATAGAAGTCATGAGCCAAATGGTCAAACAGAATGTTGAAGAGTACACCTCTCAATGTCTAGATCATGAGAATAAGACTAAGAATTTTGTTCAAAAAATCAAAGAATTATCTGAATCAAATGAAATTCTAGAAAAGAAATATAAAGGGATGTTGTTAGAATTGGAACAAACCAAAGAAAAAACATCAATAGTCTTCAAAAAAATTGCTAAATTTGAAAATAACTCAAACTGTTTTGAAGACTTTGTTGCTAAAAGTACAACTAATTCTGATGACAGAACAGGAATCGGATTTTGCACCAATACCAACAAACAAACTAAAAATCTTGAAACTATTAAGTTTGGGTCTGGTGGCAAAAGACCTATTGAAACTTGTCCAGACTTTCAAGCTTTGAAAAATGATTTTGATTTAAACATCAAATGAGAGACATTGGTGAGGCCAGTACTTATAAGCTTAATATTGAACATAAGGCTAAATACATATGTCCTCCCATAAGACAATGCGAATCATCTTTCCAACCTGTGCCTTCTAGAAATAAGGCTAGAGTCCAACCTTTAGGCAAATCCATGTTTAACATCTTTCCTAAGGATAAGCCTCCTACTAGACATCTTTATTTCTCATATAACGATGTCTATGGGCATTCGGTTAATGGATGTTTTACTACACATCTATATAAACCTGTCTTTCGTTCACCTGTCTATCATAATTTTAACTACTCCAGGAAAGGCAAAAATAACTATACTCTTCCTAGGCAACCAGATAAGAACTCTAACTATCGTAATAGGAAGAAAATATCTAGTACTAAAAGATCATCAACAAGAGGAAACTTTAGATTCATGACTAAACCAATTGCTCAGAGAATTGAGAAAACTCAAAATTATACGCAAAAATGTTTTAAAGAAAAGGCTAATGCTCACAAATTTTACCATATTTGAGCTAATCAACGCAAATATTTAAAAACCAGAGAAATTTGGGTTAGAAAAGATGAGTTGATACCCCAGATGATATGTAATATCATGACTAGTGCTTTAAAAGCTGAGCACACAGCATCTGGATGGTATTTAGATTCAAGATGTTAAAAATACATGACTAGGGATGATACCAAACTTTCAAATAAAACTAGTTTCTCAGGAGATAAAGTTTTGTTTGGAGATGGTGTATCAGCCCAGATCATTGGTAAAGGGACACTTCATGAAACAGAAGATGTACTTCTAGTAAAATATCTAAAAGAAAATTTACTAAGTATATTACAATTTTGCGACTCTAACCATACTGTCACATTTCCAAAGAATAATTGCAAAATTTTAAATGAAAATGGTGACTAGATTATTACAGGCCTTCGTACTCCAGATAATTGTTACACAGTTAATCCAAGTAATGAGGTTTGTAACATTTCCAGAATGGATGACAATGAGATTTGGCATAATAGGTTTGGGTCACATAAATTTTGATAGCCTTTTTAAATTGTGTTCTCAATAAATAGTTAGAGGTCTTCCTAAGATAAAGCCTATATCAAACATTATTTGTGGGCCTTGCCAAGAAGGGAAAATGGTTAAGTCTTCACATAGGAAAGTCAAAAATGTATTGACTACTAAACCTCTAGAACTCATCCATATAGACCTTATGGGTCCTGCTAGAACAGTTAGCCTATGTGGAAGTAGCTACATCTTAGTGATGGTCGATGATTTTACCCGTTTTACTTGGATATCTTCCTTAAACAAAAGTCCGACGCCTTTCAAGAATTTCTAAAAATTCTCCTACGAATTGAGAACAAAAAGGATAGTCAAGTAAATCGTATCCGTAGTGATCGAGGTGGAGAGTTTAAAGACTTACGAGTAACTGAATATTGTATATATTATGGATATCAACACGAATTTAGCTCTCTTAAAACCCCTCAGCAAAATGGTATAGCTGAAAGAAAGAATAGGACTATTCAAGAAATGGCACGAGTAATGATTCATGCCAAAAGCCTCTCTAAGTATTTTTGGGTAGAAGCTGTTAGGACTACCTGTCATATCATAAACCGAGTCTACCTTAGAAAAGATACCATACAGACACCTTACAAACTTTGGTACGGTGAGAAACCTAACCTAAAATATTTTAGAACCTTTGGCAATGCTTGCTGTGTGTGTGAGGACAGAAAACATTTGTCCAAATTCAAAACCAGAGGTGATAAAGCCATCTTCTTAGGTTACTCTCCCAATACTAGAGTTTATCATGTCTATAATCTTCGTACCAAAACCCTAATGGAATCCATTAATGTGATTGTTAATGACACTAATATTGAGAGTAAACACATAGGACTAACTATCGTGGATGAGTCTGAAAATATTTTTAACTGTGACTCTCCAGAGATAGATTATCCTTTACCAACTAAGATACCCGAGGTTCCTAACTAGGTTTCTAAAGATTATCCTTTAGACAGCGTGGTTTGTAACCTTACACATCTTATTCGTACAAGATCCTAGCTATGTAATTTTGCTCATTATGCATGCTTTTTGTCTCTCATAGAACCAAAGAATGTAAATAAATCCCTAAGTGACTCCTTGTGGATAAGTGTTATGCAGGAGGAACTTCTTTAATTTATCGCTCATGACGTATGGTATCTTGTACCCAGGACAGAAAGTAAAAAGGTTATTGGCACGCGTCGGGTTTTTAAAAATAAAACAGATGAGACTGGGATGGTCATTAGAAATAACGCTAGATTAGTTGCCCAGGACTATTCTCAGATTGAAGGAATAGATTTCGAGGAAACATTTGCACCAGTAACTCGCCTTGAGTCTGTTCACTTACTCTTAGAAATAGCTTATCATTTTCAATTCACTCTTTATTAAATGGATGTGAAATCTTCACTCCTTAATGGTATTCTAACTGAGGAAGTCTATGTAGAACAGTCTAAAGGATTCATTGACCCTCACCATTCGAATCACGTCTTTCGATTGAAAAAGGCTCTATATGGTCTAAAATAAGCACCTCGTGCTTGGTATGATCGATTATCTACATTTTTATTAAATAACGGCTTTAAGAGAGGTGGTAATAATCCAACTCTATTTGTCAAACATTTTGACAAAACTGTAGTTATAGCTCAAGTCTACGAAGATGATATAGTCTTTGGATCTACATCCTCAACCAAAGTTGAAAATTTCTACAACGCTATGCATGGATAATTTCAAATGTCTCTTATGGGGGAGTTACAATTCTTTCTAGGACTTCAGGTCAAACAAAATTCAGAAGGATTATTCATATCGTAATCCAAGTACGCTTTAGAGATTGCAAAGAAGTTCGGCCTAGAAAATGCAAAAGATGTTAGGACACCCATGAGTAATTCGATAAAAATTTCTAAGTATGAACATGGGAAATCCATTGATCCCATTCTTTATCGTAGTATGATAGGAAGCTTATTATGCCCAACTGCCTCACGTCCTGACATTATGTATGTTGTTTGTATATGCGCTATATATCAGAATGTGCCTAAAGAGAGTCATTTATCGTGTGTTAAACGTATCATAGAATATGTTAAAGGAACCCTTAACTTTGGTCTTTGGTACACAAATGACACATCCACTTCTGTAATTGGTTACACTGATGCTGATTGGGCTGAGTGTTCAGATGACAATAAGAGTACGTTGGGAGCCTGTTATTATATAGGAAATAATTTAGTAGGATGGTCTAGTAAGAAATAAAATTATACATCGTTATCCACCGCTGAATCAGAATACATTGTAGCAGGAAGTTGTTCTTCGCAATTACTTTGGATAAAGCAGATGTTAAAAGATTATGGCATAATTGAAGATACGTTGCATATCTATTGTGATAATCAAAGTGCTATTAATATATCCAAATATTATGAGCAACATTCTCTCACAAAACACATTAAGATTCGATATCACTTTATTCGTGAATTAGTAGAACTAAGGAATTAGAAATTATGTATTTGCCCACAGATCTTCACTTAGATGATTTGTTCACAAAGCCTATAGATAATTTAAGGTTTTAATCTTTAAGTAAATCCATTAGCATGATATATCTTGAATAAATATTTGATGTGACTCGTTGATGTTTATGCATTATATTTCTCCTTATCTGCTTATGAATATTTGTGCTACCCTTTGTCCATTTGAGACAAAATGGGAGAGAAATTCGAATCCACTTGGACATATTTTTTTTCACTTCAACTAAAATACTTGAACTTAGTTATCTTATTTTCAGTAATCAGTACCTCATTCATATCAGAATATTGTGAGGGTGTTGGTCTGTATTTAGTTGAGTAATGTAATTTATTTTTTCTAGTATATGGGGTAGATAGATTTTTGTATACGAGTAGGATTTTCTTATCTTTTGTACCCTTACGAGTCCTCGTTGACTCAAATGATATTTTGTCTCATATTTTCAAAGGGAGAGATTGAAGCACCTTATATTTTTTACTCACTTAAGTCTATACTATATGGGTGCTTATCTAGTTTGGAAATAGTGACAAAATTAGAGTCATATCCCTTGTTACCAAAGAACCTCGAACACTTCATCAAATAATCATCTAATGGTCTCAAAGGTAGTATACCAACACTGCACCTAGGCTTGCATATTTTATGTTGCATTTATGTCATTTTAGGTGTGTGAATGTTAATTTCCTTCAAAACAATTTTCTAATATTTTGGGGGGGATTTTTTAAACATTTTTTAGGAATTTTAAAACATTTAAAATTTAGGTTTTAAAATGTTTAGGGCTAATTTGTAATATCTTTTAATTACTTAAAAACTTGGTTGGGTAGAAACCAAAATCGGCAAGAAAATGTGAGGTAGAAACTGGGATTGTTTTATAAACCAAAAACACGCGCTTTTGAACTCATCCAAGCCTTACACGTGTCTGCATTATACCGGATAAGATTGTGTTTCTTCTTACAAAACTGAGAACCTTTTACAACCGTTGGATTAAACTTATCAATGGTTTGCATGTTGCCTATCTCAATCTAAGCTTTAACCAAATTGACCAATGAGAGAGCGTTTAAATGTGGTCCATTTACAGCCTTTGGATTTACACTCGATTTGTTAGAGTTAATCATGATCGTTGATTTGGTTAATGGTTCCAGACCCTTCCATTGTCTAGTATAAATATAGACCTTGGGTTTTTCAATTACAATCTTTGGTGAGTCTGAGTTTGAGAGAGAGAGAGAGAGAGAGAGAATATACCAAACATAGACAAACTCTTACAAAATTTTCTCAACAAATTTCCTTGAGAGTTTGAGAGTGATTCTTTTTTCGAAGAACATTTATTCTCTAGTTTTAAATCTCTTTTCCAACTAGTCACTTGGTTAGATCTTGTCTTCTGTTTCATAGAAAACGTAGATCTAATTTCGTTTGTGATATAAATCACCTTGATCTTCTTAGTTTGATTTATTTTTCGAGAAATCATTATTTGTTAGTGTTTTTGTACTTAAATGTTTCTTTTAAATGTTTTACCAACAAATACTTTTTATGTTTCATGTTTTGAGGAAAAGAGACTTCAAAACTTATAAAGATCTTGAGACGTTTACACATCTCTGTTCATATTTCACATTTTGTGAAATAGATTTGTAAATAAATAAAAAGGAAGTGTATAGGATCTTGGATCTTTTAAATAGCAAGATTGTCACTCGATCTATCATAAAAAGGAGAAGTCTAGTTTTCAATCAACTGTGACTCAGAATCTTGCATATCATTATTAGACGAAATCTGTAATTTGTAGGATTATTTCTCTGTGTAGGTGTATGTGTTCATGCATGTGTTAGGAACAATACCACAATACACTTTTCACACTACAACACTAAAACAGTGTTGGTTTAGAGATTTCTAACCTTAGATTCGACGTAAAGCTAAAAGGAGGAGGAGGTGTAAAGCTGCAGAACAACTACGACAACTTCAGAGCCTTCAGAGCAGTCAGATTTACCTAATGGATCTGGTATAAATTTTTGACTTAGTATAGATTTAGTTGTGTGCTTAGTTTGTTAATAGTATGTAATCTTATGACTCATTTTTAGTGGATTTTGTTTTTGAAGTGTAGACACCTCCGTGGATGTTTCCCAATTGGGTGGGGTTTTACCCTGTTAAAATACTTGTGTACTTGCATGTTTAATCTTCCTCTTATCCCCTTCTGATTGTGTGATGATTTAGAACTCCTTTAGTTTTGTTTTTCAAAACTTGGTGACCTATAACTGAAATATCTCGTTCATAACTATTTTCATACACATCTTGCGTTGGTAATTTGTTTTGTAAAAAAGAGTTTCTTAAACAAACTGTTCGACTCCATTTAAACTGTCTTAAACTGTCTTAAATTTGCATTGGTAATTTGCGTTGGTAAGGTTTTGATTTAAACTTACAGATTTTATTCTGGGATGCTTTTAAAATTCATTAGAGGTAAATTTTTAAATCGATTTTTCACAATAAAATTACTTTTGCTTTCGATCGTTCGAACGAGTTTTAAGCTTCGTTCGAACGAGACCTATTTTTTATTTTAATGAGGTCTACTATTCATTTTAACGAGATTGTGAGTTCGTTGGAACGGAATTGAAACTAACATCCAACGGGGTTTCTTTCCTAGCAGAGGTCTAACCATTAGAACCTCGTTCAAAGCTCGTTTTAACGAGAACTCTGGTCCTTCGAACGAGACTAGAGTTCATTTGAACAAAACTAGGCTTTCATTCAAACAAACCACTGTTTTCATTCAAAAAAATTAATTCGCCTCGAATTTCATGTTTTTTTTATGAATTGGGTTCCTGTGGACTGTTTTCTTATAAATTGTGGCAAAAATTAATTTCCTATATCAGTCTCATAACCCTTATTTGTGAAAAATATTTTTGTTTTCCAAATCAATTCCAATGAATAATTTTTTAGTTTACTTCAAACCCAAAATACACCATCCATACTCAAACATTTTTTTAGTGTTGCTCTATGGTTGACTTTATGGAGATTTATCTATGCTATTGAATAGAAAGGAACTCCAATTCCTAAGGCTAATCGGTGGATATCGAGACAAGAGCTGCTTGATGTCGACGGTGATGGATTGTATCATCTCTTGTGGATGAATTGAAGACAGTGATGCATTAAACTTAGTGGAGATCTAAGCTTTTGTAATTCTGTATTGGTCTGTCGTGTCTAAAAACGTGCTGAAATATAAGTTTTACCTGAAAGAAATTTTTCCTCAATCTTCCTCATGTTTTGGTTTGAATGTTTAGTTGTGATTTTTAGATTTGAAATTATCTTGCATGTTCACCTAAACTTAATTGTGATAAAATTTGTCTGAAAAGGTAATTTTGTGTGCGTGTAACCTAATCTATGGACTAGCCATATAACCCACATTTTCAAATTGGTATCAGAGCTGGTTACACTAATTTATTGTGTTATCTTTATTTTGCGATTATTTGGATAATTTGTACAGTAGGGTACCTATCTTTGATGGGAACAATTATGTATATTGGAAAGTTTGAATAAGATTAGGACTAAAATTGATTAACGAGAAAGTTTGAATTGTGATTGAAAGAGGGTGGACACCACCCATTGTGACTAATAATGATGTGCTTACTCTCAAACCAACTGAAGATGATTTTAAATGGAGTAATTTCAACTCTTGAGGCTTAAGTGTCATTTCAACTGCATTCACTCTTGAAGAGTTTTGTCATATTATTATGTGTACCATGTCTAGGGAAGCATGGGATATCCTCCAACTCACTCACGATGGTACCAATGCTGCAAAAGTCTCAAAGTTTTAAAATATCACCACACAATTTGAGACCATATGCATGAATGCATTTTACACTTTTGATGATTTCTATGCACGTTTGTCTGACATTATGAATTCATGTTATAATCTGGGTGAGCAAATTTCTGAGACGAGAGTGGTTAAGAAAATTTATAAGTCTCTCCCATCCCATTTTAATGCTAAGGTTATTGTCCTAAATTCCTTAAGCATCTTAGATACTCTTAGGTTAGAAGAACTCGTAGGAGACCCTTAAACTTACGAACTATATATGTTCCTCAATGCTAGAAAGAAAAAGGAATTAATAGCCTTAAAAGTTAAAATAAAGAAAAAGAAAATGTTTTTTACTCTAACTTCGAGTTCAATTTGTACTAAATGATCTTGCCTTATTTGCAAAAAAAAAAAAAAAAAAATGTCTCAAATTTAACAAAGAAAATTCTTCAAAAGAAAATAAAAGTTTTCAGAAAAATAAAAGTATGGGCAAGAATACTTTTGAGAAGGATCAAAAGAGTGAAAAGAGAGTAACCTGGGAACGTTTAATCGGAAAAATGCTATGAATGTGAGGGGAAATGATATAAAGCTCATTAGTGTCCCACTAGGATTAAGAGATAGGACAAAGGCAAAGTTGCATATAATGACATTCTTAGTGATAGTGATGTCGAGTCGGTGGATTATGGAGATGAATTACCACATGAACCTAATTTTTATGCATTCATTGCCAGTCGCGCTAATACTTCTAGTTCGTTCCACGCCAGTGAAGACATTTCAAAACGTGATAGATTCAATAATATGTCGAACCATTCTAAAGGGAGTGAGAGTGATGAAGATAATTTGAGTGAGGGAGAAAGTGGACTCCGATGCGCCTACGCCAATCTTTACAAAGAGTCTTTAAAAACCGAAAGGCAAAATAGAAATTTGATCCATAGGGTTTTGGATTTAGAAAATGATTTAAAATTTTCGAGTGAGTGTGATACACCGGTGAGTAAACTCGAGAAGTTAAAAGTCTCTTTATATGAGCCACTTATTGTGGTTGGTAGGAAAAGGATCGATTCAACCAACAAAGCGGTTAGTCTTACTAGATATTTTCACACTTCATTAAAGGCTCATGAGAAACTTGAAGCCCGTGTTTTCCAACTCGAGAAAGATCTTGAACGTGCCTGGGAGGTCAAGATCACTTTAGAGGATACATCTAAGAAGGTTGGAAAGATGTTCCTCGATCCTGCGTTAGGTTTTAACGAGAGGCAAGGGATAGGTTACTATGATACATCCAATTTCCATACCCAAACCAATTCCCGAGTTTATGATGGATCCTTATGAGCCTCGACCTAACCCACCAAGAAAATCTCCTCCTAGGAGCTTTAACAATGGTAGACCCAAATATCTTTATGTTTATTTCTATTGCATACAAAGAGGTCACCTTCGAAAATTTTATTTTAAGTTAGGGAGAATTTCTCACACATGTGTTCCCATACATTTTCTCACTCGAGTTCACACACATGTTCTCACACATGCTCCCACGCATAACTATAGAGATTTTGACAGTCCTCAAAAGCAAGTGGTATTTTTAGTCAAAACTTCTCAATATTTGAAGGAGGAATATCAAAGGATGTCTACTCCTTTTGAGAACATCTCCCCGACTAATGATTGAGGCTATGACTTATATCTAGTATAGGGTGATTATCATGTTGCTATCTTTTGTCCCTATTACTAGATTGTATTTCTATGGTTATATTCTATGAAAAATTCAAAAAGATTTAGTTTTTATAAAAAATTTGAAATATTCAAAAAGATTTTTGTAATTTGTGTTTCACCATATATGGATGTGCATTTAAGATGTTCGAAACATAATTACCTTCCATCCATTCATATGTCTTAATACATGGCTTCGTTTCTTTAAGATGCTTAATCATAAGTGGTTAGCATTTCATTGTTCATTGGTGAACAATTTCTTCATGCTAGACTTTTTATCACCTTTATTGCACACATGCAGGGACTTTTTGAACATTGTACTTCTTGTCATATGTCGAATACGGTGTTCTCATCTCAATAGTGTTTAATAACGAACCAAATGCACTAGATATAAATTGTACTTGTAAGAATCATTTCTCGGATTTCTTTTATCGGAAAATTTATTTTATTTTAAACAATGGAAAGGGGATACGAAAGAGAAAATTCTCTTTGCACTAAAGATTACCTTTGGGAGGAACCTAAATAAAATATTTTAGCACACAAAAACATAAGTGTCAAGACCAATTTTTTTTATTTATGCTTCATTTTCATGAGCATTATGGTATCCTCAAAATTTTGGAAGTGTACGCTTAAAAATGTGATATTTTGAGGGTATTATAAGTAGAATATCAATGGATTAGCACAACGGTCTTTCTTGAAAAACATTAAATGGTATGACGTTATTGATTTGAGAAGAATTAACATTCATGATATTTTGCGTAAGTCGAGTCAATTTCAATTTGTTCAACACTCTTAAACCTAAGGTTGAAATTGACTTCTTTCTTTAGAAGTATCTTTTTGGCTTCGTGCTCCTTTGTTTCGTATGCCTATATTGATTTTTTCATGGTTTAATTTCACACAATTTCATTTTGGTTCCATGATTCGGATATTTTCATGTTATTCTATGGTGTGCTTATATTTGTACTTATATGTACTTTTTATACACATATACTTTTTACATAATCAAAAAATTGAAAAATTGCAAAAATAATTGATTTGATTTTTTGGAATTTCATCTCATGTTTTTAATTTTGTATCTTTGTTATGGATTAGTTGCTAACCCTTTGTCTACTACGAACAAAAAATGGGAGAACAAATTGAGGGAGGGGGGTATATTTTCTTTAAATCTTTCGTATGCGTCATGGTATTTATTTTGCTTCATGTGTATAAGTCATTCCGCCTTAATGATATCTTGGACTACAAGGTGAAGACTTTCAGTTGAAGATAAAGTCTCGAGTGCTTTTCCTTTTTCATATTTGGGAGGGCATTAGTAGAACTTTTCTTAGGGGTTTTAATTCCAAATTTTGTACTGGAATAACCAAAATATGAGATTTATAAAAGCAAGTTTTATGATTTCTCAACAGTTTATTTATTTTGACGTATCCTACTATAAACCTCATCCTCGTGTACTTGCCGAGAACCTTGCAGACAAGTTAGTGACCAAGCAAGAAACCGAAGATCGAATGAGTTGGAATCGTCTCTACATTATCGAGAAGGTTATTTACACTTATACAGTTTATTCTGGGATGCTTTTAAAATTTGTTTAAGGGAATTTTTGTAAACTATTTTTCAAGATAAAAATATTTTTGCTTTTGATCATTCGAACGAGTTTTAAGCTTCGTTTAAACGAGGTTTGGTATTCGTTTGAACAAGATTATGAGTTCGTTGGAACTGACTACAAATGAACATCCAATGGGGTTTCTATGCCTAGCAGAGGTCCAGTCGTTCGAAGCTCGTTTGAATGAGAACTTTGGTACGTTCGAACGAGATTAGAGTTCGTTTGAACGAAACTAGATTTTCGTTCGAACGAACCCCTATTTTCGTTCGAACGAACTTCCTCACCTCTAATTTGTGTTTCCAATAAATACGGTTCTTGTGGACTAGTTTTCTTAAAACTTTTGGCAAAAATCAATTTCCACTATCAGTCCCAAAAGTCTCACAACCCTTCTTTCTGCAAAATATTTTTATTTTCTATATTAATCCCATTGAATGTTTTGTTGAGTTACTTCAAACCCTAGATACACCATCCATATTCAAACCCTTGTAGATTGCCACTCTACAGTTGACTTTATGGAGATTTATCTCTACTGCTGAAGAAGAAAGAAACTCTTATTCCAAAGGTTGATCGGTGGATACGAGGCAAGATATGCTTGTTGTGGACGGTGTTGGACTGCATCGTTTTCTATGAAAGACTCGAAGACACTACTGCATTAAACTTAGTGAGCGCTAAGTTGTTTGTAAGTCTGTATTAGTCTGTTGTATCTAAAACATTCTTGAAATATAGGTTTTGCCCAAAAGAAAATTTTCCATAATCTTCTTCATGTTTTGGTTTTAATGTTTTGTTGTGATTTTTAGCTTTAGAATTATCTTAGAGGCTAACCTAAACTTAATCAAGATAAAATTTGGATAAAAAGGGAATTTTGTGTGTGTGTGACCTAATCTACAGACTATCCATATAACCTGTATTTTCATATATATATATATATATATATATATATATATATATATATATATAGAGAGAGAGAGAGAGAGAGAGAGTTAATGGTTCGAATGCCATTTATAATAGATACAGATTCTGTAAGAAATGGCACACAACCTACAATACTAAAAACTTTGACACCCAACCAAGAATAAATGAGAACAAATGTACCCCAAAACACAAATAACCCTAAAACTATAAATCAAACTTCATAATCACTTAAAATCCTTAGGGGTATTTTGCTTTACCACCACTTTCGGTTTGGTAATTAGACTTCACCTACCATTTTATTTTCTTACATTAATTACGCATCTCCCCCTGAACTTTACCCTCCTATTCACATTCACATTACCATCTGAACTCTCATTTTCAATACTTAGCTCCCTAAACTTTCAAAACAAGTTCAAGTAACCCCAAAACCCAAACGATATTAAATATTTGGATGGAAAAATTGGTCATGTGCCATGCACATGAGGATATTTTGGTCCAAGCCAATATAAACTATTTTTAAAAATATAATTACAAAAAATTATTTAAAAAATATTTACAAAGTCTAATAATTACAAAAAAAAATCATTTCAAAATTCTAAAAATTACAAAAAAAATATTTAAAAATTTTATAAATTACAAAAAAAAACACTATTTTAGAAATTATAAAAAATGTTTAAAAGTCTTAAAATATTGAAAGACCTCTAAAAAGTCTTTTAATGTTAGAAAATGTATTTGCAATGCTTTAGTAGTATCGAAAAAAATGAAAATTTAAACAATTTTAAAAAAATACAAAAAACAAAGAAAAAAATAAAAATTATAGTTAATACTAGGAAGAAACATTTAAATTTCTGTTAAAAAAAAGGCATTTTAGAAGCTTGAAAAAAATGAAAAACCTTTTTAAAAAACTGAAAAATATTGGAATGTCTTTTTAAAAAATATAAATATTGAAAAAAACTTAGAAAATCTGAAAATATTAGGGGGGGAAAAACATTACCAGTAAAAACTTATTGCCAGCGAAATAAAAAGAGTTCCTGAAAATAAACATTTCCAATAAAAAAATATATTTTTTGAGAAAAATATGTTTTTAGCTAAAAATATCATTTCTAACAAAAAAAAATATTTCCAGAAGAGGAAAAAAATTCTAGCAAAAAAAATATTTTCAAGAAAAAATAAACCATTAATTACAAAAAAAAAAACTTATAGCAAAATATATATTTACAGCAAAAATAGACATTTCTCGAAAAAGAAAAAACATTCTAAAAACCATTATAAAAAATTTCAAAATATAAAAATAATTACGGCAAAAGTGGGGGAAAAAAGCATTTCCAAATGAATAAATCTAGGGAGACCCAGAAAAAAACCTAATTATAAAACCCACGGCATTAAAAGCTTATACCTTATTGTTGTGAATCCCGTCAGGACATCAAAATGTGCATTAAAAATTTGTACTCATTTTTGTCTTATGTGAGTTTCAAAATTGGGTTCCAAAAGTGGATCTCCCTATCACACTCTTTCCAAAATCTATCTTCTTAAACCAATTTCAAATCTCATCAAAATGCCCAGATACTTCAACAAACCTATTTCAAAAACCCACCTTCTTTTTCAATAAACCCATTTCAAAATTTTCAAATCCTGCGTCTTCTTAAAAAAAACTCATCTTCTTTAACAAACTCATTTCTTTTTGCACAACCCCATTTCAAAAAATTCAAATCCCGACTTATTCTTCAATAAACCCATTTCAAACTCACCTTCTTCAACCTATTAATGTTGCGTCCATGTGTGTGTTTTCCATTCATCTTTTCAGTCGGTGTGTGTGTGTGTGTGTGTGTGTGTGAGAGAGAGAGAGAGAGAGAGAGAGAGGTGTGGCTATGGATTTCCTGGGTGCTGTGAAAGTAAGATAAATGGAGGAAAGAAAGAGAAAGTGACTGAAACCTAGGGTTTTACCATAAATGTGTTGAAATACAAAAACGCCCTCTTAGAAAAAGTCAAATATGTGTCACGTGTCATTTTTTGTCTAAAATGTTAATGATGTTAGTGTTAGGGGATTATGTGAAGTAGTTTTAAAAGTGTAAAGGGGTTAATAAAGAAAATGAAAGTTCAATTGGTGAAGTGAAAAAGGGGATAGGAGTAAACCCTGTTGTCTTTTAGATGTTGTCGCTAAAATCTAATGGAAACCGTTAGTTGACTAGTCAAACCGTTATTTTTTGAGGTATTTTTTTTAGTTTTGGTAATTAAACTTTATCCACCATTTTGTTTTCTTTTAAACTTTTCCATTGTTATTTGACGGTATGTCCATTAAACGTTATGCATGTGACTCACATACCCTTTTTTACAATAACCCAAAACTAACCCTGAATAAACATTAATCATTCCATTTCCCTACATTCTATCTCACTCAAAAACCACCGATCTCAACAAAACCCTAATCCCCAAAATCATCTCCATCAAATTTGTTCGTTTCTTGAAGAATTTCAGTTAGGCAAAGAAACTTTATTCGTGCGAAGCTTTGAAGACAAATCATTTGAATCATGCATTGTCTTAGAAAAGTGCACACACGTGACTCATTAATTGGTTACATTTTTCTTTCAAATTTTGAACACAAATCATCATCATTGCACCTAGAAGATTCTTTCATGGCATCTTCAAACATAGCAAATCCCTTATACATATTGAATTGACACTCTAGTATCTTACTTCCACTTGACTCTTGTTTATGTAACATCATTAAACCATTACATTGTGATTCTTTGCATTTTTTATAAATTCAGGGATACTTGTATGCTTTATGACCTTCAATATCACAAAAATTGGCATGTCATTACCTCGTGTTATAGCTTCTCATTTCCTCTTGTAAAATCAACTTCCTATGCTTTTTTTCATCTTTTACTTGTTTTGTACCCTTAATGTAATGAGAAAAAGGTGTCTTGTTCAAATTTTGGAATTTATAGCGACTATGGAATGGTTTCCAATGACTATGATGAAGCAATATAAAATAATCCAATTGCTATATTGTAAATTGCATTTAATGAAGTTACAATTGGAATGACTTTTAAATCATCCATTTAGTTGTGGACAAAAATTTAAATTTAGGGGTGTGTTTGATTTCAAATATGAAAAATACGTAAAAAAAATAGTTCATTTGAATGATAAATTGAAAAATGAGTTCAAAACGTGTGATTTTTTTATAGTACTTTTTCTATTTTCGTGAAAACCAATTCTTTAGTGGGTGGATAAGAAATATTTTTCACTTGAAATGAGATTTGAGATGGAGCACTTATTATGTAAATGAGTGTTGTTCTTACATGAAGTATTCACAATCAAGGTACTTTATAGACAACACAAGTCAACAATTAATTTCCAAGAAAAATTTTACCATACCAATCAAACACCCCCTTAATAATTTTTTGTTATTGATATTAGAGTTTGATACTAGGGGTATAATGAAAAAAATTAACTATCATTAAGGGGACCGTAAAAAAGTGGCAAAATCTAAAAGAAAACAAAATGGTCGACAAAGTATAATTACCAAAACTAAATGGGTGGTAAAGTCAGAATACTCCCTAATCCTTGTTGCAAATTATATATAAATAAAATAACTTTATACTAGTTTCTCTCATAAAATAAAATTAAAAAGTCGTACAAAAACTACATTCATAATCATACGTCCTCGAGAAGCATAATAAATAAATTATATTAAACTAAAAAAACTTGAATTAGTACATCCACCAACAGAGTCGGTGCGCCTTTGAGTTACACACATTATTGTACCACAATGTTTATATAATGAATTTTCGAGTGTAACAAAATAGACAACACAATTCAATCTGAAGTCTCTCTCTCCTAGAGGCCTCAATAGATCCAGGTTTAAGATCTGCATGCTTCAGCATATCCTTAATTTAGCTTATCACATAGAGATTGATATGCAGCGCTGCAAACCTTGAACTTCTCCTCAGCAAGAGACTGTTCATGCGCATTTCTTTGTTAATTTAACATCAATGACCAAGTGTTTACGTGCCCTCATATATAAACACACGCGTGCATATATAAAACAAAATTACAAATGATCTTACCTTGGATGAGCCCTGATGACGATCAGGATGCCATTTCAATGCGCATGCTCGATATCTAAAAGGGATGACAAATTTTTATTCACTTTAAATTGCAATAGTAATAATAATAATAATCACATTAGTCGCAAAAACCTGCCTGAACTATTGATTTTGCAATAGATTTCACGAACTTGTATAGATTAATATTGGGTTATTTGTATTCTGGGTTCCAGTAGTTTTTCATATTGCACTTTTGGATCTAAAATTTTAACTATTTGATCAATTTCCAACTTTTGCGAATTTGAAAATGCTGCGAAGGTGTGAACCCCCCAAAAGTGCAATCAGTAAAAGCTTTGGACCCAAATATGCATTTCGAGGAACTAGTGGACCTTAAATACAAACAACACATTAGACCCCCAACCTCCATCCCTCCCCCTCCTAGCAACACATAAATGCGTATTTCCAACTTTATCATAGTTTAAGGAGTTATTTGCAACACTACACAGGTATTTGCAATAGTAACATCATTTATGGGGTTTATTATGATTTTTCTTTATCTTACTTGGACATGGAGAAAGATAAAGGGGACAAGGTCAAGAGAGAACTTACGCATTTTTAACATCATCGAGATTTAAAGGACCAGAAGCACTCAACCCGAGGGTCATCCGATGTGAAGTCAAATCTGAGTCTGAACTGTCAGACTCAGTTGAGGAGTCATATTCCTCTTCATTCTGATGCCTCCAATTCCAAGAGGTCCTATAGGAATTAGAATAACCTGATGAGCCTCTCTGTGGCTCTTCATTTATAAAAGACCAGTAGAAGTGGCCGTTCCCACCAAAGGCAGAACGGAAAATGGTCTCGACTTCAATGTCATCTTCACAGAACTGAAAACCTCCTGAACAAGAATTGAAAAGCATAAATAACTAATTAAATTGCACAATGTTATTCGAGAGAGGGTGGTATATACAAATATATCGTTAATTAATTCACTTTTCGACCTGACACACCCCCACCACCACCACACACACAATGTCCAGCTTTCATACCCTCCAACTTTTAATTATACTTAACACGTTGTCTACTCCAAAAATTCTAAGAACTATAAACATGACTCCTTAAAATTTTAAAATTTTCATTTAGACACTTGTCCAACTCTAAAAATTATATGCTAGACCCTTAACTTTCTAGGTATTACAAAATTGTCATGAGTCGTGCCTACGGGCACGGATAACTGCTAGGATACAGAGACAGAGTGAGAGTTGATAGATAGATAGATAGATAGATAGATAGATAGATAGATAGATATAGAGAGAAAGGGGGGGGTATGCCTTAAAATTTCGATATAAATTATCTGTACTGAATCAGAAGTTCACTGCATCACAACGAGGAACACTTACTTCTACCCCCAGCCTGGGGTCCCTTATTGTCGGTCCCGCCCCCTCTAAATCCCCTAGGCTGGAAATCATGTCTAAACCAGGAGCTGCCTTGACTCGAAGATGGGCCATATTCATCACGATCATACTGCCAGCTCTGAAAACCACAGAAGAATAATCACCAAGAAATTTAGTACCAAATAAAAATATCAAGAATTAAGAAATATGGGGTTTATCGAGTGGTTACGAGTGCATCTGCAAGGAATAGAAAGTAGTCTTAACAAGAACTAATAGTAAAGAATAGTCAACCAAGGCCAAAATCATGGAACATCACTTTTCACCATTAAATTATCTTAGATAAAGCCCAGATTTTTGCAATAAAGATATATCTTAGATAAAACCAAATGTTTACCAGATGGCACGTGACATATCGTGATCAGAAGTCTTGTTGAAGCTTTAAACTTTCCCAACTACTTAAATCTAAAATCCTTAACTAATTTAGAATCTATAATATCTCAGTGTTAAGTTCCACAAGACAATAGTCTATCTTTGATATTTTCCCAGTGTGCATGAGATAAAAGGCAAGGTATAAATCACTATAAAGTTTTGGGGTCCAGTAGTTATGTGTATTTTTGGTCTGGGATCCAAAGTTGTGCACATTTGCACTTCGGGTCCATCTTCATTTTTACAACTCTTTTTAATATTTTTTTACGACACTTTCTTTCGGAAGTGCCACAAAAATTAAAAATGGAACCCAAAAAAAATGCAAAATATTGATTCCCAAAATGCGAAAAAAAAAACTAAAAGTAAATACCAACTGAATAGCAAACATAGTTGCAAGCTTTTTAGTCTGTAATAAACAACCTGAAATAGATGCTCTGCAAACTGACTGACATTGCGCAGTACTGATTGTTTTGAATTCAGCTTTCTGAATCTTTTGGAATAGTAGTTAGGTCTCTGCAAATCGAATGCAGCAAATTTCATTTAACATCAAAACAATATAAAGCACAAATGAAAACAAACGAATGTGCTGAAAATGAACAGATGTCAGGCTTTGTTACTTATTTTATAGGAAAGAACGAATTATTCCAAGCATAATAAGATTTTTGTTTTGAATAAAAAGTCGGTGTTATTGCAGAAGAAAGAAACATTACAGCCTCAATGCAAGACCAAAGTGAACAACCCAGCACAACGGGAACGCACTATAGACTCGGAGAGAACACACTGAAAACCCAAAGACTAGGAAATAGGAACACAACAAAATAAAACAAGGTGAGAACAAACACGACAAAACACCAATCAGTTGCCTAAGGAAAGGGCTGAGACGCGTGACCATGAATTTATTCAAGACTAGGCCAGGGATCAAAGCTCGGGACAAAACTAAAGAAAACTATGTGTAAGACAAGTTATGAGGATCAAATATGAAATAACCAATGCATGATAAAAGGACAACATCAACCAAAGAGCTCATATACACTACACAATACCAACAAAGCCAGACACATGCATGAAACCTACAACATCATCTTCAACTCCTAAATGAATTCTATTGCTATAAGAAATAAAAACTCTAATATTTACTGAAGATCGAGAGAGAATAAAAATAATGATAAAAGGGACCGAACACTAATCACATATATACACACATGAGAAAGGATAATTGTCAAAGGACTTGACCATTAATTCCAGACCCATCCGTGAAACAACAATCATTACCCCTCCCCATCCATACAAAAAGGCCCAAAAAATTCATTAAAAAACTTTCATCTAGGAGTATGTAAACCATGGCGGCAACGATAGATCTCAGTTAAAGCCCCCCTACCTACCCTCGAGACAATATCCAACAGAGAACATTTATGGCCACTAAAACTAAACATGAAGCACGGCTATAGACTCCAGATCATTTGTAACGACCAGTATATTTAATCATGTGCTTTAGAACTTTTTCATGAGTTTCGGAGAGGTTTGGAGTCATCCCGGTAAGTTTCCAGAAATTCGATGGTGAAACTTGCAATTTCTTAAACTGTTTAGTCTTCCTTGCGTGTTCAAAACTTTACTTAAACGAAATCCTTTGGTCCAAACCTGAAAGTTGACTTATCATTCGAACGACCTCCTTTACACTCCCAGACGTTACTTTCTCTAGAATTAAGCCCTCAACACCTCTTGGATCCTACTTGCAATCATAGATTTGTTCTTGATATTCATGAATATTGCTTTAGATTGGGCAAAAACACTTGATTTTGAACTTAGTGCAGCTTGTGTTTGCTATTCTCCTTATGATATCTCCTCAAGTCTCCCCCTCCTCTTATTCCAAATGATAATACAAGACAGATGTAAAATTAGAGCAACTGAAACTTGGTTTTGGAAATAAAGTTAATGGAAATGTTATTTCAACAATTTTTGAGGTAGAATTTGATTTCAAAACCTTTTGGGAATTTAAATTTGGTTTTGTGAAAGAAAAACTCAGGGAAAGAACTTGTTAATAATGTTGTGAGACTGAGTTTCCCGTATCTAATTCAAATTTTTTCTTAGGTGGTGGAAACGGTTTAAAATCAGAAGTTCTATGCTTAATGGAAGAATCTTGGTGGATGCATGAACTGGGACCTCAGAATTTGTATGCAAGATGAACCTACAACAGTGCCGATCAATCGAGCCACCATGTTTGAGAATACGGTGGGATCCGTGGATCCAGTTTCAGTGAATCACCAGTCAGAGCAGATTTTGGAGAAATCCTTCATGAATCTGGTGGTCTAATCACTGATTACAAAGCATTGGTCAAATTGAGACCCTTTCTAAAGTGAAAAGATTTGTATAAGTTAGGTTAATGCATAACCCGAATACTTTGGTTCAAATATTTGTTTAGTAATTGAAAACAAATCAAAGTTTAATAAATGTGAAATTTAAAAATGGACTTCTGAAATTTCCTGATAATTTAAGAGAAATAAATTACTGGAATTTGAAATTTCCGACGATGATGGATTTGGGTTGACGCAATAGTCATCCACTGCGATTACGACACCCAGGGGCAAGGTCCGAAACCTCCGGAGGGCAGCAAAGCGACTGTAGCCTGACGCCACACGGTGTGTTTCCCACAAAAGGTCTGGGGGTCACACCAATTATTAGTTCAGAACGATCGACCCAATTGGCAAATCTATAAAACTGAAGGTCGTACTCCGTGCACAAGGCTCCCTCTTAACTGCAGGGTCTGGGAGAGGTGGGAGAGGTGGCCGTCTGCCTTACCCACATACATGGAAAGGCTGCTCCCATGTAAAACTGAAGGTGAGTTAAAGAAATACTTAATGGTTAAAAACATAAACAATCCTTTCATTTAAAATGATTCCTATAATGTAATTGATTTGAGTTCAAAAGTTACGCTTACCATTTTCCTTAATTTAATTATCTTATCAAACTTTTAAAATATAAATTGCTTTACTTTATAGTTTTAATGGCTTGGGCGTTTGAAGATTTTTCAAATTTATTTAATAAGTAAATTGTTTAACTTCTTCGATTAGAAACATCATCCCACTTTCGGGCATCCATCGTTGGTCATGTAGCCTATGCCTTGATTTGGTTTCTGTTATCTCATGGAGTAGGTCCTGTTATTAGCTGGCATGGCATGATATATTGTTGCATTCACGTTTACCGTTCCAAGTTGACGTGCCCGCTTCTAGACACCCACATGCACCGGGACTCATTTATTGATTGGATAGATTTATAGAAAAGGTACTTGAATACAAAAACATCTTTGAGGTCAAGTGTGTGCAACTCGCGGCTACATGGCCTAGTATGAAGGAACACCTGAAGGTCACTTTCCTCCCTTCCTTGTATGAACGCGATCTTTATTCACAAGTTCATGGCCACAGACTGTCTGCCTTCGTGTGTGACTAGACGGACACCTATGCAGCTTTACGAAAGAGCGAGGAGCAATGCCTTGGGCGCCACATTCACCTCCGATTCGGGCTGGTGCTGGGGATGGGTGACAGCCTAATGTGGTCATGGTGGTGGAAAAAGAGAAAAGAAGAGAGAAGATGAAGGATCATACGATTTAATAACTCCAATATTATTTTACTACTCAAACAAATTGATAGTTACATAACTATTTATTACAAAAATATCTTAATAAAACTACTACATAAATACACCAATTAATTAAATAATCACTAAGAACATCTTCACTTAAGCCCAACACGATGCCCTAGTTGTGCATGGCAAACTATTAAGAAATTTGCCCTAACACAAATTTATGAACGACAGAGAAAAAATGCTCCAAGAATGAGCAAGCAGAAAATAGAATAACTACACTAATTAATTATCAAACTAAAATCTCAATAAAGCTAAATATTTCATTCATTCAAGTCTGCCCTCAATAATGAGAGTTACAATTATTTATAGGCTAAGATTCCTAATAAGAGGTAACTACTAAAGATAAAATAATAAAAGATAACTAATACGAGATAAATACTAATATATATCCTAATATCTTAAATATACTAAATAAATAAAATATCAAATAAGTCCTCATCCAATCCCTTCTTGTTCCCCATCATTTCTCCTCCGCTGAAATGAACTCAGCTCTGACGAGTGAAGATGGCAAGAAGACTCCCATAGAACATTGAGAAAGACTCAATGCACATTGGTCGAGTCTTTCTTATAAGGCTTTCCCATTATCGGCAAGAAAGAATATGGAAAAGACCATCCACTTCCATCATTTGGGAAATGTGGAAAATATTCAGGTTGACCGCGTTCAGGCAGAAATGGAAGACCTACACATAAGGGAGGCATCAGAGTTCTTGAAGTACCGCGACAGGACTAATCAATTGCTGAAAAAGTAAGGCCTCTATCCCAAACAGGTATGGGACAAGCAGTTTCAGAACATATTGGTGAATCAACAGCACAAAATAACACTGAAAATCCAGATAGGAAAAGGTCATGTATCCGACAGCCACAAAAAGTGAAATACGGTCCATGCACAAGGATGTCAGAGACAAAAAGTGATCAACTGGCACTGGAGCTAGACAAGTAGAATATCCATATATGCAAACACCTATCATCACAATAAGAGTGACCCAAACTACACGTCAATGGCCAAGAAAATAAACCAAGCCATAACTTTTAGCGAGAGAATCAAGAGATTTCTTATATTTCAAAATGGAGTGTCCTCAAATGAGAAATACAAGGGGTATTTAAAGGGGAGGGGCAGCTTCGGCCGGCCCTAAGCTAATATTCTAATTACAAATATGCCCTTAATTGCTTTTACTACTCCTTACCTCTAAATACTAAAGCAAAAGAAAATACAAAGGCATAACAAAATAAAAGAATATAACAAACCTTCCCCACCTCTTCTCTGCCCTAAAACGTCCCCACCCTACTGCCCTAAATCCTAGCCCAACCCTAACCTTACTGCCCCGACTCGGAACCCACCTTAGGGTTTTGCCCGGCATGTGCCCCAAATCTGTTTGGGCTGACCAAACCAAGCCCAACGCCTTCTAAATGCACCGAAGCAGTGGTTTTTGACCCGGGAGGAGGCTTCTAAGGGCTGGTTTGGGTGAAGAAGAGAAGAAAAAAAGAAGAAAATTTATGGAATGTGCACTTCTCAACTTTCAAAAATTAATTTTTGGCCCCCACAAGATTTTGGCACAATTTTTGGAATTTCCTCACAAGTCCCCAATTTTTTTGAATGCTCGAGGACGAGCTTGGTTTTAAGAGGGGGAGAGTGACGAAAATGTGTCCTTTTTAGGATTTTATTGCATTTTATTATATTTTTGTTACTTAATTAAGGAGTAGTAAAGGCAATTAAAGGCATTTTTGTAATTTGAATATTAGCTTAGGACCTAAGCTACTCCTCCCCTTTAAATGCCCCTTGTATTCATCATTTGAGGACACTCTCCATTTTGAAATATAAGAAATCTCTTGATTCTCTCTCTAAAAGTTAGGGTTTGGTTAATTTTCTTGGCCATTGACATGTAATTTATGTCAAGGAGACTTCAAAATATCTCGAAAAATAGCATGTTCTCCTTAAAAATAATTGGACCAGTATTTAAATTCAATGATAGACTAGTAAAATATGCATTAGGTCCATACTCAAGAATAGCAAGAATAAGTCCATTATATTTTAATTTAAAATATTTGGATGTAGATGAATTTTGTGACTCGTGTAACAACAGAGTAATAATAAGACCCTGATGACTAAAATAGTTGAGAACAACATCAATAGAATTTGTCTTAAAAGGAAAAGAACTGGGAGAAAGTACAAACTCTATGGTCTCCAAAGGGGGTGGTTTAACAATATGATCAATCACATCTTTATCATTGGGCAAAGGGACATCCTTAATAAGTGCGGGAGAGGATGTTGAAGTTGTGATATTATGCAAAGATTCCACCATAGTATACTGAGTATCTTTGTCATTATCGACGTTGTCAACGCGTACCAAGTCAACATGTTGCTCACCAGTTTCGGGTGATGACTCAGACATCAACTTTGAATTTATGTCTTGTTTAGGGTGAGAAAAACATGTAGACACAATATGAATATTATTTATGCGGTCATGATACTCATAAGTGGAGGTGTTGAGCTGTTAACTAGATGAAAATAGTGCCTTCCTCTAGAATGTACTCACTCTTGTTCGAGATTGTTACTCTCACCACTAAGATCCGGATGGGCAAGCCCAATAGTAAGTTGTTCAGTCTCTTCTTTACGAGATTCAGGTGGTAATCGAGGAGTGTTCGAGATCATATGTGCACAACTTTTATTGAGAAAGACATAGTCACCTGAATATCTGGTTTTGAGGATGAGTTACTTTCTCCGTCATAACTAGTGGCGTGGGTTGAGTGACTAAAAAAGTGGTCATACTAGTCATATTTGGATCCCTAACAACGGATGATGGAATGTTATTAGATCCCCCATTATAAATTGTTTCATACCGGTACAACTCAGTAACTTGAGAAGGCATTTCCTTACCATTAGACAACATGTAGGAGTTTTCAACCTTTAAGGCATCAACATAGGATTGCTCCAAAGTGTTAGGATTGGACCGTAAGTTTCACAAGGTTCACTATTATATAAAAATCCAATCTCGTAATAAATTTGTCAATGGTATCCTTCAAGTTCTCCCCCATGTCACATAATTTCATGAGATATTTAAATTGTACAAATAATAAGACATACTATATGAGTCTTGTACAAGTACATCCCATTGGGCATATAAAGGATCACGGTAAAATGTGGGTAAATATCTCATCTTAAAATGGTGTTTCAATCCAGTCCTTGCGGTGATTGATGGTTTGTTCCAAATGTATCTACCTTGATGAAATGATTGCCAATGATGCTTGGCGGACCCCACTAATTGTTCTTTGGCAATATAAGCGAATTGAGATTCAGTCCCACCTAACCAATAAAAATAATCGTCCATCTCCTCTAGCCATTCTAACAACACATTAGCGTCACCATTCAAAGTAAGAGGTATTCGAACTAAGTTAGTCATGTGTGTTGCCTCGTGAGAGGTATAGAGAGTGGGTGGGATGGGATGGGATAAACATAGTTATAATCGTCTACATAGTGGTGAAGGGAAAATGCATGACATTATTCATGTTGAGTGAATGGGGTGTGGTAAACATAGGGATCATATATACTCATGGTTGACTCTCGATGAGTGAATATTTTTTTGTTGTTTTGTTTGTTTGTTTGTTTATTTTTTTATTTTTGATTTTTATGTTTTTATAAAAAAAAATGTGCGAGAAACGATATGAAAATCAGACTACGGATCCTTTGCAAATGTTACTAATTTATCAGTGAGAAGTACAATGGTCACAATTAATTAAAAAAAGAGTATGCATACCTTACAAGAATATGAGTTCCAATGAAGATGATTGAAGAAGTTGGGATAATGTAAGGTTCAGTAGTGTGGTCTCAGACTAACTGGAATTCCAAGTGAGGGGAGGGGGCAGGATGTTGTATGGGTTTTAGGTGGTAAGGTTACGGACTTGTTTGGGTTGGGCCACTGTTGTTAAAGGTGCGCCTAGGCTTTAGGCTCAGCATCGGCCTCACTCTGGCAAGGCCCCTTCGATAAGGCGAGCGCCTTGTGCGCTTAGGCTCTGGGCTCTGGGTGCGACTCAGGAGCGCCTTGTTAAATTCTTTTGGATAACACCCCCAATACAAGAATAAATTAATTGATATGCTAATTTTACAAATTTTACAACAGAATATGAAAGATTAAACAATTCCTCACCCCAAAACTAACCAAAGTAAGTCCTTGCTTCCTAGTGAAACTTTATCTTTCTAAAAAAAATTAAACTCCAACAGCATGGCATCTCAAAATAATTTACATGTTGCTTTTGATTTTTCTTTTTACAAATTGGAGTATCTTCTATTCAAATATATCAATCTCTTTCCTTTTGTTGACTATCGGATAATTATATTGTAAAATAAATTTTTTTAATATATATTTTTTCCATATGGTGGTATAAGCTCTATCTTCTTCTGATTGTGTCTCTTCATAACCGTGTATAGTAATATTTATGCTATCTATGTCTAATTTTAGATCATGAATGATATTGTTTATAAATATACAACTTTTGCGTGTTCAATAAACAATGTGCCTATTAGGCATGTGCCTCGCCTTGCGCCTTACGCCTAGGCTCCATAGGGGCCTCAATGCGCCTTTCGCCTTTGACAACTATGGGTTGGGCAAGTATTAGATGGAAATGGTTACAAAGTTGGGTTTAACAAACTCCTAAAGGTTTGGGCTGATATAAGGTAGAATAAGTAAATGAAACCCTGTTCCATTCAAGCTTGTTAGATATATTCTACAAACAAAGCAAGATTTGGGGCTCTCATCCCGGGCTACTAAGTCCGTGATGAACAAAGGTGGGTTCTGGCGATTTCTGCGACGCCGAAGGCTGACGACAAGATCACCGAAGGATCTTAAAAGTATAGTCCTTTTCTACTATTCTTTATCTTCTTCGTTCTTTTTTCGTCGAACAGGAGATTTCAAGGGGTTTGGGTTTAGGTTGATGGATGACACATTTTTTCTTCGTCTGTGTAAAATTGTTGTGATGGTAATATGTGGGGTTGGCTATAGGCGATGGGTTGTGGGTATGGTGATAGAGTTGGGTAGAGTGGCGATTAGGGTGGTTTGCCTATGGTCGTTGGGGTGTAAGGTAGTTTGATGTTGGTGATTTTAGAGAACAGTGGCAGGTGAGGTTAGGGTTTATAGGGTGTTTGTTGGGTGTGAGGACAAGTCTGGAATGTGCTGCTATAACAAACTGTAGCAATTTGTGAACAGAACGGTGGGGACTCAGGATGGATGATGGAGTAACGCGACGGAACGATTGATCGAGGTTAAGACCTTCGATACCAAAATGGTGCAGGACGAACTGTTAAGAAATTTACCCCATCATAAATTGATGAACGACGGAGAAGAAATGCTCGAAGAATGAGCAAACAGAAGATAGAAAAACTACACTAATACACACTGTTCTAAAAAACCCGCCTAGGCTTAAGGCTTGGGAGAAACGCCTCGCCTTACGCTTTTCACGCCTTATTCTTGGTAAAACCCTTAAGGCACACTTTTTTCTAAAAACAACAGTGCTTTAGTGAAACGATGTTGCCTTTTAAAGAATTTGTTTACAAATCGGACCATTATCTCATCCAAAATAATCAAATAGTATTTTAATTTGCATATATTTAGACATATTTTTATGATATGTGCAATTTTTATATTTTAATAGCCTTGTTATGGTTCAAAAGTATTAAATTATATTAAGAAGGCCTAAACGCCTTTTCACGCCTAGGCCTGCCGAGGCTTCTAAGGCTTAAGGCTTGGCCTCCGCGCCTCAATCACGTCTCGCGTTTTTTAGAACCTTGCTAATAAATTATCAAACTAAAATCTCAATAATGCAATACTTCATTCATTAAAGTCTGCCCTCGATAATGAGAGTTACAATTATTTATAGGCTAATACTCCTACTAAGAGATAACTATTAAAGATAATTACTAAAGATAAAATAATAAAAGATAATTAATACGAGATAAATATTAATAAATATCCTAATATCTTAAATATACTAAATAAATAAAACATCAAATAAATCCTCATCCAATCCCTTTTTGTTCCCCATCACCTAAGCTTTCAACAACTCAACAGAGCCTTTCCCCAATTATTTGGGGTCAACTACATGAATTCAATTTTTTCATTCTATTTTGTTCAGCGCAATATCCTCAATTAAACCACATGATATCATGTCTATTTTTGCAATATCCCACCAAGACAAAGCCTAATATATTTATCCAAATAATTAATAGATTCTGCATTATTTCTCATCCGCCCCGGCGAAAAAGAACTCGACTGAGGGGAGTTAGGAGCAGGAGAGACTTGTTAAAACAGAAACCAACAGTTCTTCAGCATCGTTGTTAGCAAGCCAGTAACAGAAGAGTATATCTTGTCTAGCCCTCTCAAAAGAGTAGGTATTAGGATGCCTAGAATGTTGCACGATCTCAAATCCACTTTCAACCCAACAAAATGTGGCATATCTTAAGTGGAAGTACATCACCTATAAGAATCTCCTTAAACCCACCAATGTAATATAACAAGACATTGTCGATCGACCTATACTTTAACGTTTCTTACCCATGCAACTCGATATGGCTCCGGTGCAGCTCAACCTTCAAAACTCTTCTTATTGACAGTGGTCCCGTACACAACATTAGTGCAGCTCTTGTGTCGAGCATCAACAAACATGTTTGTCCCTCACCATGCGCTCATGTGAAAAATTTGTCCCCTATGACCAGCTGCCTAGTTGTTTCTTCATGTTTAGTACCAAAACAAAGAGGACGAAGGGCTACCAGCGAATGGCCTTCCCCATAACTGGAATCATTTATGAGATTAAAGGATCAACAATTTGTAGCTCCGGATCTTTAAGCTCCTCAGATTCAACCATTTCAACTGGTTTGATGTGAAAGCTATAGGCATGAGATAGGTAGTCGCGAGTTAGATGTTCAATCCCTCGACAGTTATAGCACTTTTGTTTAATATTAGCAGTGCTCCCTTGCAATGAATAAGACCCTTTAGGACATGTCGTCGTATTATGGCTCAGAGAGTTCGTATGCGACTTGGCAAATGTCCTTTCACTTCGGGTCAATGTTTCAGTAGATCCCTTCAAGGAAGTCTTTCTTCAATTCCTCCATTCGATAAGCTACTTGGACTGCAGCCACCATGCCATAAAGTCTGCTAGAAGCTAATCCACAAGAGAACTATGAATTTATAGAAATCATGACATCTTCATTGCTAGAAAAATTGGATCTTGTAACCAGACTGTTAGTCTGCTTGTGCTCTTCTACGAATTAGTTCTTTGCCACAACTGAGTGATCTGTAAGTGTGCTCGCTGTTTGTAGTTTTTCGGTACAAAATAGCGGGTCTATGCAACACTCATGTCTTCTCATGTCTCAATAGTGGCATAATGGTTTTGTTGATATTTAGTCCATCATATCCTCGGGTTCCCTTTAATTTGCCCTAATAAAAAATAAATTCCACATGTCTGTCAACTTATATAGTCTCAAAAGGTATTTTAAGTTGTGTAACTAATCCAGAAATCCGGGATTATGATCCCAATGGAAATCGCTAACTTCCAACTTAGCACATCTACCTACGTCCGTCAACCAGGGGTCGATTAACATCTCGAGGTCCTTTGATGGGCATAAAGAAATCGCCTTGGTAGCAACCGCCAAACCAATAGAACAACGGTTAGCTCTGCAACCGGCCGGGTCCGGACCGATAAGACCTAATAGAGTAATCCCTTATCTCGGATCAGAGATGCTAACGGGGCGGGAATCGAAGTGGGGTACCTCTCTACCACCTATGTCTATCTCCTGTCAAGTCAACTAGCTGATGTACAGCCTGCAACAGAGATGGTGCTAAATTTCAGCGATGAGTAATTCCCGGAGTTAATGAGCCAACATCTTGATCTTTCTTGATTTATGCGGGGACTCGCGGGAATCATTTGTATTTTTGCTTTTATTATTTTTCATATTTTAGCTATTAGGTTTAGTGAGGGCTAAATACGTATTTTGTAAAAGGAATGTCATTAGTCCATGTGATGCCATTAGTGACATTGCATGTGACCTAAGCAATTCTTAATGGGAAAGTAATGGTCCCTTTCTAGATCCTTCTATTATCCTATAAATAGTGCAATACCCCATTGGGGCAAATCATTCACATACTAGTTAATTTGGATGTAATTTCTTTGTGTACCACTAACATCGTTTACGTCCATTGGTACCAGAGCCTAATCGCTCCACCCGTTGTTGTGTAGGAAAATCGTAAACAAAGTAACAATGGCGCCAAAAAAAGAACGCACAAACCTAGTGTCATAAGACCCCAATTGACGAAACCCTCACCAACATCATGGACAGAAAGGAGATCGAGGAATTGTTGCACAACAAAGGTGAAATTCCTGAGGTTTGGAGTTATCAATTCGATGCCCAAGCCGGGTGACTCGTTGCTATCCATTCTCCGTGCACCTGTCTAAACACACCACCACCACTTCTGCCCCACCAAAGCCTCCAAACACCCCTCCACCTGAGACAGTCCCCTACCACTTTCTTTGCTCGAAGAGAACCACCACCCCCTGGTCTTGTTAAACCCATTCCTACTGCCCCAAACCCTACAATCCCCACAAACCCTTCTACCGCACCCAAATAATCCCATGAACCTACCTCCAGCAGACCACCACCCCCTCTCCCCCGATCCGACACCACCGCTGCCCCACCACCCACCGTTGCACCAAAACCGACACCAACAACACCCTTCCACCACCCTATATTATCCCACCAACTCAAAATCCTAACCCTAAGCCAAAACCACAACGAAAGAAGAAGCAACAGAAGGTGAGGCTGGAGGGACTCTGATGAAGAGAGCAACAAACCACACGGAGAACAACAAGAAAGGAGGCTGAAACAACAAGATTTAACGTCAATTTCATCCCCGTTGCCTTACTATAGATCGACGGCCATCGTTTGAATGTATACTGCTGGATGAAGGCTATAAGAGCCTGGACCTAGAGTTTCGCAACTCTATATTGTTGTTTGACCCTGGTGGAAGTCACCACTAGCCAAGGTGAGAAAGGGTTTGAAAGAAGAATAAAAGTCTAGAACAAGAAAGAAAAAAAGAGAGGTTGAGGAGTGGGAAAACTCACCGTCGAAGAATTGCCAGCGAAACACCCGACATCAGAGATGAGCAATGAGGGTTGCGAGAACTTCATATACGAACCCTCAATGTCTAGTAAGGACAAGAGTGGTTCCTATTTGGGCCGAGAGGAAATTGGGTATGTTCTTATGTGGGTTGACCCTTAAGCTTTTGGGCTCTTATGATAAATGGAAACAAGTTGGTCCAGTTTGACCTTAAGACAACCCAATCATTTATTGTCTGGATAGAAATTTTTTGGGGCACCATTTAAATCCTGGATCGGGCTTGAAAATTCTGGAGTTAAAGAATTATGTTTTGGCCCTAATTTTAGGAAATTTTAGATGAGAATATTTTTGGGCCATCCTTAATTTTCAGAAAATTAATTTTAGACCCCTCAAGTTTTTCTTTCCCTCTACGGCTATATATGTTGGTACTTTTCACTCAGCTACAACTTTAAAAGCTCGAGGACAAGAGTGGTGTGTATTGTATTTTGGGCATTTTTAGCATTTTCTTATTTTTAATATTGTAATTTTCTTTTTATTATTATTTTACATTTTTTAGTTGTAGTTATTACGTTTAATAAGGGCTGGGAGAGGTAATTTGTAAAAGGAATGTTCTAGTCCATATGATGTCATTAGTGATATCACTCCATGACATCACATGTAACCTACGCATTCCTTAATAGGCAAGTAATGGATTATTTCTAGATCATTCTCTTGAGTATTATTACTCTTTGTTTAAGTGTAATTTTTTTGTGTCATTGACACCATTTACGTCAATAATGATGGGTCAAGAGCTTACTGTTGTACCAAAAATTATGCTATTATTAAAGGCGCAAATTTATTCCTATATACACAAGAGGTGAATTTTCCCCGTGGAGTCCAAACCCAGTGAGCCTCGGACCATTTAGGTTAGAATATACTCCTGCATTATTCTCCCCACCTATATAGGTTGTCACTCCTGCGACTCCAACTCATGACCTCACTCTGATACCAAATGATGGTCACTTACCATTGTACCAGAAGCTATAGCTATTAGTAAAGGCACAACTTTATTCCCATATACACAAGAGGTCAGTCTACCCCATGGAGCTCAAGCACAGCGAGCCTTGACCTATTTAGGTTAGAATATGTTGGAGACTGATCGGTCGTCCATTGTGACAGGAAATTGTCGTCGGCAAAGGATGAAGGTATCCCTAGGGTCGCCAACTGTAAAGACCTCGTGAAACTAGGGTTTCTTCTGCTTGAAGTTGCGATATGCTACAACAACATTTGACGGTGGCTGTAGCCCCTGCGTGCCTCACCAAGACTCCGATTGAACTCGTCTCCCTCCACCGAGAGTGACTTGAGGTCGGCGACTTCAGAATAAAAGTGGGTGTAGTAGATAGGTCAAAATGAGGGTCGAATTTGGTGATTGAGGCGGGCTCGGTTGCTGCAAGGTTGGGTCAGGGACATATGATTGTTGGCGACCTCCCACCACTAACTATGGTCGTCAGACTTGGTGCTCAAGCATTGGCGAGCTCCGGTGCTAGCCGGATCTAGTGGTTGGGGGCACCGCTGAACAGATTGAGGGGTTATGGCAATGGTTATGGAGGTTTGCAACAGATCTGAGATTTGGGATGCATTAGCGAGGGTTTTTTCGGGTATGGATAGTGGAGGAAAAAGTGGTGCCTCTTGAACGTGGGAGGCGGGGGTGCATTATGGAGGAGAGACTCTCCGGCTCCTCCGAGTCATACTCATGGATCTGCAACCACCACATCGGCAAACACATCAGGAGCGAACGACGCTCTTATACCAATTTACGTAAATGGTGTCAATGAAACACAGAAATTACACTCGAAGAAAGAGTAATAATACTCAAATTAACTACTGAATGATTTGCCCCAATGGAGTATTACACCACTTATAGGGATAAGAAGAGATCGAGAAAGGGCCCATTACTTGCCCACTAAGGAATGTTTAGGTCACATGTGATGTCATGGGTGACTTATGAGGCACGGACACTCCCGGAAGCCACGAGTCAGCTTTGACTCGAGCCAGACGCATGACACGCTCCAACAAGTTGCCGACACGCTAGGAACCGCGTCTTTTTCTTTAGATTGGACACGTTGGGACATGCCCAAGACACGCTTTGGACACGTAAAAGGACAAGATGGGGCACAATTTGGACATGTGAAATTAATTTATTTTTTTAATTATGCTTTATTAATGTTTTTTAATGTTAAAGTGTGTCTGAATTTTGTTTTGTATGGTCAGTTTTCTTAATTTCATGTTAAAATGCTCTAATAATGTATTTTATGGTAACAAATTTGTTTTATCTCATTAATATATATATATATATATATATATATATATATATATATATATATATATACTAATATGACTAGTGCCCACACAGCCTATGTCTTTGCTTCTTATGCCTTTGTTGCCCCTATCCCGCCCGCTTATAGCTTAGATTCTGCTGACTCAGATGCTGGTGGTCTAACTTGAATGGAATCTGCTCGATCTCGATATTCCCACCACCAAGTCGGAAAAATCAGTAAGACTCGCGAGAGGTAGGTTCAGGTATGGTACTACGCTTCGTCTTGGTCCCCGATCCCGATATGGCAGTGAGGAAGGCAACACAATCATATATATATATATATATAGAGAGAGAGAGAGGGGTTCGAAAGTGAACCAAAAGAATGAACTTTTTAATGAACCTAATAAGACATTAAAAAATAATCCAATCAATTTTAATTTCTTGTTGTAATTGGTCCGCACTAGCGGTAAATGGACTCGCGTGTGACAAAGCCTTACCCCCCCCCCCCAATTTACCATCAAACAATTATTGTTATATATAATATAAAAATTCTTTAACCCGAACCAAAAACCCGACTAGCATAACCCGGACACCAACCAACCTTGTACCTCTGGACAACCACACCTAACTCAGGCGAAACCCGATCCATGTGTCCTACTCCGCCGACGAACCTACCCAACTCCGGCCACTATTCCAGCTGCCTAAGCCCAAGCCTTCGGCCATGACCATGGTTCAAAGTCAAGGCCGATACCGCGACGATACGGCCGAGTTGACTAGGTATCGGTGTCCACCGTTCCGATTCCGAGTTACGAGTTGAGTTTTCAATTATTGATGTGAATCGACCCTATATCGGTAATTTCTCGGTAGTATCGGTGATATAGAGGTATAATCGGCCCATATCGGCGATATCGCGATGGAATCGACCCATATCGGCGATATTGTAGTAGTATCGACCCATATCGGTGATATATTGACTGAGATGGTATAAGTTACGAAGAATCAATCTCTCTCTCTCTCTCTCTCTCTCCCCCTCCAGTGTTGTGTTGGTAAGCATGGTTTTTTTGGGGGGGTTATGAAATGCTAATTGTTTTTTTAATTTAGTGTGCTGGGTGTGTGGGTTATTTGGTCATCATGTGGATTTAATTTAATGCGTTGTATATGTGCCAGTTTTTTTTTAAAGAATGCAAATGATCCAAATGTTATTTGTTATTATTTTTTATAATAATGTTCCCAATGTTATATTTTAATATGTTATTATTTATAAAAAAACGTAAATGTTATTCTTTTACAAACAAATATACAACTGTAATTATTGTAAAAATAATATTTGTATCCTTTAAACATTTGTAAAAATAATATTTGCATCCTTTATGTAAAAATAACATTTGCAACACAAGTAAAAAAAAATATTTGCATCCTCTTTGTAAAAAAATAACATTTCCATCAATTTTAAAAAAAACATTTGCAACCCAGCAACAACAACAAAAAAACATTTACATTCCTTTTATAAAAAAATAACATTTGCATCATTTTTTGTAAGAGAATAACATTCGCATCCTTTTTGTAAAAAACGATTGTAAAAAAAATGTAGTATTTCGTCAAAATCACTATTTGTATCCTCTTTGTAAAGAAATAACAATACTAAAAAATAAACATTTCTATCCTTTTTACAAAATTATAACATACTTAAAAAACACATTTGTATCCTCTTACTAAAAATATTACTAAGAATATAATAGTTGTATCCTCTTTGTAAAAAAATAAATTATCCTCTTACTAAAAAAGTAACATTTATTTTTCTTTGTAAAAACATAATATTTGTATCCTCCGTGAAAAAAAACATTGATTTATTATGGAACATTGAATCTGGCAAGTTCGCAGCACGTCAATATAATCAATTGCACAATGTCATGCATATTAAATGATAGTTTTTTACTTATCTGATTGGTCCACATTGTTAATCGTATTTTTTTTAAAATTTTTTAGATTTTTTTCAGAATTTTTTGCGCTTTCTAAATAGTGTATCTTTGCGTATCTCCCGATACCGCGACCGAGTTGAAAATCAAGTGGCCGAGACCGGGACCGATACCGAGATTTTGAACCATGGCCATGACCTTAAACCACCTGTCTTGTCACCCATTAACTCCGGCCACTCTCATCAACACCAAATTGCCGACAACCCATTCCTTTTAAGCCATCTACCTGCTCCAGTTTCCAATACCCAAACCCGAAAGCCATCTCCGGCGAGCAACCTGACAAACTCCCTTAACTTCGGTCGGCATTAACTCAGACAATTAATTTTGGCCGGAGGTAAGCAGATCCGGCGGGTAGGAGTGAGGTCTTTGGCAGGTGGGAATTGTTTGATTTATTCATGACTAAAGATCGACAAGATTTGGGGATTTATTATTGTCATCCATGATCAACAGCAATTGAGAAATCAATCCCAATGTTCTTGGCCCTTCTCGGATGGGTGGGGTGGGGTGGGAAGGGTGGATCGGGTTTTATCCGAATCTGATCCATTTAAACGGATATGGATCATGCCTAAAATGGGGTCCCCATTTTAGGCATGATCCATATTCATTTAAATGGATCGGACATCGGGTTTGATTTCTCAATTGTTGTTGATCATGGATGACGATAATAAATCCCCGAATCTAGTCGATCTTTGATCACGAATACTTGCTTACCTCCAGCCAAAAATTAATCGTCTGAGTTAATGCCGGCCGAAGTTAAGGGAGTTTGTCAGGTTGCTCGCCGGAGATGGTTTTTGGGTTTGGGTATTCGAAACTGGGGCGGGTAGATGGCTTAAAAGGAATGGGTTGCTAGCAATTTGGTGTTGATGAGAGTGGCCAGAGTTTATGGGTGACAAGGCAGATGGTTTAAGGTCATGGCCGGAGCTTCGGGTTTAGGCAGCTGGAATAGTGGCCGGAGTTGGGTAGGTTCGTCGTCGAAGGAGGACACATGGATCGGGTTTCTCCCGAGTTAGGTGTGGTTGTCCAGAGGTACAAGGTTGGTTGGTGGCCGGGTTATGCTGGTCGGGTTTTTAGTTCGGGTTAAAGAATTTTTATATTATATATAACAATCATTGTTTGATGTAAATTGGGGGGGGGGGGGGAAGGGGGGGGTAAGGCTGTGTCAAGTATGTCACACGCGTGTCCATTGCCCTGGCGCAGGCCAATTACAACAAGGAATTAAAATTGATTGGGTTATTTTTTAATGTCTTATTAGGTTCATTAAAAAGTTCATTCTTTTGGTTCACTTTATAACCCTCTCTCTCTCTATGTATATATATATGTATATATATATATATATATACATATATATATATTCTAACGTGTCGTATCCTACTTTTTGAAAAAATCATGTGTCGCATGTCATGCCGAAACACATATTACGTGTCGAGTCCGTGCTTCATAGTCGGTGACCATGGTTCAAAATCTCGGTATCGGTCCCGGTATCGGACACCCGATTTTCAACTCGGTCGCGGTATCGGGCGATACGCAAAGATACGCTATTTAGAGAGCGCAAAAAATTCCGGAAAAAATATAGAAAATTTAAAAAAAATAAGATTAACAATGTGGACCAATGAGATACATTCAAACCCATCATTCAATATGCATTGCATTGTAGAATTGGTTATACTGAAGCGTGGCACAGTTGTCAGATTCAATATTGCATAGTAAACCAATAATAATATTGAAAAACAAAAATATACATTTTGTTTTAACAACAATGTATATTTTTTTACATATTTACAAAAACGTACAAAAGAACATTGTTACAAAAATGTACATTTTTTAACAACAATGTACATTTTTTTACACTTTTACAAAAACGTACAAAAGAACATTTTTACAAAAATGTACATTTTTTTAACAAATATGTATATTGTTTTTTACATTTTTATAAAAACGTACAAAAGAACATTTTTTACAAAAAATTTCAAAAATGTACATTTTTACAAAAACGAACAAAAGGACATTTTTACAAAAATGTACATTTTTTTAACAAAAATATATATTTTTTTACAAATATGTACACTTTTTTTACAAATATGTACAAATATATATTTTTTTACAAATATGTACATTTTTTTACATTTTTACAAAAAATGTACAAAATAATATTTGTACAGAAATGTACGTTTTTTACAAACATAAATGTACATTATATATTTTTTGTAAAAGATTTGAATATTTTTTGTAAAAAAATAACATTTCTTTGAAAAAAGAGTTTTAGTAGTCATTTTTTTAAAAAAAAAGAGTACTACTTTTTAACATATTTATATATATTTTTTAGTAGTCATTTAAAAAAAAAAGAGTTTTATGTTTTATAAAATTAATGTTAATACTTATGAAAAAGTAATACCATTTTGTAAATGTTACAATATATTTTCAACAACGAAGAAATATGGTAAAAGATAAAAGTTCTATCAAAAAATAAAACAAAATATGACAATATCGTTTGAATCGGTTGTCTCGGTCGATATCGCGGCTGTCTCGGCCGATATCGCGGCGAGGCGTCTCAGAATCGGTTGTCTCGGGCGATATCGCGGCTGTCTCGGGCGATATCGCGGCTGTCTCGGCCGATTCAGTGTTTTTTTGAAACGTCTCTCGGTATCGGATCGGTGCCCTCCGATTCCGAGTTGACTCGGCCGATGCCGAGCCAACTTGGCCGATACTTTGAACCATGGCCCCAACTGAAATACACGCCCAAACCAAACACATCCTAAGCAGAAAGACTCGTGGACAACAGCTGTAATCCATACAAACACAACACTTTATTGCTTACCCAGAGTAAACACAAAAAGTCGCTGGCAACAGCTGTGGCGAGGGTTTTTTACCCAGACTAAAAACAGGATTCAGGACTAAGCACATGTTTCTTACTTACACAACTCCGCAACAGGTATTCTTCAACTATTTTGCAACCTCCTTTCTTCTTCTTCTTTTTTTTTGGCAACAAAAACAACTCGCCCGATATCTCGTCCGTTAATTGCTATCTCGGCCGATATAACGGGGAATATCTCGGGATCGCCGAGAAATCCCCGAGATCTTGCGATATTTTAGTGATTCATATGTTTTTTTGAATCGTGACATGGAATCGGAACGGTGACCCTCGATACCGAGTCAACTCGGCCGATACCGAGTCAACTCGGTCGAGACTTGGAACCATGATTCATATGAAATACTCCTCTTTCATTCATTTACATGGATCCTGCATTTAATTAAGGATACTTAGGTAGGGGTGCTTATCTGCTTATTTGTATTTCCCTGATTGCATCATTTACCTATTCTACATGCCTCTCCTATTTTTTTCTTTCATTCTGAGGGAAAAGCTTCATTTGTTAGAAACCTAAATATAAATACAGAGGAACTGATGGAAATGGTCCTCACCTCAATCCTCCATATCACATGGTAGCAGACTTTGGACTTAGAACTCTTAAGAGTATTTTTACCTACAAGTCCTTATGTGCTCATCTCGTTCGTAATCATAATGCTTATTTGCTCCCCTCAACCCATTTTATCACGAAAGTGGAAAGACAATGTCTCCCTCAAAGTCGAGACTTTTTCATATTCTTAAGAGACTTGATACTAATGATCTGTTGCAGGAGTGAAACCCTATTACACCTCGACTCCCAAGTAACCCCGTTATGCAAGGTGGAGCCCTATTAGGTCCTTGTACAGTTGAGTTTTAACCTTAATAGGATTCCAGTTTTTGTCTAATTAGATTATTATGTTGCGTTTCAATTTGACTATGGTTTATTTGTGTCTTCAGAGCCACGGATATTACAGGAATTTCCCATTACGTTAGACATGAGTCATCGTAGAGACACATAGGTGTTATTTTGTTAGTAGATGGATTATTGCTTTCTTCTTTGATTTTCTTGATAAGTAGTAATGCTTAGGGAAGAATGTGTTATGCAGCTGTAAGTGTGAAACATTTACCTATGGATTTCCAAGTGTTTTGTGCTTGACAGACTACCTCTGAACTACCTCATAATAAAGCAGAAATTGATTGACAGACTCCTCCTCAAGCTTGCAAAGCCAACATCTACGTCGTGAGTGTTTCTTCTTCAAATTCTCAAAGGTCAAGCACTACGGGCCATAGACCATACAAATATATCAACCTTCAACGGGGCTATAGTCTGTCTTCAATCACCCATATGTACCAGTATGTAAGAGAAGGGAGTGATCTGACGGAAAACTAACCGTGCCTACTCCCCACCCATCTCAACAAATCACAATCACCAGATGGAGTACAAACCTCATTCAAAAGCACTAACAACTCCTCCACTGCCTCAATCTCCAATCATAAAAAAAAGTCTCCTAAAACATGAGCTCCACACAAGTCAGTCTCCTACTACCTTCAAACCACAATCTTCCACACTGCTCTCATTAAAAGCGATCCAAAGTAGATCGAGGTAACGATCACCTAAAGGAGTACTAACACATCATAGGTCCTTCCCAAATCTAACTATCCTCCAGTCTCCAATATCAAGAGAGACAAACTTGTAAACTCCTCCAACCCATCACCAACAAATTTCCATATCCCCAAATCATGCGGTCCCGGTTTCAGAAGCCGAACTCCTTCAACCCTTCACCAACGGATTTTCATAACCCCAGTCATGAGGTCCCCGGTTTCAAAACCCCTCCAATCAAATCAGAGGAACCAAACCTCGCAACAATTGTCCATCGCCAAAGACAAAAGTCCTAATGTATAATCTAGGAAGCACGGACTCGACACGTTGATACGACTCGATTCGGGATACAGGATATGCAATTTTTTCAAAATGTAGGATACCGATATGCAAGGATACGTTAAATATTTATTATTTTATTTTATATATATATTAATGATAAGGTGAATAAAATGAAAGTAGATAACACTAAAGCATCAAATACCATTATATTAAAGTGGTCAAATATGATGATTGTTGTCACCAAACAAACACCATTACAATATAAACATCATTAACATAAAAGGTTGTTCCAAAAAAAAAAGATTCAAACAGTTTTGTAAAGAAAAAAAAAACAGTAAAGGAAAAAAAGATGCAAATATGTTGACTGTAAAATTATAGGTAGATTACTCAATATTGTATTTCTTGGGTTCAATACAAAATATATATTAGAATATTAGTACAACTTAGGTTCTGCATTAACTGTCTTTTGAGAAAGAGCAGAACTCTAAATAAAAAAATAAAAACGCAAAAATGAGGAGCATAACTTGGGTTCAAAATTAACTCAGAATGAAATATGAAAAGAAAATATAACTCTAAATCTAAAGGGAAAAAACATCCGAATCCCCACATATCCCAGTATATCCGGACGAATCCCATCGTATCCCAACGTGTCCAATCTATTTAAAAAATTAATTAAAAAATTTGGATACTCTCCGATTCGCGTATCCCATGCGTGTCCAAAACAAATACGTGACCTCCCGAGAGTATCCATGCTTCATAGGTGATAATCACAGATTTTAACTTCTTCAAGGCCTCCGACATTCCTAAAATCCATGAAATAGCCGAAGTACTATTCTTAGGCATTCTTTTACCATCCAACTCATGAACATCCTCCATCCCGTGCCTAAACAAGACCCAAACTTTTACCCGTCCTACACCCATGTTCAGTGGCGGATCTAGGAATTTCTAATGGGTGGGGCACATCAAAGAAAAAGATGGGGGTTCGGGGGTGGGAGCCCCCGAAATTTTTTTTAGGGCTATTCAAATATTTAAATAGAGATAAATATTAACACATTAATAGTAATAAAATAGAACAAATCAAATCATAATAATTCCAACCCATAATTCACATATTAATATTAGAAAATTAGACTAGCAATCAATAATTTCTACTAATGTAAAAATCTAATTGCAACCCATCTTCAAAAAAATAATTGCGACCCATCTTCAAAAAATTACTAACCATGTTTTAAGGAAGAGGAACCTATTTTCAAAAAAATGGATGAAACCCATCTTCAAAAAATCACACAGGATACCTTTATCACATTACAAGCATTGAAGAAATCACATAAAAAAATCACACAACAATTTCAAATAAATGAATGAAACAACAACTTCAACAACACAAAAATTAAAGAAATCAGAACTCACACAAGATACCTTCATCTCACAAGCTGGGGACGGAGGCAGGAACAGGGGAGGACGGAAGCTTGCCTGTGTGGAGGCTGAAGAGGGGAGGACGGAGAGCAAGTCGACGGCAAAGGCAGTGTCGTTTTATTTTTTGGGTTTTGAAGGAGGGAAGGGTTTTGAGAGATTTGGACCGTTTTGGGTTTTGTGGTTTATTTTTAATTTTTTTTTTTGGAAAATCTTGGGAGGTGCACGTGCACCCCCCAACAGCATACTATGTCCGCCCCTGCCCATGTTGTAACCATAAACCCTATATACTCCTTACCATGGTTCAAAGTCTCGGTATCGGTCCCGGTATCGGACACTCAATTTTCAACTCGGTCTCGGTATCAGGCGATACGCAAAGATACGCTATTTAGAGAGCTAAAAAAAAACGAAAAAAATATAGAAAATTTAAAAAAAAATAAGATTAATAATGCGGACCAATCAGACACGTTCAAAACCATCATTTAATATGCATTGCATTGTACAATTGGTTGTACTGAAGCGTAGCATACTTGTCAGATCAATATTCCATAATAAACCAATTTTAATATAGAAAAACAATCTAATGGCACATATAAGTTGATTAAAGAATTACATAGAAGATAAATAGAAATGATTATAATGTTTCGTCATATTCATCTCCTTATCTAGTTGCGATATCGATCATAAGGATGTGGAAAGGGTAATTTCCTTCAGTAGGGTAAGGAAAGAAATATGAACCAACTCAAAAAAGATGCAATATGTTGTTTTTTTAGTAGGTTGTTTTTTTACAAAAATGATACAAATGTTATTTTTTTAGTAGGTTGTTTTTTTTACAAAAAGGATGAAATTTATTTTCATCATTTTTGAATTTTCATCATTTTTGTACTAAAATAACATTTGTATCCTAGATTTTTTAGTTGGTTCAAATGTTATTTTTTTACAAAAAGGTTATTCATTCTTTTTGTAAAAAAAATACCGAATAAAAAAATAGCATTTACAAATGTAATATTTTTACAAAAAGGATATTCATCATTTTTGTAAAAAATAACCTACTAAAAAAATAACATTTATATCTTTTTTGAGTTGGTTGTTTTTTATAAAAAGGATGCAAATGTTATTTTTTTACAAAAAAAAATACTAGTGTTATTTTTAAAATAAGAGGAAATGTTAATTTAGTATGTTATTTTTTTCTATATTATAAACATGTTTTTCAAGTATGTTCTTTTTTTTAAAAACATGATACAAATGTTACTTTTAATAAAAACAGGATACATATTATAGCATGTTTTTCAAGTATGTTACTTTTAATAAAACAGGATACAAATTATTCTAAAACAGGATACATATTATAGATATGTTTTTCAATTATGTTACTTTTTAAAACATGATATAAAAACAGGATACAATGTTTTTTTTTTTTTTAATTTGTACGCTTCCTTTTAAAGGAAATAACAACAAACCTAACAACAGCCATAAGCTACCAAATAACACCACAGCCCTAACCTTAACAAAAGCGAACATAAAAACTGAACATTTTAATGAACCTTAACAAAAAACACCTAACACCCATTCAATTTTAATTCCTATGTTGTAATTTGTCTGGGGCATATATATATATATATATATATTAAAAAATATAGTAATTGACAATCTAACTTCCTGATTGTCCAGCATCATTTTTTGCAGCAATGGTTGTAGGAGTGTCCCCCCAAGCTTGCCTTAATCAATAAGTACTAGTTATGATTACCTGAACAGACCCCACAAAACCCCAATACACAAGCAAAGGAATAAATCATTAACTTTAACAACATTGTAAGAACCATGAAATTGTTGATCTGTAACAGCTTCGAGATTTAAAAACAAATAAAATAAGATCATCATGAATTCACGATATTAACCAACTTCAAAAATTTGACCTTCCGGATCATTTCTGGTGCGCCATGTAATAAGAGACCTTTGAAACCTCACAGTAACAAATTCCAAGAGAGCCGCAGATTATGCGATGTATCTGACTTGCAGATATATAATATTTAAGGTTCCATAGTTTTTGCAAAATAACATTTGCAAGCTTAAAACCTTAAACCTATGCTTTTCAAATCCTAGTATCGTTGGCCGACAGAAATACCGGTTTACTTCTTGAATGAACATTTGAATGGTAACCTTCCCCCCCCCCCCCCCCCTTTTCTTGTCCACTTGCACCCTCTCTACAGTCTTTAGTACACCAAGTTTGTGGATGAGGAAAATATATCTGTCAATGAAAATATGAGTCGTGGTCAAAGAGACCTAGCTAGGCCCAGTAGAGTGGATGTGCCAGTGATTTTGGGAAAGTGTAAACCTTCTTATGGGAATGTAGGATAACTTCAATATTACAAGTAAAGATGGAGTTGCAATGATATTTGAGATGGAACTTTCAATAAATAAGAGTTAGCAGTTCGACCAGATGTAATCCCCAAGGATCATCGGTTGACCTCCCTCAGACAGCCCAAGGTGATAAACTGTCTAGTAGACGAGTTGTGACTGACCTGACCCCTCACAAAGTGCAAAGGCGGCAAGGTGAATCCGGTTCTGAATTATCTGGTCTCTAATCTGTTCGTGGATATTAAAGAGCAATAGAGCCTATTTGACTGTTAGAAATTAGAGTCCAAACAAGACATGGATATTCCATGTGGGCAAGGTCATCAAAATGGGAATAAGGATAGAGACTCAATCCACTTACAAGATTGTCTTCAACTGTGCCTATAAACGAAAGCCTAGAGCACTTGCTTAGTTTTCTACTTTTCCTTAAATGAGACTTAGGACCATGCTATTAGCACTTAATTATCAGCAACAACATTACAGCTCTTTTCTTGGATTTTGTTTTATTTTTATTCACCTTATTTCCTGTTTGACTAAAATATTTAAAGCCTCGAGCAATCTTTTACCCTTTTAGCTGTTGGTTATGTCATAATGCAATTTTAGCTTCTACCCATAACTGCCTTCAACAGGCACGGGGTATTGAAGGAACCAACCAAATTATTTCATATTGGCAGAGCGTTCCTATTCAGTCCCGAGTGTGTGCGTGACTTTTTGGAATTTTTTTCTGTATTTATGGTATTTTTTTTTAAATATAGACCTTAGTGTAATTTTCAAAAGTCAAAGCAATCTTATTAAGGTTTTCCAAATACTTGAGAGGAGAAATCCGTAATTAGTTTAAAATATCCACGTGCATTCAATTACTCAGCAACTTTTAAAATGGGTTATTTCAAAGCCTACCAAATAACCCTGAAACCAACTTTGGGGCCCTAAAACCTTTCAAAACCAAAACGGAATAATCTCAAAATCAAAGCCGGCCCAAGAACCACATAACCTATTCTCCGGAGAGCGATGACGGCAACGAGCGGTTAGGCCGGCAACCCTTTCCAGCGACTCCGATTCAAGCACTTCTTCCTCTTTTGGTTCTAGGTTGCTGTAACTTTCTTCTAAGTTCTCTCTTCTTTTTTTTTAAATTTATTTCAGTTTTAGAATATTTTTATTGCTAGGACTTAGTTTATTGTTATTTAAGAAGTGTATGTTGCTTTGTTTTTTGTATTTCATTTTCCTGTTCGTATTTCTTTTTTAGATTTTGTTTCCATTTTAAGAAATTGAAAAAATTACAAGTAGTGTTTGGGTATTTTTTTCCAAGCAACTGTTTGGATAATTTCATTTAGAAATTGAAATTGATAGTCAATGTTTAAAAAGGCGATTGAGGCGTACGTCTCGAGGCGCGCCTCGAGGTGAGGTGGCCAAAAAAAGCCTCAAGGCTTAAGCCTCAGGGGTGGATGTAGAGGCTTACGCCTCGCTATGACTAAAACACCTCGCCTCTCACATTTTTAAACTTTGTTGATAGTAATTAGTTGTTGAAATTGTTGAGATATTCTCTTCTTTTTTTTCAAAAATTGATGGAACATGGAATGATGGAGTTATTTAGGCCCAGTTTGGTTGCGCAAATTGTTTGATTATGTAAATTGGTTCATTGTGAATTAGTGAATTATAAATGAGTGAATTTGAAATGAGTTAAATCCAATTTTACACAATGTTTGGTAATTGGAAATTTATGTTAAGGTTCTATAAAAAAAGATAAAAACAAATCAAGAGAGAGAGGGGGAGGGAAAGAGAGAGGGATAGGAGACATGCACTTAATGTGACTCCTATTTCAAATGGATTCATTTCATATTTTTTGTGAAATGATCCAATTTCAGAATTTTGTACATGAGCTAAAATGGGGCAACTAATGAACCATTTCATTTTCATTAATGAAACCAAACACAATTAATGAGTCAATTTGTAAATAGGGCAATTTATTAACGATCCAATTTATAATTTTGGGACAACCAAACGGAGCCTTATGACTTGAAGTTGATTGGGTGTTGTTATTTAAAGCTTCAAGTTGATTGGATATTGTTAATATTGATCGAGTGTTGTCATTTACTGCTTGAAATTTAGGGTTTAAAAATGAATTTTTATATTGACTTTGTATTTAGTGATAACTATTTGAGTAATTGAGTTTACAGTGAATTTATTTTAAAATGAAAATAACCTTCCTGCTCCCGAACCCAAAATCCTGCATACGCCACTGCATACTAGTGTTGCAAATGAATATATATATATATATATATATATATATATATATATATATATATATATATATATATATAGAGGGTAATCATGCAATCCACATGTAGAAAGTGAAATAATGTAAAGAAACATATGCATTAGTGAAGAGTAGAGTAAGAATTAATAGAAAATGTTACCTTTGATGAAGACTTATTAGAACTTCCTCCCTGTAACAAATTGAGGCGAAAATGTTTATCGAATGAAATGTGACAAATACATACATATATCGAGAGAGAGAGAGAGAAAAAAGACATACAGAATCCCAATGGTTTCGTCTTCTGCGGTGGAGGGCGGAAGTGGAATGAAAAAGAGCTGTCCGGAGACAGAGGTCAGGATTCAAAATTAGGGCTGCTCTAGTCGCCCCATTCATGCCTGCACCAACTCATGTAATGTTACACAAAGATGGTTGCCCCAAAGATTATAGTTAACATTGTTTTGTATGGGTGATCATATTCACATTCAAAAATTTGATCCATAATAACTTAAAAATTAGAATATCGCAGCGTCTTCACAAACCTTGTCGGATTTACAAAGACAAATAGAAATAGCATTTACAAGGCTGGCTATGGAATTTTGAAGACTTTGGGCGAATATCAAATTGGAAACCTTTATATAAAACTAGCAATAAAATTATATTTTTCTTATATTTTTTTTTTACGTAAAACTATCGATTAAATGGTTAAAATCAATGTCACATAACAAATTTTTTTCTATTGGTAATACAACTAATTCATTTAACCTATCTTGAGTCCTGGTAGAATGAAGGTAATCTTTTATCAATTTTAATTTTTTAAAAAAAATTGACTCAAACAATCATAACGAGTATTGTCAAAATTATTCTATAGGCAATTCAAGCATTTGGAAGATTATAGTCCATTCTTTTGATATAATACCTCAATTGATTTTGTTATTTCCCTTGGCAAAGACATTTTCAGAATTTTCAATTCACAAAACAATTGATGTCCATCAATATCACAACTATTATCATGCGTTAAATATTTTTCAAGATTTATACAAGAACTATTTAAGTTATCGTCATCTAAGGTTTCTAATTTGTTCAAATTGAACAAAAATAAAAAAAAAATCTCATATTTTTAAAATTGTTAAAATCTAGTTTTAAGTGGCATAAGTGCGTGATCTATTACTTGTAAAAAAATAACTAACTCGGAATGATTCTTTCAGTGTTTGACGTATCTCATTACTAGAATCTTCGCCAAAATGTTTGTTTGTTTTTTCTTAAGTATCATTAGCAATATTTATACCTTCAATTTTAACGGATTCATATTCACTCTCTCTTTCATTTTTAAAATAAGAAACAAGTGAAAATATTCAACGCGATATCTATATTCATGTCATATGTTTGTAAAAGTTTACTAACTCTATTAACCGCATCAATATATTATACCAAATAACAATACCAAAATAAATTCAAAACTTATAAAAGCACCATTATTATGTCCTTGTCTTCTCAAATCATTAATATCAAGGCCTTCAATGATTAAAAAGTTTGTAAAAACATTAAAAAGTCATTCACATGTTGTATCATCTACAATTTAAAAATAGATTTTTACAAAACAATCGCTCAAACAAATTTTAAACGATTAGATCCACAGATAAATACCCCAAATTTAAAAAATTCGTAGACCTAATCGGTTATTGGAGGGTTTCTCTGCAACTAAGAATCGAAAATAACATTAATCTTGTTGCTTTTTTTGCTTGTCCAATAATCGATTACAACGTTTTTAATCGATTCTACCTCTATCACTTAGCTTTATCATTTGTAAGTTTATCTTTATCAACAGTTATTTTTTCTATTTTCAATCAATTACAATAGGTCAGTGTACTTGTATTTGATTCAATGAATCATTGTAGTTGCGTAATTCATGTGATTGAATAATCTTTTATATGAATATGTCTTGATTTTGTATTTTTTATATATTTATGTTTTGAATCTATCATATATAAGTTTATATTTATCAATAAATATTTTGTATCTCGATCATTTATAATAGTTTAATGTATATATTTTATTTTGAGTGAATAACATCATTGTAATTGTTAGTTGTATGCGCTGGATGAACTTCAATATTAGCTAAATGAATTGATTTTGTATTTTTTATGTATTTATGTAAAATGTTGTGTGTTTTGATGTATAGACACATAAAATCAAAACACAATGCTAATATACTAGACATATTTTGAGACTAATTTTATGTGTGACATATTTTTAGACAGCATTAAAACCGCATGCCTACATGGTTGTTGAAATTATTTAGTTCCCTTGTGGACATTGGTCTGCGCCAGCGGAATTACATAATCTCGACACACCGCGTAAGCATGTTATTTCAATATTGTCTCAAAATGCATTACGCGTAGAATTATTGATATTTAAGACTACTTTTAAGTGTACTGATTTTGAGTTGGCATTGAAACAACATTCCTATGTTGTATGTGAAGATTAGTTGAATTATTTATGGTCATGGGTCCGCGCCAGTAAAATTAACCAATTTGGCATTCCATGTAAACATGCATTTTCAATCGAGTATCAGAATGCGGTTCTTTTCGAGTGAATGACATCATTGTAATTGTTAGTTGTATGCATTATATGAACTTCAATACTCTTTGAATGATTTGATTTTGTGTTTTTTTATGTATTTATGTAAAATGTTGTGTGTTTTGATGTATAAACAGATAAAATCAAAATACAATGCTAGTATATTGGACATGTTATAAGACTAATTTTATTTGTGACGCATTTTTATATGGCATTAAAACAGGATGGCAATGTGGTTGTTGTAATTATTTAGTTCACTTATGGACGTTGGTCCGCACCAGCGGAATTACACAGTCTTGACACACCACGTAAGCATGTTATTTCAAAGTTGTCTCAAAATGCATTACGTGTAGAACTATTGATGTTTAAGACTAATTCTAAGTGTACTTGATTTTGAGTTGGCATTGAAACAGCATTCCTATGACGTGTGTGAAGATTAGTTTAATCACTTATGGATATGGGTCCGCGCCAACGGGATTAACCAATTTGACATTCCATGTAAACATACATTTTCAATCGGGTATCAGAATGCGGTGTGTATAATTACTGATGTTTTAATTGTGAATGTGTCCGTGCATTCGCACCAGCGGCATATATAATTCTTTTTTAGTGTTCATTTCTATTTTCTTTGTGAGATTGGTAGTTTGTAAAGTACACGCACTGTTTATAAAGTACACGTAAATATTTTTTGAAAAAATGTAAGTGTACTTTATAGCTTCACGTATACTTTAAATTTACTCTTCAATACATATAAACATTTCGATATTTCATGCATTAAATTACTATTATTGTTCAACTATTACACATATTTTCACAATTGTTGACCTTTAAGTAAATAATTTTCGTCTTTCTTTTAATGCAACCCATTATGGTAAGTAGTAGAATAACAAGGTGTTGTTATTTGGATAATATGGCTTGTATACAAATATTTGAAGACAACTCATTAGATTTCATATGCAATGAGTTGTGTAATAGGTTTACTAATTTGAGAATTGGAAATTTTTCATTGAGATTTTCATTTGGTAATGAATGTCGATTCATGTTGGTTTGTGACAACGATGCTCGTTATATGTTGCGGTCCCAATTGATCGTCAAAGTTAATTTCATTTGGATATATGTCATTGATTCATTAGCATTGCTAAGTAATATATGTCGTGAACATGTTGAATGCACTAATCGAATATGTGTGTTGATGCCACAAGTTCTGAAAGGATTGACAGTGGTGATACAAATACAGAGAGGTTAAAGTCCTTATCATTAAGCACAACAAATGATTTTAATAGTGGCATTGAAAATTACTATTATCTTGGAGGTATTGAGCCAAGTAAGTCGAAAGGCTATCTTTCTAATGATTGGAAGACATATATAATTCATGAGCAGTAGTGTTTTGAAGGAGGTGTAATGGAATTTCGAGATAAATAGCAAAAGTATGCACTTGAGGTTAGGTTCAAGTGTGTATATTTGAAGAATGATAAAACCCTAATGACGGTTAAATGCTCTAAAAGGACTACTGACAATTGCATGTGGAGAATTCATACTTCATTATCTACAATAAATAGGTACTTTTACATTCGAAGTTTGAACAATGAACATACATGTAGAGGTGTCTTTCGTAATCCGTCAGCCAAAATAATACCCTCCAAGTTGGTTTTAACATTAGTAGGCGACAATCTTAAAGATAAACCACTGTTGAGACCAATTGATGTAGTTAGAGATATGAATAAGAACTACGGTCTCTATATAGCCTATCAACATGCATGGCGTACGAAAGAGATGGTTGTTGTTGATATACATGGTGATGAAAAGGTTTCTTGTGCATTAATGAATAATTATCAGGAACTTATATTGCATTATAATCCTAGGTCTCATTGCATCCTTGACGTGGAACCTGAGAGTAAAAAGATCAAGAGAATATTTATAATGTTTGGAGGATGTATTATGGATTTCAACATTGCAGACCTATTTTATTTCTTGACGGTGCCTTTTTGAAGAGCCGTTATCGCGGAACAATATTTTCAGCAACCATAAGGAATGGGAACAATTGTAAATTGATTCTAAATATTTTATTTTGTGTATTGCATTCATATTTTGTTTGTTCCATTGCAGATCATCAAAATACATGCATAAAAATATAAAGTATTTGTTTAGTTCACGTGTACTTTATATTTTTATGCGTGTATTTTGTTGATAAGTGTTGTTATTTACAAATAAAACCAAGTACACACACAAAATGTCTTGTACATTTGAATGTTTTTGTTTAGCTCAAGTGTACTTTACATTTTTATGCGTGTATTTTGATGATATGTGTTTTATTTACAACCAATTCAAAGTACACGCAAAAGATTTTAAAGTAAACTTGCATTTTTTTACCTTGATCATGTGTACTATATATTTTTATGCGTGCATTTTTATGTTTTGCCATGTTATTTTCAACCAATGCAAAGTAAACACATAATATATTAATATATTTCCTACGTTTTGTAAGGTCTGCGCCAACAGTATCAATTTACGATGTGTTATATATGGGTATGCAATTTATTTTAGTTTTGATGTATTTTAATATTTCAGGTCTTTTTTATCTTGCATATGTTGTTGTTTATTTCGAAATGGAAGATAACTAGATGTGGTTTCTTGTTAATTTACATAATGCAGTAATTGATCAATATCGAAACATAACGTTTATATCTAATCGAAACAATGGATTAATTGATGTTATTTTGAGGGTCTTCCCGATGCCTGCACATTCTTACTGTATACATCATATACAAGGGAATGTAAATAAGAAAATTCATGGGAATTGTGGTGGGCTTCGAAAGAAAATTGTTAAAGATTTGTTGTCTTGTGTATATGCTTTCTTAGTAGATGAATTTCACAAGAATATTTAAGCATTGAAAAAGGAAGGAGGAGCTGGTGTTGCTAATTTCATTTATAATTCGCCTCCTGGGAGTTGGTCTTGTTCATATTTTCTCGGTAAACGGTATGGTGACATGGCATCTAGTGTTGCAGAGTCATTCAATTCGTGTATTTTGGAGAAAAGACATTTACCAATAATGAATATGCTCGACAAATTGAGGGTGAAGTGTGACACCCCGTCTAATTAAATACCGAGTGATCAGGCCTTTATTAAATTAAAACATGATTTACAAAACGATCAATTCTTAGCATCACTGTCGAAAACCAAATTAATTACTAATCACTTATTAGTTAATTAAGTCGGTGTTAAATTTTATCTTGTATTAAACAGATAATTAATATCGCGCGGAGAAACTGAATCACAACATTCACACAATATTAGAGTCCAAACCATCTCAAATAAATAAAGTCTTGCCGAATAAACCATCGGCTAAAAATCCCAAACCAGAATAATAAATCTAACTGATAAGAATGTCTGGATACAAGTTTGAAATTGAAATACTAAATGAATAAAGTCTCAAATGGGGCAAACATGCCTAAACTGAAATACTGGAAAAGAAACTCCTATGTTAGGAATGAAATGATAGATGCGTCTAGCCAACACTTTGCAAGCCTCCACAGCGCTGTAGCTCTACGTCCCTGGAAAGAATCGTCAAGTCTGGCATTCTAATAGTTGGACACCTAAAAGGTTTTGAAAAGATTTTATAGCAAGGGTTAGTACCCAAAACATTTTATAAATATTTTTGCAAGTATTTATCACAATTTAAATCAGTTATTGATTACACATGTTAGGTTCACGTACACTCACTTGAGTTTCCTCACCTCTCAACTATTGTGCATGTCTAACGTCTCTACTTAGCCCACCTAACTATTCTACCCAAGTTAACTAGACTTGAGTATTTCTCATTGTGAACACGTCTCTGATCCCGTACCGCCCATACAGTATTTTACCCGATAGTTAACGTTTATCATACGTTATGAGAGTTGAAATTTCTATTTCACTTATATTCTCATTTAACTAATTAATTAAGTTTCACTACTTAATTCATTCTTTAGATATACAATATCTAACAGTCTACTGTCACACGTAAGTTGAATATTCACATTTGTATATATATATATATATATATATATATATATATATATATATATATATATATATATATATATATAATGTCTCTCACAAGGACCACCGTGAAATACGGGCATACTCTGTTACCAATCCAAGTACCTCTCGTACTAAATAGGGACTATTGGTTCGGTATGTCTCCATGAACCCAAAAATCAAATCACAAGCAATGTAGGCTAACATAGTTCTAAGACTTTGGGTTACGCACATACCTAACGTACCCAAATGACACGCCGGACATACTAATACACGACACATAGTGAGTCGCTCTAAGTTCTATGTTCTGGGGCACAAATCCAGACCTCCTTGGAATCAGCAAGGTGGGATCACCCACTGTGCGGGAACCTCCGTGATAGTAGGTAGCGTAGGTATGTTAATATAAGTCATTAATAATATAATAGGTACACACACAACCTATATATATATTCAGTGGGTATTCACACAACCTAAGTATCGTTATTCGTACGTAGTATATATCACTCGAATACTCACCGTACTTTTAATTTATGATTATTCTCACTATCGTATTTAATGGAGTATTATTCTCCACTCCAAGGGCCCTAGTTACCCCTTAGTTAATTCCAGTAGCTAAATTTTTCTATCTCTACTGGTCCATACCATAAGCTCACTCACGCTTTTTTGTAATTACATTCTCATTCTCGTGAATTAATTACATTATCGTTTAATCCTATTTATTCATCATGTTAATTCTCTCAATAAGACTTAATTCCCATAACCCTAACATAGCCTACTACAATATAATATACCCCTCATTACATTCAAACAATTTCCTACAAGTTTTCCCTACAACAATTTAGGAGTTTATAGGCTTAAAAGGGAATTTTTATATTTTTTTGGGCACCGAAACGGTTCGCCTCTACACCGAACTGGTTCGCCTATCTGCAATTCATCTTCTCCGATATGCAAGTGCATTTTTCACCATTAACACCCACATAACTTACATATTTATTCACAAAATTTGAAACCAATTGTCCCTAACCATTTCTACATGCATTAGTATGATTTCTAAAATAAATATAACATCAAAACCTTACAATTTTCATTCAAGGAGGGATTTAAACATCAAATCCTCAAAACCCTAAGTTTTATGTTCTTCCACCTTTTATACATCAAAACCCAGATTTAATTCTTGGATAATAACAAAAAAATCTATAATTTATTATCCTCTACTGGTATCAAATCATTCTACATGCAATTCCTACGCAAACATGTGTTTAATTCATTCTTTTCTTCCAAGAATTATTACTTTAATCAAAATATAAAGAAACCCTAGTCACATGGGTATTATAACTTCAAAAACTTGTATATAAACACTTGACTTTGATCAATAGGGTCTGATTTCGTGGCTTGGTGATAGATTTGATTGACTTATTTATTAATCCGCACTCCTAGTTTATTTGTGGTGCAAGCTTGGGATGAAGAACTCCAAGAATCTCCTTAAAAGCTTCAAGGATTCTCTCCTTTTATTATCTAATAGACTCCCGTTGTATTTTGAGATTCTAACCCTAGCCCCTTCTGTCTAACATATAATATAAGGTTATAAAATTCGTAGGTCTTTTAATTCTACTTTACAAAATGACTAAAATCCCCTATCCGGTGTCGGTTTAGCCTAAAAATGCCTCGAGACCCGATCGACACCCCCGAGTATACTATTTTGACTATTTCGATCCTTCCGGAGTCATTCGTGACCTCAAAATCATCATCCGAGTAATTCTACACAATCATACCATCTCTACCTCAAATTAGTCAACACGCGACTCCCGATTGAGATAAATCTAATTACGCCAATATCACCCTTTATTATGCATAATAATTTATATACGTTATTTACTATTTTCACTTAGTAAATAAATTTCATAATATTAATCATTCTCTCTTTCGATCAATATTTAATGAGCACATTATTAATCAATTCAATTCAATTACTTCTCTCACATAATTTAAAATAAAACTAACTAATTACCGAATTAATTAAATTCAAATAAGCATAAATACGGGGTATTACGTACTTCCCTTTTACAGGGAATTTTGTCCCCGAAATTAGATCATACCTGTGATGAATAACTCTGGATACCGCTCTCGCATGTCATCCTCTCGCTACTCATCAACACTATGGTGTCCCCACTAAATTCTAATTAGAGGCACCACCTTCAACCACAGCTTACGCTCACAACGATCCAGAATAGCTATGGGCCTCTCCTCATACGAGACGTTTGGCTGCAAGTCAATCTCCTCGAGTGGAACGTTCCAGAAAGCTCTCTCTCTCTCTCTTCCTGTATTTTTTCAGCGATGCTACATGGAACACATCGTGTATCCGCTGATGGTGTTCCGGTAAACCCAATTTGTAAGCCACTAATCCCACTCTCTCAATGATAGGTAAACGTCCCACATATCTCGACGCCAACTTCCCTTTCTTGCCAGATCTCATGATCCCATTCATGGGAGACACACAAACCAACACCTAGTCCTCAACCTCTAACTCTACGTGCCTCCGGCCAGTATGAGCGTAGCTCTTCTGCCTGTCCTGAGGGATTCGAATACGTCCCCAAATTAGCTCGATTTTGATAGTCGTCTTCTGGACCATCTCTGGCCCTAATAACTTATTGTCCCCCCCATCTCTAACCAGCAAGCGGTTGATAACTTTGCTTTTTGTATGTGTCGTTGTTGAAAACCAAGTTAGTCAAAACCTCAATTACTTACAAATATAACAATCTCAAGTGTAGCGATAAATAAGGGTATCAATCCACTTCCAAGGGGGTAAGCTAGAGACAAATTCAATTGTAATTCAATTTTTTTTTTTTTTTTTTTACTTTTTTTTTAAATTTTGTTTTAGCTTTTTCAATATTAAAAAAATTTGGGTGGTTAAGGATGAGTTAACTAATAACTAAATGAAAAGGGGTAATCAAACTATAATAAAAGTATGAAAAATATAAACTAGTGAGTGAGATGTAACTAAATGAGAGAAAATATTCAAAGGATGGAAAATCCACCCTCAATTCACACAAATTTATTTAACTTGCACTCTTTTAATTTCATCAATTTCCAAAATATTTATATAATTCAAAAGCTAATTCTCATTACACTAATGAATTAATTGAATATTCTTTTCGAAAAGTAAGTTTAATCCCCACAAGCACTACTCTAAATGAATTAAAATCAATTAAACAAATCACCCGCTAGGATCGATTTACCAAACTAATTTTAATTAGACAAAGTAAAAACAAGAGTACATGAAAATTATACTAACATTTAAATCAAGTGATAATCCTATGTCTAGTTTGAATCAAATGATCAAATGACAATACAATTTTCATTCCTTTCTCAAGGATGATTTTCCATTTCTCAATGTGAAAATAAGTAGGAATTAAATTTACTAATCAAAGGAAACTAACAAAATTAGAATTTACAATTAAATCAAATTGGATTCATGAGGGTTTCAATTCATCCCTTGAACGGGGTAATTAGCCATCCATAATCATCATGCAATAAAAATTAGAATCAAATAAGAGCATAAATGAAAATTAGAGAGGAGTAATCAAACCAAAATTGCCTTCAATTGCATTAATTCTTCAATTCTTCCATCATCTCAATTAATTACAACACTCAATTTATTGACTTTTTTTCTAATCTAAAAAAAACTAAACTTCTAAAAAAAATAAAAATGGTTTTTCTCTATCTAATTCTCTCTCTAGGGTTTCTCTACTCTTTATTCCATGATCCCTCTTTGAATGGTCTTGAGTCTTCATTTATAGTGGGTAATTGAGCAAGGGTAATTTTGGGAATTTAATGTGCATGTAGGCATGGAAATGGTGAGGTGAGGTGAGGGTTAAAATGTGCATGGGGTATTTTTGGGATTGGGCACACATGTGTTTTAAATGGTGGTGTGATGTGAGGAGTGGAAACAATGCATATTGCTTTTAATGGGTTTATGTGGGTTTTAAGGGTATATTAGGAAAAGGGGTAAAAGGTTTTAAGTGGGTTATATGGCACATGAGATTTTATTTAGTTTGGCTTTGATTTGTTAGGATTGGCAGCACACGATTTTGGTAGGTGGTTTTAAAATTGTGGCTTTGGAAATGACATGGGTCTTGAAATGGGTATGGATTGGTATGGAAATGAGTTTGTTTTTGGTTTTTGCCCGGTTCGATTTGGAGGTCCGGCTGGGGTCAGATCTGCTCCTGGTATGGGGTATCTCCGGAAGGTTTGGATGCTGAACGGATCAGGGGTCGGGTTCAGAGGTTCCGGCGCCGATGAGGAAGTAGGTTGGATAGGGGAGGCTAGCGGATTGGGAGATGGGGAGAAGGTCGCGACGGTTGAGAGGAGGGTGAGGGGGGTTCCGGGATTGGCAGGGTATGACAGGTCGGAGGTGGGTGAGGGTTGGAGGTCACGTAGGACATGGGAGTTAGCGCCGACGACGGGTTGGAGAGGACGTGGGTTGCCCGGTTAGGGGGTGGGGTGGTTTAATGGTTAAGGTGATGGGGTAGGGTCTTTGGTGTTTTAGGATAGAGAGAGACGGAGGTTGATTTTGTTGTTTATGGAGGTTGGAGAGAGGAGAGAGAGTGGTGGAAGGTTGAAGATGGAGTGGATGATGTTGGGGGGGTTATTGTGTGGGTGAGGGTATAGGATAATAGGGTTTAAGTGAGGATGAGGATAGGTAGCGTTAGTGTGTGTGTGTGTTAGTGCGTTTAATTTGTGACCCCCTAAAAATATAAAGACTCAACTAAAATAAAAATTAGTAAAATAAAATAAAAACCTAAAAAAATAAAATCCTATTCTAAAATAAAGCAAAGACTCAAATAAAAATTGAAACTAAAAAGAAATAAATATAGAAATCTATTAAACTAAAAACTCAAATCCTAAAGAAAAGTAAAATTTAATAAAACTAATAAATAAATGAAATCTAAGAAATTCTAATCCTAATAAAATAAAAACTAATCAAAATCAAAGTAAAATAAAATTATACTAATAAAAATAAAATAAAAAAAATAGAAAATAAAAACTAGAAATCCTAAATAAATCAAAAATAAATTCTAAAAATGAAAATAACTCAAACTAAAAATATAAAAAATATAGAAAGACACAAACAAAACACACACAGGGTTCGGGATAAGTTTGGGCTAAGTTAAGGCTAGGTTAGGGTAGGCTAGGGTTACGGGATAAGGGAATTAACTCCATTTTAACTGCAAATTGCCTGGAAATATAGCTTTTGATACCGCAACTGCAACTAAGCATGCATATTGAATAATTAAGCGCATAAGACCCAAATTGTCGAGAATTAGTAACTAAAGTACGTCTATTCGGGGTATAAATTGTACAGTTTGCTTATCACAGGTGAACGATAAGATCTCCCATAAAGTTCCTCAAAGAGTTCCATTCCGATAGTAAATTGGTAAGAGTTATTATAAAAAAACTTTAAAAATGAAAGATATCGCTCCCATCCTCCCCCTAAGTTTAGAAGGCACATCCTCAACATGTCCTCCAATATCTGATTACCCTCTCAGTCTGTCCATATGTCTGTGGATGATAAGCGGTACTCAACCCCAAGTTTGTACCCATGGCCTCCTGAAAGCTCTGCAAGAAGTGAGACATGAAAACCTTATCTCTATCAGACACAATGTTAATCAGAACCCCATGCATCTTCATTATCTCGACAATGAACAACTGTGCATAATGACTCGTCTCGTAGTCTGTGTGGATCGGTAAGAAGTGGGCCACTTTGGTCAATCGATCTACTATCACCCAAATGGAATCGTGACCCCACAGTGATAACGACAGCACTATAATAAAGTCCATCGAGATGCTCTCCCACTTCCACACGGGAATATCCAATGGTTGTAGCATCCTTAAAGGTCTCTGATGGTCAGCTTTCGCAAGCTGGCAAGTAACACACTTCGAAACAAATTCGGCTATGTCTCTCTTCATTCCTGTCCACCAGTACTGTCTCCTCATATCCCGGTACATCTTATCCCCACTGGGATGTACCGCAAACCTCTAACCATGAAACTCGGTCATCACAGCATGCCTCAAACCCTCGTCCTCAGGCACAACTAATCTCCCATTAAAACGTAGACCTCCCTCCGAGTTGATCGTGTAGGACTCTTCACCCCCAGCTAATAATTATCGCACCCTGTCCTGACAGAAATGATCATCTACCTGCGCTTTCACTACCCTCGTCATAATCTCCGGTGTGATAGTGACGCGACTGAAAATGTGACTCTAGTGCATGCTAATTACGGTTCAAGTGCAAACTGATCGCGTAAGTAATAAACTCGGTAAGGCGGGGTCGAATGCTCAGGGAAATAGGGTGATCTCTTATGATGACGATAAGTAAGATGATTAATTGAAGAGTGTGACTGTGTGATAATTGATTAAATTCGCAAATATCTAATTTGGCAAACTTATTTAATTAGAGTTTATTTTGTAAACTAAATTAATCCAGCCCCTAAACATGCGTCTAAAAGTGCGTGTGTCAACACATAAATAAATAAAGCATGTGACACAAATATTCAGGAAAAATTCCCCAAAGGGGCAAAACCTTTTATTTTTAGTACTTTGAAGAATTCACAAGACCATTGACTTACATACAACCTGATAATCGCCCATACGTGTAACGCACGGTGTCTTCGTCAAACCTCCAAAGCAACGGCTAAAAATATTGACACAGAAATATCCGCAGGTGTCGGTTCTGATGTCGGCGGCTGGAACTATCCCTTTCTAGTAGGGCATCAATGAAGAAGAAAACGACTTCTCCACAAGATGTGAACTTTATAAGGACTCCCTCCACAATAGCACGCATCTTTCGGTTGTAGAGCTTTCCCCACAAAGTATAAACAAAAATAAAATATGTTCTTGGGTTCCACAAAATAATCCATATAAAAGTAATTGGGATTTTGTGAATTAAAAACAAAACATTTGAACCCTTAAAATTGTTGGAGAAAAACTTTCTGCCAAAACGTATTGAATTAAATCTAGGAAGAAACACAAAAGTTTCAAAAGAATAAGACTGTTAAAAGTTGATACTGTTCTCCACGTCTAAAATCAAAGGCTGACATTCCTTTTTAGAGGAAATTTGAGTCAGTCAAAGATAAGGATGAAGTCAGACCTGTGAGCCAAAAGTCATCTCGCTCGAACGAGATCGCGTGTCATTCGAATGACTACGCGCGACTTCCCATTGTTGTTTGAACGAGATTGATATCTCGCTTGAACGACCTTGGCGTCGAAACCAAGGTACATTTGCTGCTGAGGCAGTTTTTCACAAACAGTTATAAAACCTCTTTAAAAAAAACATTTTTATATAAAATCTTTTTAAAACCTTTTAAAAATATCCCAACACTCTTAATATGAAATGTAAATAAAACTTTAAAACAATATCTTACCAAAGTTCGTATTGTTGGGCTTGAATGTTGAAGGCAACTGGTAATTCGGATCCGTCTTTTGTAGATGCAATCTTCACAATTTTTCGACCACTTGTAGCGGTATACGACAAAATTAATTGTGATGGACTTATTAAAAATACATAAAAACGTCGGAATTATCAAAAACCAAAATGCCTATACAAATCTACCCTCCTATGAATCCCAAAACTGAAAAGGTAAAATTTGCAAGTTCTCAAATTTTTCTTCAACATCAAAAATCTCAAAGCTTTTCTCATCAGGATGTGCAACATCATGATCTTCAATCTTCGTACCTACACACATGAGATAAAGCAAAAAACTTCGTGACGCATCGAGTTTAAAATGATATAGGAATAAAGCATTAATAAATCAAATCTCCCCCATAATGTAAAAACTCCCCCATAACTGATAATTCTTTCTCCCCCTTTTTATGATGTCCCTAAATAAACATATAAGAAGAAACAATCAAAACATGGAGGGTCACGAAAAAAATACATAGCAAACATGGATCAAACTACGCGCATGAAAACGGATATCTCAAAAATCTCACAAACTATTTTTGGATTTTTCAATTTTTCATACAAAAATATGATACCACTTTGAAAAATATGATACAAAAAATCACACCATGGATTTAAACTAAAACAACCAAGTCATGAAAATGGAATGAATGGGTGTGAACACATTCGATAGGTAAATAAACTCAATCAATCATATGTGCACGATGCATATGTGTACCCCTAACGAATGAACATCAAAAGTATCCTTAGGTGTAAAAATTTGTTGAATTTAAATGACATCGTCTTATGCAAATCAACAAATCAAAGTCTAAATGATTTTCACACCAATAACGTCCAAAACTATTTAACGCTTTTTCAAGATTTTCAAGGACGTGCAAACCCGTTTAAAATCTCCAACCAAACTCCCTCATATATATTTTCTTTTAGAGGTGAATAAACTAAATTCTCAAACTTTGGAGAATTGGTGCAAAAACCTAAATGGCCCATAATTTGGCATGAATTTCTTTTTATTGCCTTTAAATTTTTTCGGGCTCTTTTAAACCTCTTTGGACCCCTGATAATAAAATTCCTCCTTTTTTTAGGTCCAATTTAACGGTGGCTTAGTATTCGCAAAGGCAAAATGAACCTTTCGCAGCCCTTCCCCGTTTTTACACAAAGCACACAAACTCACAAAGCGGTTCTTATATGCACAATTTCCTTATCAAAATTTATCATGCTTGATTCGTTTTAAGGACAGGAATGAAGTGAAAACACCCAACCAACATGTGATAAGACAAGCACAATAATCAAACAAATCCGTGCATGTGTGCAATAAAGGAAACACGGGTCAAACATGTAGGAAGTAACACTTAATTACATCTTAATGACTCCAAAAATTATAAAGCACAAGGATGAATTGACCTATTACCTCAAAACGCTATTAAATAGTCACATGAAGAGTGGAATGATGTTGTGACTTGGTCATCCAAAGTGTCCATCCATAAACGGTGCAAACAAAAATCTTTTTATATTTTTCAAAAAATTTATCAAAAATAAAAATTAATACAAAAAGTACATATCACAACGCTAGCAAAAATATATCAAAAAGCATAATTAGCGTATGACAAACATGCAAACACAATCATCTATATGATATGGCAAGGGAAGAATCATGTGCAAGCAAACGAACACAAAGCAACCAAACACGCTCGTCAATAGCTTTTAAACTAGATTTCATGCGAGCTTTCCAATAGGCATAATTATTCCCATAAAAAATAGGCACCTTATTAAATGAATGTTCCATTGAAAAATTGCGATTTTTCACAAAACTGATTTTTAAAAAAAATCAATATCACACAAAATTTGCGAAAAATAGGATCACGCGATAAATTAGCGTAACCCGCTCTGATACCAATTTGAAGAGTGCGACTGTGTGATAATTGATTAAATTCGCAAATATTTAATTTAGCACACTTATTTAATTAGAGCCTATTTTTTAAACCAAATTAATCCGGCCCCTAAACATGCATCTAAAAGTGCGTATGTCAGCCCATAAATAAATAAAGCATGTGATACAAATATTCAGGAAAAAAACCCCAAAGGGGCAAAACCTTTTATTTATAGAACTTTGAAGAATTCACAAGACCATTGACTTACATACAACCTGATAATCGCCCACAAGTGTAATGCACGGTGTCTTCGTCAAACCTCCAAAGCAACGACTAGAAATATTGACACAGAAATACTCGCAGGTGTCGGTTCTGATGTCGGCGGCTGAAACTATCCCTTTCCAGTAGGGCAGCAGTGAAGAAGAAAACGACTTCTCCACAAGATGTGAACTTTATAAGGACTTCCTCCACAATTTCACGCAACTGTCGGTTGTAGATCTCTTCCCACAAAGTATGAACAAAAACAAAATATGTTCTTGGGTTCCACAAAATAATTCACATAAAAGTAATTGGGATTTTGTGAATTAAAAACAAAACATTTGAACCCTTAAAATTGTTGGAGAAAAACTTTCTGCCAAAAGGTATTGAATTAAATCTAGGCAGATACACAAAAGTTTTAAAAGAATAAGACTGTTAAAAGTTGAAACTGTTCTCCACGTCTAAAAGCAAAGGCCGACATTCCTTTTTATAGGAAATTTGAGTCAGTCAAAGATAAGGATGAAGTCAGACCTGTCAACCAAAAAGTCATCTCGCTCGAACGAGAATGACATCTCGCGCGAACGAGATAGCGTGTCGTTCGAACGACTACGCGCGACTTCCCATTGTCATTCGAACGAGATTGATATCTCGCTTGAATGACCTTGGCGTCAAAATCGAGGTACGTTTGCTGCTGAGGCAGTTTTTCACAAACAGTTATAAAACCTCTTAAAAAACATTTTTATATAAAAGCTTTTTAAAACCTTTTAAAAATATCCCAACACTCTTAATATGAAATGTAAATGAAGCTTTAAAACAACATTTTACCAAAGTTCGTATTGTTGGGCTTGAATGTTAAAGACAACTGGTAATTCGGATCCGTCTTTTGTAGATGCAATCTTCACAATTTTTCGACGACTTGTAGCGGTATACGACATAATGAATTATGATTGACTTATTAAAAATACGTCCTTACATTAATCCTAAGCGGACTCAGAAAAACAACGAAAAGATGATTAAGTTTGAATTTGATCTACTAACTAAGTGCAATTTAAGTTAAACTATGCATGCGGAGTTAAACTAACTGTGACAAAATAAATATGAATGAGAAAGATAGATTGGAATACAATCCCCCGAACCTTAATATGTTTACCTAATATAAAACTAGTAATAAATTAGATAATTGATTAAATCCATTCTTTATTACTCTCAAGCATTACATATATGAGGGTACTAGTCCGGATCATACATAATCAATAGTAATAATAAAACGGTGTCGAAATAGCTAACACGCGCGTCGCACTCTTAAACACCCCGATTACCTAGGGCAAACAAGGTAAAAGGACCTACGACGGTTGTGACTACTACACAACGCGATTTAATCACTTATTTAATTCAGGGAACTAATTTATAGTCATGCAAATCACATCGGGTTGGATTCATGCATCCCAACCCTTAAAATTCTAGCCTAACATAGTGCAATTAATTAAAGCTATGCCTTCTACTGTGCATATATTCAAAGCCATTATAAAATTATACCTAAATAAGAAAGAGAATCTAAGAACTTATGGAAATAAACAAATCATGCATGAATTATAAACTTCAAACAATAAAGGAGAAAAAATAGACTCTATTGCAAAAATCTAGAATTGCAAATAAGAAAATCGTAAACTTGAGTTCCTAGGCTTCTTGGCCTTTTTCTCTCTTAAAAACTATGCAAAAAGGAACTCCTTAATGCCCGGTAACAAGTTAGAATAAAAACACTACATTTTTATAAGAGTTTGGTCCATGAACAACTCTAATTTAAAAGAAAGATAATTAAAAAATTCTTCAACCGAACCGGTCCAGTGCATGGGAATCGGTTCAGTTCGTTGTATACAGAAGTATTAATAACACTGGACCGATTTGTTTTTCCTCTTCATCGATTTGGTCTGCCTTATTCAAAACATTTACCAACACCAGACCTGTTCGTTTTTCCTCTTCATCGGTTTGGTTTGGTGAGTCCAGTTCAGGGGACCGGTTCGGTGTTATCTCCATCGGTTCGGTTCCCTCTATTTTTTTCTTTTTCTTGTGATTTTCTCTCAATTTTGAAGCTTCATAACTTTTTATTCGGGACTCGTGTTTGGATGTCGTTTCTTTCTATGTGATTGTAGACTCGAGGACTTCAACCTTTCTTAAGGCTTCTCATCCAAATTCCTGGTGTAGAATTATTACTTTTCCCTGGACTTTCCTTCACTTGTAAATTTCTCGAGTTTGATTTTCTCTTTTATCCAATTGTGTAAAATAGCTAAAAAATATATGAGAAATACACGAAACTCAATGCACTACATAGAAATGGTTAGTAGAAAAAATATGAGATAAATAAATTCGATTTACATCGCATAAGATGATAAAAGCCTCTAAATTAAGGGGATAAAATACGAAGAATTTATGCCTAATCAAACCGCCCTAACTTAGAACTTTAATCATCCCGAGCATTGTAAAAGAATCAAAACAAGGTCAAACTCTTATAAAAAAATTTATTGGGATAGAGTACCTCTTTCGCGGGCAAGCAATTGCATTTAGCGTATGCAACAAGCCTTTAAACCACTAGGTTACCCTAGTAGGAGAGTGGTGTCTCATGAGGGTACGAATGAATATACCCATAAAATTCATTGTCGACTCAAAGAAAACTCAAAATACTTAAAAATTGTACAATTTAAACTCCCCAAAGTACTTAAAAATAGTCAATGTAAATTCATATTCAATATTCTCAAATTTTTAGTGTGTGTGTGTGTGTGCGAAGCCGAAAATTAATCCGCTAACTTCCACCGATTGATCATTACGTTACTTTTCAAAAATTCATTTTAATTTTAAAATTTCACGGGATTCTCTCACAAACGAATCACTAGGATTGTGGCTATTTCTCTCGGTATGCGTGATTTAAAGAGTAAATGTATTCGAACACGAATTCACGCACACAATTTTGAAAGATGAAATTTTTGTAGTGAAAAGATCTCATCATCGGAATACAGTTATTGAAAAACGGGAAACATTGTCTCTTATTCACACCAATTAATCTCTCTTATTATCTTTTCGCATTTTATCTCGTCACGCGGTAATTAATTTCGCAATTCGAACTCGGTTAGGACTTTCTTGGGTTTAAGGTGGATTAGGTAAAATTGGGATTGGTTGATCGGAATTAAAAAATGTCCTTGTGATGTCCATTAGTTCTTTTTCGGACTTTTGCTCATTTTCTCTTCTTTTTTTACTTTTTTTTTCACATTTTTCTTTTCTTTTCTTACTATTTTTGTTGAGCATTATTCTATTTTTTCCTACCCCTTTTTATTTCATTATTTGGACTTAATTTATGAATTTGTCATTTTTCACAATTCTGGGCTATTTAGGTTTTTTGGGCTACAAACGAAAATGAATTTTTTTATTAGGCTCAAATTGGGTTGCAAGGGATAATTTTTCATAATTTTTTATGACTAATATTTTTGGGTAAACAAACGAGGGCCTAGTTCATTGTCCAAATTACTAATTGCTTTACCATATGCATCTCGAGAATCATTTGATTTAAAGATATTCTTAGCGTGCTTTTCGAGAAAACATTTCACACGTTTCCTGTAACCAATCAAAAGATAGGAATTGAGATCCTCAACGACTTTTTAAAATGCTGAAATGAACTTTGAGTTAATTGTTAACTCGGATTGATTTAATTACTCGCAAAAAGTGATAGGCTCAAAATCTCACAGGTTGATTAATCTCAACACTTATTCGTAAAGTAGTCAATTTTCGCTCAATTTTCATCTTCGATCAATTTTGGCTTTGTGCAATTGAATTTTTATAATTTGAGACTTTAAACAAAATTTTTGTGATATTTTTGAAAATTTTAAATTCCAATTTTTATTTATTTTGAAGAAAAATATTTTTGGCTTTTTTGAAATTTTTTAATTTTTTTTTAAACTTTTGAAATTCGAATTTTATTTTTTATTTTTTGGGTTTTGTGAACTTTTTAAAGCCCATGTGTACCCCCTAACTTAGACTTTTGCAAAGTCTCTATGCAAAAGGACTAAAATTTAAAATAAAGGAATGTGCATGAAAATAAACAAAGGCAAAATGCAAAATTTTTGTATTACTAAACAAGGATTACATGAACTTAAAAGAGAGATACATAGCGTGTTGTAACAAATCAATAAAATTCCAAAACAAACAACGAACTACATAAAGAAAATCAAGACAACACATCATCAAGAAAACAGGGCATACTGTGGGGTGGGTGGGAGGTACCGGGAGCAGTGGGGTCATATGGGTTATAAAAGTAAGTCGTCAGTGGAACATCGGGACCCATATGAAGGCGATAAAGTTCGACTTGGAGGCGATGCATCATGCTTGTATCGCGTTGGTAAGCTTGACGGTCCGCTAGGCGGTCAACATAGTATTCGTTGATGAACCCGCCAGAGCACGTTTCAAGCGCAAAAATTCGACGATCGACCTCCGCATCCACCAGCTCGTAATCCGAATCAGCCTCTTCGTCATACTTCTCTTCCTCACCCTCTTCCATCTCAACATCAGTAGCCTCCTCCTCCTCTTCATCGTCATCGTCATTATCATCATTTTCCACCCTTGCGGCTCGTATCACCTCCCTTTTCTTTTCACTCCTTGTGCGGGATTTTTGCCCAATGGGCTTTGGAAGACGGGGAACCGCTCTGGGGAGACAATACCAGCATCGACGAGGATTAAGGTGATGAGGCAGGTATATGGGAGAGGGGACTTACCCTTATGATCCACAGTTGCGTAAAGAATATCGGTGCAAAAGGTTCGGTCAAGATGGATAGTGGTGTTCGTATCAAAGAGATGGTATACAAGGGTGGATTGGTGAGGGAGCATTGTCGAATCATTTGAAATTTTTAGGATGTTGGCGCATATGATTTGAAAAGTGATACGGGCTTTGTCATTAAGATTTCCCACCGAAAAGTCTCACGATTCTAATTTTCTCCGGGTGCAAGACGGGCGATGCACGTACTTTTCGAAATTGTGGTGGCAGTAGTGAGGTACCCGTACCGGTCAAGGCTCAGAACCCCCTTGGCTTGTAGCTTATGGGACAAAATTTCCAATGCGAAGGGGACTAGGGTCGCGTCGACATAAGCTTCGGCTTCAAACTCTCTCGCGCGGACAAGAGAGTTATAAAAAGAATGCACTTCGTCCTCCCACACAACTTCACATGGCTCATTGAAAAATTGGCATCACCCCTTTGGAAGGAAAAGGTTTGTGACGGAGGGAGGTAACTCGTTCCATTTGACTTGGCGCTCGATGTGTAATTTGCAAGAAGGACTGAAAAATTGTTCGCACCATAGGCGCTCTAGACGCTAACGAAACTCCCCGTTGCCATCGGGGAGGATTTCAATGGAGGTGTATTTTATGGGTAGAGCCTTGTTGCCGTTTAGAAATAAATTGGTTCTGCGAGAAAGATGAGGGAGAGAGTAAGAGGGGGAAGTGAATGGTGTGAGGAGAAATGGGTGGGATATGGTGTGTATTTTAGGTTGTGTACTGGACAGGGGGAAGGAATTTGGAGGGAAATGGATGAGGAAATGAGGGGTGAAGAATGGAGCGAAATGTATGGGGAAATGGGGAAAATTCAGAATTGGAGGGAGAGGAACGGATTGTGGGGAAAGGGGGGTGCACCTAGGGAAACAACAAAAGTCTACTGAAAGCGAATCGGTCTAGGTTCCAGGGGCGGACCGATCCGGTTCCTTTTTATTTAATTCATTTTTATTACCGAATCGATATGGTCCCTTGAGGGACGAACCAGTCAGGTTTACTGTAAATATCTCCTCTTCTCTTCGAAGTGTGCACTCTTTCTCTCTCAATTTTTTGGACACTTCCACAATTATTCATATGCATGATTAGCGCGGATGGCCCAACAACTTCCCTCGAAGCTCTATATGCTCTATCGAACCGTGTGCTTGAGGTCATATCCTCTCACGACTTGCACCTACGGACTCCTAACGATCCTAACCCACACACTACTAATATACACAAGAATCACCCTATATGCTTCGCGGGTGTGACAACTTCTTCATTATAGTTCACTCAACCCCGTAAATGGGGTCTGGCATCCAAATAATATCGGCTTCTTCCACACACGCCTCTAGATATGGCTTTAGGTGTTGTCCATTAACTTTGAATGTATCTCCTCCCTTTAGATCTTACAATTCCACAGCTCCGTGGGGGAACACATTTCTCACAATGAATGGGCCAGTCCATCTCGATCGTAATTTTTTAGGAAACAAGTATAGCCTGGAGTTGTAGAGAAGAACCTTTTGAACCGAATGAAACTCTTTTCGACGAAAAATTCGATCAAGGGCAAGTTTCATCCTTTCCTTGGATATTTTGGCATTCTCATATGCATCATTGCGCAGCTCTTCAACTCATTCAGTTGATGCTTTCGTGCTTCACCGTCTTTATCCAAATTATATTTCAACCTCTTAATGTCCCAATATGGCTTGTATTCTATCTCCACGGGGAGATGACAGGGCTTTCTATACACGAAGCGAAATGGGGACATCCCGAGGGGGTTCTTGTATGCGGTTCGATAAGCCCATAGTACATCGTTAAAGTGTAGGAACCAATCTTTCCGATTAGGGTCGACGGTCTTTTCTAAGATTTGATAATCTCACGATTTGCTAACTCGACTTGCCCATTCGATTGGGGGTGATAAGTCATCCCCACCTTGTGGATGACCCCATACTTTCTCATAATTTTTTTCAAGCGGCTTATTACAAAAGTGAGTGTCGTTATCACTAATAATCGCCTTAGGGGAACCGAAGCGAGAAAGTATGTGTTCTTTTAAGAACTTTATCGCCACCTTATTGTCATTTGTCCTTGTAGCTATGGCCTTAATCCATTTCAACACATAGTCTATCGCGACAAGGATGTATAGGAAACCAAAGGGGGAGGGGGGAATGACCCATGAAGTCAATACCCCAACAATAGAAGATCTCAATGAAAAGTATAGGGGTTAATGGAATCATGTAACGTCGAGTGATGGCTCACATCCTTTGGCATCTATCACAAGATTTGCAATAGGAGTTAACATCCCAAAAAATTGTGGGCCAATAGAGGTCGCTTTAAAGGATTTTTACGGCCCTCTTGTTCGTTGAGAAGTGACCTCCACAAGATTTTGTATGACAAAACCAGATGACACTAGGGATCTCGTCATTTGGTACACATCTTTGGATGAGTTTGTCGGCGCAATACTTAAAGAAAAAGGGGTATTCATAAAAGAACATGCGTGACCAAGTAATGAACTTCTTCTTCTCTTGTGGTGTCCAATCGGGAGGGACAAATCCAGTGGCAAGGTAGTTAACTATATCCGCAAACCAGGGGAGAGAAGAAGTGGCAAATAATTATTCATCCGTGAAGCATTCGTATATGGGTATGGGATCACTAGGCACGTTGGACGAAAGTCGGGTCAAATGATCGACAACGGCATTTTCTACCGCTTTCTTATCTTTGATGGAGAGATTAAACTCTTTTAGGAGTAGGATCTACCTCATGAGGCGTGTCTTATCATATTTCTTATCAAGGAGATATTTCAGTGCCCCATGGTCGGTTAAGCATGTAATGGGCAAGCCGATGAGGTAGGATCAAAATTTGTCTAGAAAAAAAACTACCGTTAGCAATTCTTTCTCCGCGGGGATTAATTGAGTTGCGTTCTAGTAAACATCCGACTTGCGTAATAGATAACATAAGCTTTCTTATCCTTTTTTTGTCATAAAACAAACCTATAGCGTAATCACTTGCATCACACATAAGCTCGAATGGAAGGGACCAATTCAGAGTTTGCATGATGGGGGCAGAAATAAGCATGCTTTTCAATTTGTCAAAAGCACTTTGGCATGATTCGTTCCACTCAAAAGGGGTATCCTTCATAAGGAGGTTACTCAAGGGTCTAGCAATGGCACTAAAATCCTTGATAAACCTTTTATAAAACCCCACACGACCCAAGAAGGAGCTCACATCCTTTAGTGATTTAAGTAGGGGAAGCTCGGCTATGAAATCCATTTTTGCCCTATTGACTTCAACTCCTTTGGACGACACAATGTGGCCAAGAATTAATCCTTTAGTTACCATGAAATGTTATTTTTTTCAATTAAAACCAAGTTCTTTTCCACACACCGGGCAAGTACTTTTTCAATATCTGCAAAACAAAGGTAAAAAGATTGGCCAAAAATGCTAAAATCATCCATAAATACCTCATGGACTCTTTCAACCATTTCGCTAAAGAGACTAAGCATGCACCTTTGAAAGGTCACAAGCGCATTACACAATCCAAACGGCATATGTTTGTAGGCAAACGTGTGAAAGGGACATGTGAAAGTTGTGTTATCTTGATCAAGAATATCTACCTCTATTTGATTATATCCGGAATAACCGTCAAGAAAGCAATAATATGGATGTCCTTCTACTCTCTCTAGCATTTGGTCATTTAATGGTAGAAACGGCATACGTTTGTAGGCAAACGTGTCAAAGGATCACTAGTGTTATCATTGTCACTCTCCTTTAAGGGGGCCTCTTCGCCCTATTTCGTGCCGGGCGAAACCTCCTTGTCTTTAGGTGAGTCGTGTGGGGGAGGTGATAAATCAACAACTCGCCCACTACGTAGAGTGGTAATGGCTTGACATTGCTCTTGATGTTCATTGAAAGTAGAGATAACACTAGTTTGACCTTGGGTCGAAAACTTACCCTTCTCTTGGATACTTAAAGATAACTGCATCCTAAAGATATTCACATTTATTTCAGTAAACATGCAGTCATACTTATCATTGGTTGAATTTCGGGATTGGATGAATTGATTTATAGTATCGTCAAGATTTCTTCGCGGTGGGGTGATATATGATGTGGGAGGCAGTGCTTGCATATGTGGAGCATGTTGAAAATGTGGAGGTAGAGGTGGGGAAATGTGTGAATTGGGATTCAACGCAATTGTTGCCCGTAGCTAAAACCAGGATGGTTCCTCCACGAAGGGTTATAAGAATTACCATGCGGGGCATTTAAATTACCCTTAAATCCTCCTATTGCATCATGTAGCATTATTTTGTAGGCGGGTATTAATGGCCCACCTCACAAATAACACCCACCTTCTCTTTCATGGGTCGGGTGGATTCTCTTAGCCTTGATCCGACTACATTTCCCACGTGATAAAGGCCTAGCGTTGAAGGGGCGTTGGGAGTCTATCAAACCCGATTATGGGTATTAGAGTCGGATGTGTCCCACGATTGAGTTGTTTCGACGACGAACTTAAGGTGGGCTTCTGCATCGTGTTCATCTAATTACCAAAATTTTCTCTCTCACATTGTCTTAACGAGTTATTTAGATGATATACTTAGCCAGTGGTGAAAGAAGGATACGAGACGGTACTTCTCAAAACCATGATGAGGGCATGTACTAACTAGCTCATTGAAACGTTCGTAACATCGATCAAATGACTCATTTTCTTGTTGTTAGAATGTTTGAATTTGAGTCTGGATGGAATTTGTTCAGTGTTTGGGAAAGAACTTTAAGAGAAATTTGGTGGCCATATCCATCCATGATCCAATTGAGTTCGGTGATAAAGACCAAAGCCAGGTCTTAGCTGTATCCTTTAAGGACAAGGGGAAAAGCTTTAGGCGAACGACATCTTGTGTGCAAGACTGATTGTTAAATGTATCGCATGCCTCTTCGAACTCACGAATGTGGAGATAAGGCTTTTCCGAATCCAACCTGTGAAATGTGGGAAGAATTTGTATCATCCCATTACGAAAATGTATCTGTCACGCCTTGTACGGATGTAAAATGCATCCTTGGGTGACAGTTCTCTCGGGATAAAGGAGTTCTCTCATGGGACGATATGGCATCTCACCCCACCCATACTAAAACTGAGGTACTCAAACATGGCTCTCTCTCCAATTGACTTAGTATCCTCACTCAGTGTCCTAGAAGTGTGACTTGTAATGGAATTTGGAGGTGTAGTAGGTGGAACCCAGAACTGAGGTGCATTAGGAGTGTGTGGGCTATTAGGATCGTACTCAACTATTGGATTCTCCTGAATGCATGTGGGAGTTTATTGAGGGGTTTGTTGCGGATTTTGCATGAAAGGGCTATGAGAGATGTTAAAAAAAAATTATTTTCAATTTTTTTGACTTTTTAAGATTTGGACTCAAATTTTAGATTAAATCGACCTAACCTAATAGTTTACTTAATTACCCGATAACGGCACCAAAAACTTCACGCGACTGAAAATGTGACTCTAGTGCGTGCTAATTATGGTTCAAGTGCAAACCGATCGCGTAAGTAATAAACCCGATAACACGGGGTAGAATCCTTAGGGAAATAGGATGATCTCTCGCGACGACAATATGTAAGATGATCAATCCTAAGACAACTCAGAAAAATAACGAAAAGATGATTGAATTTGAATTTGATCTACTAATTAAGTGAAATTTAAGTTAAACTACTGAATTAAACTAAGCATGCAGAGTTAAACTAACTGTAACTGAATAAATATGAATGAGAAAGATAGATTGGAATGCAATGTTTACCGGATATAAAACTAGTTGTGAATTAGATAATTGATTAAATCCAATCTTTATTAATCTCAAGCATTGCATATATGAGGGTACTAGCCCGCATCATATAAAATTAAGAGTAAGAATAAAGCAGTGTCGAAATAGCTAACACGCACGTCACACTCTTAAACACCCCGTTTACCTAGGACAAACGAGGTAAAAAGACCTACGACGGTTGTGACTACTACACAACACGATTCAATAACTTATTTAATGTAACACCCCGCCTAATTAAATACCATGTGGTTAGTCCCATACCAAATTAAAACAGAATATACAATTGGCTCATTCTTAGCATCACTGTCGAAAACATTTACAAGTCACCTAATATCCAATTAAGCTGGTGTTAAAAACTTTCCAAATTTTAATTCAACAAAATCCATTTTTAGTTTATGAATAACACTACACATATTATTCTACAACACTAATGACCGAACAGACAACACAAAAGAATTTAAGTGAAATTGGAATAAACATTCCCAAATAATAATCCAATACAATAATCCCAACAATAATAAATGTATTAAAATGACACGAGTACAAGACTTTTTGACTCTGATAGAAAAGAGACAACTGAATTCCTTTGGGCGACATGTCCTAAATAAAAGAACACTACATAATGTGAATCAAATGAAGATATGCGTCTAAGCAATACTCCATAGCTCCATAGCTTGTCATAATCCTCTAAGGTTAGCGTCCCTGCTGTTGGACACCTGATTAGAAGGTACAATAGATAGAGAATATGCAAGGAAACGGGTCAGAGACTGATGTGAAAATAATTTTGAAAACAACAAGTATTTAACAAGTGAAATAAAGCATTTATTATGTACATGTTAGTATCCAGACTCTCACTTGATATTCTCACCTCTCATCTAGAGTGCACGCTTATCGTTTCCTATTAACTTCCTAGTTAACGGTTCCTCCTCACTAGTTTCCATAATATAATTCTATCCCATATCATAACCCCATATGTCCCATACCAGACGTAGTATAATCATTCATATATGTTTCTCATTATTATGAATTAAGCTTTTCAAATCTATAAGAATAAATCTTAATTCAATTCTTTTTCTCTATTCACCGTCATTTATAATTATTACACATTAGATTGATCTAACCACTATATATGCATTCATTTTATTCATTATATATATACATATATAATACGGCACCCTGAGACACATCTGTGGTACATGCATTACTCTGCTATCACGTCCCAGTATCGTTGGTCGCCGAATAGGGGACTAAAGGTTCGGTAAGGATTCCTCGAACCACAAACAATAACACAAAAATTGGAGGCGAACATAGTTCTCGTATCCATGGGTCACGCACATACCTACGTTCCCATAGTCAGCGGACTTATCAACTCCCTAATAAGTCTTTCATAGACCTATGTTCTCGAGTGACAAATCAAAAATCCCATGGATTCATCAGGATATGACTGTCCTCACGCGCAAACCTCCCATCGATAGCAAGTAAGCTAGGTATGTCATGCACATAAATTATCAATCAATCAAATAGGTATTATCATATACCTATAATATAATATCAATAAGGTAATCACATTACCCTAAGGTAGTTCCCATACGTAGCATTATATCTCTTTAAATCCTACGTATTAAATTATGACTTTACTTCCTTAATTTAATTATTCCAGAGTCTCACTCATTACTCAAAGTTTAAATAGGTTTTTCCTCAATATATATTCAGTAAGAAATCACTAATATCCTACTGGTCCGTATCATCTTATCTCCCGAATTACTACGAATTAAACCCTCCTTTAATTAGGGTTATAGTCGATAGTTTCTAATCTCTTATAAACACATCTTCTTTCACCTAGGATTGAACCCTCTTGTAAACCTAAGGATGCCTAGATTTATTAAACTTCCCCTACTGGACCTATCCTTAATCCTCATGCATACAAATTAGAATCCCACACATGAATCTAGCAACCGAAATTTCTTCCAATTTAATTATCATAATTCTAATCAATTAAATCCCAATTACATTAATTCGATTCTTATCTAGGGCTTACTGATCTTCCCTAAGTCCCATTATATCCAATTAATAATCACCAAAGATATACAAAAGGTTTGGGATAAGAACAAGAATTAAAAAGAAACAACATCAAGAATTCTGGGGAGGTCGATCGATCGAAGGTAGGGGTCGATCGATAGATCGCCCAGATAACAACCCAGGTTTCTGCACTTCTTCTATTACGGGTTTCATCACTTTTGATAAATCAAACATTCATATTAACAACCCAAATTCCTTATAATCCTTACTACATAATACAGAAAAATATGTGAATGATTTCTAATGCTCTAAACATCCTAGAATCATCAAGAGTTTGAATTAAAAGCATATATTTATCCTATTTTTTCCAGAAAATTATATATATGATATCATCAAGAACACACCAATGATTCTCAGAATTTCTTCAACAACTTAATGATTATTTCGTGGATTACTATGTTCCTACAACATGAGTTTGATTCCTATATATTTCCATTTTCCAGAAATCAGTTAGCAACTCTATCTTTATCTTCCAAACATGTAAAATCTCTTTTTTTTTTATAACTATCCTAACATGGACAATATACAAACTTAGATTGTAACCATCAAATACTTGCCTCTAATGAAGCTCTGATCCTTTGGGGTTGTATAACACAGGTGGTTCTCCCCTTCTCCGGTCCACTTCCGGTGGTGGTTGGTGGTGGCGACCCTTGGGTCCTTGGTTCTCCTCCTTTCCAAGCAAGCTTCTCTTCTCCCAAGAAACCTTTCACTCTCTCTCACAATGTGACCTTTCAATTTTGTGTAGAAGAGATCAATGAACCCACATACAACTAATCTCCAAATATTTATAATAAGACAAAATTCGAAATCACTATTCATCCCCCTTGTAAATATGACCAAAATGCCCTTTTTGGTTGTCTTTTCATTTCCAAATGACTAGGGGTGTGCAAAAAAACGACCAAACCGACAAAATTGAGCCGAACCAAAAATTTTCGGGCCGGATTTTTTTAAGGGTCGGTTCGGTTCGGTTTGATCAGGTATAAAATCGACAGGGTCGATTCGGTTTTCGATTTTGGCATAAAAAAATCGATTTTGAACCGAACCGAATTAATTTTTATACTTTTAATTTTATATTATATTTATATTAGTGTTGGCATATTATATTATATTTTTTAATTTTATATTTATATTAGGTATTAAAAAAATATTTTTTATTAAAATAAATGAAAAAATCGAACCGGCCCTGTCAAAAACCGATGGGCAAACAGAACCAGCCCTATCAAAAACCGACCCTGTTCGGTTCGGTTCGGTTCTTCAACAGATTCGGTTCAGTTCGATTTTTCTCCTCCAAAAACCGACATGGTCGGTTCGGCTCAAAAAACCCGGTCAAAACCGAACCGAACCGACCGACCCGTGAACACCCCTACAAATGACCCGAGACCCAAAACCAACAGCCAAATAGACTTTTCTGACTATTTCAACCCTTCCGGACGCAACGACGCACTCGAAATGACTATAAGGTTGATGTAAAAATATGTTTCCTTTTTAATTTAACAAATTAGTCCCGACACGTCCCATACCGCGTCCGACTAAAAATTCAAATTACTGAATTAATATCACACAGCCATATCAATAACATCACATTCATATATTACCTAAATATCTTTAAGTAATATACAGAATCATTCATTTTAATATCCACAATTTGGATAAAACCCAAATGAATTAATTTATAATAAAATCCAATTAATCCATTAATTTAAAATATAACACATTTTAAAAGTCATTAAAATTACGGGATATTACATTTAATTCAGGGAACTAATTTTATAGTAATGCAAACCACATCGGGATGGGTTCATCCATCCCAACCCTTAAAGGTCTAGACTAACATAGTGCAATTAATCGAAGTTATGTCTTATACTATGCATATATTCAAAGCCATTACGAGATTATACCTAGCTAAGCAAGAGAATCTAAGAACTTCTGGAAATAAACAAATATTGCACGAATCATAAACTTCAAACAATAAAGGAGAAAAAACAAACTCTATTGCAGAAATCTTGAATTGCAAATCATAAAATTATAAACTTGAGTTCCTAGGGTTCTTGGCTTTTTTCTCGCCTCTGCACCAGACTGGTTTGCCTATCTGCAAATCGTCTTCTCCGATACGTAAGTGCGCTTTTCACCATTAACACCCACATAACTTATATATTTATTCACCAAATTTGAAAATAATGGTTCTAACCATTTCTACATGCATCAGAATGATTTATAACATAATATAACATCAAAATCTTATAATTTTCATTCAAGAAGGGATTTAAACATCAAATCCTCAAAATCCTAGATTTTATGTCCTTCCACCTTTTATACATCAAAACCCAGATTTAATTCGTGGATAATAATAAAAAATATCTAATTTATTATCCTTCATTGGTATCAAATCATTCTACATGCAATTCCTATCCAAACATGTGTTTAATTCATTATTTTCTTCCAAGAATTATTACTTTATTCAAAATATGAAGAAACCCTAGTCAAATGGGTATTATAACTTCAAAAACTTGTATGTAAACACTTTCCTTTTATCAGTAGGGTCTGATTTCATGGATTGGTGATGGATTTGATGATCTTCTCCATTAATCCGTACTCCTAATTTGTTTGTGGTGCAAGATAGGGATGAATAACTGCAAGAATCTCCTCAAAAGCTCCAAGGACTCTTTCCTTTTATTCTCTAATGGACTCCCGTTGTATTTTGAGATTCTAACCCTAGCCCCTTCTGTCTAACATTTGATATAAGGCTATAAAATTCGTAGGTCTCTTAACCCTACTTTACAAAATGACTAAAATGCCCATATACGGTGCCGATTTAGCCTAAAAATGCCCCGGGACCCGATCGACACCCTCTGGTATACTATTTTGACTATTTCGATCCTTCTAGAGTCATTCTTGACCTCGAAATCATCATATGAGTCATTCTACACAATCATCCCATCTCAACCTCAAATTAGTCAACATGCGACTCTCGGTTGAGATAAATCTAATTACGCCAATATCACAAATTATTACGCGTAATAATTTCTATACGTTATTTACTATTTTCACTTACTAAATAAATTTCACAATACTTATCATTCTCTCTCTCCATCAATATTTAATAAACACATTATTTTTTAATTTAATTTAATTACTTCTCTCACATAATTTAAAATAAAACTAATTAATTAATGAATTAATTAAATTCAAATATGCAGAAATACGGGGTATTACATAAAGATTATGAATTTTAAAGCAAACAAACTAGTTGAGTCTGACACTTGGGCAAATGAGCTATGCCTTTTTTTTAAAGTTACTCAATGAAAATTGGAATAAAAGTCGACATTGAACTATTAGTCGCTCGAGTCAACATGTATTTGAAGTTCATTCAGAAGTGCGAGCGACGGTTGACTTCGAAGAAAGAACTTGTTCTTGTAAGAATTGGTAGATAAGATGTTTTCCATATTCTCATGATGTTTCTGTTGTTCGAAGGATAGGGACCAATATCTATGAGTATATTGAGGAGTACTATAAGGTATCTTTCTACAGAAATTATACTCGATACTTATAGCTCCTCTTCCTGATTTGATTTTCTTGAATATTCCGATACCTGAAAATCCATTTGTCCTTCCTCCGATGACAAAGAGGCCAACCGACAGGCCAAGAAAAAAATAAAATAAAGTCTGTTGGTGAGATCACAGTTAGGGAAGTTACTTGCTCTAGGTATAGTAAAATTGGTCATTACATGTCTAAATGTAAAGAACCCATTTGATTACATTTAAAATTGTTGAATTTGTTCACTTTAACCATTTGATTGAAAAAATTATTTAATAACCCATTTGTTTGAATAAATGAATGTGATTTTATTGCTTAGTTTTTAGTCTCATTTTTTTTTTTTTAATGGCAGTTCAACAAAGTATACGTATTATTTAGAAAGTACACGTGACCATTTCTCCTAAAGTTCACGTTTACTTTACATTTATCAATCTATGTATGATTGTATAAGTCATTCATTATAACCACCTGATTGGATAAAATTACTTAAAAACCCATTTAATTGAATAAAGGAATGTAATTGTATTTTTTACTTCTATTTTTGTAGGATCAAATAACAAAAAGTCCTTCAAAATTTTTTTAATGCACATTTAGTCCATGTCTTTTACTTTGTTAAAAAAATTCCCTTAAACACACATTTAACTAATATATTTTTATTTTTAAAAGTTTACGCTAGCGGCATTCATCCCCCCCATCCCAGCCTAATTGTAGTTCATTTTTTTGAATGTATTTATGTTGTGAGAGACTTTTTGGAATAAAGTAAAAGGTTTGTACTAAATGTATTTACGACAGTTCAATATATTACACATATAATATTGAAAGTAGAAGTGATCATTTCTCCTAAAGTTCACGTGTACTTTATTATATTTGCGTGTAATTTACATTTATCAATCTATGTATGTTTGTATAAGTCATTCATTATAACCATTTGATTGAATAAAATTATTTAAAAATCCATTTAATTGAATTAAGGAATGAAATTTTATTTTTTAGTTCTATTTCTGTAGGATCAAATAATAAAAAGTCCTTCAAACATTTTTTATTGCATATTTAGTCCAAGTCTTTTACTTTGTTCAAAAAATTCCCTTAAACACATATTTAACTAATATTTTCTTATTTTTTAAAATCCGCACTAGCGGCATTCCTCCCCCACCTCTCGCCCCCACCCCCCCACCTTCCCAGCCTAACCGTACTTCATTTTTTTGAATATATTTATATTATGAGGTGATTTTTGGAATAAAGTAAAAGGTTTGTACTAAATGTGTATTAAAAAATATTTGAGCAACTTTTTGATAAAAGTCCCATTTTTTTATTTGTTTATTGTATAGCAGTTCAACAAAGTACACGTATTATTTAGAAAGTATATACGTGATTATTTTTCCGAAAGATCACGTGTACTTTATTATAATTGTGTTTACTTTACATTTTTGCACTCTATGTATGACTGATTAATTCATTCATTGTAACTTTTTGATTGGCTAAATTGTTTAATAATCCATTTGTTTGAATAAATGAATGTAATATTATTGTTTAGTGTTTAGTTCTATTTTTTAATCTATTTTTTATATGGCAGTTCAAAAAAATACACTTATATTTTATAAAGTACACGTGAACATTTTTCCTAAAGTTCACCTGTACTTTATTAAATTTGCATGTATTTTAAGTTTTTTAACTCTATGTACAAATCATGGTTTGAGATAGCAGTATATTATGTAGGTACTAGTGTATGATATTAGTCACAAGACACGCATGAAAGAAAATAATTTTTTATTAAAACAAATAAAAAAGTACAATTTTACCAATAAAAAAAGCTGAAAAAAAATAAGGAAGACTGCTAGTTGAGAAAGTTGTTAAAGGCATCTGTGATGTCAGTTGATTAAATTCTAGTACGATCGAATTTATTATTCGAATAAAACTACAAGACCTCCATGGTAAGTCTTCTCCTCCCTCAGCTGGTCAATTTTTTTGATAACATCATGTGTATAGAAAGATATGAGACCTTCATGTGTTTGAGCAGCCTTCCTTAACATATGCTTGAAACCAATCAAATGCAGTTTCATATAGGGAAAGAGTTTCCTCAATTTTCCTTTTTTTTATTCTTCCTTTTCTAAAGTAGCTAGCAATTTTTCTGTTGGGATACTCATTATCTAATTTTTACTTGATATGTAATGGTTAAGAAATGAACAAAAATTATGCTTTTATAGGCCAAATAAAAACTATTAATTTCTTTGACTAGAATTAGTTGGGAAAGTGAGTAGTTTAGCTTAATAAATAGTTTGTGGTTATTGTGTCTTGCTTAATAGTAATTTTCAATTGCAAAATCAAAATTTATTTAATTAATCAATGCGTATACTTTGTTTATATTGCGTGTAAGTTTTAAATAATGCGTGTACTTTTGATTAAAATGCGTGTACTTTATTTCATTACGTTTACTTTGAAGAATTTGTTCATCAATGCGTGTACTTTGTTCATAAATGTGTACTTTTGATTAAGATGCGTGTAATTTGTTTCATAACACTTATTTTGAAGAAATTATTCGTGTAGTTATCATCGTGTATACCTTACGTACATTATGGTCCGCGCCAGTGGCAATATACCATTTTGGAGTAATTCATATAATAAACTACAACCAATACAAAACAAATATGATATGTATTTGAATCAATTTATAAAAGGTCCTTCTCCTTTTTGGGGAAGCGGTATTCTGAAAACAAAATTTCACATAGTACTCGTGCTCTGTGTTTTAGCATTTCAGTTGTCTTTGCTAATTTATTCAATGAAGTACATACAGAAGACCCTGCAGTCAATTCTGAAATTAAAATAAAATAAATATACAAATTAGTATGATATGAATGAAATTTGTTGCAAATATACAAATTAGTGCTTTATAAAAATGAAGTTTTTGCTTACCCATTATATTGCTTTGGGCATTCATGATCTCTTATTATGTTAAATTCAACGTCACTTTCCCGCAAAAAATCTTATGTTCTTTTTTCTTGTTCTGTCAATGGATCATCTTCGATTATAAACTCATTTTTTTTACCTTCATCAATCATTCTCTAAGTTACGAAGCCCTTTTTTCATTGTTTCTACTTTAGTCTTCAATAAGTACATTATTTTTGGAAGACAAAAAATTGTTAAGAGGATAAATAGTGAGTGTATACAAATACAAAAATATATGTAGATTAAATAGTGCAAAGTACATGCATAATTTTATAGTACGCGTGCTTAGTATTTTACATTTCACGTGTATTTTAAAATATAATGCGTGTACTTTGATACTCTGGGTGATTATTTGCAACTAATGCAAAGTACACGCATTATATGGTAAAGTACACGTTAATCGTAAAAGTACAGGTAACATGACAATTCAAGTTTAGTCTCCAACCATTTTTTGGGTATCATAGAAGTATATTGTGTTTTGTTCCTTGTCGTCCGGTCGAAGGGAATCCATATGAACGACTTTCTTTTGGTTTTTGTATATCGTAACTAATGTGAAATGTCATATATCATGCCTAAGTACAATGAACAAATTATTACAACTGCCCAAGTATTGAAATAAATTTTAATATAACTCACTCTTCTTATTGACTTCATTTTTGCTATATGCTTCTTTCTGATTTTTTTTATAGATATTGTGTTAGTAAAAAAAATGTCTGATTGTGATGCATAAAGCCTTTGTTTTAATTTTTCTTACCCAACAATAATAAGAAAAAGTGTGTGGGGGTGGGGGTGGGTGGGTGGGCGTGGGGGGTAAGACCTTGCTTTGACGATTTTAACCTCAATACTTCACTGAAGGCGATTATTATCTATTCACATAATATAAAATGGTGAGGATATAATAATGTTGAAATTTAATGAATGTATAATATTTGGTTTACATACTTGGCTTGATATTTCTTCATTACGAAATCAACTCTTAGTAACAAAAAATCTCTGCATTTTATATAGGCAATAGCAACTGTATAATAACGATAAGATTATTCTTTTGCACCAAAAATAAAAATAAGTGAAGTGACATATCATCAAACAATACACTTTATAAAATACATGTAATTTTTTATGAAAATACACGCATTTATCAAAATACACGCAGTTGTACTTGATGAAAAAGATCACGTGCTTTCAAAACGCATGCACTTTTAAAAAATACGTGTACTTTTATCAAAATACTGTGTGTACTTAATAAAAACTACATGTACTCTATAGATACCTGTTCAGTTTTTTCAGTTATAATTCTTCAAGAATTTTCTTCAACGCCGAAATTTCATCACTGAGAGATTTATTATTCTTTTTTGAATAAATAAAAAGAATGTTAGATTATAAGGATTATTTGATAAACACAATGTCAAAGAAGAATGAAAACAAATACAAACAAATGAAACAAACGATAAATAACAATATTAATAACTGCTTGTACTTTATGAAAATGCGTATACTTTATGAAAGCATCACTATTTTACAATATAAAACGCGTGTATTTTAATCTAAGTACTGCGTGTATTTTTGATAAAACGCATGTACTTTTATCAAAATATTGTGTGTATTTTGATAAAATGCATATACTTTATAAAATAAATGCTTGTACTTTAAATAATCATGATGTTTTCGCTTTGAAAATTAATCAAAAGTACCTGTTCAGATTTTTTTCACTTCTGATTCTTGAAGATTTAGCCTCAACATCACCATTTCAAGCTCACAATCTCTCGATTTTTGGAGTACATCTTCATAATTTTTCTTGCGATTTTTATTAGTCTCATATAGATAGGCATTTGTTTTCTCCAAGATTCTTAATGATTTAGCCTACTTTTTTAATGATTCTTGAAATTGTTTAATTCTTTTTGAGTCACTCATTGTTTCTTGAACAAGTTTCTCATTCAAAGAATTTTTTAACTCAACAAGTTGGGCATTTTCCACCTCCAACTTGTTAAGTAACTTTTTTTCTTTTAAAAGTTGAGAATTTTCCACCTCCAACTTCTTTATTTCCTCTCTTGCTTCCACAAGTTGACCATTATCGATCTCCATCTGTACATTCAAAATAATAAGGTTGGCACTCTCCACCTCCAAAGTCTTCACCTTCTCTAGTGCACATTTAAGTTCTTGAGCTGCATTAGATAGTTGAGCTTTTTTTTTCCCAACAACTCCATTTTTAATGCAACATTTTCTTCATTCAAATTTACCTTCTCAGCATTATCAGAATCTGTTGATTCAAAATTTTCAGTATTTTTTGGTTCATAATTCCCAACATTTTTAATCTTTTCATAATCCATTGATTCAAAATTTCCAATATCTTTTGGTTAATCATTTAAAATCACGAAGTTTTTAAGGGGAATATTCCAACCTGACGAAAAGACATTATCATCACATTCTTCAGCAGCTTTTTTCGGTGATGAATCAGTATGTACAAGATTACTTCATAAATGTTCAAAGAGAAACTGGGTCGTTCGCATTGAGTTTTACTCTTTTTAGTGCCTTTGTAGATATTAACTTCACTTTTCATTGCACTGTCCTTACTGGTTGCTTTTGTAGTCTTCATCTTCAAATTTGTTGAAGCGATATCATTCTCAGATAACCAATTTTTATATCATTCCACTTGTTAAAGGGATGGAAGATAAAACATCAAAATTTCTTAGATGAAACTTATCATCTCATATACCCAATACTATGATCATGCAAAAAAAAAATATTATATCAATAATTGTATTATCTAATTTTCATAATTGGAATAACGCGTGCACTTTGTAAATATCACGTGTACTTTGAAAGTACACGTGATATTCCAACCATGGTCAAAGAAATTAAACGTGTATTTTATCAACATTACGTGTACTTTCAAAGTACACGTGATATTCACAAAGTACACGTGAACTCAAGTTTTTAAACAATTTTTTCAATTTGTTTGTTGGACTACATTAGTATATTTTTATTACTAATAATAAAATGACACATCCACTTGTTGTTCTAGGTTTTGAACTTGCTATTTTGTTGAGTGAATTGATGAGAAACCCATGCATGGTAGATGCCCAATCATATTTAATCATGTTATTAATACTATTGATGTATGGTGTCAAAAATTCTCCTAATGTGAAGTTTGAGTTGGAGAAAAAAACATCGTCATGAAGTGGAGACAAACAAGTTTTATAAAATCGGTAATTCCCTCATCTGTGTCCAACTCTACCGATTTCTTCAAGCCCTTAGATATTTCTGACTTTCCAATTTTTTTAGCTTTGAAGTATCGCGCAAGGAATTCAGGTTTTTGAGATGCAACCAATCTCTTTTTTCAAATTTATTGATTGTTGCCCCTTTACCATTGGGATCCCAAATATTTCACTCATATCTTTTGGGCTTATTTCAGCACTGTTTTTCATCTTAAAACTCCTCGTTTCCATTTATTAGAGCTTGATAACGGATATAATATTTTTATCATTTTTTTGTGCTGCACTTCCACTACTTCCTCTTTGTAGTAGGCATTGAAAAGCTTTCAAAATGGAGTCTTCTTAAGCAGCTCAATACGCCTATTAATTATTTTATTTTTAATAGTATAAAAATCATGATAAAAGCTAACAACATTTGAGCTATACTGGTCATGTTTATTCACACCACGCGTAGATTCCACATCAGTGCTTGAAGAACTATCTTCAAAACTGCTCTTCTTATTGTTCTTTCCTTTTCTTACCCTCATCTTCATCCCCATTCTAATAATCTAAACACATAAAATTTAAATTACAAACCTATAATGATATATTAAATGTACAAAAAATAAAATATACATAAAATGAAATAAAATACAGGCTCAAACAATAAAGTACATGCGTATGTAACAAAAGTACATGAAATATTCTCATAAACACCATTTACAAATCTCAACAAAATACATGCTAACCAAGGTAATACCTATCATCCGTTACATGATAATACCTAATACGTATTGTTCGACAAGTTATAAAGAAAGATTCTCAATTCTTTGCATATCCAGAAAAGAAGTGATACAATAGATCCATGCTAAGCGTGCCAACATTTTCAAAACCACTTAAGCAATACTGCTCAATTCGTTTTGCTAAATCCTTCGCTTTTGATTCAGTTACTTGAAGCTTTTGTACATCAAAAGTACACTTAATTTCTTCATAGTAGTGGAAAAAACTAAGTAACCTTTTCGCTCTATCATTGATGTGAAGCAGAAAATGAATTTCGTCATCATAAGTAGTGTTGACTGTCAATGTGAAAGGTTTTGTATTGTTAAGATCTTCAAAGGTGCAACCAATAATTTTATAGTTGAACATGCTTGATGGTATGATTCCTAAATAATAACACAATAATAATACTTCTTACAAACTTATGGAATATCATTAAAATGTCGCTGGCGTGGACCACAATGATATAGGATTAATTAAATATGGAGATGACATATATGTTGTATAGAGTACACGCACAATACAAAAGGTACACGCACTTTGGATTGAACCAAATCAATTTCAATGTGCGTGTACTTTATGAATTTACGTGTACTTTCAAACAACACATGCAAATTCTAAAAGTACACGCACATTGAAATTGATTTGGTTCAATCCCATATGTATGTACTTTTTTGTACTGTGCGTGTACTCTATACAATATATACGTCATCTCCATATTTAATCAATCCTACATCCTCTTTGTATGTGTATACATCCTATATTAATTGTGGTCCGCGTTAGCGGCATTTATTTAAGATTGCATGTACTTTCTTAATTTAGATCATGTATTTGTACAAGACTTATATTATGTGCGTGTACTTTATGAATTTGGACATGACATATATATTGTATAGAGTACACACATAGTACATCAAAGTACACTCACATTGGATTGAACCCAATCAATTTCAATGTGCGTGTACTTTATGAATTTGTGGGTACTATTTGAAAGTACATGCAAATTTATAAAGTACACGCACATAATACAAGACTTATACAAGTACATGACCTAAATTCAGAAAGTACATGCAACCCTAAATAAATGCCGCTGGCTCGGATCGCAATTAATATAAGACCTATACATTTACAAAGAGTATGTACATATTCCCAGTCCTTAATAAATAATGTATACAAGAGGAAATGTACAGTGATGAAATACATAAATGTGCATTCCTCAACATACAAAAAGTGTGTTTGCATTTAAAATCAGGGCAACCAATGTATTTTTTCTTATTATGAAAGGGAATAATGTGATTTCATCAGTCCATGTATAATCTCTACAAATTTATACATATGAGAACACAAAATATATAATAATACAAGGAAAAAGGTATATAAAACCTAAGGACACAACAATAGTACATGGAATACACAACATAACACTCAAAAAACAAGTACAAACAGGTGATATCAGAAACAAAATGCTAAGAACACAACATATACTGAGTGTATGGTATAATCTTAAGAACAAAACTTAATAACATAATATTATATTTAATTCACAATATATTACATCAAATACATATATATGAGCATATATCCATACTTATTAGTGTTGTTTGGAAGAATTTGATTGAGAATGTGAAATATTTGTTAGAACTTCCACAATTAGGGTTTTAATCTCTTGAATTTTTATGAAGTGTGTTTGTTTTAGAATTGAGGGGTATTTTTATGTTATTGCTGGACCAAAATTTGATTGAGATTGAGAATCATTTTGGGGTTTTGATTGAAGAGACAAATGGTTAGGGTTTTGATCTAAGAGACAATACATAATTTTAGGCGCTTGAATTTTTTAGAAGTGTGTGTTTGTTTTAATTCAGGAGTATTTATATGTTGTACATAATCGTTTAAAATTTGTTGGGCCCGATTTTTTTATCTAAAATTATTAGTCCAAGGACTAGACTGTAAAAGGTCCTTTTAAAAAATCTAAATAATTTTTTTTTTTATCTTTATTGAACTTTGGAAGTATCAACACAACGTATAATGAATGATATTTGTTCCTTTTTACTAATATCCAAAGTCAATGAAGAATAATTGAAGAATATTTTGACTTTTTAATTATTTTAATCATTATTTATTTATCTCATTCGTTAATAAAACTATTAACTCATTTTGAATGTTGTGATCTAAATAGTGATAATGAATTTCTTTATTTGTAATACACAGATTATCTACATGTTCACAACTATTCTCATTCTCTTAAGTCTCATACGTATATTCTTCCGATCATCAAATCCTTCATTTGCTAATTGAGTTATGTTTACATTCTTTTTAAATAACTTACAAGAAAAATAAATCTTATTAACGGATCTTAAGTATACTAGCCAATCCCTATTATGTTTTTTCTCATTTTTCCAAGTACAAGTAATATATATATACACACACATACTATAAAAGTGTCTATTTTCATTATCTTTAGGGAAAATAATGTCAGTCTCTTATTAACCCCTTTTCACTAAAGGTGTCAATCAAATTTTGGTCAGTATTTTTTCAGCTAGCCTCATCATAAATACCTACACAATATAAACTTCTACATCTCCATTTTCAATAACATTATCCACATCATTTATTACATTTTTCACATTTTCATTTTCTACATCATTTACTATATTTTTCACATTCTCATTTTCTACATTTATCACATTTTTATTTTCTATTTTTTTATTAAAATATTTATTATTGCGAATCCACTAATTTTTGTGTTTCCTTTTCAATTTGCTTTTGTCGTTTTTTTTTCATGATCGAAAATAATGTTTTCTAGTTGACATACTACTACTAATCACACAACAACCAAACAAGGACAATAATATTTAATCAAGCAAACAAAATACAATAATATTATGAAAAAATACAATAGAGTAACGATAACACCTTTTGTATTAAATCAACCTTCACTTAATTGAGAGACTCATTTTTCAAAATGTTGTAGTGACAAATTGGCGAAATCTATAAAAAAAATATTAGTAATAAAAAAAAATACTAAAACATTGAAAAAAAAGCCCTAGATTTACTTACACAATCTCAAATTCTTAAATTTCTTCCCAAAATAAAAGACCTAGATTTAACTTTACGGGCTTTTAACAAAAAGAGAATTTTAAAGCCTAGTTTTTTTTTGAATTAGGGGTTTGTAAACCCTTAATTTTTTGTTGTTTAGGCAAAAAATAGGGAATATGAAAAATTATGTGTGTGTGTGTATTTTAAAAAGGGTGGGGGTGGGATGGGGTGGGGAGGTAGGATAAGTTGAAAAATGGGTGGTGCGGGTGGTGATGATGGTGGTGGGTATGTAAATGTGTTTGATTTGTGGTATGAATTCGATGTAAGTGGGTATGAGTGAGAGTTGGGTTGGATACGATCGGTCTTGTGGAATTTTTAATTGCTTTGTATTTTATATATTTTGGGCCTTTTTTATTTGTAAATTATTTAAAATGTGACACTTATATTTATTGAGGTCCCTTAAATTTGATTTTTATAGATTTAAAAATATTGAATGTTTTATCATTATTTTCTCTAATACATACTGATTTTTTATATGCCTAAATAAAATAATGAGGGTCCTAGGCGGCCGCCTACTCTGCCTATGCCCAAAACTGGCCCTCGGTATTCATAAATTTATATTCAGTATCATATAATGTATCTCTAATTAATATGGAGTGAAAATTTGTACATATGATTAGAAGATTACAAATAACTGATGCGAGAATGATCTACATAAATTAGAGTTGCAAGACATGGAGAATATACACCAATTAAGCAACCTAACTAACTTGCAAAAATAATAAATAGCAGCCTGAATTAATTGAAAATATACTTGACAAAACATTATGTCAACTCTAGGAATATCTAGTGGCACAAAATCAACGTCATTAACTATCACACCATAATAATAGCATTAAGTCAATCAATATGAATACATGAATTATACAAAATGTGAAATTTGTCTATAAGAGCACAAAACCATAATAAACGAGATGGCAAGAGTAACGAATTCAAGAATGATTAATTCATAACTAAAATATAAAATAAATAAAAATTCAAAATAGTACCACGCAGTCCATTTCAAAGCTAAGCAATGATGGTATGCACATCATATATATATATATATATATATATATATATATATATATATATATATATATATATGTGTGTGTGTGTGTGTGTGTGTGTGTGTGTGTGTGTGTGTATTGCATATTAGTTTAATATTTATAAGTTAACCAGCCTATGTATATATATTTCATATTAGTTTAATATTTATAAGCTAACCAGCCTAATTAATAAATTTCTATCTTGCTTTGTATCGTGTTCATTCTCACTTGTATTTCTATGTCTCTAATGGGAAGCTGATGGGTAATTCCCTGTATTATTTATATTTCCATTTCCATTCTTAAGTTTCATTTTAGTTCATCATCTATCTTTGCTTATCAACTGTTTAAGTGATCGAAATATTGAACAAGAAAATATATTGTATTCACTCTACTTCTCCGACGATGGTCTTAACAAGGTATATGTATGAGAGGAATTGATGATGTGATGAACTTAGGTCAGCTATAGCTCTTATTTCAATGTTATAGACTTTATACCTTAAGAATGGTTATATCACACGAGGTTTCTCATTGTTGTGTTTCTAATTATTCATGATTTACACGAACATAATGAATGTGAGTAGCTACTGTTGTTAAAGAAAACAGTGTTATGTCTACTATTTATAAATAACAATTGTACAGAATTATGAATTAATAAATAATTACAAAATTAAAAACAGAATTACAGAAATGAAACACTTACTTGAATTTGCAGAAATAATAAAAAGAATTAAAGATAAATCCGAGCCCTGTTATGAACAGTTTCCTTAAGACAATTTATTCCCTCCAATGTGCTCCGAGGTTGATGAATATTGTCTCCCAAGATAGAACGGATTTTCCAATTAATTATGTAGCATGACAATAATTAATTGCAGCGAACTCAAATTCTGTATTCCATACTCAACAACAATGCAACAGATGCTATGCAGAAAAAGAATTTTCTGAAGAGAATATGACAGGAAATTTCAGGAAGGAAAATGGCAGCAATTCTGGAGGAGGGAAAATTTCATTGTTTAAAAACGGAGGGAGGCATCTGTATTTATAGCAAAGTAGGTGACTGTTGGCAAAAAACTGCCAAAACAGTTAAACGAAATTAACTGTTGACTGTTGGCAATAACTGCCAACAGTTTATTAATTAATTAATTTCGTAATTAATTAATAATTAAAGCCCAGAAAGTTAAATAAATTCGGCCCAAAAATGTAGGAGATTTTTATAAGCCCAAGCCCAAGCCCGAGCCGAACCGAATCGAGCCTAGCCTAGCCGGCCGGTCGGCCGGACGGACGCGCGCGCGCGCGCGTGTGGACTTTTGACCGAAAGTCAACCCGTGCATAGCTTAGGTCATCTCCCCTTCAAAGAGTTGGGATACCCCCAAGGCATCCAAGCCTTAGTCCATACTTGGGGTGTTATTAACTCATCAAAATTCCACTACTCTTCCAATGTGGGACAAGAGTAAAAACACACTCAATTCATTAACTTTCATTGCTTTGTGAGTCACTTTGGGGACATAAATATCATTCATAACTTATTGAAATTGGACATATGAATATACTACGTTAATCTCCTTGCGGAGGTGAATGCGTTCGTATATGGTCCCACAATTTTCGTAGTGTGGGTCCCACCTAAATTTGAGCTCAAAGTTGCTCAAAAATCTGTCCAGAAAATTCTGGACAGCTTTCTTAAAACCCATTTAAGTCCAATTTTTCCAACAATCCCTCACATGAATGATATATCGCTATAAATAAAAACAAAACAGATGCTAATGCAGATGCAGACACAAGTTGAGTAAAACTGAAGACTTATTGCATCAGGAGAAGTAGCCTAGTGGCCTTGAACTTTCCTTAGTGATATACTATCGGATTTACTTGGTTAATCAGTAGACTTCACATCCTTGAACCGTCAACCGTTTTTGTAAACCTAGATAACAGTATTCACACGACAATTCTTCAACACAGTTGGTTCTCACGTTTGTGTTCATTTTGTCCGTGAACACCACTTGGTTCCGCAAGTATTTTAGAGAATATGCCTTTCATTATTCTCACAGAAGTGGCCCCCTTCTTACTTACGTAGGTGGCGTCCATAAAGAGTATTCTGCAATACCCCACTTAGACGTACTAAAATATAGATGTCATTACAAGCATAACTTATCCTAATTTCGCGGCAGATATGCACTGTCTCATCTTTGGAATGGATAGGATTAAATATCCTCCAGTGCTTACTGAATACAATGTAGTTCGGTTTGCCCATTGAACCTAGATATTGGGATCTCCAGTCAGCTAGGTTGGGTTGCCACTATATTGATTCTTATTTATTTATAGGCTTTAGACCCATTCCTCTCGATGATCTTTCAACTTGCTCTCGGTTTAAACCTTTCGTTAGTGGATCCGATATATTATCTTTTGACTTTACATAGTCAATTGAGATAATTCCGTTTGAGAGAAGTTGTCTAACGGTATTGTGTCGACGACGAATATGTCGTGACTTTCCGTTATACATGTGATTTTGTGCCCTTCCAATCGCTGATTGGCTATCGCAATGTATACATATTGCGGGCACAGGTTTAGACCAATTTGGAACATCCTCTAAGAAATTTCGAAGCCATTCAGCTTCTTCTCCAGCTTTCTCTAGTGCAATGAATTCAGATTCCATTATCGATCTAGCAATGCACGTTTGTTTTGAGGATTTCCAAGATACGGCTGCACCTCCGAGGGTAAACACATACCCACTCGTAGACTTAGAGTCTTTTGTATCAGATATCCAATTTGCATCGCAATGTCTTTCAAGAACAGCTGGATATTTTGAGTAATGCAATCCATAGTTTTGAGTATATTTTAAATAACCCAAAACTCTCAATATTTCTTTCCAGCGGTCTCTTCCTGGATTACTCGTAAATCGACTTAGCTTACTTATTGAGTATGCTATGTCCGGTCGCGTACAGTTGATGATATACATTAAACTGCCGATAATACGAGAATATTCTAGTTGAGATATGCTTTCACCATTATTTCTTGCTAGATGTAAATTTACATCTACAGGTGTCTTGGTAGGACTAATATCACACTTCTTGAATTTTTCAAGTACTTTCTCAATGTAATGAGATTGAGATAATATAAGTCCATCCGATGTTCTAGAAATTTTAATTCCTAATATAACATCGGCGATTCCCATATCTTTCATGTCAAATCTACTACTCAACATTTATTTTGTAGTTTTGACAATTTCCAAGTTACTACCCATGATAAGCATATCATCAACATAGAGGCATACAATGACATATCCATTATGAATGTATTTAAAGTAAACACATTTATCGCATTCATTAATTTTGAAACCATTTGATAACATTGCATTATCAAATTTTTCATGCCATTGTTTAGGTGCTTGTTTTAATCCATATAGTGATTTAACAAGCTTACATACTTTTCCTTCTTGTCCGGGAGCTTTGAACCCTTCAGGTTGCTCCATATAAACTTCCTCGTCTAGTTCACCGTTTAAGAATGCAGTTTTTACATCCATTTGATGTATTTCAAGTCCATTAATAGCAGCTATTGCTATTAACATCCGAATGGACGTTTTTCTTCTTACCGGTGAATATGTGTCGAAGTAATCCAACCCTTCCTTTTGCCTATAGCCTTTAGCTACAAGTCTAGCTTTATATTTATCAATTGATCCATCGGCCTTCAATTTCTTTTTGAAGATCCATTTATAACCTAACGGTTTTGAACTTGGTGGAAGATCCACTAGTTCCCATGTATGATTTTGTAATATGGATTCAATTTCACTATTAATTGCTTCTTTCCAATTGGAAGCATCGGGTAAGGATATCGCTTCTTTATACGATTGAGGTTCATTTTCTAACAAATATGTTAGAAAATCCGGACCGAGAGACGTCGAGGTTTTTGCTCTTTTACTACGTCTTGGTTCATCCTCTATTGATTCAATAGGTTGATGAGTACCACTTGTAGTAGCTTGATTTGTCCTTTTAGGAGGACCAGATTCTCGGGTCATGTAATACGGGAATTCATTTTAAAAAAATGAAGCATCCCTCGATTCAATAACCGTATTTACATGAATGTCCGAAATCTCAGATTTACAAACTAGAAATCTATATGCAGTGCTATTAGTAGCATAACCGATGAATACACAATCCACGGTTTTTGGCCCTATTCTTACCTTTTTAGGTTTAGGAACCATCACTTTAGCTAAGCACCCCCACACTCGTAAATATTTATAGGAAGGTCTTCGACCTTTCCATAATTCATAAGGTGTCTTGTGAGTCTTTTTGTGAGGTACTTTATTGAGAATGTAATTAGCAGAAAGTAAGGCTTCCCCCCACAAATTTTGTGGAGCTCCTGAACTTAATAACATTGAGTTCATCATTTCTTTCAAAGTACGGTTTTTGCGTTCAGCAACACCATTCGATTGAGGAGAATAAGGAGCGGTTGTTTGATGAATAATCCCATTTTCAGAACAAAATTCCTCAAATGGATATTCATATTCACCTCCTCTATCACTTCTAATAGCCTTTATCGTTTTGCTTAATTGATTCTCAACTTCATTCTTATATTGTTTAAATGCATTAATAGCCTCATCTTTACTATGTAACAAATATACATAGCAATATTTTGTGCAATCGTCAATAAAAGTAATAAAATACTTTTTCCCACCTCTAGTTTGAACAAATTTTAAATCACAAATATCGGTGTGAATTAAATCTAAAGGTTCAGTTATCCTTTCAATAGAATGGAAAGGTAATCTAGCTAATTTAGATTCCACACAAATTTCACATTTATGATTTTTATCAATATTGAATTTTGGCAAAAATTCCAAGTTAATTAATCTACGCAATGTATCAAAATTAACATGTCCCAATCTAGCATGCCAAATATTAGATGACTCAATCAAGTAAGAAGAACTAGCAACTTCATTCATTGAAACAGATGTTTTAGGGGTTACAGTAAGAACATTCAGTTTAAAGAGCCCCTCATTTAGGTAGCCCTTTCCTACATACATGTCATTTTTCGACAACACAAAGCGATCAGATACAAACACAAGCTTGAAACCATTCTTAGTAAGGAGAGATCCCGAAATCAGATTCTTTCGGATATCAGGCACGTGAAGAACATTGTTGAGAGTAAGTTCCTTTTCAGAAGTCATTTTCAAAACAATCTTTCCTTGTCCCACCACCTTAGAAGTGGAAGAATTTCCCATAAAAAGGTTCTCCTCATTTTCCAAAGGCTTATAGGTGGAGAACATCCATTTGTTTGCACAAATGTATCGTGTGGCTCCAGTGTCCACCCACCATTCCTTGGTATTTCCAACCAAGTTACATTCAGAGACAACGACAGAAAGATTCATATCCGCCAAATCATTGACGATATTCACACTCTCAGTTACATTAGATTGAGGATTGTTTTTATTTTGCTTCTTCGGCTTACGACACTCGCTTGAGCGGTGTCCAGGTTTACCACAGTTGTAGCATTTGCCTTTGAACTTTTTCTTGTTATGTTTGGAAGTGCCTTCCCCATCATACTTTCGTTTGTTCTTCTTAGGACCTTCAACGACATGGACCTTTGTTTCCATCAGATTCTTCCCACTTTTCTTTTGAGACTCACGGTTGTCTTCTTCGATTCTTAGCCGGACCACCAACTCCTCCACATTCATCTCCTTACGCTTGTGCTTGAGATAGTTTTTGAACAAAGTCCAAGAAGGTGGCAACTTTTCAACAATTGCAGCAACTTGGAAAGTTTCACTAATTGACATCCCTTCAGCATGAATGTCGTGGAGGATCACTTGGAGTTCTTGCACTTGCGAGATTACAGATTTAGAATCAACCATTTTGAAGTCCAGAAAATGCCCCACGATAAATTTCTTCATCCCAGCATCTTCAGTTTTATACTTCTTTTCCAAAGAATTCCATAATTCCTTAGAAGTTTGGATAGTGCAATAGACATGGTACAAAGTCTTGTCCAAGTAGGCCAAAATATAATTTCGGCAAAGGTAGTCCGAGTGCTTCCAAGCATCGACAGCAGCAACCTTTTCAGCATCATCTCCCTCTTGAATAGAGGGGCAATCTTCATATACAAACTTGCCCAGTTGGCAGGTAGTGAGATTGAAGTACATTTGTCCTTGCCAACTTTTGAAGTCAGCCCCAATGAACTTTTCAGGTTTCTCCCCGTGTGGCATAGATACGGGTGCAGTCACATTTGTGTTGGTGACAATCAGTTTCGTAGGGGTAGTGTTCGTACTTTGTGATTCCATTTCTGTTACAAAAACAGAATTTTTATCAAAGATAAAATTCATATATAATGAATTAATCAAAACAGAATACAAAATTCTGTGCACCAATTTCCTCCAAATATAATTCACAATAAATGAATTCCAAATAAAATTCAGAATTAAACTATAATATAAACATAATTCCATACAAAACAGAATTAAATATAAAATCTGTGTCACACTAATTTTTAATAATAAAAAGAATTCTGTACAAAACAGAATTATAATTTAAAGATTAAAAAAAAAAATTTGGATAAACAGATTTTAGCAAGAATACACAAATAAAATTTTATTTCTAAAACAGAATATAAAAACAGTATAGAAATTAATTTCTATATCAAAACTGTTTTACTAATTTCTACAATAAAACAGTAATTTAATTCATTTTATTCTGTCAAAACAGATTTATTTCCAACAAAGAAATTTCTGTAATACAAAAAAATTCTGTACACTAAAAACAGTAGAACTAAATAAATTGTCTTAAGATTGTTATGTCTACTATTTATAAATAACAATTGTACAGAATTATGAATTAATAAATAATTACAGAATTAAAAACAGAATTACAGAAATGAAACACTTACTTGAATTTGCAGAAATAATAAAAAGAATTAAAGATAAATCCGAGCCCTGTTATGAACAGTTTCCTTAAGACAATTTATTCCCTCCAATGTGCTCCGAGGTTGATGAATATTGTCTCCCAAGATAGAACGGATTTTCCAATTAATTATGTAGCACGACAATAATTAATTGCAGCGAACTCAAATTCTGTGTTCCATATTCAACAACAATGCAACAGATGCTATGCAGAAAAAGAATTTTCTGATGAGAATATGACAGGAAATTTCAGGAAGGAAAATGGCAGCAATTCTGGAGGAGGGAAAATTTCATTGTTTAAAAACGGAGGGAGGCATCTGTATTTATAGCAAAATAGGTGACTGTTGGCAAATAACTGCCAAAACAGTTAAACGAAATTAACTGTTGACTGTTGGCAATAACTGCCAACAGTTTATTAATTAATTAATTAATTTCGTAATTAATTAATAATTAAAGCCCATAAAGTTAAATAAATTCGGCCAAAAAATGTAGGAGATTTTTACAAGCCCAAGCCCAAGCCCGAACGGACGCGCGCGCGTATGGACTTTTGACCGAAAGTCAACCCGTGCATAGCTTAGGTCATCTCCCCTTCAAAGAGTTGGGATACCCCCAAGGCATCCAAGCCTTAGTCCATACTTGGGGTGTTATTAACTCATCAAAATTCCACTACTCTTCCAATGTGGGACAAGAGTAAAAACACACCCAATTCATTAACTTTCATTGCTTTGTGAGTCACTTTGGGGACATAAATATCATTCATAACTTATTGAAATTGGACATATGAATATACTACGTTAATCTCCTTGCGGAGGTGAACGCGTTCGTATATGGTCCCACAATTTTCGTAGTGTGGGTCCCACCTAAATTTGAGCTCAAAGTTGCTCAAAAATCTGTCCAGAAAATTCTTGACAACTTTCTGAAAACCCATTTAAGTCCAATTTTTCCAACAAACAGTCATAACAATCGCCTTTTTTTCTTTTTTAATGTAGTTTAAATATGACTTCTTAGCAAAAAGATAATGGTATCAAGGTGGTTATCTCAATGTTTTTTTTAATTAGTTATGCTCGAGATGAACACAACGAATATGATTGTTTTTTATTTTCGTACAGTCTAAATATGAATATTTGTTATAAAGTTAAATGTTATCAATGGTGGTTATCTCAATGTTGTTTTTGTAATTAGTTTTGCTTGACAAGAATACACTGAATTTGACTATTTAATTTTTGTTACTATGTGGTTTCAATATGTTTTTAGTAATAAGTTTGTGATATATTCTTTCTCTCCCTTATCATTTGGTTACACACATAAGTTTGTGCGAATCTAAAAGTTACGATTGTTGTTACACTACATACCAAACTTAACCTAAGCAATTATCTCAAACTCAACCAAATTTGAAGGAATCAAGAAAATCAAGTTGAGACCTAAACACACACACACACACACACACACACACACACACACACACACACATATATATATATATATATATATATATATATATATATATATATATATATATATATATATATATATATATAGCAGAACAAATAATAATAACAACAACACCTGTTTGGGTTAAATTCGTGGGTCTTAGTATTGAATATTGGAGGCCTATAATTCTTCTTGAAATTGCTCGTTGTTTAGGTGATCCAATAAAGATTGATCAACCTACCCTTGACAAATCCTATGGTCATTTTTCTAGGGTATTGATTGATATGGAGATCAATGATCCAATGCCTAACCAAGTTTTAATCAAACACTCAGAAACCAGTTTTGAACACGATGTTCAATATGAGAAACTCCCACCAAGATGTTCACATTGCAGAATTCTTGGACATTTAATCACTGACTGCAGAGTGGTTGATACGAGGCAACATAAATCTTCAAATCCCAAAGAACCATCAAAAGACAATTCAAAACTAAATATAAAAAGCTTTCAGACATACAAGCCTACAGGTATAACCAAAGAAAATCTCATCTGTCATGACAAGATACCAGATAAAGTAAATCCCATTAGTCAAGAAAAAAGGCAGGTATCATTGATAATACACAAGAAGAAACAATCAATGGCATCAAACAAGACTCCGTGGATGAAAAAATGCCACCATTAGAAAAAATAGATGACGATCAACCAGAATTTGAAGATGATGAACAAATGCCACCTCTTGAACCAATTGATGAAATGCAGTCAGAATCTAATTCTGAGATAATACTGACATAAACCACAAAGGCAGATCCTCTGAATACTTGCCTTGCCATTATTGTTGTTCCTCCTAACTAAGAAAATGTTGGGTAAACTTTATGGAAGAAGAGGAAGAAACTGAGATTTCAAAAACTCCTGTAGAAGAGGGCTGCAAGTTAATAGACTACAACCTAGACAAAGAACTTGAATATGTTATAAATGCCTGTTATGTCTACTATTTATAAATAACAATTGTACAGAATTATGAACAATGACAAAATAGAAACAGAATTATAGAAATGAAATACTTACTAGAATTTGCAGAAATAATAATAATTAGAAAGAAATCCGAGCCCTGTTGAACAGTCTCCTTAAGACAAAATTATTCCTCCAATGTGCTTGAGTTTAATGAATAATTGCCTCCCAAGATAGAACGGATTTTCGAATTTAATCAAGCAGCACAGCAATGACTAATCCCAGCAAACACAATTTCCGTGTTTTGTACTCAACACAACCAAGAACATGCAATGCAGAAAATGAAGAAAAGAATTTTCTGGGCAGAGGAAATAATGCAGTAGCAATTTCGGAATTTGGAGAGTTTATTTTTTCAGTAGTTAAAAACTGAGGGGGAAACATTTTATTTATAGTAAATGTCTTGACTGTTGGGAACAGTCAAAACCGAAATTAACTGTCAAAGCAGTTAATTTGGTTAACTGCTGACTCTTGGAATTAACTGATTATTAGTTAATTAAAGATTAATTAATTCCGTAATTAATTAATTAAAGCCCAGAAAGTTAATTAGATTCGGCCCAAAAATTTAAGAATTTTTATAAGCCCAAGCCCAAGCCCGAACCGAATCGAACTGAGCCGGCCGGCCGGACGGTCGGACGCGCGCGCGCGCGTGTGGACTTTTGACCGAAAGTCAACCCGAGCATAGCTTAGGTCATCTCCCCTTCAAAGAGTTGGGATACCCCCAAGGCATCCAAGCCTTAGTCCATACTTGGGGTGTTATTAACTCATCAAAATTCCACTACTCTTCCAATGTGGGACAAGAGTTAAAACACACCCAATTCATTAACTTTCATTGCTTTGTGAGTCACTTTGGGGACATAATTATCATTCATAACTTATTGAAATTGGATGTATGAATATACTACGTTAATCTCCTTGCGGAGGTGAACGCGTTCGTATATGGTCCCACAATTTTCGTAGTGTGGGTCCCACCTAAATTTGAGCTCAAAGTTGCTCAAAAATCTGTCCAGAAAAATCTGGACAGCTTTAAATACCCATTTAAGTTCCAATTTTCCAACAATCCCCCACATGAATGATATATCGCTATAAATAAAACAAAACAGATGCTGATGCAGATGCAAACACAAGTTGAGTAAAACTGAAGACTTATTGCATCGGGAGAAGTAGCCTAGTGGCCTTGAACTTTCCTTAGTGATATACTATCGGATTTACTTGGTTAATCAGTAGACTTCACGTCCTTGAACCGTCAACCGTTTTTGTAAACCTAGACAACAGTATTCACACAACAATTCTTCAACACAGTTGGTTCTCACGTTTGTGTTCATTTTGGCCGTGAACACCACTTGGTTCCGCAAGTATTTTAGAGAATATGCCTTTCATTATTCTCATAGAAGTGGCCCCCTTCTTACTTACGTAGGTGACTTCCATAAAGAGTATTCTGCAATACCCCACTTAGACGTACTAAGATATATATGTCATTAAAAGCATAACTTATCCTAATTTCGCGGCAGATATGCACTGTCTCATCTTTGGAATGGATAGGATTAAATATCCTCCAGTGCTTACTGAATACAACGTAGTTCGGTTTGCCCATTGAACCTAGATCTTGGGATCTCCAGTCAGCTAGGTTGGGTTGCCACTATATTGATTCTTATTTATTTATAGGCTTTAGACCCATTCCTCTCGATGATCTTTCAACTTGCTCCCGGTTTAAACCTTTCGTTAGTGGATCCGATATATTATCTTTTGACTTTACATAGTCAATTGAGATAATTTCGTTTGAGAGAAGTTGTCTAACGGTATTGTGTCGACGACGAATATGTCGTGACTTTCTGTTATACATGTGATTTTGTGCCCTCCCAATCGCTGATTGGCTATCGCAATGTATACATATTGCGGGCACAGGTTTAGACCAATTTGGAACATCCTCTAAGAAATTTCGAAGCCATTCGGTTTCTTCTCCAGCTTTGTCTAGTGCAATGAATTCAGATTCCATTGTCGATCTAGCAATGCGCGTTTGTTTTGAGGATTTCCAAGATACGGCTGCACCTCCGAGGGTAAACACATACCCACTTGTAGACTTAGAGTCTTTTGTATCAGATATCCAATTTGCATCGCAATGTCCTTCAAGAACAGCTGGATATTTTGAGTAATGCAATCCATAATTTTGAGTATATTTTAAATAACCCCAAACTCTCAATATTTCTTTCCAGTGATCTCTTCCTGGATTACTCGTAAATCGACTTAGCTTACTTATTGAGTATGCTATGTCCGGTCGCGTACAGTTCATGATATACATTAAACTGCCGATAATACGAGAATATTCTAGTTGAGATATGCTTTCACCATTATTTATTGCTAGATGTAAATTTACATCTACAGGTGTCTTGGTAGGACTAATATCATAGTTCTTGAATTTTTCAAGTACTTTCTCAATGTAATGAGATTGAGATAATATAAGTCCATCCGATGTTCTAGAAATTTTAATTCCTAATATAACATCGGCGATTCCCATATCTTTCATGTCAAATCTACTACTCAACATTTGTTTTGTAGTTTTGACAATTTCCAAGTTACTACCCATGATAAGCATATCATCGACATAGAGGCATACAATGACATATCCATTATGAATGTATTTAAAGTAAACACATTTATCGCATTCATTAATTTTGAAACCATTTGATAACATTGCATTATCAAATTTTTCATGCCATTGTTTAGGTGCTTGTTTTAATCTATATAGTGATTTAACAAGCTTGCATAGTTTTCCTTCTTGTCCGGGAGCTTTGAACCCTTCAGGTTGCTCCATATAAATTTCCTCATCTAGTTCACCGTTTAAGAATGCAGTTTTTACATCCATTTGATGTATTTCAAGTCCATTAATAGAAGCTATTGCTATTAACATCCGAATGGACGTTATTCTTGTTACCGGTGAATATGTGTCGAAGTAATCCAACCCTTCCTTTTGCCTATAGCCTTTAGCTACAAGTCTAGCTTTATATTTATCAATTGATCCATCGGCCTTCAATTTCTTTTTGAAGATCCATTTATAACCTAACGGTTTTGAACCTGGTGGAAGATCCACTAGTTCCCATGTATGATTTTGTAATATGGATCCAATTTCACTATTAATTGCTTCTTTCCAATTGGAAGCATCGGGTAACGATATAGCTTCTTTATACGATTGAGGTTCATTTTCTAACAAATATGTTAGAAAATCCGGACCAAAAGAAGTCGAGGCTTTTGCTCTTTTACTACGTCTTGGTTCATCCTCTATTGATTCAATAGGTTGATGAGTCCCACTTGTAGTAGCTTGATTTGTCCTTTTAGGAGGACCAGATTCTCGGGTCATGTTATACGAGAATTCATTTTCAAAAAATGAAGCATCCCTCAATTCAATAACCGTATTTACATGAATGTCCAAAATCTCAGATTTACAAACTAGAAATCGATATGCACTGCTATTAGTAGCATAACCGATGAATACACAATCCACGGTTTTTGGCCCTATTCTTACCATTTTAGGTTTAGGAACCATCACTTTAGCTAAGAAGACCCACACTCGTAAATATTTATAGGAAGGTCTTCGACCTTTCCATAATTCATAAGGTGTCTTGTGAGTCTTTTTGTGAGGTACTTTATTGAGAATGTAATTAGCAGAAAGTAAGGCTTCCCCCCATAAATTTTGTGGAGCTCCTGAACTTAATAATATTGAGTTCATCATTTCTTTCAAAGTACGGTTTTTGCATTCAGTAACACCATTCGATTGAGGAGAATAAGGAGCGGTTGTTTGATGAATAATCCCATTTTCAGAACAAAATTCCTCAAATGGATATTCATATTCAACTCCTCTATCACTTCTAATAGCCTTTATCGTTTTGCTTAATTGATTCTCAACTTCATTCTTATATTGTTTAAATGCATTAATAGCCTCATCTTTACTATGTAACAAATATACATAGCAATATTTTGTGCAATCATCAATAAAAGTAATAAAATACTTTTTCCCACCTCTAGTTTGAACAAATTTTAAATCACAAATATCGGTGTGAATTAAATCTAAAGGTTCAGTTATCCTTTCAATAGAATGGAAAGGTAATCTAGCTAATTTAGATTCCACACAAATTTCACATTTATGATTTTTATCAATATTGAATTTTGGCAAAAATTCCAAGTTAATTAATCTACGCAATGTATCAAAATTAACATGTCCCAATCTAGCATGCCAAATATTAGATGACTCAATCAAATAAGAAGAACTAGCAACTTCATTCATTGAAACATATGTTTTAGGGGTTACAGTAAGAACATTCAGTTTAAAGAGCCCCTCATTTAGGTAGCCCTTTCCTACATACATGTCATTTTTAGACAACACAAAGCGATCAGATACAAACACAAGCTTGAAACCATTCTTAGTAAGGAGAGATCCAGAAATCAGATTCTTTCGGATATCAGGCACGTGAAGAACATTGTTTAGAGTAAGTTCCTTTCCAGAAGTCATTTTCAAAGCAATCTTTCCTTGTCCCACCACCTTAGAAGTGGAAGAATTTCCCATAAAAAGGATCTCCTCATTTTCCAAAGGCTTATAGGTGGAGAACATCCATTTGTTTGCACAAATGTGTCGTGTGGCTCCAGTGTCCACCCACCATTCCTTGGTATTTCCAACCAACTTACATTTAGAGACAACGGCAGAAAGATTCATATCCGCCAAATCATTGGTGATATTCTCACCCTCAGTCACATTTGCTTGAGAGTTATTTTTATTTTGCTTCTTAGGATTACGACACTCACTTGAGCGGTGTCCCGATTTACCACAATTGTAGCATTTGCCTTTGAACTTTTTCTTGTTATGTTTGGAAGTGACTTCCCCATCATACTTTCGTTTGTTCTTCTTAGGACCTTCAATAACATGGACCTTTGTTTCCATCGGATTCTTCCCACTTTTCTTTTGAGACTCACGATTGTCTTCTTCGATTCTTAGCCGGACTACCAACTCCTCCACATTCATCTCCTTACGCTTGTGCTTGAGATAGTTTTTGAACAAAGTCCAAGAAGGTGGCAACTTTTCAACAATTGCAGCAACTTGGAAAGTTTCACTAATTGACATTCCTTCAGCATGAATGTCGTGGAGAATCACTTGGAGTTCTTGCACTTGCGAGATTACAGATTTAGAATCAACCATTTTGAAGTCCAGAAAACGCCCAACGATAAATTTCTTCATCCCAGCATCTTCAGTTTTATACTTCTTTTCCAAAGAATTCCATAATTCCTTGGAAGTTTTGATAGTGCAATAGACATGGTACAAAGTCTTGTCCAAGTATGCCAAAATATAATTTCGGCAAAGGTAGTCCGAGTGCTTCCAAGCATCGACAGCAGCAACCTTTTCAGCATCATCTCCCTCTTGAATAGAGGGGCAATCTTCATATACAAACCTGCCCAGTTGGCAGGTAGTGAGATAGAAGTACATTTGTCCTTGCCAACGTTTGAAGTCAGCCCCAATGAACTTTTCAGGTTTCTCCCCGTGTGGCATAAATACGGGTGCAGTCACACTTGTGTTGGTGACAATCAGTTTCGTAGGAGTAGTGTTCGTACTTTGTGGTTCCATTTCTGTTACAAAAACAGAATTTTTATCAATGATAAAATTCATATATAATGAATTAATCAAAACAGAATACAAAATTCTGTGCAACAATTTCCTCCAAATATAATTCACAATAAATGAATTCCAAATAAAATTCAGAATTAAAGTATAATATAAACAGAATTCCGTACAAAATAGAATTAAATTATAAAATCTGTGTCACACTAATTTTTAATAATAAAAGGAATTCTGTACAAAACAGAATTATAATTTAAAGATTAAAAAAAAAAATTTGGATAAACAGATTTTAGCAAGAATACACAAATAAAATTTTATTTCTAAAACAGAATATAAAAACAGTATAGAAATTAATTTCTATATCAAAACTGTTTTACTAATTTCTACAATAAAACAGTAAATTAATTCATTTTATTCTGTCAAAACAGATTTATTTCCAATAAATAAATTTCTGTAATAAAAAAATTTTGTACACTAAAAAACAGTAGAACTAAAATAATTTTGTCTTAAGATTGTTATGTCTACTATTTATAAATAACAATTGTACAGAATTATGAACAATGACAGAATAGAAACAGAATTATAGAAATGAAATACTTACTAGAATTTGCAGAAATAATAATAATTAGAAAGAAATCCGAGCCTGTTGAACAGTCTCCTTAAGACAAAATTATTCCTCCAATGTGCTTGTGTTTAATGAATAATTGCCTCCCAAGATAGAACGGATTTTCGAATATAATCAAGCAGCACAACAATGACTAATCCCAGCGAACACAATTTCTGTGTTTTGTACTCAACACAACCAAGAACATGCAATGCAGAAAATGAAGAAAATAATTTTCTGGGCAGAGGAAATAATGCAGTAGCAATTTCGGAATTTGGAGAGTTTATTTTTTCAGTAGTTAAAAACTGAGGGGGAAACATATTATTGGAACAGTCAAAACCGAAATTAACTGTCAAAGCAGTTAATTAATTAATTCCGTAATTAATTAATTAAAGCCCAGAAAGTTAATTAGATTCGGCCCAAAAATTTAAGAATTTTTATAAGCCCAAGCCCAAGCCCGAACCGAGCCGAGCCGGCCGGACGCGCGCGCGTGTGGACTTTTGACCAAAAGTCAACCCGAGCATAGCTTAGGTCATCTCCCCTTCAAAGAATTGGGATACCCCCAAGGCATCCAAGCCTTAGTCCATACTTGGGGTGTTATTAACTCATCAAAATTCCACTACTCTTCCAATGTGGGACAAGAGTTAAAACACACCCAATTCATTAACTTTCATTGCTTTGTGAGTCACTTTGGGGATATAATTATCATTCATAACTTATTGAAATTGGATATATGAATATACTACGTTAATCTCCTTGCGGAGGTGAACGCGTTCGTATATGGTCCCACAATTTTCGTAGTGTGGGTCCCACCTAAATTTGAGCTCAAAGTTGCTCAAAAATCTGTCCAGAAAAATCTGGACAACTTTAAATACCCATTTAAGTTCCAATTTTCCAACAATGCCAATATATAAAAGTTTAAAGGTTCTTTAGGGAAAGATCATGACATCTTTACTCCTGCAACCTCCAAATCTCAGTAGAAGAAAACCATCAGTAAACTCAGAAAAACAACAGTAAACTCAAAAGCTTATAGCTTACGAGTGGTCCAAAACCCACTACTCAATGAAGATTCTATTTTGGAATATTAGGGGTTTAGGTAATTCTTATTCTAAAACAATGCTATCATCTTGGTCTATCCAACATAAACCAGACCTACTTTGCATTGCTGAACCTAAGATGGATTGTAAACCATCTTTTCAAAATTTCTTTCAAAATATTAGAATGAATTTTTTCTCCTCTACCAATAGGAATGGACTTTAACCAAACCTATGGTTGTTTCATTCAAACTCTTTAAACATTCCAACAATGTTCTTAAACACTAGTCAACAAATAACTTTTTATCTATGATTAAAGGTATCCAAGCAACTTATACCATTGTCTATGCATCAACCAATTACATTATTAGAAGATAACTTTGGGCAGACTTATATCAACTTAACAATAACATCAAAGGACCTTGGCTGACTTTGGGGGATTTTAATAGTGTGCTTGGAGCTCATGAATGCAGAGGTACTAAGATTCCATATGCAGTAGGCTGCACAGAATTCAAAGGTATGATTGATAACTTTAATTTCTTACAAATTGATCTTAAAGTCATCTTTATACTTGGAAAAAAAACACCAATTCTAATATTGAGAGGAGACTTGGTAGAGATCTTTTTAATAATGAATGGTTACATTCTTGGTTTGGTATTAACTGTATTGCTTTAGCTAAATCAGGATCAGATAATCATCCAATCCTTTTTTATGCTAAATCAAACATCCAAGTAGGTCCTAAACCATTCAAATTCATGTCCTCTTGGACTAATCACCCTGAATTCATTTCTATTATTGAAAATGTTTGGAAAAACTCTAAATTCTATTGCCGCCCTATGTATGTTTTTAAAGAGAAACATAAAAATTTAAAATCTACTTAGAAAAAATGGAATTTTGAAGTTTTTGGTAATGTACATGCCAATCTTTATTTAGCAAAACAAAATTTATTGGCAATCCAAAGTGAAATAGACTCTAAAGGTCACAAGCAGACTAAGGATAAACTGGAGATGGATTGCCATAAAAAACTCATTGAAGTTTTAAAATTTGAAGAAAATTTTGGATGGAAAAATCTAGGATCAAGTGGATGACTGAAGGTGACAGATGTACTGCTTTTTACCATAAACATGTTCAACAAAGAAGAGCCAAAAACTCTATATATTATCTCAAAGAAGGGACAACTCGGCTTACTGATCAAGATGATATAAAAGAGCATATTGTCAAATACTTTTTTTAACTTTATATACTGAAGATCCAAAAATTAATTCAAACAACTATGTTTCGAAGATTATTCCTAATCTGGTCATTGCCTCTGATAATTCATTTCTTGTATCTATCCCTAATATTGAAGAAATAAAAGCAACTGTCTTCTCTATGGATCCTTTATCTGCCCTGGCCCTGATGGTTTTAGTGGCATATTTTATAGAGTTTGTTGAGACATTATACAAAAAGATGTTTGTACAATTGTTGAATATTTCTTTATAAATGGTTGGATTTTACCTGGATTTAATACTAATCACATAGTTCTTATCCCTAAAGCTTTAGAAGCTGGTTTTATAACAAACTATAGACCTATTGCCATAGCAAATTTTATTTTCAAAATTATTACTAAGATTATTACCAATAGATTAAAATCTATTATAGTTTCAATAATCTCTGATAATCAATTTGGATTCATACATGGTAGATCTATTACTCATCCAATCTCAATTGTTTCTGAAAGCTTTAACCTTCTAAACTATAAATCATTTGGTGGAAATATTGGCATCAAACTTGCCATTGCTAAAGCATTTGACACTATGGATTGGGACTTCATTTTTCAAACACTATATTCATTTGGATTTAGTGATAAGTTTGTCACTCTCAGAAAACTAATTCTTTATTCAGCTAAGCTTTCCATTCTTATAAATGGATCTCCAGATGGTTATTTTAGTTGGTCTAGAGGAGTGAGATAAGGTGATCCCCTTTCCCCTCTTCTTTTTTGCATTGCTCAGGATTATTTAAGCAGACTCCTTATCCTAAAAGTCCAAGGGGGTTATATCACACATATATCCTCTCCAAGAGGATTCAAAGTCCTTACTCATTTAATATATGCTGATGACATAATGATTTTTTTACAGAGTTGATGACCTATCTTTAAAAAATATCATACAAATTCTAGATTCCTATTCCTCAATCTCTGGACAGAATGCCAACAAATCTAAATGTCAAGTTTTCTTTAGTAAATGGGCTATTAATAGAAAAATTCATATTACTAACATTCTTGGTTTTAAGGAAGGCCCTACCTCTTTTATTTACCTTGGAGTCCCCATATTAAGAGGTAAGCTAAAAAGATGTCATCTACAAATTATTGCTGACAGAGCTAAATCCAAACTTGAAGGATGGAAAGGTAAACTACTATCAATTGCTGGTAGACTTGAATTAATTAGGACTGTTATCCAATCCATCTTTATTTATAGTTTCAGAATATATGAATGGCCTACCACATTCCTAAAAAAAAAATCCAACAATGGGTCAAAAAAAATTATGGACATGGTCAATAACTACACATAAGATGATTTTTATCCACTGGAATAAAACTTGTCTGCCTTATGATGAGGGGGACTTAACTTGAGAAATCTTGATCATCTTAATAATGCTTGCATTCTGAAACAAACTTGGGATATTTGTACCCATAAATCTCTATGGTCTCAATTCCTTAATGCTAGATTTAATCCAATGAATGTTGATAAAGAGGGTTATAAAATTAATTCCATTTGGCATGGCTATAAAGATGCTTTCAAAATAATCAAACTTAATGCAATGTGGATTATTGGCAATGGTAATAAAGTTAGATTTTAAACTGATAATTGGCTTGGATATGTTCTTAACCCCGAAGTTCATAATAAAATTAAAGTTGCTAAATTCATTCAAAATGGTAATTGGAACCTTAATCATAGACTGATTAGTACATTGGACATTTCAATAATTAGTGAAATTAAAGATATTCTTCTCCCAAAAGAAGATAGTGATGATATCCTAATTTGGACATCTTCAAATTCTGGTAATTTAATTTTATAGATGCATATGACTTTTATAGGAAGAAATCTCATAAATATATAGGCTACAAACTACTTTGGACTCAGTACATATCTCCTAGAGTATCAATGACTATATGGAAATTTTTCCATAATAAGCTTGCTATTCTAGATTTACTACAAGAAAAAGGTTTTCATTTAGCATCTAGATGTATTCTATGTAAATATCACAATGAATCATTGAATCACTTATTTATTGATTGCACCTATGCAAAGTACATTTGTGATCGGATCTCTTTGACTTTCAACCATCATGTTTGGTTCAGTTGCCCAATGCTTATATGGAATCAAGCTATAAATGTGGATTTCAGTCCACAAATAAAAAAGATTTGGTTGGCATCTATCATTAGGGCTTTTGATTTCATTTGGAGAGATAAAAACTAAGCGATTTTTGATAACAAATTACCATCCCAAGATAACATTATTCATCAATTAAGGATTTGGCTCAATAACATTTTTTTTTGGTAAAGAAGGGTAAATCCCAGGCCAGCTTGCGTGCACCTCGGACTAATCCCTCCTCCCCGAACAAGGCTTTCTATAACAGACGTTTAATTCCTGCGGTCCGTGGCCCCAAGACGCAGCTGCCAAGTTTCGAACCCAGGTGCCTGGGTTTACAGCTACACCCTGGCTCTACCAACTTGGACAACCCTTGGGGTTTGGCTCAATAACATTGGTAGCTTTTGTAAAGGCCACATGAACAATACTATTGAGGATTGGAAGATTCTTAGTAGTCTAAACATTAAAGGCATACCTAGAAAATCTCTAAAGATCATAGAAGTTAAATTATTTCCCCCCATTCAAGGATGGAATAAACTCAACACAGATGGATTATTTGAAAGTAATAGAGCTGCCATTGAAGGGGTATATTAAAACTGCAGGGGATTCATGAGAGGTGATTTTTGTTATAAGGTAAAAGCCAAGTCAACCTTTGAAGCTGAACTTATTGCAGCCATGACAGGGATAGAGTTTTCTTGGAGATATAACTGGAATTTTTTTTGGCTAAAAACAGATTCTATATCAGTTTTCCATTGTTTTCAAAACAAAAATTACAATCCTCCATGGCATTTGATGACAAGATGGAGAAATTATCAACATTACATCTCCAAAATGGTCTTTGTATGCTCCCATATTTATAGAGAAGGCAATGCTGTAGCTGACAAATTATCCAACATGGGTTTGAATCATGATTAAATCAAATAGTGGTGGAATGCTCCTCAAGAACTTGTCTCCCTAATTGGGAAAGACCTTTCATTAAATCCCCATTTTAGATTTTTATAGGTAAGCGTAGTTTTATTTATATGATTGGTTTGGAGATATGTTCCACAATCTTGTTATGTACTCCCTTGATCTATGATAAAGATCTTCATGGGATTTGATTTTATACTTTCTTTTACAGGAAGGTAAGGTTTCTATGTCCCCTTTCCTTTTTGTGAGCCACATGGAAGGCTTTTTTCCATTTTTCTTCCTTTAATAAAACTTGTGAGGGCACCGTCCCTCTTTTTAAAATATATATATATATATATATATATAAGAAATGATTACACTAATAGATGAAATAACCACATGCAGTAAAGAATAAGATAATTATCTCAACCCTGCTTGAAAATTGAGCTTGAAATATCGGGAGAATAGTCAAAATGAGGCTTGAACAACGCATCGAATAAATATGCCAAGACTATTAGGTATTATATGTAATACCCCGTAATTTCAATTGAATTAAATATTAAATGAACTAAATCGTTATTTAAATTGACATTGATTTATTTATCTGCAGTGACTGGTGATCTTACTAATTTAGGTGTATTATTTGGAATTTATGATTTAAACTTATATGTTGTGACTCGTGATGTCAATAATTTATATGTGTAATTAGAATTAATTTTATATCGAATGTATGTTAAGACATAGTAATAATCATTTAACAAAAGTAAATAATTCATATAATTATTTATAGAGGACTTTCGTGATGGGTAGAATGTCCGTTTACACATTAAAATGTTTGATTTTAAGCCCCATTGGTAAATAGATGGCTCGACCTAGACTTTAGGCTATTTGGGGTTAGTTTTAGACTTATTGGGTTAGGGTCCATATGGGCCTAAGGCTTAATTTCGTGGTAAACATTATAAGAGGGGTGTAAGATTTAGTCTAAACCATATATTTCATATTAGAAAGTAACTCTAAAGGTAAGACGAGAATGCCAAGATGAGAGGGGAGTTGTAAAAGTCAAGGAGAGAAGATGAATAGGAGAAAATGAGAAGTTGGGGATCTTGGCATATGGATTTAACCCACTCGAATTGAGCCAAGTTTGTTCAGTATAAAACTATAATTAAAGTTGTATTATGATGTTATTATTCATTGAATTCTTAATTTAATGTTAAAATAATCTTAACTAGACTTGGTTATGAAATTGGGACGATTTCCATGCATTAGAGTAGAAATTGTCAAATTGATATTATAGCCATAGTATTAGTAGAGTTCTTGATATGTTATTAAGATAATAATTAGAGATTAATGTCTAAATCTTATATTGGAAGAACCTAAATTTATTGTAGAATGGTTAACATTAGTATTAGGATTAAGATATATCAAAAATATAAAGCGTGGGGCTGTTTAGGGGTTGAAAGTATGAATATGGGTGTAACAATGGTGGATAGTTATTTAAGGGGTCATTAATGAAGGTTTAGATTGTGTAGAATTTTTCGCGAGGAAGTCAGTCACTTAAAGGTTGTTTTTGATGTGGTATAGCCGAGAATATAGCGTTGTGGTAAAAAGAGACCCCTAATTAAATTAAGTTTAGAACACGTGGGCATTGGTTTTGTAACTTTTGGAGTTGTGATGAATATTTGATGATTATTTTCTGAACAACATGCACTGCAAAAAATTCTGGAGCGAATTTGTTACTTTAAAGTTATTTTTGGAATAGTAAATCTATGAATATGTCTTTTGTAGAAAAAGAAAGTCCTAGTTAAATTGAGTTAGAACGTGTCGGCTATGATTTTGTAATTTTTGAAGTTTCGGTGAATATTTTATGATTGTTTTCTGAACAACGCATAGGGTTGAAATTTCTACCGATTTGTTGAAAATCGATCGACTTTCCCGTTTTCCTTAGGTTTGAACCATAATTTGAAGATTGTGTTAACGAGCCTAATTTTTTTTTTATCTCATTAGGTGGAATGACTCGGCGGGGAGAATTTTTTATATTAATTAGGTAAATATGTTTGGAATTAAAGCCGGAATCATATATACGAAAATTAACTATATTATTGGGAGATTATTGGATATGTGATATATTTAGTGGTTAAATGAGGAAATAAATATATATGTACGTTATGAGTTGGTGTATATATAGAAAGAGATAGATGTACTCTTGGTTTGGAGGCGAAATAAATTAAGAGTTGAATTTAATAAGGATATTATTTGGAGATTTGTAAGATTCATTAGTTGTAATTATGGGGATAATTACCTATACTTATTATGTGTTAAAATATGTATTTATTTATTTGTGTGAACATACCCATATTCGTGGGCGCCCTGTCAGTTGGGTTTGCGTACGTCTCGGGACCGTAGCACGCATTGGCCCAGGTGCGCTAGGCGTCGTGTAGGTAATTATATTAGATACTATATAGCAACGCCACTTACAAGGAGATAGGTGTAGAGGCTGGGATCCATTGTCACTATTGGGGGTATGGATAGTGCAACGGTATACTACATAGGGATCGCCCCGCTTGTGTGTATTTTGTGATGTCCATTTGGATAAGGGACTCCTCCGAACATACTGATAGAGTACAAACGAGACATTGAAGATAAATGTCTTTGTATGTCGTGTATATATATATATATATATATATTAATTGAGAATAAATCCTTGTGGTTTAATGATGTAGACAATTATTAATGAACCCAATACTACGTAAAACGCATAATGGATGATATGTTATATCTTATGGGTAATATTGTGGGGGTTAGCTTTGGGATAGTGATGGTATATGTGTAGGTAGTTATATCCATGTTATACAATAGCTAGTTGTGCTTGATTCTATATGGTAGTTGGATAATAATTCATTTAATTAAAATGATATTAGAACCGAGAAAGTATTACGCTTATGAGACTAAGAATATATTAATAAATAGTTTTACTTACGGTACATGATTTGGATTGTGCCAACATTATGTTATGTAGTTGTAGAGTATGTATTGAGGTATATAATTTCCTTGTATGTAGTGCGATATATGTTTCTGACCGTACTGACTTATGATGATAATGATGTAGATATTAATGATATTGATATAGATACTTTCTTGTGATTACGATGATGAAACTCATAAGAATAAATGTAAAATTGTACTTGAAATTTAATAGTGATGTAAAAGACTTAATCATGGGGAACACATAGGGCTCGAGAGTAAATGCTTGTGATTTGTAGGGTGGTTTGGGTTGGGTTGACTTAAAAACAACTAAAAGACTAGATGAAGATGCGTAGTCATATTGTGGTACAAAGTTAATTATATTTTTATGCTACTTGAAATTGTTAATATCTCCCCTTAACATTTTTCAGGTTATAGGCCATCAGTGCAACCTCATTTATGATTCAATTTTGAGCTACTCTCTATAAATGACACTATAGGTTTAGGTGTCGAGCGTACGTGCTCACTCTCTTATTTCTATTTATTTATTTGTTGGGTTATATGTGGTACTTGTATTCAGAGTTGAATTTATATAAGCTATATAATTGCTGTCATTTTTATATCATCAGTTATATGGTGTTAGTGTTCGTATTGCTCCACTTAAGTAGTTCATTATCTATTTATTATACTTATTTAGTTTTATTTATTTCGTTATGCTAAGAATGTTACCAATTATTTTTCATTCCCCTGATTTTTGGTATTAGACCTGATTAATCTATTATTAAATTTTACAGGGTGTCACAATTGGTATCAAAACATCCAGGTTCTAGTGTCCTTAGGATCTGTGTTGCATCCTTTTCATTTTCTTCTCAGCGTTATTTGATGTGTCTAAAGCTTGTTATGGGACTTTGTACTCTGTGTCGCGAGGACTTGTGTGTCGACATCGTTCATTATCGTTTGATCGTTAGCAAGACATCAAAATTATTGGAGATTAGAAAAGCATGAGAATGAGGAGCGTTGCGAGTTAGTGGTCAAGTGCGACATTAGTGGTTGGACGAAGGCGTTCCCTACCACTATGAGGATAATTATGGTAAATTATTGTGTTTGGGGGTAAAGTCTGTAACTTATAGACTTTTGCAGGCATAAGTTAATGAATGTGTTTCATATCGAGTCCATTTTTGAAGATATTAAGGAATTTGAGTTTTTAAGGAGCGTATCGGAGTTTTGGATTAAGTTTACTGTAATTGGGATAGTGGTGGAAGTTTAGGCTTAGAGAGTGGAGTTGGTGTTACGCTCGGATTTGAGCAAGTCATTTATATTTATGATCAGGGTGATGATAATATGAGAGCGTTTGGACCTAGTAATATGGTCACTGTATGGTTACGGAATATGAGTTGGAGACTAGTTAGAAATAAATTATACAACACCTGAGTGAGTGGAATTAGAGAGGAGATTATTAATTTTCATATTGGTTCGAGTTGAGATGACTTAATCAGAGATTTGTATGAGGATCTTGTTGCTTTCATGTTATATACGTGTATTTTATTGATGTATTAGTTATGAATAAGGTTCAAGGACAAGTAAGTTCCAAGGGGATAAAAGAAAAAGCATATTTTAATTAAGGGTTTTAATTGCAAAGGTAAGATTAAGAGTACCCCTATTAGAGATAATTAGGCAAAAACAGAAGATGATGTTAAGAAATAGAGAGTTGAGCAAAGAGAGAGAACTCCTAAGATAAATTATGATTCCGATTTAACGACATGTGATGTGTGGCAACATGTTTTCAAGTGTTCGAATGTATATTATGGGTATGGTAGTGTATTACGAAGGATTACTTGATTGAGGTTTGCAGATTTCTATGTAGTGGGCGTTACTACCGACACTGGGATTATAGTCATAGGTTTCTCATGATTTGTTGTGTATCACCTTGTCGAGAATAGGTGAAACAATGTGAGCATTTTAGATTCGATATTGATGTATTTGGTAGATTAGGGGTATAATTATTTGTGTGATTGGAATACTTACATGGACTATATGCTAGTGGTGGCATACTTTATAGGATATCTACGTGGGATGATTAGCCAACGATGGATTCATCTTAGTATGAAAGGATCAGAGTGCTGAGAAACATTATTTATTGTAAAAGTTTTAGGTTATTTTGGGAACTTTATGGCTAGTGACAACCTCAATTACATGAAGTTCTGTACGGTCACATATGGTGTTAGCACGATAACACTGTTAGAGCGACTCGTGACAGTAGACCCTTATTGGCATGGTTAGATCTTTAAAGGCTTAGAAGTGATTAATCACAATATTAGAGTTAAGGATGGGCAGAAGGTGTCGTACCGGATGTTTGAGAAAATCATGATGATTTTAGCATTGTTGGTCGATTAACACATGACTAAGATATATCAAAAATGTAAAGTGTGGGGTTGTTTAGGGAACTGAAAGTATGAATATTAGTGCAACAATGGTGGATAGTTAATTAAGGGGTCGTTAATGGAGGTTTAGATTGTGTAGAATTTTTCTCGTAAAAATCAGTCACTTAGAGGCTTTTTCTGATATTGTACACTTTGGAATATATCTTTATGAAAAAAATAGAGTCCTAATTAAATTAAGTTAAGAACGCTTGGGCTTTAGTTTCATAATTTTTAGAGTTATGATGAATATCTTATGAACAACATGCCGTGCTGAAATTTTTTGAAGCGAATTTGTGACTTTGAAGCTATTTTTGGGCTTGTATATCTATGAATTTGTCTTTTTAAATTGAGTTAGAAATCTTAGGCACCGGTTTCATAAATTTTGGAGTTTCGGTGAATATTTTATGATTATTTTCTGAATAGTGCATAGGGTTGAAATTTCTACCGATTTGTTGAAAATCAATCGTCTTCCCCATTTTTATTAGGTTTGGACCATAATTTGAAGATTGTTTTAACGATCTTAATTTGTGTTTCTTATCTTATTAGGTGGAGTGACTCAGTGGGGAGAATTCTGGATATTAATTAGGTCAATGTGTTTGGAGTTAAACCTGAAATCATATACTCGAGAATTAACTATATTATTGAGAGATTATTATATATGTGATTTACTTAGTGGTTAAATGAGGAAATAAATATGTACGCACGTTATGAGTTGGTGTACATGTAGAAAGAGATAGATATACTCATGATTTAGAGACAGAATAAACTAAGAGTTGAATTTAGTAAGGATATTATTTGGAGATTTGTGAGACTCGTTCCAGGGTAATTATAGGGATAATTGACTGCACATATTATATGTTAAAATATGTATTTATTTATTTGTGTGAACATTCCCATGTTCATCGGTGGCCTATCGGTTAGGGTTGCATACGTCTCGGGACCATAGCACTCATCGGCACAAGTGGGATAGGTGTTGTGTAGGTCATTATCGCAGTTACTAAGTGGCAACGCCACTTATGAGGAGGTAGGTGTAGAGGTTGGGATCCATTGTCACCGTTGGGGGTATGGATCATGCAATGGTGTACTGTGTAGGGGCCACCCCTACTTGTGTGCGTTTTGTGATGTCCATTTTTATGAGGGACTCCTCCGAACATATCTATAGAGCACAAAGGGAACACTGAAGGTAAATGCCTTCGTGTATCGTACATATACAAGGAAGTATATAATTATATAAACTAATTGAGAATAAATCGATGTGGTCTAATGATGTAGACAATTATTAATGAACCCAATACTACGTAAAGTACATAATGGATGATATGTTATTTCTTATGGGTAGTATTATCGAAGTTCGCTTTGGGACGGTGATCGTATATGTGGCCATCTCGAGGTTTCGAATTCCCTTTGGCGCGCGGGGTTAAGCCCTTTCTCGGGGTGCTCGGTCGTCGTCATTGTGGGGGATAATATGTAAAGATCTAGTCGCCTGCCTTTTTTTGATCAAAACAGGCAAAAGAATGTCGCCATCTCGAGAGAACGACATCAGGGCCAATACTAATGCTTGCGCAACCAAGTAGTTCAAAGGTCCGTGGACTAAGTTATAGAATGGGAAGGTGTTAGGAACCCATCCCGCCCTTTCGGTCTTTCATGGGAAAATCTTAATATTCTCCTTTTAGACTCCGTGAAGTGTGTACACATGTGTATAATATAGGTGGAGAATGAAATCATTCAACTCGCGTCATGAAAAAAGATGGAGTATATTCATCCATAAAAGTGTTTTCAAAAATAAGAATTCAAAATATAATACGAGTGTTTGCCGAATCACAAATCTTTATAGAAGAGCGAATGTGTTCATTGGACGAAATACAAGTCTTTATATTATATATATATAGATGTGAAAAAAGAATATAAACATGAATAAGGGAGGACTCGAATCCTGGGATTGGCCCAAGTCGCCTACGTAGTGTGACAACCTGCCGACTAAAATAATAGGTGACCAACCCAATACTCTAATAATCACAGGAATCATAGATGGTCCATTCTCAGCATCACTGTCGATTAAAATAATAGTACGATATAACCACCAATCATTTTAGAAAACGGACAGTCAATTTAAAATTTTGTAAACAAAAGAAAAATACTTAGACAATCCCATTTGCAAAAACGGTGGATATAAAAAAAATCGATGATTAAAGAAGGACAATATAATAAATAATCACCGAATAAGCTGTCGGTGAATAGACCAATACAATTAGTTACACCGAGTATTACAATTCAAATATTACACTATAATAAATGAATGCAACACTTGGACAACATGCCCCCAAAAAATAAACTGAACATAACTAGAGTACAATGGAAATAAGCTTCTAATACGATTAACCTACAACATCCGCAATATGCCGTAGCTCCATGACAACCGGAATGGAAATGTAAATACGGGTGTCCATGCGGTAGAGCACCTGTACGACAAGAAGTATATGCAAAAACATAGAAATATAGGCGAGTCAAGGCCCAGTTTGATATGATTCCCATGTGACTAAAATGCATGACAGTTAAGTGCGTCATTCTCTCACAGTTAACAATAACATTTCTCACCCCTCAGTCTAAAAGCAAACTAGCGCAATATCAATGATGATCTAGTTAACCCAAGTACTACGGGCTAACTTCTCCCCATTCTCAACACTATGCCCTATTCGTGCGTGGGGTGTCTCACAAAGCAAAATCCAAACAAGAAACCCTCCCGATACACTACTACTAGGCAAGGTCGATCATCGAGATCCATTAGACCCTAAGTACAATATTGATGTATTTATTCATCTAATTAAATTTCCCTTAACATAGTACTAAGGGCTAAACTTCTCCCCAGTCTCAACACTCTGCCAAGTTCGTGCGTGGGGTGTCTTGCAAAGCGAAATTCAAACAAGGACCCCCCCGATACACTACTGCTAGGCAAGGTTGATCGCCGAGATACATTAAACCCTCAGCACATAACTAATATATACATATATGGGAAATCATCTACGACTACTCAAGGAAACATAAATAAATCCATTCACCATCTAAAAGCATAATTCCTAATTCTTTCTTTAGGAATATATATAAATGGTAAAACACTTTATCAAATGTTTACCAATCAATTTCATTTCATAACTTTCTTTACCAATTTTATTTCCTTTCTTCCATCCAGGAAAAATACATATATAAAGTAAGTTTTATTAGCATAAAAGTGCTTTACCTTTCCATTTCATAACTTTTCATTTTCCTTCTTCCATCCGGAAAATGTAAATTAAAGCCATTTCATTATCATAAAATGCTTTAATACCAATAATGTCCCACATTATTGAACATAGTTATATATATCAAACTATATAACACGTTCTAAGACCGCCCCTCCGAGTTTCCCCACTGGACGCGCCCCTAAATGACCATCATCTTCCAGGGCCTATCAATTACGACACCTGGGCACCTACAACGCAACGTCGGGAAGCGGACATATGCATATGGGGTAGTCATAACCACACCCTGGAATTACCTACCCATCGCAGAAAAATATACAATAAACCCTCATATGGCCTAGGGATATATCCACCCTGCATTCACTAGCTAGGGGGCTTCACCACACGCGCGAACTTCCCTTATGATGTCATTTAGAGAGGGTGTGTATCCATACCTTATTTATCATTTCTAAAAATCATTTTCCTTTTCATTTGAAAACATCCATTTTTACATTCTCAAAATCATTTGTACTTATTTATTAGTACCACATTTTATAATATGCATTTCTTATTCTTAGAGTCATATTTTATTAATGACCTAAGATCCGAAGTGCCATAAACCTCAAACTAGTCTCCAAGAGTTCATACAATTTCGTGAACCATCAAAGTGAGCCTCCCTCAAGGAGTGTCTCCCCAAAGTCTCAATATTTACATTTTATCTCCAATTTATCTTTTGGTTAACTTCCTAAATCGTTCGGATATTAACCTACACAAACTAGCCCTCGGGGTAAGCCCAATTATCCCATATTATCCTCGGACTTTTGTCTACCCAAAACATCCCTCTAGGACTCCCCATTGCTTTCCAACGGAAGGTCCCTAAACATTGGACCTAAAATAAAAGGGCTAAAAACTAAGCTGGAAAACATCCCAAAAATGCAGGAATTCCGAATCGATTCGCCCTGGACGAATCGATTCGGTCTTGAAAGCGAATCGATTCGGATAGGCCGAATCGATTCGGTCAAGAAGACCCTGGCATTCTGCATAACTCCGAATCGATTCGGATGGTCCGAATCGATTCGGTCGACTCAGACCTGACATCTTCCTCTTTACCGAATCGATTCGCTAGGGGAGAATCGATTCGGCCCTGCAGAATTTCCAAGTTTGGGCTACGGGTTGTTTAAACCCTAAAATCCCAAAACCTCCAAACCCTTGATTTTCCCAACATCAACAACAATAATTTATACCAAATCACTTCTACACAATTACTAACTAATAATTTCTCCTCAAATCAAATTAAAACAAAGATTTAAGGGTTTAACCACCAAAATCAACAAAAACCCATTTATGGTTTAAATCTCCAAAAACCTAACTATACATGAAATTTATCACATTAAATCAACATCTAGCAAGTAAGAAACTTGCCTCGAGGTTATAGTCTCAGATTCCCTTCCGGTGGCAATGATTTTCGGCCTCAAGTCTCCATTTTCTCTATTTTCTCCATTTTCTCCCAACTCTCTCTCTCTCTCTCTCTCTCTTGGCTTCTCTCATAAGATTGAGAAAATAAAAGGGGTGGGGGACTTAACCGGGTCTTAAAACATAAATTCCTCACTTTTAATTGCTAATACACATTAAAATGACTCGTAATCACTTAATTGAGTCATAACACTCCAAAAGTACCCGAAACTCAAAAATACAACTTGGCACATATTTTGACTATCTCGACTATTCTAAAAACAAACGCACCCCCTATTTGGCATTCGGGATAACGTGAACTATTTTGGTGTTCTAAATTCATTTTACCTCAATAATTATACTCCAATTTAAATATGAGTCATAACCGTCGCTTTACATATAACGACGCAATAAACCACAATATAATGCTATTTACCTTCTCATACGGTAAATAGACAAAACATAGTAAATATTATCCCTTAATATCACGGGAAACAATCCCCTATTTATAAAATTAGCCCATCAGGCAAAATAATATAAAATAGTCGCTCAAAAACCTAGGTTATTACACGTATCCCGGGGGCATCAAAGTCCACGTAGTTCGATAATAGCGTAAGGGTGGGGTTCAATCCAGATATCCAAATGGGGGATTTCTCTTATGTGCATGTGTAGAGAAAATATGTTTTAAAAGTGAAAGTGTGAAATGGGAATCCTTCTTTTGGAATTTATGAATATACCCTCTTTTTTTTTTCAATGAAAATATATTATGTGCAAATACTATTAATAAAGAGTAGATATTAATGGACGTGATGTAATGAAACAAAAGTAATAAAGAAGAAATATAGTAAATAACACTAAAATGAGAGAATTAGAGAAAAGGATCGAGAATTTTAACCTCCTTATGAGAATTTCAACATCTAACTCTTGCTCCCAACGATGATTTTCTTCTTGATAACGATTTTCAACTTTTTGATTTTCAAGAATACGCAAGCCCTCACGCATCGACTATGATGTTGGGGTCTATATTTCCTCATCACTTCTATAAACCCCATGGCACAAGATCAATACAACCTAAAAAGTTTTGTCAATCTACACCTAAAATAATTGTACGAATGCAAAGAACTTTGAAGGAAGGTAATGGGAAATGAACCTTTGGAGTGCATCATATACCAACTAATGCACCTCATCATCAAAAGGAATCCCTATTTACTCATGAATGGTATTGTTAATAAATATGATAATCTTTATGAACATTAGGAAATTATGTACTTTGAAGCGCAACAAGTTGTCGATTGTATCCAAGGCCCAAAAAGTAAGATGTTGTTTGTTTTTACCTCTTAAGTCTGAATCTGAACTATTCAGACTTAAGAGGTACCAAAAAGTGTTTGTTTTTTTAAATGATTAAGAGGTAGAGTTACATCTGAAGTCTAAATATGAAGTCTGAATCAATCTAAATACATCCATTCAGAGATACATTCAGACATAAAAACAAATATATTTTTCAGATTCAGATTTTAGACTTCAGATTCACTCTTCAGATTTCAGATTTAGACTTCAGATTCAGATAAAAAAATAAACGCAACCTAAATCTATTATCCTTGCTAGCTAGCTAGAATAATTTGTAAAAGAAGACAGTCAATACTCCTAGATAGGTAGTTCCATCGAAAACAATTGAACATCTCTTAAATAAAAATTTTATCTTCCACATCTATTATCTTATTGTCTTTCCACCACGTGAATGAACTAACTTCATTTTCACTCTCAACTCTTAATAAAATTCAAAATAAGTTCGTATACTCTATTGGGAGTCTATAGACATCATTATCTTAACTAATTTGGAAGATTTTACAAAAACCCTAAACCTAAATCAATCCCACCAGGGGAGAAAGGTAATGACAAAGAAAAAAAAATGGTAGAATTTATTATGGAAACAAATGAAGAAAATAGAGTCAAATGAATAACACTCAAATCAACATATCCATTGTGACAGCCCATATATATATTTTTACTTAGGTTGATGAAGTCTAATTATTAAATTATACATGTTGTTATATTAATTAAATACCATACTTAGAACGAGAGGGAAACAAGAGATAATGGAATTAATTGATACCGCATGAGGGTTTAAATCTAAAATTGTTAAATTAAATATATGACATAACTTATAGTTTTAACATCGCGTTCAATTTGAGTATAATCTAATTAAAATAATAAAAGGGGTCAAACATGTTATTATTTCAACTTACATAAAATTCCCCTCATATGTATGATTTACATTATAATTAAAATTTCCATTGAAAGGATTAAGATGAATTAACATACTATATTATATAAAGGAAGGCTCTCTCCGAGTAAATATCTTGGTGTTTCTTCTATTTTACGCGCTTAAAGGACTATAGTTATCAAACATAGAAGATTACATCTAAAATCTAATCTTGGACTACTAGATGGCTATCTTATGAGAGGATATTGCAATTTGTTCTGGCTGTGTTAAGAAGCATGCAACTGTATTGGATCAACCTTTTTATAATCCCCCCAAAATTATAAAAGAGGTTGATAAAGACTTAGATCTTTTTTATAGACCATTATTGAACTATTTATACAAAGCGAAGATTGCGTGGGAAGACATGTGCATGCCAATGGATGAAGGAGGTTTAGGCATATGATATTTATTCATTTTAAATAAATCTTGCATGCTTAAATACGTATGGGATATTTTTAATAAAAAGACTCTCTCTAGGTTCATTAGATTCACTCTTTTGTTCTTAAAGGTAACTATTTATGGATTTCATGAGCACTACAAGAAAAAACACATTTCGTAACACAAAAAATATGTCGCGAAATGTATTAATTATGTCGCGGAAGACATTTCGCGACATACGATAGCATGTCGCCCCCGTGCCGCGGCATCCCCATCTGGGAATGTATTCGGCAACATACAATATCTATGTCGAGGAATGTAGTTACCATTCGCGACACGATACATGTCTCGAAATGTATATATTTATAAAAATACATATTAATATTTATTTTTTTATATTAAATAATACCTCACCTTTTGCGACATAAACACATGTCGCGGAATGTCAACCTTTACGCGACATGCCATACATGTCGCGAAATTTCACCTATTTGGCGACATGTTACACATGTCGCGGAATGTCATCTTTTCGGCAACATGTTACCCATGTCGCGAAATGTCATTTATTTGGCCACATAGTGTATGTCACTAAATGTCATCTATAATGCCACTAAAAGTCATTCAAAATATGATTTGATTTTCAGTAACACCCACCTTATGTCGCTAAAATAAGTTTTTTTTTAAATAAATAATTTCAAAGATTGCAAAATGAGAATATATAAATTTTTGCCTTGATAAATTCATTCCATTCAAATAAATGTATAATTACAACAAATGTTCAAAGTAACACCAAATGTAAAAATAAACACATTTCGTGAGAAACTTTGAGTCATCCAATCAACTAGCCCAACGAAATTTATCATCCATCTGTGACAGGAAATAAATAAACACGTGTTAACCATAATTGGATTACATAATATGAGGAAAAAATTACTTTTATCATAAGTCTGCCTCCTTTTGCTATTTTTGATAGTCGTTTTACGTCCCCGACGCTTAATTTTCAAATTCGGGTATGTTTGAGTTAATCAATTTAGAACACTTCATAATTTCAAAAAATTTTGACAAAATTTCCTTTGTTTATTCACGAAATCCAACCTGTTTTAACATTTAAAATTAACTCGACGACATCAACAAAAATAAGCTCATAAATAACTCGATCGATATAAAGGTTCACCAGACTCATGTCCATAGTTAAAAAAAATAGTCTCACGTGTCTCGCATGGCCCAACAATAGTCTTACTTTAGTATCATATGTGATTTTTGACGCTCCACTCCCAATTCTCAAGATGTTTCCTAAACTTATGTTTGAGTTAATAAATTTAGAATACTCAATAATTTCAAAAAAAATAGGCAGAGTTTCCTTTGTATATTCAAGAAATCCACCGTGTTTAACATTTAAATAAACTCAACGACATCAACAAATGCCATAAATAAACAATCAATAGATCCCTTCCAACAATTTAACATAAATAACTCAATCGATATAAAGGTTCACCGGACTCGTGTCCATAGTTAAAAAATAGTCTCACGTGTCTCGCACGACCCAACAATAGTCTTACTTTAGTATCATATGTGATTTTTCACGCTCCACCCCTAATTATTAAGATGTTTCCTAAACTTATGTTTAAGTTAATCAATTTAGAACACTCAATAATTTTAAAAAAAATCGATAGAATTTCCTTCGTTTATTCAAGAGAAACTGTTCATGTACTTTTATGTGGCTCAGATTGGGTGAGAGTACTCACGGTCTAAAGAAGAAAATTGATGTAAGTACAATAACTTTTTTTTTCCTTTTCAAATAAATATGTTGTTCCGTATGTATCAATTTATTCTTGACTTAGATAATATTTTCTTTTCATGTAACATAATGAGGAGAAATAAATATATTGTTCTGTACGATAATTTTCTTTTCATTTAATTGTTGTACGTTATATAATTGTTCTTTTTCACATTGTAATACTTTTTTATAAATTTTTGTATATAAATATTCATATAACTTGTTATATAACACTTGTTATATAACAACAGTTATATAACACTTGTTATATAACAAGTGTTAAATAACACCAGTTATATAACAACTGTTATTATTATATAGCAACTGTTATTGTTATATAACAACTTTTATATAACACTTGTTATATAACAGTTATTATATGACAAGTGCTATATAACACTTGTTATATAACAGTTGTTATATAACAATAACAGTTGTTATATAACTGGTGTTATATAACAATTTTACTAACTGATTTTTAATTTTAATTTTCATTAATTATTTATGGTAAATGGTTGTCTTTTTGTCTTATGCAGGTTGGAATGTATTTTGAAGTAGTATTCTGGATGATGCCCTAAGGAGGAGCATTATTTAAAGTAGTATTTTGGACGTTGCAAAGGAGTATTTTGAAGGAACGGTTATATAAACTCTATTTTTGGCTTGTTATTATGGATTTGTAATGTGGGATGATTAAAACTAGTGTTTTGGACATGTATGGATTTATATTAAGTGGTTGAAACTTACCAATTTGTTGGTTTATTTTGTACATGTATGGATTTGTCCAGTGACTATGCGGATTCTCAAACCAAGAGTCCCGTGAATACGCAGTCAGTTCCTACGTGGCCGTTTAGGCACTGTTTTGGTTTCACCTGCTAATGGCATATTTTTAAGCCGAAGTCTAGATTTTTGTAAATTATCATCGTATTCTTGAAATGAGATTCTCGTGACTACACTGTAAGTTCCTACGTGTTACACTAGTCTTGTATGAGGTGTTCGTGCCTCTTATGAGGTCGTTTGGGCGTTGTTTTGGATTTTCACCCTCGAAAGTCATGTTTTAGGCCAAGTTTATATTTTTGGTAATTATCATCGTATTCTCAAACCGAAAGTCCCGTGACTATGTGGTAAGTCCCTACGTGTTACGTTTGTCCCATGGGAGGTGTCCGTGCCTCTTACGGGGCCATTTAGGGGTGTTTTGGGTTTTCACCCGCTAACGATATGTTTTTAAGCCTAAGTCTAAATTTTTGCAAATTATCATCGTATTCCCAAATTGGGAGCCCCGTGACTACGCGGTAAGTTTCTACGTGTTACATTGGTCTTGTGTGAGGTGTTCGTGCCTTTTACGGGATCGCTTGGGCGTTATTTTGGGTTTTCACCCACTAACGGCATACTTTTAAGCCTAAATCTAGATTTTTGCAAATTATCAACGTATTCTAAAAATGAGAGCCTCGTGACTACGCGGTAAGTTCCTACGTGTTACATTGGTCTCGTGGGAGCTGTTCGTGCCTCTTACGGGGTCGTTTGGGCGTTGTTTGGATTTTCACCCTCTAAAGTAATGTTTTAAGCCTAAATCTAAATTTTGCAAATTGTTTTTGTATTATCAACTCGAGAGTCTAGTGGCTACAAGTCAAGTTCCTTCGTGTTACGCTCGTCCCGTGGGAGGTGTTCGTGCCTTTTACAGGGTCGTTTAGGGGCTGTTTTGGATTTTCACCCGCTAATGACATATTTTTAAGCCTAAGTCTAGATTTTTGCAAATTATCATCGTATTCTCAAAACGAGAGTCTCGTGACAACGTGTTAAGTTCCTAACTGTTACATTGGTCTCGTGTGAGGTGTTCTTGCCTCTTACGGGGTCGTTTGGGCGTTGTTTTGGATTTTCACCCTCTAAAGTCATTTTTTAAGCTTAAGTATAAATTTTATAAATTATTCTCATATTATCAACCCGAGCGTCCAATGGCTATGAGTTAAGTTCCTATATGTTACGTTGGTCCCGTGGGAGGTGTTCGTTACTCTTACGGGGACCATTTAGGGGTTATTTTGGATTTTCACCCGCTAATGACATATATTTAAGCCTAAGTCTAAATTTTTGCAAATTTTCATCCTATTCTCGAAACTAGAGTCTCGTGACTACGCAGTAAGTTCCTATATGTTACATTGGTCTCGTGTGAGCTGTTCGTGCCTCTTACGGGGTCATTTGGGCGTTGTTTTGGATTTTCACCGTCTAAAGTCATATTTTAAACCTAAGTCTAAATTTTTTAAATTATCCTCCTATTCTTAACACGAGAGTCCAATGGCTACGAGGTAAGTTCCTACGTGTTACATTGGTCCTGTGGGAGGTGTTCGTGCCTCTTACGGGGCCGTTTATGGGTTGTTTTGGAAATTCACCCGCTAATGGCATATTTTTAAGCCGAAGTCTAGATTTTTGCAAATTATTATCGTATTCTTGAAACGAGAGTCTCGTGACTATGCTGTAAGTTCCTAGTGTTACATTGGTCTCGTGTGAGGTGTTCGTACCTTTTAAGGGGTCATTTGGGCGTTGTTTTGGATTTTCACCCTCGAAAGTCATGTTTTAAGCCAAAGTTTAGATTTTTGGTAATTATCATCGTATTCTCAAATCGGAAGTCTTGTGACTACGTGGTAAGTCTCTACGTGTTACATTTGTCCAGTGGGAGGTGTTCGTGCCTCTTACGGGGCCGTGTAGGGGTGTTTTGGGTTTTCACCCGCTAACGACATATTTTAAGCTTAAGTCTAGATTTTTGTAAATTATCGTCGTATTCTCAAATTGGGATCCCCGTGACTACGCGGTAAGTTCCTACGTGTTACGTTGGTCTCGTGTGAGGTGTTCGTGCCTCTCACGGGGTTGCTTGGGTGTTGTTTTGGATTTTTACCCGCTAACGGTATATTTTTAAGCCAAAGTCTATATTTTTGCAAAGTATCGTTGTATTCTCAAAACGAGAGTCTCGTGAATAAGCGGTAAGTTCCTACGTGCTACATTGGTCTCGTGTGAAGTGTTCGTGCCTGTTATGGGGTCATTTGGACGTTGTTTCGAGTTTTCTCCCATTAAAGACATATTTTAAGCCTATGTCTAGATTTTTGCAAATTATCGTCTCATTCTCAAACCGGGAGTCCCGTGACTACGCTGTAAGTTCCTAGTCTAGATTTCGTGCCTCTTACGGAGTCGTTTAGGCGTTGATTTGGGTTTTCACCCTCTAGAGGCATATTTTAGGCCTATGTCTAGATTTTACAAATTATCCTCGTATTCTCAACCCGAGAATCCAGTGGCTACGAAGTAAGTTCCTATATGTTACGTTGGTACCATAAGAGGTGTCCGTGCCTCTTACGGGAACGTTTAGGGGTTGCTTTGTATTTTCACCCACTAACGACATGTTTTAAGACTAAGTCTAGATTATTGCAAATTATTATTGTATTCTCAAACAGGGAGTCCCGTGACTACGTGGTATATTCCTACGTGTTACGTTGGTCTGGTGCGAGGTGTTCGAGTATCTTACGGGGCCGTTTGGGGTTGTTTTATATTTTCTCCCTTTAACGGCATGATTTTAAGCCTAACCCTAGATTTTTGCAAATTATCATTGTATTATTAAATCGGGAGTCCCGTGAATATGCGATCAGTCTCTTCGTGTTATGTTGGTCCCATAGGAGGTGTTCGTGCCTCTTACGGGGCCGTTTGGGGGTTATTTTGGATTTCCACACACTAACGACATTTTTTAAGACTATGTCTATATTTTTGCAACTTATCATCATATTCTTAAATCGGGAGACCCGTGACTACGCGGTAAGTTTCTACGTGTTACATTTGTCTCGTGAGAGGTGTTCATACCTCTTACGGGGCCGTTTGGGAGTTATTTTGGGTTTTCACCCACTAACGACATGTTTTTAAGCCTAAGTCTGGATTTTTGCAAATTATCATCGTATTCTCAAACCGGGAGTCTTGTGACTATGCAATAAGTTCCTACGTGTTACATTAGTCCCGTGCGAGGTGTTCGTGCCTCTTACGGGAATGTTTGGGCATTGTTTGGGGTTTTCACCCTTTAACAACATATTTTAAGCCTAAGTCTAGATTTTTTCAAATTATCATCGAATTCTCAATTCGGGAGTCCCGTGACTACTCGGTAAGTTCCTATGGATTATGCTGGTCCCGTGAAAGGTGTTCGCGCATCTTACAGGATCGTTTGGGGGTTATTTTGGATTTTCTCCCTTTAACGACATGTTTTTAAGCCTACGTCTATATTTTTGCAAATTATCATCGTATTCTCAAAGGGGTAATGTCGTTCATAGGCGATCAGTTCCTACATGTCATATTGGTTATATGGGAGGTGTTCGTGTCTTTTACGGGGCCGTTGAGGATCGGTTTTTGGCTTTCATCCTCTAACGACAAGTTTTAAGCCCAATGTTATATTTTTACAAATTATCATCGTATTATCAAACCGGGAGTCCCGTGAATAAGATATTAGTTGCTACGTGTTACGCTGGTCCCGTGGGAGGCGTTCATGCCTTTTACGTGGTCGTTTGGGGGTTCACCCAATAACGACATGTTTTCAAGAAAAAGTTAAGATTTTGGAAAATTATCGTCATATTCTTAAACCGGGAGTTCCATGACTACGCGGTAAGTTCCTACATGTTACATTAGTCTTGTACGAGGTGTTTGTGCCTTTTACGAGACCGTTTGGGTGTTGTTTTAGATTTTCTCCCTGTAACGGCATGTTTTTAAGCCTAAGTCTAAATTTTTACAAATTATCGTCGTATTCTAAAACTGGGAGTTCAGTGACTATGCGATAAGTTCCTACGTTTTACGTTGGTCCCATGTGAGGTGTTCGCGCATCTTACGGGGTTGTTTGGGGTTGTTTTGGATTTTCTCCGTTTAACGGCATGTTTTTAAGCCTATGTCTAGATTTTTACAAATTATCGTCTTATTCTCAAACGGAGAATCCCGTGCATATGCGGTTAGTTCCTACATGTTATAATGGTCCTGTGGGAGGGGTTCGTGCCTTTTACGGGGCCGTTAGGGATAGTTTTTTAGTTTTCACTCTCTAACGTCATGTTTTAAACCCAACTTTAGATTTTTGCAAATAATCATCGTATTCTTAAATTGAGAGTCCCGTGAATACGCCATTAGTCACTACGTGTTACATTGGTCCCGTAGGAGGTGTTCATACCTCTTACGTGGCCTTTTGGGGGTTGTGTTGGGTTTTTATCCAATAATGACATGTTTTAAGCAAAAGTCGAGATTTTGGCAAATTAGCATCGTATTCTCAAACCGAGAGTCCAATGACTATGCGATATGTTCATACTTGTTACATTAGTCCCGTGCGAGGTGTTCGTGCCTCTTACGGAGCCGTTTGGGAGTTGTTTTAGATTTTCTCCCTCTAACGGCATGTTTTTAAGCCTAAATCTAGATTTTTGCAAATTATCATCGTATTCTCAAACCGGGAGTCCTTTGACTACGCGATAAGTTCCTATGTGTTACGTTGGTCCCATGCGAGGTGTTCGTGCCTTGGTTTGCACCCTCTAACGGCATGTTTTAATCCTATGTCTAGATTTTTGCAAATTATCATCGTATTTTCAAACCGAAAGTTCCGTGCCTATACGGTAAGTTCCTACGTTTTACGTTGGTCCCATAGGAGGCGTTCGTGCCTCTTACGGGAACGTTTGGGGGTTGTTTTGTATTTTCACCCACTAACGACATTTTTTAAGACTATGTCTAGATTATTGCAAATTATTATCGTATTCTCAAACAGGGAGTCCCGTGACTACGCGGTATGTTCTTACGTGTTACGTTGGTCTCGTGTGAGGTGTTCAAGTATCTTACAGGGCCGTTTGGGGTTGTTTTATACTTTCTCTCTTTAACGGCATGTTTTTAAGTCTAAGCCAAATTTTTTGTAAATTATCGTCGTATTATTAAATTGGGAGTCCTGTGAATATGCGATCAGTCCCTTCGTGTTACCTTCGTCCCGTAGGTGGTGCTTGTGCCTCTTACGGGGTCATTTGGATGTTATTTTGGATTTTCACACACTAACGGCATTTTTTTGAGACCATGTCTAGATTTTTGCAACTTATCATCGTATTCAAAAATCAGGAGACCCGTGACTACGCCGTAAGTTCCTACGTATTACATTTGTCCCATGGGACGTGTTCGTGACTCGTACGGGGCCTTTGGGGGTTATTTTGGGTTTTCACCCACTAACGGCATGTTTTTAAGCCTAAGTCTGAATTTTTGCAACTTATCATCGTATTCTCAAATCAGGAGTCCTGTGACTACGCAATAAGTTCCTACGTGTTACATTAGTCCCGTGCGAGGTGTTCTTGCCTCTTACGGCGACGTTTGGGTATTGTTTGGGGTTTTCACCCTTTAACGACATGTTTTAAGCCTAAGTCTAGATTTTTGCAAATTATTATTGTATTCTCAATTCGGGAGGCCGATGACTACTTAGTAAGTTTCTACGTGTTACGTTGGTCCAGAGATAGGTGTTCGCGCATCTTATAGAGTCCTTTGTGGTTGTTTTGGATTTTGTCCCTTTAACGGCATATTTTTAAGCCTACGTCTATATTTTTACAAATTATCGTCGTATTCTCAAACGGAGAATCCCATGCATATGCGGTCAGCTCCTACATATTACAATGGTCCTGTGGGAGGGGTTCATGCCTTTTACGGGGCCATTAGGGATCTTTTTTTTTTAATTTTCACTCTCTAACGACATATTTTAAACCCAACTTTAGATTTTTGTAAATTTTCGTTGTATTCTCAAATAGAGAGTCCCGTGAATAAGTGATTAGTTGCTACGTGTTACGTTGGTCCTGTGGTAGGTGTTCATGTCTCTTACATGGCCGTTTGGGGGTTGTGTTGGGTTTTCACCCAATAATCACATGTTTTAAGAAAAAGTATAGATTTTGGCAAATTATCGTCGTATTCTCAAACCGGGAGTCCAATGACTATGTGGTAAGTTCCTACGTGTTACATTAGTCCTGTGCGAGGTGCTCGTGCCTCTAACGGGGCTGTTTGGGTGTTATTTTAGATTTTCTCCCTCTAACGGCATGATTTTATGCTTAAATCTAGATTTTTACAAATTATTGTCGTATTCTCAAATCGGGAGTCCCTTGACTACGCGATAAGTTCCTACGTGTTACGTTGGCCCCGTGCGAGGTGTTCGTGCCTTGGTTTTCACCCTCTAACGGCATGTTTTAAGCCTATGTCTAGATTTTTGCAAATTATCATTGTATTCTCAAACCGAGAGTCCCATGCCTACGCAGTAAGTTCTTACGTGTTACGTTGGTCCCATAGGAGGTGTCCGTTCCTCTTACGAGAACATGGGTGTTGTTTTGTATTTTCACCCACTAACGACTTGTTTTAAAACTAAGTCTAGATTATTACAAATTATTGTCGTATTCTCAAACGGGGAGTCCCGTGACTACATGGTATGTTCTTACGTGTTACGTTGGTCTCGTGTGAGATGTTCGAGTAGCTTACGGGGCCGTTTGGGGATGTTTTATATTTTCTCCCTTTAACAGTATGTTTTTAAGCCTAAGCCTAGATTTTTTCTAATTATCATTGTATTCTTAAATTAGGAGTCCTGTGAATATTCGATCAGTCCCTTCATGTTATGTTGGCCCCGTAGGAGGTGCTGGTGCCTCTTACGTGGCCGCTTGGGGGTTGTTTTGTATTTTCACACATTAACGAAATTTTTTAAGACTATGTCTAGATTTTTACAACTTATAATCGCATTCGCAAATCCGGAGACCCATGACTAGGTAGTAAGTTCCTACGTGTTACATTTGTCCCGTGAGAGGTGATCGTGCCTCTTACGAGGCCGTTTGGGGGTTATTTTGGGTTTCTACCCACTAACGGCATGTTTTTAATCCTAAGTCTGGATTTTTGCAAATTATCGTTGTATTCTCAAACCGGGAGTCCTGTGACTACGCAATAAGTTACTACTTGTTACATTAGTCCCCTGTGAGGTGTTCATGCCTCTTACCGGGATGTTTGGGCATTATTTGGGGTTTTCACCATTTAACGACATGTTTTAAGCTTAAATCTAGATTTTTGCAAATTATCATTGAATTCTCAATCTGGGAGTCTCGTGGTTACTCAGTAAGTTCCTACGTATTACGTTGGTCCCGTGATAGGTCTTCGCACATCTTACAGGATCGTTTGGGGCGATTTTGGATTTTCTCGCATTAATAGCTTGTTTTTAAGCCTACGTCTAGATTTTTGCAAATTATTGTCGTATTCTCAAACGGGAAATGTCGTTCATATGGGATCCGTTCCTACATATCACATTGGTCCTATGGGAGGTGTTCGTGTCGTTTACGTGACCATTAGGGATCTGTTTTTGGTTTTCATCCTCTAACGGCATGTTTTAAGCCCAAGTTGAGATTTTTGAAAATTATCGTCATATTCTTAAACCGGGAGTCCCATGAATAAACGATTAGTTGCTACGTGGCCGGTTGGGGGTTGTTTTGGGTTTTCACCCAATAATGACATATTTTCAAGCAAAAGTCTAGATTTTGGAAAATTATCATCGTATTCTCAAACCGGGAGTCCCATGACTATGTGATAAGTTCCTACATGTTACATTAGTCCCGTACGAGGTGTTTGTGCCTCTTACGGGGCCATTTGGGTGTTGTTTTAGATTTTCTCCCTCTAATGACATGTTTTTAAACCTAAGTCTTTATTTTTGCAAATTATCGTCGTATTCTCAAATCGGGAGTCCCATGACTAAGCGATAAGTTCCTACGTGTTACATTGGTCCCATGCGAGGTGTTCACACATCTTACGGGGTCGTTTGGTGCTGTTTTGGATTTTCTTCATTTAACGGCATGTTTTTAAGCCTATGTCTAGATTTTTGCAAATTATTATCGTATTCTCAGACAGGGAGTCCCACGATAACGCAGTGAGTTCTTACGTGTTACGTTGATCCCGTGCGAGGTGTTCATGCCTCTTACGAGGACGTTTGGGGGTTATTTTGGAATTTCACCCATTAACGACATGTTTTAAGCATAATTATTATTGCAAATTATTGTCGGATTCTCAAAACGGGAGTCCCGTGACTACGCGATAAGTTCCTACATGCTACATTAGTCCTGTGCGAGGTGTTTATTCCTCTTACAGGGCCATTTGGGCATTGTGTTGGATTTTCACCCTCAAATGACATATTTTAAGCTTAAGTCTAGATTTTTGCAAATTATCGTCATATTATTAACACGGGAGTCCCGTAACTATGAGGTGAGTTCTTACATGTTACGTTGGTCACGTGTGAGGTGTTCGTGTATGATACGGGCCGTTTGGGACTGTTTTGGATTTTCTCCCTTTAACGGCATGTTCTTAAGCCTAAGTCTAGGTTTTTGCAAATTATCGTTGTATTCTAAAACTGGGAGTCCCGTGACTATGCGGTATGTTCCTACGTGTTACATTGATCCCGTGCAAGGTGTTCGTGCCGTTTTTATTGTTTTCATCCTTTAACGACATGCTTTATGCCTATGTCTAAATTTTTTTAAATTATCGACGTATTCTCAAACCAGGAGTCCCGTGAATACACGATTGTTTCCTACGTGTTACGTTGGTCCAGTGAGAGGTGTTCGTGTCTCTTACGGGGCCATTTGAAGGTTGTTTTGAATTTTCACCCTCTAACGGCATGTTGCATGTTTGAAGCATAAGTCTGGAATTTTTAAATTATTATCGTATCCTCAAACCGGGAGTCATGTGACTACGCGATAAGTTCTTACGTATTACCTTGATCCCTTACGAGGTGTTCGTGCCTCTTACGGGGTCGTTTGGGGTATATTTTGTGCTTTTACCCTCTAATGTCATGTTTTAAGCATATGCTTAGATTTGTGCAAATTATCATCCTATTCTCAAATCGAGAGTCCCATGACTACACAGTCAGTTCTTACATGTTATATTGGTCCCGTGCGAGGTGTTCATGCATCTTAAGGGGCGATCTGAGGTTATTTTGGATTTTTTCGCTTTAAATGCGTGTTTATAAGGCTAAGTCTAGATTTTTGCAAATTATCATTATATTCTCAAACCGAGACTCCTGTGACTACAAGATCAGTTCATACGAGTTACATTGGTCCCGTACGAGATGTTCGTGCCTATTATGGGGCCATTTGGGTGTTGTTTTGAGTTTTCTCCCTCTAACGGCATGTTTTAAGCATAAATCTAGATTTTTGAAAACTATCGTCGTATTCTCAAATCGATAGTCTAGTGACTAGGTGGTATGTTTTTACATCCCGTATGAGGTGTTCGTGCCTCTTGCGGGGTCATTTGGGGATTGTTTTGGGTTTACTCCCTCTAACGGCATATATTTAATCAATTTCAAACGTTTAGTAATTTTGGAAAATTTCAACATAGTTTCCTTTATTTATTCATTAAATCCAACCTGTTTTAACATTTAAAATAAACTCAATAGCAACAACAAATTCCAAAACCAAACCACCAATAAATCCCTTCCACCAATTTAACTAACTAAGCTCATAAACTAAGCTATTTTACGTTTGGCTACTTTTTGCCGCTATTTCAGGCCATTTTGCTATTTAATACTACAATTTTTAAAGAGAGTTTGAGACTTTGAGACTAACCAGATTTCATTTGCATTTTGATAGCAACCCGATGAACTCTTCCCCGGATACCGTCATTGCTTCTTCTCCGGTGGTCCAACAATGTCTGCAATTTCTCAAATCTTTTATTCTGAGTGGCGTTTAGTTCTTTATGAGACGATATCTTATCTTTCAAGTTTCTCAGCTATTGATTATGAGACTGGGACTGTGCTATGACTATTGAAGTGTCAGGGGGCTTTGGCCTGGCACTGTATCCTCTCAAATATCCCGACTTCTTCCTAAGCACCTTAATTGCTATCTCCCCTTATGACAACTGAACTGCATCGGGCTCCTTCGATCTCGCATCTAGCTTTAGAAATTCGTCACACCATTTTTAAAAAAAAGTAAAAAATATATATGAGGGAAAATGTTTTTTTCATTAAATTAATGTTAGGTAAATAAACAATATTAAGACAAGAAGACTTATGTTAGAAGGTTTATTTTATAAAATACCAAAAACGATAAAAGGGGGAAAGAACTGAAACATACATGTGTATCCTTGCACTTATCATTATTCCAATCATCCTTTCTCTTACTCCAATGAGGTGTCTTGAATAATTTCACGATGCCAGGTTTCACGTCGATATCATGCTCCTGAATTCAAAATCAATACATGTTAGAATATAATCATACAATTTAGAAATTAATAAACGCATCACCTGGATTGACATCGCGACTACAAATGATTGTGATCCGCATGCATGATTCCAAGGCAAATGTGCACGCACTTTTTTGTTTTGGTCTGATCGGTCCTTAAAACATAAATAGAAAAGGTTATACCAATCATAATTTGTAAATATTGCCATAGTACGGTATTCACATTGAATAAAAAATGTAAAAAATGGATGCTGAAGGTTATCAATCGTAAATAGTAAAGGTTACCAAAAAAGTGTTATCAGTCCAAGTGACATCAATCATGTGATCCCAATCCTATGGCTTAACTCTTGGATATAGTTTGCTTTGGGATCAACTCCATCATCCACTAGCTGTGAATATTGTGCACGCATATTGCTCTTCTAATCACAGTATTTGCTCTGACACTTCCATTAATGACAATTCTAACACGTTTGTCATCATCATAATCCTCGATATCAAACTTATCCTGTAATAATAGTATCGATCCTTAATAAATTTTATATAAACATAATATTAAATGAATTTATAATTATATTAAAAAATACCCGAAGTATCTGAATTATTGACTCATTTATTGAGGGATTGATTTCATCCCAATAAGAGATGCTTTGAAGTGGGACGACATTTTTTATCTCTATGCCAAGTTGTTGTGCAAATGTAGGAGCTTGGAATCCCACTGGTACTCCATCACTAGGTGGGACCTCAACTTTAAGCTTCCCATATCGGCAGACAACTTTCTCCATCATTTTTCCTCCCAAAGGACCCCTTACACATTTCTTGGTAAGAGATGATGATTAAAGAGAGAATTACAAGATACCATTTAATTTAATAGAGAATTAAGGTAAAGGTCATGTTCCTTCCTATATTTGAATTTTTAGGGCAATGCTTTTTAAGTTTATAAATCTTGTCCCTATGCTATAATAGCATTTATTTGTGTGGTCCCTTTAGAGTTAGGAGTTCATTTTTTGGTCCGTGCCAGTAGAACCATTTTTCATGGTGTTTTTAGTACAGGGTATAAATTTATAAAATTATGTGGAGTGTCCTACTTTTATACACTTTGAGAATTTCGAGGAACTTTCCCCAAAACCTCCTTTAATTTAAATAGAAGATTGCACTTATTTTAAATAGCATATTCAAACAAACTAATTTCAAATAGCATATTTAAACAAACTAAACCTACATATTATTCTTATATGTCAAGAGTTGTAATTAATTAATGTAATTCTAAGGAGAACAAGTAATGTCTTGATTTTTCTAATATTAAAGCTTACCTAAGGTTATACTTATGTTATGTATACTATGCCAAACTTAGGTTACCTAAGGTTGTACTAAAAAAACCAATGTCCAACGGTTGTGATAACATTACACGCTCAATTTTCGACGGACTCACTAATTTAAACTAATTAAACAGTTCCAATATAAAAATATACAATTTATTTTATGATTTTTCTTGAAACAAATAGTCCAAAATTTGCAACTACAGAAAAAAGGGCGTACCATCATCAAACTCATAAAAAAAAGTACAGCATAACAATGAGATCAACTAAAAAATCAGAAAAATACCTTGATTCGGGTTGTTCTGTGGCCACACCCAACTCACGTTGGAGACGATGGAACTAAAATCAGAAAAATCAGAAAAACGACGACAAAATAAAAATCTTCCTGAAGATTCTTGTGGAACTAAAATCTTCAAGGCTGATTTCGTTTTTGTCCAAAAAAGGGGGAGGGGTTTTGGCCGGGGAAAGGGGATTGATCTTCGGGGTTGGAGACGCCAGATGTTGGACCAAAGAGAGGGGGGTTGATGTTGGAGTAGAGAGAGGGGTTTGAGACACTGGATGAGAGAGGGGTTGGAGGCGGGTGGAGCCGGGTGGAGGGAGGTACAATCAAAAGTCATGGAGACGGATGGTGAGATCGGGTGAAACGATAGAGAGAAGAATTTTGGTGGGTTTCTTAAGCGGGAGTTTTAGGAAAATTTTGAGGGGCAAAGTAATATTTTGGCCGAAAAAAATAGAGGGAAATAAATTATGAGTTTTTATTTTTTTTAATTAAATTAGAATACATATCGCGACATGCATATGATGAAGCCAAAAGTGTATAGCATTTTCCGACATGACACACATGTCGCCAAAAGTGAGTGAAATTTTTGCGACATCCATACCATGTCGCCGAAAGTAGGTGATCACATTAGTGACATCAATCGGATGTCGCTGAATGTAAATGACATTTGGGGGAGAATTTTAACCTGGATCCCACCAAAATAATAACTTTTCTTGACAAAAAAAAATATATATGGTGCCAAAAGTATACCATTTGGCAACACAAAAACACTGAAGTCGCTAAAACATGTCGCGAATCTTATTTTTTCTTGTAGTGGAGTGCCACAAAACTGTTCGTGGATGCGGAGAAAGTTGTCAAATCTTAGGGATAAGGCTAAAACGCTCTTTAAGTACTTGATAGGTAATGGAAAAGATAGTTATTTTTGGACAGACTCTTGGCATGAATTAGAAAGCCTAGTTAAAATGTTTGGGGACATAGCTTTTTAGTAAACCCAAAAGGAGGTACCATTTTCCTCTCTCTCCGTTTTTAGTTTAAAACCTTTAATAATTAGGAAGAGTACGAAACCTTAGTGGCAAAAATAGTATTTTCCATTCATTTAAAAGGAGAGCATGTAGAGGTCATCAACGACTCTCAATTAGTGGTCAACCAAGTCACTGAGGTCTATTAGGCCAAATATGACATAATGGTAGGATACTTGGAGATTACTAAGCACCTTATCAGAGAATCCCTAAATTCACCATTAGAAGGGTTCCCGATAAGAAAAAAATCTGAGTCTGACCATCTTGCAAGGGTATACTCTTCATACGAGGTAGATCTATAGGTCCTGATTGTCACCCTCAACCAACCAAAAATCACCCAACTCCAAATCAATATTACAAAGGTTGATCAAATCTCAGATTGGATATAACGCCCTGACCCGGATTTATGGGTTACCCGTGAGTCAACTCGGTTCGACCCAAGCGTTAGGTGTGAAGTGCAATAAAATAACCTAGATAATGTTGTTAGTTCGAATTTATTTTAATTAACATTTCAATTGTTAGCATGCGATTTCAAATTTCAAGATGAACTATGTGAGGGACCCATGGGGAGCACCCCGAAGTCCAAGTAAACAGAGCTACTAACGTAAAACATAAATCAAATATACTTACCTGTAAGGCGCTCTCAATTACGAAGTCTCTCCCTACCTACCGTAACAAAGTGGGGATGTGAGCCTATGCCTAGTGGGATTTATATAAGCAGTAAGAAACGAATGACAAAAAAGAATACTCACACACTACAATCACCTGTATACGCAAATATATATATATATATGTCTACATATGTATACCTTTGAAAAATACATGTTCCAATGCATTAACCATTTTATTTCCAAAAACCTTACTTGCCCAATTTAATTGACCTTACTCTTATTTAAGGTTTTCTTTAATCATACTTAACATTCTCAGTTGCTTAACACACTCAGTTCAACACTTGAGACCCTTCCACTTAATTTATTAAGACCATTCCTTTACCAAAATTTAACCTTTTATTCATTCCAACACCCTTTAGTATTTTCATTGAAAAATTGTCATTTCAACACACGCAATCCCCGTGTTAGAAAATACTAATTTAATCTTTAAAAATCCTTTTTACAACACATTCTTGTGTTAAGTATGAGTTTAACCATTAAGGTTGCTTAACCACCCATTCATTTACTCCCTTTAACCATTTTTTATTTCTCTATGGACATTAATAGATTTACGCATTTATTTGTCCATTTCACTTTTATCGAAATATTTATTACATTCTTTCAAGTTAGAGGTTGTTCTGACACATTTAACACACAACCCATTTCTTGATATGTTTTATATTTTCGTTATCTTTTCTCGTAATCTTCCTATACCGCATACTACACGGGCTCCATACCGACGATTATGTGCTGAATATGCTCTGGCCAGTGATTTATGACTTTTCACCCAAGGGTTCCGGGCCCTTCTTGCTTTATTCCGGTGTCATACGAGTTTCTTTAATGTATTTTAATATTTTACAAATGTCCACATTATTCCATTTCCTTATTTTTATCCGGTCGAAGCTAAAAACCCGGACTTAACTGTCCGTTTTTTCATTAAAAATTGGATAAATGATTTCTTTCTTCTTTAAGTCCTTTATTCACACATACGTCGATTTTATGCTAAAATCATTTGCGCCTTTTAGGACTTAGTTTTATTTTCACACAAATTAGCGTAAAAACCTTCTTTAACATTTTTATTTCATAAAAATGTTCCACTTTAAACAAATTATAAATTTACCATTTTTTATTTGCCAAACTCGCCATTTAATTTCTCGATAAGTGTTATTTCTCTAAATGGTTATTAAGTCTCAAATTTAACATTTTAAACACCATTTTTATTCATTTAAACACTTGTTCAACATCACAATTATCCCACTTTCTTATTGTTACTTTAACATCTTTAATATATAAAATCACACCTTTTTACTTATTATAGTCCCATTTTCTCAACATTTGAAATACACACTTTATTTACGAAATTTTGCATCTTAACACCAACTTCGCCTTCATTTACACATTTAACCCTCCCATTATTCGCTTTTACACTACACTTTGTGAAAACCCATATTTTTTTCATACATTTCAAGCAAAGTAAGACATTTTATCAATTTCTTTAAACTCGACAAATGTCCATTTTCATAAAGTCTCCATTATGCAAGAAACTAAGAAAATATTTATTTCATAAATATTTTGACAACATTAACATCATTCTACATTTTTATTTCATAAATATACCCATAATTTCTTTTGGCCAGAAACACACCAAAATATTAATTTCTTACCTTTTTATTCCATAAAAATTATTATTATTATTTTTGCACTAAAAATACACCAAAATGACATTTCTTACATTTTTATTTCATAAAAATGTTTAATATTTCTTTTTCTCTAGAAATACCCATAAATAATATCCTCCAATATTTTTATTCCATAAAAATATCTATTTTCAATTTTACTAGAAAATACACACAAGCAATATTTTCTACATTTTTATTCTATAAAATGACTAATTTCAGTTTATTACTAGAAAACTATACCAATAATGTTTCCTTACATTTTTATTCCATAGAAATGTCTATTATTCCTTTTAATCATACCCTTAATCATACACAATAATAAGACAAAAATATTTATCAAATAGAGTCTCAAATACAATAATAGTAGATTACCCACCTAAATGATCTCCAAACATGGTGGTGGTGATGTTGAAGATGGGTGACTCCCCCACTTCCAAAAGGTGGCCTTAAAGAGAGTCACAAAAAGCTCCATCAACAGTCCTCCATGGAAGCTCCAAGAAATCTCATCAAAGACCCTCTACAAAACCTCCAATAATGTGTTCTTTTTCTTCTAAAAATAACCCCCTCAAATACACATTAAAGGACTTCCAACAACCAACTTCTATATTGTGTAGCTCTATTCTAACAATGAAAGAAATATATGTTTTGTGGTGTGAGTGTATTCTCTATACTTGGGGAATAAATGGTGGAAGATCTCTCGAGCATGGAAATGAGCGCAACTGTGATTTAATGGGGAGCAAGGAAAATGGGAACAATAGTGTTTTTCTCCCCATATCTCACGCCACCCTCTCTCCTATATACACACACAAAAAATGAAATGTTCCAAGTAAAAATGAAACCTTATCCTTACAATCGTTCCCATATCCGGTCTTAGAGAGCTTAGAACTTGACAACTCAATTGATCCTACGGTTGGTCTCCAGACGACCTAAATCACATATTGTACTGGTGGGTTTATAGTTCCACGATTATTTCTTTAATACCCAAGACAATAAAATCCCATAATTCTAACACATGTTCATTATTTCGTCATCAAAAAGTCAGACCCATGTTCCGACTCAAGTGGATTTAACCGATGAGTAGCTAAGAGAGCCAACTCTATCAGCGTCGTTCGAACGACAAAGGTCGTCGTTTGAACGAAATCTTCCCTACGTTTGAACGACCCTCTGTGTCGTTTGAACGATTACAGGAACAAGGTTTAGTTTCTATTCTTTACAGTTCGTTCCTTCAACACACACACACACACACACACACACACACACACACACACATATATATATATATATATATATATCACTGTTCTAAAAAACCCGCCTAGGTTAAGGCTTAGGCGAAACGCCTCGCCTTAAGTTTTTCACGCCTTATGCTTAGTAAAACCCTTAAGGCGCATTTTTTTCTAAAAACAACAATGTTTTAGTGAAACGATATCGTCTTTTAAAGAATTTTTTAACTAACCGAACCATTATCTCATCCAAAATAATCAAATAGTATTTTAATTTTCATATATTCAGACATATTTTTATGATATGTACAATTTTAGTATTTTAATAGCCTTGTTATGGTGTAAAAATATTAAAATATTTTTTAAGAAGGTCTAAACGCCTTTTCACGCCTTTTTACGCTTAAACTCGCCTAGGCTTCTAAGGCTTAAGGCTTGACCTCCACGCCTCGATCACGCCCCGCGTTTTTTAGAACCTTGATATATATATATATATATATATATGTTTTTCATTGATACCCTCTCTATATATTCCCTTTTTCCTAATTCGGGAAGTAGTAGTTTAAACGGGAGATTGAGGTTTTCCTAATTCGGGAAGCAGTAATTTAAACGGGAGATTGAGGTTTTAGATCTTAATCTTCTTTCTTTATTTACACACTCTGTCCCAACGGTTTACAACTTAAATAGAAGCATATATATATATATATATATAATCAATCAATGGCCAATAATTTCATAATCCACATAATAATCCACTAATTCTCTTTATTTAATTCAATTGTAATTTATTCCTCCTCATATATAATCCATATATATAATTTAAATAAATTTTCGGGCGGGTATTAAGTTGCACCACTCCCATCAAGGGCTACCTTAGAGACGGAGTCCAACCCAAGGACAAACTTCAGGACAAACGACTGAAGTCCTTATCTTCCGGATGCTACATAGATAATGGGGTCCTATTCTAAAAAGGGTCATACTCAACATCTCAAATGAAAAAGAGAATTTTAGTTGATTTTTTTAATAAAAATGAATTCAAAATTTAGCCATTCTAATTAGGGTCAATTATTAAATAGTCCCTACTATAAATATATATTTTTTAAAAAGGACACATATTTTTAGTTTAACCCATTTAGTCCCTCAAGCACTCAATATCCTCTTATTTTTAGAGGTCCGCGCCAGCGGCACTCCCTCTCCAAAATATGTGGCAAAGGACTTTTTGAGGCAAAATAAAAAAGTTTGGACTAAATGGGTATTAAAAAATGTCCGAGGGACTATTTGGTATATGTCCCTTCTAATTATTCTTGTAAGATCCGTTTCCAACACACTCAAGATCGAGGGACTACCCATTACATATATTGCTTACTCAAGTGTTTCTAGTTTTTCAACACTCTTTGCACTCTATTCTCTCTACATTGTGGCCGGTTTCTTGATATACAGATATTGAGTGGTGTGTTGGAGTCTTTAAGGATGAGTTGTTGTCCTTGGGGGAAGCTGGGGTGTTTCGGACCTAGTGGTTGTGGTCAACGTCGTCTTGGAGAGGCTAGTACGAGCAAAAGTGATGATGATGATCTTGATCATAATGACGACGCTCTTCTTTGGTCCACGGACCTTGGGGTACATTCTTGTGGACATTATTCTTTCGCCATTGTTCAGGCTAATGAAGTTATTGAAGATTATGCCCAAGTTGACACGGGCAGTGGTATCACTTTTGTTGGAGTTTATGATGGTCATGGCGGTCATGAGGCCTCCAAACACGTTTGCAAACGTCTCCCTTCTATTCTCGCACGTGAGACTTCTCTTTTCTTGGATTATTATTATTATTATTATCATATTCATTTTCAAATGTGGATAGTCAACTTTTCATTCCGTCATTCTTGGTTTCTAAATGATCCAAATATATGGTTTATTTTATGATTTGTGTTCTTGAACTGAATGTTTCACGGACATTATAGGTTTTGTGTTTTGTTTTTCATGCATAAAATCATTTTCGTCTTTCTTTCAATTGTGGGTTGTAAGTTTTGAAGAGAAGGGATTTATTCTTGATTAGTTTTGATTTTGCTCCAGTTAAATTATAATTGTATTGAGTTCTGTTTTCTTTTATGAACATGGGTCGCCAACTTTTCATTCCGTCATCTAACTATTTATATTGTGTTCTCTATGTGAATGTTTCACTCACATTATCGGTTGGTTGGTTTGTTATGTTGTGTTTTGTTCTTTATGCATAAAATCATTTTATTTCTCTTATCTTGTTGCATTACTCCTTTCTTCCAACAAGGGATGAAACCATAATCTAATTGGGGGACCGGACCCACTCAAACCTTAGGAACGAAATCAAACTGTTCTGATTTTCATAAGGGTTTAGAGGCCGGGTCGAGCCTCATGTTGATAGGATTCACAGTTTTGAAAATGATACACGAACTCAACACAATTTCTAGAGGAAAAAAAATGGGCTACTACACTCTAAAGCAGTTAGTTTAATTAGTATTATTTGGAGAAAATAAATGGGGGACTATAAGACAATCCATCTAATTAGTATTAATTTTGTGTGTAAAGAAATGAAAATGTTTTAAAGAAAGATTGTTTAGCAAATAAAGAAAAGGTTTCAATGAGTTGTACTTATGCAAGATTTGTTGTTTTTCAATTGTACTTCAAAATATAGTTTTCAAAATATTGCACAAAGTTTATTTTGACAAATATAAAACAAGTTTGATTTTTAGAATCGAAATATTTTGACATATATATATATATATATATATATATATATATATATATATATATATATATATATATATATATATATATATTTTAATGTGCATTATTTTGAATAATATTATAATTAAAAATTGTATTTTTGAGCCCAATTTAAAGTTGTATTAAACATAAAAGCTCCTTACAAAACTATACAAGATTGATGGAAGGTAACAGGCCACATGTTTTCTCAGAGGGTGCCACGTAGTAGAACTCTATACATTTTCTTATCATCTTTATTTGGGTATGCTTGATTATAAAGCAATATAAAAATATAAATTAAGTGTGATTTCTGGAAATTAAATATTTTGACATGTATATTTTAACGTGCAATATTTTGACTAATATTACAATTCAAAACTGTATTTTTTAGCCCAATTTAAAATTGAATTTTTTAGCCCAATTTACTATTGTATTTAAACATAAATGCTCACTAAGTAGAACTCTATACATTTTCTCATCATCTCTAGGTGTGCTTGATTATAAAGCAATGTAAAAATACAAACTTTGAAATCTTGGGGGAGGCCATGGCCACCTTCCAATATTCTATTCTATTTAAATGAGTTTTATTTTGCCTTTCAAAAATGGGTTTTAAATTTTGAAGAGATAGGGTAAATTTGATTAGACTCAATCGAAATTAAGCGAAAAGCATATGCTTATGTTAAATTAGATTTGTATTGAGTTGTGTTTTCTTTTTTTAAGTGATTCCATTATATATTTTACCTTTTTGAACTCAATGTTAATTCCCTAACATTATCGATTTTTGAAAGAGTACACATAGTTCGTGTTTATTTGTCTTGTGTTTTGTTTTTAATGCATTAAATCATTTTCTGTATTTTATTATATTTAAATGAGTCATTGCTCTTTGCCAATTATTATACAATCATTTTTTTTCCTTAAAATGTTGGGGTTTCTAATGTGTACTCTTCAAAGTGTGGGATAGTTCTTGGATTGTTTATTATATTTCAGCCTCCTAATGAAGTGAAAAGCATTGAGTTATTGTCAAATTGTATTTTCATTTCGTGAACCCAAATTTTCATTCCCTCAATCTTGGTTGTTAAGTGGACTAAACAATTTACGTTCCTTAAGGGAATGTTTCATCGACACTTGTGGATTTCTAAGTACATATAGATATCTATATTACACTCCAGTTTTAAACAATTGAGAAGGTTCTGATTTGTTGATTTGACTATTATCTTCGCACGTGGCTAGATATTTGTGTATTTTATTCAATTTACAAGCTCTAAAAGAAGACAGCGATTATGTCACTTCTCTAAGAAATCAAATGATAATTAACCAAATCGAATGGCTAATGTTGATTCGGACCTTTAATAATCATTTTTCTAAGCAATCCTTATGTTACATGTTTTTAGGGAGGAAATTTTTATTTGGGTGGTAATGAAAGTAACGAAGCTCATATTTGGAATATATGTGTTATTTCAGAACTTGCTGAAGAAAATAATACAATATCGGAGGATGTTATTAGGAGGGCTGTCTCTGCAACGGAAGATGACGTTCTTGCTTTTGTGCGGCGGGCATTTGAAATAAAACCAGTAGTTGCAGCAGCTGGGACTTGTTGTCTCATTGGAGTTATATGGAAACAGACATTATATGTTGCTAATGTTGGTGATTCTAGAGCTGTATTAGGTTTTAAAGATAGATCGAAGAAAATAGTTGCAGAGCAGTTGACTCGGGATCATAATGCCAGCTTAGAGGATGTTAGACAAGAACACCAGTCGATGCACCCAGATGATCCCAATATTATAATTTACAGAAACTCAGCATGGCGTGTTAAAGGCATGACTCAGGTCCGCTATCCTTTTTTGATAACTGCCATATTTGTGTAACTGATAGTGAACTTTATATAATTGCTGGTATGCACGCAAATGAATCAAGGTTCCAAATAGCAGAAGCTTATTGCTATTAAACACTTTATTATTTTAATTGTGTTGTATCAATTCACTATTTCACAATCATTTTCCGTCCAGTACAACACACTTTGTTCAATATAATCTTGTCAAACCAGTTAAGTAGTTTGTACGGTGAAAATACTCAGAAGGGTATTCCAAGATGGTCACATATTGTATATTTCTTCTTATTGCTGTACTAGAAGAGCTGCTCATTTTTTTAACAGTTGTATAGTTTAAAAGTTAACTGGTGAAACATTTCTTACAAAATTGGGTTGGATAGCACTAAAGCTGAGAAGGAAAAAATAACTAAAAAAGAATATTCAATGTTATTTTCATGATCCTTTCGTACTGTTTTCTTATAAAAAATGATTTATTTTCTCATTTTCCTCGTCACTTAGTCTGCTTCTTTTGTGTTGATGCAAGCGGGTATTAGGTAACTAGATCTATAGGGGATGCGTATATGAAGAGATCGGAGTTTTATCTGGATGCAAATTTCCCAAGATTCCATCTTCCTAATCTTGTCAGCAAACCCTTGCTAAGATCCGACCCGGATATATTTACAAGAACCTTACAACCCAATGACATGTTTCTTATATTTGCATCTGTTGGGCTTTGGGAACACTTGACAAATCAAGAGGCTGTTGAGATTGTAAACAAGAATCCCAGAAAAGTAAGTTTTGTAATCTCATACCATAATTTATCATGAGAAATTTTGGTTTTGCACACAATAATGGAAGAATGAAATTACAAGTAATGGGTTAGAAATATTTGATTTTGCACCTAGAATTATGTGTGCATGCGAGCACTTAACAGAATGTGGTCGAGGCAGGGTGCAAATAAAATTAAATCGACCAGTGGAGTGTCACAATTATCATTTATCGGACCTCATCTTCTTTCCACTTATTTTCTTCTTTATATTATGAGTTGTTTTAGGGTATTGCAAGAAGACTTCTGAGAGCAGCTGTAACTGAAGGGGGTAGGAAGAAAAATACAAGTTATGAGGATGTTAAGGAGGCCACAAAGGGGCTGAGAAGAAGAAAATTTCACGATGATATCACGGTGATTGTTGTCTTCATAGACCATGAGCTGCAGGGAGAGAATATACCTCTGCCTGAGCTGTCAGTACAAGGGTTTGTTGACGCAGTAGGACCCTCCAATTTCAACTTTCGGAAAGGGACTGATGAGAATGCAGGATCTTCTTCTACATGAAATATTCAGTCTACTAGGAGAAGGCCACGTTCAGAAAGTTTTCATTCAATTTACCAAGAAACATATTTGCTACTTTGACGATTCTTTTTTTACGTTTATCTTTCTCAGTTCTTTTACTAAATGCTACCTTTGGTCACAGCCATTTTAAGAAGGCTATTGATTTGTCCGTCTTAATTTTTAAGTTTTGGCACACTCAAACTATGCAAATTTCAATATCGAAAATACGCTTTTGTGATGATTCTTCAGGCGAGTGTTGTTCCCATTGAGATCGATATGATAAATTCATGATCTTCTATATTTGGCATCTCATAGTTAGATTTTAGGCATCCGCTCTCTTGAAAATCCTCATACTTCAACTGCTCTATTGTTGAAAATTTTAAGTATATAGTGAGTGTGTTTCCTTTTCCGTATTGAACTTGGAAAACTTATCCGCCTATAGTTCCTCCTTCCAAGAAAGTCTATATCACATTCACATGCGACTCCCCAGCTAATCCTAGTTCAATTGTATATTGCGACCGATTTTGGTCCCAATCAATATACTCATATCTTATGCCAATAAATTATTCTTTCAAGTGGAGTAACACTTTTGTTCCAAGTCAATGGAACCACATTTACAATCTAGGACGTGTAAGGATATCCTATGATTGAAAAATTTATAATAAAGGTTTGGTTTCTCTTAGAATGTGTGAATTGATCTTCAAGGTTTTTGAAAGTAGATTACATTCAAAAGCAGATTATTGTTGAAAAATAATTTTTCGAAACTAGTTGAATATAAAAGCCTTACTTTCTTTGATTCAATAATTAACCAAAAATAAACTTGAAGAATGTTATAAGAAGATTAAAGAATTTTTTTTTTCTCTGGAAAGCTAAGATATTTGCTCTCTTAAAAATTCATTTATCACCTCTTATTTGGAGCAATGAAGCAACTCTTGATTATATACACAAGTGTATCTGTATAAAGATAAGTGGAATACATGCAAATGTCATCAAATTCGTAAGTCAAGACGACATCAATGTGGTTGCTCAACCATATCTCTTTCTTGGCACAACTACCAAATAAATCTTTTAGCAAGTTATTTTTATAATTAATAAATTTGTATTCTCACATATGCTTCGAGGTCACAAAAAAGGCCTTCACTGACGCGAAGGATCAACGACACAAGTTCGCACTATAAATTAGAGATTTTGCATGGGTTCTTTTAAAATATCACGACGAAAACTCTTCGCGGACACGAGGTCCTTCAATGAGGCAAATAGTCAGCGACCAATATCGCAAACAAAGACATAGTTTGCTAGTTTTGTAGAATTTCATAAAATTCAAAATTTTCTTGTCCAAACCTATTACTAAGTAAATTTTAAAAACAAATGACGAATTTAAGCATAAGTTTTATATAGGAAGAATATTGCATCATGTATTTATAAAAACTTGAAAAACCACAAGGTCAAATTAAAGCAATTTGTAATTTAATAGAATACTTACCAAAGGGGAGAATCTATGTCCTCTAGTCAATATATTTTATCTTAAGTGATTAACTCGGGGCAACGACATGAGTGATCCGATATGAATTTGTTGAAGCTTTCCAGAAACCTTTTAGATTAGAGTCAAAGTGTACTTTGTAAAACCGACTAAGACAATCCAAGTAACGTGGAGCACATGACTATATATATACTCTTACATAAGCCACCAATGTATTATAACTTTCGAGGATGTGAAAACCCTAAAGGTTGATGAAAGTGTTTAAAATTGTTTAGATGCTCAAAATAAGCTCACAAGTATTTTTTAGATATTAAAAATTTTAAATCTCTCAAGAACAAAATTCAAAAATATTTGTTCAAGCCTCCAAAAGAAGTATTCAAGCTTTAAATAACTTTAAACTCTAATTAAAAAAATGATATATAAAAAAATACTCAAAGAGGATTGAATAAGAACTTTAGTGAATAATAATTTTCAATAAGTATTTTTCTCTCTAAAAAAGTGAAGCTCTAAAAAATTAACCTCTGTTGAAAATATTCAACTTTTAACTTATTTGTGAGAACAAAAAGCACAAAATAGACAAATAAAACCCGTGGAAATAAGATCTCATGGCTCTAGGTGGTTATTTTCCACAAAAAATAAAAATAAAAATCAAATAAAAAAACATGGCAAGAATATAAAATTTCATGAAGTTTTAAGAGTTGTGCAAGTTGTTAACTCAAATAAAACTAGAGGGGGTGAATATATTTCATAATGATACTAGCCAACTCTTGACAAATTTTAAATTATTTTCAATTATAAGAATCCTAGTTCAACATATAACTCAGTGAGATGATTATGAGGCAAGTAGATATACAATTAAACCAAACATAGAAGAGTGCGCATGCGTTCAAAGAAGGAAATTATTTAATTAAATCTCAGTTTTTCAATTAAATCCTAAAACATGCATCTAGGTGTTATTCGAAATAATATGATCATGCAAGAATATTTAATCACACACAAAACAGACAAATGAGGAAAAATCCTCCAAAGGGGCAAAACCTTTTTATTTTCACTATAATTTGTAAAAACGTTTACACGGATTACAATGAAAATAAGAGCGACATACGAAATACCCTCAGGCGTCGGTTTCGATGTCTCGATTGGAATCTCCCGCAAGAACTCCAGGTGGGCAGCAAGGAAGAAGAGAACGACTTCTCCACAAATTACTCCAGATGAGTACAAACGATCCTCATGAAGGTTTAATGATTCACATACATAGATGGGATTGCTTACGTGAATAAAGAAGGCATAAAACCTTAAAAAGTGAAGTCTATTTTCTGGGCTATTTTTCGCAGAAATCTTGTTGGAAAAAGACTTAAAATGTGTAGAAGGAATACTGGTATTTATACGAAAATCGAGGCGGCAGCATCGCTTGAACGAGATAGGCATCTCGCTCGAACGAAGGACACGTGTCGTTCGAACGACTTCACGTGAGATGCTAATCTTGCTCGAACGACAGTGCTAGCTAGTTTGAACGAGCTCGTCGACCGAGGCACTCCGCTTCTACACTTAGAAAAAAATTCTGCTTTTGATAAAAATAAATCAGACTTCGAAAAAACATTGTATGAAATTTTTTCCATATATTTATGCAAATCTAAATAACTCCATTAAATCATTTTACCAATAATGCGTCGTGGAGTAGTGGGAAACAGTTGAGCAGCACGTCGCATGATGCACATGTGAAGATGATGAATGCATGTATTCGGATAAAAGCCGTCGAGGATGAACGTGATGATGTGCCGAATGTAGCGGTATCAGACATACAAACTGTAATCTAGGAAAAACAGAAAATTTTTAGATTCTACCCCGGATATTTATAAAATTATGTCCTTACAAATCTCCCCATATGTCTATGCCGGTACATACATAAAAAATTATAATTATGCAATCTTCCTAAAAAAATGACGTACATATAGTATCCCCATTAAACTCTCAAATCGAGAATACTAAATGACATGTCTTCAATCAAATTTTAGCATCTTCAAATCTTCAGCTCTTTAGAAACTCCCAAAGCTTTTCTCATCAGGGTGTGCAATCCAATAGATCAACTTTGTACCTACACACATGAGATCAAACAGATACCCGTGACACGCAACAGTTTAAAATATAATGATATGCAAAAATCAAAGATAAATTAAGCTTAACAAATCATTGATAAATCAACCAATTTCTCATAATTCATTCTCCCCTTTTTCATGATGTCTCCAAATAGACAGATATGAGAAGCATAAATATGGAAAATGTCACAAGGTAAAAATCTTCCTATTTTTGAATTTTTCAAAATTTTTCACAAATAATATACAACAAAAAATCACAACCATGAACAAATATAAAAATAACCAAGTCGATGATAGCGTAAATGTAGGGGTGTGATCAAATTCGATAGGAAAATCAATGCATACAAACATGACATATGTGCACGATGAATATCGGATACTAATAACGAATGAACTCAACATCTTCCTTAGGTGTAAAAAGATGGAAATATAAGACAATAACTCAATCAAATCAACAAATCAAAGCTCAAAGTGATTTCCACACCAATAACGTCCAAAACGATGTAGTGCTTTTTCAGGACTTTCAAGGAAGTGCAAGCCCGTTTAAATTCTCCAACCAAACTCACTCAGATTTATATTTTGAATAGAGATGATCTAAATTCTCAAACTTTGGAGAATTTATGGTGAAACCTAATGGCCCATATTTGGCATGTATTGCTTGTTATTGGCTTTAAATTTTTTCGGGCTCTTTTAACCTCTTTGGACCTTGGATAATAAAATTCCTCAATTTTTTTGGTCCGATTTAATGGTGTCTTAATCGCAAAGGCTAGATAAGAACCTTTCGTAGCCCTTCACCATTTTATAAAAAATACAATCTCACCAAACGATTTTTTACATGCATTCCAATCTGGTCAAGTTTTATCGCATATTGTTTGTTGTATAGACATAATTGAGATGGAAACACTCAATCCAATATGTGATCGACAAGTACAATAATCAAATAAAACCGTTCATGTGTGCCATAAAGGAGATACGTAGCCAAACATGTAGAAAGATATCACTAATCACATCTCAAAGACTCCAAACAATGTAAAGCATATGGATGCAATGATGTAGCGTCTCAAATCACTATCAAACAGTCACATGAATAAATGGAATGAAATTTGTGACATGGCTATCTTAAATTCTCATCCATAAAAGGTGAAAATAAAATACAAAAATCTTTTTGTGCTTTTCTAAAATTTTTATAAAAAGAAAATCTTTTTGGATTTTTCAAAAATTATAAAAAAGCAAAAAATAATAATACAAATGATACAACCTAGCAATTGGAATCATATGATATGAACATGAAAATGCATCATATCTTAGACATGAACCAACCCCTCAGTCAACTGTGCAAATCCCGAAAGACTTCCTAAGACTCTCAAATGTAAGGGCATCTAAAGGCTTCATGAAAATATCGACCAACTGACGGTCGGTGGGTACGAAACTCAGGGATATGACTTTCTCCTCAACTAAATGTCGTATAGAGTGCTCACGTATCCTGATATGCTTTGTGCGCGAATGTTGGACTGGATTACAGGATATGTGTATCGTGCTTGTGTTATCACAGGAGATAGTCATGGTGTACTGTGAAATCCCATAATCCTCCAACATTTGCTTTATCCACAAGATTTGCGTGCAATAACTCCCGGCGATGATATACTCAGCCTCCACAGTGGACAAAGAGATGGAGTTTTGCTTCTTGCTCAATCAAGAGACAAGAGCATAACCAAAATAGAAACACCCACCAGAAGTGATCCTACAACCATCTACATCCCCGACCCAATCGACATCAGCATGCTCATCTCAAAGGAATACCAAATACCGTATAAGAGAGTCCCACTCATATATTTGATAATACGTTTTAGAGCGAGTAACTGTGACTCTTTCGGGGATGCCTGATATCGCGCACAGAATCCAACACTAAAGGCTATGTCGGGATGACTGGCAGTCAAGTAGATAAGACTACCTATCATACTCGGATACAAGGCTTTCTCTACGTCCTTGCCTAAAGTGTCCTTACTAAGCTTGATAAAAGTACTCATAGGTGTACGTGCATTCTTAGCGGAGTCTAAACCAAATTTCTTCACTAGATCTCTAGCATACTTGAATTGGGAGATGAACATCCCATCCTCTAGCTGACGAACCTGGAGACCAAGGAAGAAAGTAAGCTCACCTACCATGCTCATCTCAAACTCACTTTTTATCTCCTCCTCAAAGTGGTGAGCATGCTGGGAGCATGTGGATCCAAAGACTATGTCATCCACATAGATCTGGGCAACCAAAATAGCACCATCATCTCTCCTAATGAATAACGTCATATCAACTCCCCCTCTCTTGAAGCCACAGGCTAAAAGATAGGAAGTAAGCCTCTCGTACCAAGCACATGGTGCTTGCTTCAAACCATACAAGGCTTTCCTCAGATAGTATACATGCTCCGAGTGCTTAGGGTATTCAAACCCTTTTGGTTGTTCCACATAAACCTCCTCCTGTAGAATGCCATTTAGAAAGGCACTCTTGACATCTATCTGATATAACTTAAAGCGTAGATGACATGTGATGGCGAGTAGTAAGCGGACGAACTCAAGCCTCGCTACAGGAGCAAATGTCTCCCTAAAGTCTACACCCTCTATCTGTGTATAGCCTTGAGCGACCAACCTAGCCTTATTTCTGATTATAGTACCATTTTCATCCATTTTATTCTTGAAAATCCACCTGGTACCTATCACATTAGTCTCACTAGGTCGGGGGACAAGTTCCCAGACATTATTCTTTTTAAACTGAAGCAACTCATCCTACGTGATAGATATCCAGTGTTCATCCTTGAGTGCTTCTTTATGATTCTTGGGTTTGACTGTGGATGTGTAGCAAAAATGACTAACAACGTTCTCTAGCTGAGCACGAGTCTTGACCCCTAAAGTGGGATTGCCAACAATGGAAGAGGTATCATGAATCTTGCGAACCTAAGCAGGTGTGTCCCCTAACACAGGAGTGGGGTCTACAGGGTGTGGGTGAGGGGCAAGTAAATCGCTGCGAGAAAAGTTCTCATCTTCACACTGAAGGCTAGGATCAATAAACGTCGAAGGTTCATCATCTTACACGGTGACGTTTATTGACTCCATAACCTTAGAGCTCTTCAGGTTAAAAACCCGATACGCTCTACTATTTGATGAATATCCTAGCAATATTCCCTCGTCGCTCCGAGAGTCAAACTTTCCTAATTGCTCTCTATCCCGTAGGACGTAGCATTTACTCCCAACGATACGGAAATATGCAAGGTTGGGTTTCTTACCAGTCCACAATTCATAAGGCATCTTAAGTGTGTGAGGACGCAGGTAAACCCTATTCACCGTATGGCCTGCAGTAGACACTGCCTCTGCCCAAAATCTCCTAGCAACCTTATGACCTAAAAGCATAGATCTAGCCATTTCTTGAATCATCCTATTCTTTCTCTCAACAATCCCATTTTCCTGAGGAGTCTTCACAGCAGAAAACTTATGTTTGATTCCTAGGCTGTCATAGTAAAGATCTACCTTTGTTTCCTTAAATTCCGTGTCATTGTCACTACGTATCCTATTAATAGTGACTTCGTGTTGATTTTGCAGGACACAGAACTTGGTCGTTAAAAATGGTATAGTATCGGATTTATCTCTCAGAAAACCTACAGTCGAATATCTGGAGAAATCATCCACCATCACGAGGATATACCTCTTACCACCCAGACTCTCAGTACGAGTAGGACCCATAAGATCCATGTGAATCAACTCAAGTACACGAGAGGTGGTAATGGTATGCAACTTCCTATAGGGGCTACAGATTTACTTTCCCAACTAACAGGGTCCACAAACCGTGGAAGTTGGCTTTTCAAGTGATGGTAAGCCTCGTACTAGGTTCTTTTTAGCTAAGCGTGTCAAATGTCTAACGTTCACATGACCTAGATGTTAGTGCCACAGATCCATAGGAGTGATCGTGGCGCTATTGCAGACAAGTGAGGATGTGGGCATAGTCCCATAACAATTATCCTCTGTACTCACCCCTTGCACTAAAAGTTTACCTGCTTGATTATAGACATTACACGCGTCCCGGTCAAACATTACGGAAAAGTCCGCATCGCACAACTGACTAATACTGAGAAGGTTTTCTTTCAAACCTTTGACGTACAAAATATTCTTTCAAACCTTTGACGTACAAATCCTTTTCTCATCAGGGTGTGCAACATCATGATCTTCAATCTTTGTACCTACACACATGAGATAAAGCACAAACCTTCGCGACGCATCGAGATTGAAATGATATAAGAATAAATCATTAATAAATCAAATCTCCCCCATAATGAAAAAACTCCCTCCCATAACATGATAATTCTTTCTCCCCCTTTTTATGATGTCCCCAAATAGACAGATAAGAAGAAAAAAAATCAAAACATGGAGTGTCACGATAAAAATGCATAGCAAATAAGGATCAAATTACTCGCATGCAAAGGGATATCTCAAAAAGCAATCACAAACTATTTTTGATTTTTCAAAATTTTCATACAAAAATAAGTTATAAAAAAAAAATCCTTAAAATTTGTTGGAGAAAAACTTTCTGCCAAAGATATCCAATTAATTCTGGGTAGATACACAAATGTTTCAAAAGATAAAACTCTTCAAAGATGGAAACTATTCTCCACGCCTAAAGCAAAGGGCTAACATCCTTTTTATAGAATAATTAAGTCGGTCAAAGGATAAGAAAGAAAGCGACGTGTCAACCATATATACATCTCGCTCGAAAGACAATCCCATCTCGCTCGAACGAGATCGCATGTCATTCAAACGACTACGCGCGGCATCCACATGTCGTTCGAACGAGATGGTGATCTCGCTTGAACAACCTTGGCGTCGAAACCGAGGTACGTTTGCTGCCTTACTGCCTTAGAAATTTTTCAAACTTATTTTCTAAAACCTTTTCAAAAATTAATGTTTTCTAAAACAGTAATAAAACCTTTTCAAAAACACATTTTTCTAAAACTGCAATAAAACCCTTTTTTCTAATATAAAAGCTTTTTAAAACTCCTTTTAAAAATATCCCAACACTCTTAATATGAAATGTATATGAAACTTTAAAACATTATCTTACCAAAGTTCATATTGTTGGGCTTGAATGTTGAAGACAACTTGTAATTCGAATTCGTCTTTTGTAGATGCAATCTTCTCATTTTTTCGACGACTTGTAGCGGTATACGACATAATTAATTGTGACGGACTTATTAAAAATATGTTCTTACAAATCTTCTACTATGTTTATGCCGGTACATACGTAAAAACATCCGAATTATCAAAAACCAAAATGACTATACAAATCTACCCTCCCATGAATCCCAAAACTGAAAAGGTAAAATTTGTAAGTTCTCAAATTTCTCTTCAACATCAAAACTCTCAAAGCTTTTCTCATCAGGGTGTGCAACATCATGATCTTCAATCTTTGTACCTAGACACATGAGATAAATCACAAACCTTCGTGACACATCGAGTTTCAAATGATATAAGAATAAAACATTAATAAATCAAATCTCTCCCATAATGCAAAAACTCCCCCCATAACATGATAATTCTTTCTCCCTATTTTTATGATGCCCCCAAATAGACAGATAAGAAGAAAAAATCAAAACATGGAGTGTCGCGATAAAAATGCATAGAAAATAAGGATCAAACTACGTGCATGCAAAGGGTTATCTCAAAAAGCATTCACAAACTATTTTTGATTTTTCAAAATTTTCATACAAAAATAAGTTACAAAAAAAAAACAAAATCCTTAAAATTTATTGGAGAAAAACTTTCTGCCAAAGATATCCAATTAATTCTGGGCAGATACACAAAAGTTTCAAAAGATAAAACTCTTCAAAGATGGAAACTATTCTCCACGCCTAAAGCAAAGGGCTGATATCCTTTTAATAGAATAATTAAGTCGGTCAAAGGATAAGTAAGAAAGCGGCGTGTCAGCGATAAAGACATCTTGCTCTAACGACAATCCCATCTCGCTCGAACGAGATCGCGTGTCGTTCAAACGACTACGTGCGAAATCCACATGTCGTTCGAACGAGATGGTGATCTCGCTTGAACGACCTTGGCATCGAAACCGAGGTACGTTTGCTGCCTTACTGCCTTTGAAATTTTTCAAAACTTATTTTCCAAAACTTTTTCAAAAATCAATGTTTTTCTAAAACAGTAATAAAACCTTTTCAAAGACACATTTTTCTAAAACAACAATAAAACCCTTTTTTTTTATATATAAAAGCTTTTTAAAACTCCTTTTAAAATATCCCAACACTCTTAATATTAAATGTATATGAAACTTTAAAACATTATCTTACCAAAGTTCATATTGTTGGGCTTGAATGTTGAAGACAACTCGTAATTCGGATTCGTCTTTTGTAGATGCAATCTTCTTATTTCTTCGACAACTTGTAGCGGTATACACATAATTAATTGTGACGGACTTATTAAAAATACATCCTTACATTATTACTTAAACCTTATCCTAAAAATAATCAAAAGACCATACCCAAAAGGACAAGAAAAAATATTGATAGATCATGCTATCACTTTGCAAATAATGGTTTTGGGAATGGTTTGAAGTAATTTTGGGTATGGTGGTCATATAAGATATTTTTTTCTATGAACTTCACTATATTTAACAAAAATGTAGATAGAAGGTCCACTGGTGAAAAAATAGCATATTTCAGGTGCTTAAATATTATAAAAAAGTTTATGGGCCAAAACGTTATGCCACCTAAAGTTTAGGATCCACTAGTAGAGGGAGGCATGAGCGACCCCACAATAACTATAGAAGAATGAGAAACCCCTCATTAATATATTAACTATATTTGTTTTGATATGTTAAATTAGCAGGAAGTTTTGGTCAAGTAAGCATGGCTCGAGCGACCAAGAAATATTGAGACCTTTTGAGAGTTTTGGGTTGGAGGCTGAGATAAGACTTATTGAGCATGTTAAGTCTCAATAACTTCAATAATTTCAGAAAGATAGAATAATAGTGTGAAAGACCTAATGGGTCACTCACATAAACACACACATTGATCATCCAGATTCCTTACACACACAACCAAACGAGTACCCACATAAGTTACTCACATAAGTAACCATTCACAAGAAAATGAGCAACCTAAGGGGTTCCTCGTAGACTAACACAAAGTCATAATAGTGAGTGACCCTTAGGGTTGCTCGAGGGATTTCATACTTATGCAACAAGATTTTACTAAAAGACAAGATAACACATTTTTGGCTACAAGCCGCCAAGATCTCCTTTTATCACCAAGTGTCACACCATTAAAGGTAAATAATGGTATGATAGTGACACACAATTATAATGGATAAAATGTTTCGAGATATTTATCACAAAGAATATTTTAGAGGAGCATAATGACATGTCAGTCCTACAATTTGCCTATAAATAGTACATTAGATGCACACTAAAAGAAAGGGCATAACATAACATTGTTATGCTGCAAGAAAATTCATAAAGTCATAAAGATATTCTCTCCCTGCTCTCTCTCTCATATTTATTAAGGTGCTTATCTTTCCTCTATTAAATAATCATCATTCTTAAGAGTGCCCTACTCATTATTTATTGTTGTTATATAGTTGCTCATATATTGGAAAAGTGTTATATTCAAGCATTAATATTGTTTTGTAACAGAAAACATATTTATTCTAAAAAAATATTTTTGTTTATTTGTAAGATTTCTGATATTATTATCTTATAAAAGTCTTCTATAAGTGCGGGTCACTCCTATCCATTTCAAGATATTTATAGACCTCAATACCACTACCCAATTACATTTGGCGACTCCACTAGGAAGATATCCTTGTAACTATGGAAAAATAAGGCCACAATATCTCGAAGCATCTTGTTTTGAATACACGCCAGTGGGTAATAAAGACCCAAGTAGAGAAAACCTCCAGTAAAGAAGTAGCTGTTCTTGGAAGGAGAGGGCCTGGCCTATTCAGGTTAAAATCGAGTAACTCAGCTGCAACTCGGTAACTAACAGGGTTGAATATAACGGGATTATTATTTGAGTTTTTGAAGAAGAACAATGTGGAGATGCATGGATAATGGAGTACTAGTACTACACCATTGGTTTACCCTTGCTGTGGAAGTAGCCACACAAGAAGCACCATTTGTAAAAAGAGCGCTTACTGAGTAACCACCTACCTAGACAGCTAGAGGTATTCTTGTTGAATATGAATATTGAAGGAGCGAAAATGGTTGATTTTATATCCAAAACCTTGTGTTTAAGAAATTGATCAAGAGAGTTTCCCATATTGATCCATTATTTTGTTTGAATATGTTTATTCTAGCAGTCTTAAATTTTATTTTATGCATATTGCATAAGAATACTTGTTACTTTCTTAGAAAAAAAATTGAAATGCTTGCTAATTGATATTTTTGTTAAAGAAATATTTTATATTTTATTTTATAATATATTATTTTGACATGTGATAGAAGATGAGACCTCACATCATGGCTCTACAGTATAAACCTGATTGTTTATGCCTAAAATTAAAAATCTCTAGCACTCATATGATAGTGTTCTAATGATGAAAATGACATAGTTCCTAATGATATTATGAATGTCCCATATTTTATTTTATTAAAAAAATACAATAAAATAAAATAGAATTCAAAAGGATACCATAATTACTAATTAATCTTATTAGTGAATATTACTTCTTTTTTGGCTGATTATCTCAACGAAAAAGTGATTGAGAAGCGCAATTCTTTATATCGTTGTACTATCGGATATTCATATATTTAATTTTTGTAAAAGTATCATGTGTTTTTCTCAAGAAAATTTAATTCCCTTGACAGTCTTTTTAGCAATTGATGCATTTACCAATTTCAATGTCAAAAGTGTGTTAACTGCTAAAATGAAACATCTATTCTTACAACTATAATAACCTAGTTGTGTTTATTCAATTCATATATTAATAGTAAAGTTAAATTCAAATAAGACATAAATAATACTTGTCCAAGTATATACTCCATATTTTCTTAGAATACAAATTCTTGATGAATATTTGTATTCCTTTATAAAGGAGAATTCCCCCTGAATAGTGAAATTATTGGTTTCTCAAATTGGAGTATATTTCATCTTGGTCTACTCAACAATCATTGAAACGCTCACTCAATTCCAAAGCATATTAATCCTTACTCGACTCAATGAAATTTAACCTCCATATCCAATACCTGATTATTTTGGAGAAATGTTACAGAGTTCAACTATAGTTCTTGAATATGAACAAGCTATAGTAAATAATTTTTTTAATAAAATAAAAGGGTTTCTCGAATTCACAACCCATGTGTTTGTGTGTTTAAGGTCACATGAATATGTTTGATCTAATATACAACCCACATGTTTGTGTTTTTGACAAGAATAGGGTTCCTCGAATTTACAACCCACATGTTTGTATATTTGTTTATAAGAATAGGTTGCTCGAGTTTATAGCCCTTCTGTTTTTGTCTTTTTCTCAAGAATGGGGTTGCTCGAATATATACCTCACATTTTTGTGTGTTTCATAAGAATAATGTTGATCAAATTTACAACTCGCAAGTTTATGTGTTTCACGATAATAGGGTTGCTTAAGTTTATAACTGGTGTGCGTGTTTTTAAGTTCACAAGAGAAGGGTTAGTCGAATTTATAACTCATTTGTCTGCGTGGTTAAACAAAAAGTTTCTTTCAAGAACACTCAATTAAGTTTATCGATAGTTTCTTGAGATCCTTACATTTGCATAACTAGAATAATTATGTTATTAACTTTACATTTTATTGTAGATTTAATGTTATTTTATAAAGAGAATATTTTTAAATCATCCATTCGAACATGCTTGGCCTTTTTGTTTAAAGTATAAATGACTTCGAAAGATATTCATTACTATACCATGGGCATTATTATCTTTAGTATATTAATTATCTGAATATATTCACTAAATTGATATGCATTTCAAAGAAGTTATGTTATGCAGCTAAAAGATTATAGTTCCTTTGTTATAAAATCCATCTTATGTCATGCTTGGATTTGAGAAATGGAGCTAGCACGAAGATATATGAGTTTTTGATTAAAAAAAAGTCCAGGTTTAAGATTGTGTCTTTATTAAAGTTTGTTCGACGCCAATGTTCTTGAACAATCTTACGCATATTGACAACTAGAATTAATGACTTGAAAAATGAGATATCAATTATCCTTTCTTAGCAAATTCAATTATCATAAGATGTAAGATTATTTTACATTGGCAGTAGTTCCTCCAGGTTTAGTATTTTGTCAGCTCACTAGCTCCTCTCCATTTAAGAAAATTAGATAATAGATATAAGAAGATAAGAAAATATTAAAATGTTACAACACAAAATAGGAGTGCAGTTAATAAGTTAAAGCACAAAGTACAAGTGCGGTTAATAAAAATTCAAGAATAAAATATCAGTGAATTGTGCACTAGAAACTCCACAAGCATGTGAATACCCGAGACAAAAGGTTTAACATTTGATTCAATATGAGAATAAGGAAATAGGCTGCGAAATGTGATCAAGTAAAAATCATAAAATACGAGTTCAAGTATGTGACGTACCTGGGACTCCACGGGTGCATGGTTACCTAGAACGGAAGCTTCAGCATTAGATTCAACCTAATAAAAGAGTAATATGAACAAGTATTGAAATGTAAATCACAAAGTACGAGTGAAAGTATGTGATGTACCTGGGACTCCACACGTGCACGAGTACCTAGGATAAAAACTTCATTATAATATATAACTTGATAAAAAGGTTGAGCAATGCGAACAAGTATTAAAATGTTAAGCACAAAGTGTTGGGGAAAACAACTTGGGTTTGAAATTTATAACAAAGATAAATTTACCCCCAAAGATCTTTTATTAATAATTCATTGAAAAGAAATCAAGAACTAGGTTTAAGGATTAAACTTAGGCTTCAAGAATACAATACCATAGTGATCATGTTGTGATTGATATGAGGAGATAAATATTGAAGAAGATGAAATACTTGCTTCCCTCCAGTGTCTCCAAAAACTTGTTAAAAAACTCTGAACTCCTAGAATCTTCTAGCATATTATCTACCCAAAGTAAGCCTTGTATGCGGACACTCTTGGAGATGACATCATGGTAAAATTTGAGAGAATTCACCATACCCTCATCCCTTCATAAAAACATGAATATTATTTTTCCTCTCCCACTCTAACCCTCCAAAATAAATCATTAGCATTAAATCCTAGTTTAAGGCTATGGGCTTTAGTCAAACTGGGCTTTCGGAGAGTTTCGATCCTACTACTTGGGTACTAGATTATACTAAGGACCCAAGATAAATAATTAAATTGGTTTTAAATAAATACATGGAAATTCCAAATTATAACCCCATAATTTATGTACTTTCTTTATTTCATCGCGATTCACTCCACTAAACAATAACAACTGCACTCTAATTTTATTATCTCTAAAATCATTAAGATATAAAGAGCTCTGATTTGAAAAGTTAATCATATTACATAATATAATTCCCCATGTTATGTTTTTTATAACCATTTGGTCATAACGATTTGCCGCTAATAGATTTTAACCAACATTTGTAAGAGCAATATTTTATAATTGGTCATAGTTTAGATATTTTGGTGTATCTCGTTATAAACTGAGTACTGCACCCGCATATGGTACCAAGATATTTGAAGACATGCTAGTGACCGTGCAACATTCCGAAGTTCAAGTCGTTGAAACGATCAGAACACATTATGGAGGTTTATTGCATTTAGGTTTTTGATTTAACTTAATCAAATTTACTCTGGGATGTTTTCGTTTGAAATAAAATATTTTCATAAGGAATTTTAAAATAAATATTTTTATTTGTCTAAGTTTGTTAAAATGAAAATCCCACCTCCTTAGAATGAAACAAGCATCTCGTTAGAACAACTTCTGTAGTTGGTTTGAATGGAGTTAAATTTTCATTGTAATGAAGCCTTTAAGTTCATGAACAAACTTCTAACAAGATTCAAATGGGGTCTCTCTATTTAATATAGCTGCACCGATTGGAAGTTCATTGGAAATGTGGTTCAAATGAAATAAGCACATTGTTTGAACGAAATCTCTACTACTGAAGAAGAAAGGATTCCGTATCCTAAGGATGATGGGTGGATACTGAGGAAAAAGAAGCTTCTTGTAGGTGTGCTAGACTACATCACATTTTGTTGAAGATTTAAAGCTCTGTTCATTATACTTAGTGGATCTGTAAGTAGTCTATAAGTCATTCGAGTCTATCAATGTAACAACCCAGACTTTTGAGCGACTATTTATATTATTTTGACTGATGGGCTAATTTTATAAAATAGGGGAAGTTGGAGTAAATATTATTTCCCATGATATTAAGGGATAATTTTTACTATGTTTTGTCTATTTACCATTATGGAAGGTAAATAGCATTATATTGTGTTTTATTGCGTCGTTATATGTAAAACGACGGTTATCACTCATATATAAATTGGAGTATAATTAATGAAATAAAATAAAATTGGAACACAAAAATAGTTCACGTTATTCTGAATGACAAAATAGGGGATGCGGTTCTTTTTAGAATAGTCGAGATAGTTAAAATATGTGCCGAGTTATATTTTTGAGTTTCGGGCACTTTTAACAGGTTATGACTCAATTATGTGGATACGAGTCATTTTAATGGTGTATTAACACTTAAAATAGGGGAATTTATGTTTTAAACCTGGTTAAGTCTCCTAACCCTTTTATTCCCTCATTCTTATGTTTGAAGCCAAGATAGAGAGGGAGAGAGAAGAGAGAGCTTGGGAGAAATGGGAGAAAAGAGAGAAAAATGGAAGATTGGAGCCGGAATCCGTTGCTGCCGGAAGAGAATTCGAGACTACAAACTTGAGGAAAGTTTCTTACTTGCTAGATGTTGATTTAATGTGATAAATTGCATGTATAGTTAGGTTTTTGGAGATATAAACCATAAATGGGTTCTTTGTTGATTTTGGTGATTAAACCCTTAAATCTTAGTTTTAATTTGATTTGAGGAGAAATTATTAGTTAGTAATTGTGTAGAAATGATGTGGTATGAATAATTATTGTTGATGTTGGAAGAAATCAAGGATTTGGGGTTTTTGGGATTTTAGGGTTTATACAACCCGTAGCCCAAACTGGGCAAATTCGCAGGGCCGAATCGATTCGGATCCCAGGTGAATTGATTCGGTTAGGGGGCAGGATACAGGTTTGGGAGACCGAATCGATTCGGGCTAAGGCCGAATCGATTTGGACAGAGGCAGAATGTTGGTTTTGTCTCACCGAATTGATTTGTTTTTGGGCGAATCGATTCGCAACTAGGGGCGAATCGATTTGGCCCTATGGCGAATCGATTCGGCTGCCCTGTTTTTCTGAGATTTTCCTTGTTTTGTTTTAGCCCTTTTCTTTTAGGTTCGAGGTTTAGGAACCTTCCTTTGGGAAGAAATGAGGAGTTCGAGAGGGTTATTTTATGTAGACAAATACCTTAGGCTAGCATGTGATTATTTGGGGCTTATTCTAAAGGTTAGATTGTGTAGGTTAATGTCCGAATGATATAGGAAGTTAACCTAAAATTTATAGAAGTTAAAAATGTTAATGTTGAGACTTTTGGGAGTCTATTATTGAGGGAGACTCATTTTGATGATTTATGGTCTTGTGTTGGGCTCTTGCAGACTAGTGTGAGTCTATTGGCACTTCGGGTCTTAGGTCATTAAAATATTACGACTCTAAGAATAAGAAATGTGTATTCTAAAATTTGGCACAAATGGCTAAGTATATATGGTTTTCGAGAATGTAAAAGTGGATGATTTCAAAATAGTAAAATGATTTTCATATATGTTAATTTATGATTACACACCTCTCTAAATCTCTATCATAAGGGAAGTTGTGCGAGTTAAGGTGAAGTCCCCTGACTAATGAATGCAGGGTGAATATAGTCCTTTGGTCATATGACCGGTTATTGTATATTTGTTCTGCGCTAGTGAGGTAATTCTGGGTGTGGTTATGACTCACTCGCAGGGGTATGGCCGCTTCCCGACGTTTCGGTATGATCCCAGGTTGTCTTGTTTGATAGGCCCTGGAAGATGATAGCCATTTAGGGCAGCGTCCAGTGGGGAAATCCGGAGGGACGGTCTTAGAATCGTTATATGTATGTGAATATAACTATTCTTAATAATGTGGTACATTGTTGATGTTAAAGCATTTTATGATAATAAAATGGCTTTACTTACATTTCCCGGATGGAAGAAGGAAAATGGGGAAGTTAAATACATTTTCCGGATGGAAGAAGGAAAATGGAAGATATGAAATGAAAAGGAAAAGCATTTTTATGTTAATAAAACTTGCTTTTAGAATATGTATTTTTCCTGGATGGAAGAAAGGAAATAAAATTGGTAAAGAAAGTTTTGACATGAGATTATTTTGGTAAACATTTGATAAAATGAATTTACCATATATGTATTTCCTAAAGAATATAGGAACTGTTCCTCTAGTTTGTGAATGATATGGTTATGGTGTCTCCTTGAGTATTGTAGATGAGTTCTCCCCTTTCATATATGATTCATTAAGCATTTCATTGATATTGCGCTAGGTTGTGCTTTTAGAATTGAGAGGTGTGAAACTTTATTATGTTAATTGTGAGAGAATTACGCACTTAACTGTCATGCATTTTAGTCACATGGTAATCATATCAAATCGGGCCCTGACCTGTCTATATTTCTTTGTTTTGCATGCAACTCTTTATCCGTTCAAGTGCTCTACCGCAAGGACACCCGTATTGACCATTCCTTTCCGGCAGTCTTAGAGATATAGCGATTGCGTATGTTGTAGGATAATTGTTTTAGACGCTTCTATCTTTTGTACTCTAGTTATGTTCAGTACATTTATTCGGGCGTGTTGCCCATGCTTTGTACTCATTCATTATACTGTGATATTTAAATTGTAATACTCGGTGTAACTATTTGTATTGACCTGTTAACCGACAATTTATTCGATTATTGATTTATATATTGTCTTTTATTTACTCATTGATTTTTGGTATCCACCGTTTTTGCAAATGGGATTGTCTAAGTGTTTTTCTTTTATTTGCAAAATTTTTAATTTGATAGTCCGTTTTCTAAAATGATTGGTGGTTATCTCGTACTATTATTTTAATCGATAGTGATGCTGAGAATGGACCATCTATGATTCCTGTGATTATTAGGGTATTGGGCTGGCCACCTATTATTTTAGTAGGCGGGTTGTCACAATCAAATTCTTAAACATTGCTGAATATAGATTTTGCTCGAAAGGGATTTTTTCTCAATTCTTCTTCTATTTGGTTGGTTTTAGTTGGATTTCTTGGTTTTGATTATTTACCTTGAACTTTATCTTGCATGCACACCTAATTCTAAACAAGATAAAATTTGGCAAAAAATTGGATTTTTGTGCATGTGACCTAAGATACAATGAATCCATATAACCCCTTGCTTTCTCAAATTAGTGTCAGAGTAGGTTACACTAATTTATTTTTTGATTTTTACTTTCGAATTATATGGATAATTTGTAAAATAGGGTATTGATTTTTTATGGGTCTTATTATGCATATTGGAATGCTCGAATGAGGCCGGCACTGAAGTCGATTAATGAGTGAGTCTAACTTATTTGTAAAAGAGGATGGACATCACCCACTGTGTGATGATGTCATAACTCTTAAACCTTTCAATGTCTGGACTGAGAATAATTTTCAATGGAGTAATTTTAACTCTCATGGCTTGAATGGAATTTATAGTACAGTCACTCCCGACGAGTTTCATCACATTATGTCGTGTACCACGTCTAAGGAAGCGTGGGATATCCTGCAACTCACTCACGAGGGTACAAACACTGTGAAATCTTCTAAGCTACAAAATCACACAACACAACTTGACAACCTTACCATGCTAGAGACTGAAATTTTTGATGAGTTTTATGAAACTCTATCTAATATAGTCAATTCTAGCTTTAATTTATGTGAGAGAATTCCAAGACAAGAGTTTCGAAAAAGATTTTTGAGATCCCTATCGTCCTGTTTTATTCCTAAAGTCACTGTCCTTAATTTGTTGGGAATTTTAGATACGCTTAGGCTAAAAGAACTCATAGGAGACATTCAAGCTTCCGAATTTGATATGTCCCCCAAAATTCAAAATTCAAAAGAAAATAGGGATTGCTTTGAAATTCCAATCTAAAAAGGAGGAGGTATCTTCTAACTCGGAATTTTATTTTGATATTGATGATCTTTACCTTTTTATTAGAATTTTTTCCTCAAATTAAGAAAAGAAAATTCTTCCAAAGAAAATAAAGGTTTTGAGAAAGATAAAAAATTTAAGCCAGGTAAGAAAAGTTTTGAAAAAGCAAAGGGAGAGTACCCTAATAAAAATGAGGAAAGACGATATGAGTGCGAGGGTAAGGGTCACAAATCCCACAAGTGTTCTATGAGGATAAATGGACAGGGCAAAGTTAAAGACTCCAATAATTCCATTCTTAGCGATAGCTATGTCAAAATGATGGATTCTAGGGATGAATCACCACATGGACGTAACTTCACCGCATTTATGGACAGTCATGTTAGTATATTGTGTACATCTCACATCGATGAGTATATTCTAAACATTATGACCTCAACAGTGAGTCTTTTGACTTCAAAGAGAGTAAGGGAGATGACGATTTGAGTGAGGGATAATGTGGCATCCAACGCATCTACCCTGAGCTTTACTCCGAGTCCTTAAAAAAAGTTTGCACTTAGGGTGTTTTCACTAGAAAAATATTTGAAAGAGCACGAGACCTCAGTGAAAGTTTCTTTAGGGGAGAGAGTTATTTTAGTGGAGAGGGAAATAATGACTTGATAAAAAAAGTGGCTTGTCTCATAAGAGGTCTTCAAGCTTCATTAGAGAGTCGTGAGAAACTTGAAGCCCTTGTATTCCAACTCAAGAGAGATCCCGAATGTCCCCAGGAGGTTAGGGTTACTATCTAGGATACATTAAAGAAGGTAGGAAAGATGTTTCTCGGTCTGGTACCATTTTAGGTTTTAGAGAGAGGAAAGAAATAGGTTACGAAGGTGAATCCACTTCACACATTGCACCTGAACTAGATCCTAAACTTGTAGTGGATCCTTATGGGACTCAATCTAACCCACTGTGACCATTTCGATAAAAACAAATGCGCCTCTCCTCTCCGCTGCTTCCCAAAGGTAATGGGGGAAGGAAAGGTCTCGCGCCTTACTTAGGAACTCTTCGATCATTATCGGTGTGGGATGAATGTAAAGAGATAGAGTCGTCAGCCTATTTTTCACAAAATAGGCAAAAGAACATGTCCCTGCCTCGAGAAAGCGACATCAAAGAAAAACCGATGCTTATGAAATCAATAGTTCGAAGGTTTGGGGGCTAAGTTACAGAATGAGAAGGTGTTAGGCACCGATCTCGCCCTTTAGGTCTCTCATGGGATTGTGTTATTATTTTCCTTTATTTCTCCGTGAAGTGTGTGTATGTGTGTAATGGAGATCAAAATTTCCTAATTCATATCATAAGAGAGATAGAGTGAGGTCATCCATAGGAATGTTCTAAAAAAATATATTAAAAAAAATATGATTTACGTGTTTAGCATGATATTGATCGTTATAATGAAACGATAACATGTATTGGATAAAACACATCTAAGGATCACAAACGTAATCTGTATAAGGATATAATAAATGCAGAGGTGGGGAATTTAAGAAAATTGAAAGTTTGGAAAATTGAAAAATTGGACTCGAGTCTCAGGTTTTAATCCGAAATTCCTACGTAGCCTATAAAGGCATCAAAGTCCATGTACTTCTCATGTAACATAGGGGTGGGGCTTATCCCATAATTCCGAATGGGATTTTATTATATGTGTGAGTGAAGAAAATGTGTTTTAGTTTTAAAAATGGGATAACCCCGTTTGGAATTTGTGGGCGTAACCCTCTTATTGTTTATTTTTTTATTTTTTTTAGAGAAAATAAAATATGTGAAATATACTGACAAAAATGGGAGATGTTAATGTATATGAAATAAATTAATAACTAGATAATTAATCTAATGTATTTAATGCAAAAAAAAGAAATTTAAAGGGAGAGGGAAAGATTTGGACATTCTTTGAAGCTTGATCTTTATCTTTGATGAACTCCTTTGAAGCTTGATATGAATGTCGGATTAGAAAGAATGAGATTTTTCCAAATTGGGTATGAAAGGGAGGGGAATTTAAGATGGAATGAAATTTCACATAAGGAAAATTTACTGATTGAGAGAATGTTGCTGAGATCACTGATGCTGAAGAATCTTAGGTGTGCTTTGGAAGTGAGGTCATGACCTCAATTTATAGGGTCAGGGGCGGTGTCAATCGACATGTCCCTAGCCCTTCCAATCGGAAGGTAACCCTAGGCACACTGTTAATTGGCAGGGAAATGGACCTTCCAATCGGTAGTCTCGTGGATATTTTCTCGGAAAAATGAGCGTGGAACGCCATCCGTTGACCCGAATCGCGCATGGGGCATACCATTATAAAGGTAATTCAGAGACCTTCAAGAGTCCTTTGGACCACTCTCGGGTCTGGGAGTTGACTTTGGGTCAAATGTGGATCAGAAGCACACATTGTTCCTTTGGACATGAGATTGTTGAATGGAAACATTCCAAAGATATTCGCTCGGTTCGAAAAGTAAACATTGATCAATCGGGGTCCGAAAGCACCTAGTGACCTCTCGGAGTAAAATGGTTCGTTCTTTCGTACCTTAAGTCATAATCATGCATGGGGCGAACCATTAGAAAGGGTATTCGGTGCCCTTCGGAGACTCATTCAGTATCGTTTGATCTGAAGAGTTATCCTTGGTCAAACGGAGTTCGGGAGCACTCTATGGCCTCTAGATCAATTTTTAGGAGAAAACGAATCGTTCATCCGAATGGTTATGCCATTTCATGGATGGGGTGGGCCGTTGGAAAGGGGTTTAAGTGACCTTCGAAGATTCAAAGACCTTTCTCTCTGACAATCGAGTTGATTGAGATCAAATCAGGACCCGGGAACGCCCGGTGGCCTCTAAATTGATTTTTGGTGGTAAAATGGTTATTTTGTCCAAACCATTATGACGATTCATGCACATGACTGACCATTGAAAAGGGTATTTAAAGCCCTTTGAAGATTTAATGAGCTTTCTTTCTGACGATAGAGTTGACCGGAGTCAAGGGGAGTGCCCGTTGGCCTCTAGATTGGTACTCGAAGTATGATCGAGGGTTCTTAGTGAAATGGGGAAGTGTTAGGAACCTAAGGAGAGACTTAAGGGTTCCTATTATGTGGTGTATATATATCCCCTCAATGGGTGAGCTTGGAATAAGTGAAAGCCGTCGAATTAACACCACATGAAGTTTAGGAATATGTCGATTCTTCGGACCTAAGGGAATGCTGGGGATGGCCGATTCTTTGGTCCGAGGTCAATTATAAGGACCTAAGGTAGAATCGACTAATTCTGTGGGCTGAGGTTAATTCTGAGGACCTAAAGTAAAGAGTTACTAATTCTACGGGTCGAGGTTAATTCAGAGGACTTAAAGTAGAGGGCGGTCGACTATGTGGGCCGAGGTAAATTCTAAGAACCTAAATTAGAGAGCGACCAATTTTTTGGTTCGAGGTCAATTTTAAGGACCTAAAGTAGAGAGAGACCAAATCTGCGGGCTTAAGTAGAGATGACCAGGTCTGCTGGTCACAGCCAATTCCGAGGGTAGAGGCGACCAATTATGCGGGTCAAAGCCAATTCTGTAGGCTTAAATTATTGTTTTCTTGGAAAAAATTGAATAATCCACTGCGGAATTTATCTTATGGTTCCACTAAGGAAGAGGAATTAATTCAAGGGTTTGATGTTTCCTTGTTGGGAAAATTTTCCTATTATTGCGGTGTCCTTTGGAGATGTCATTAGGGAGATATCCAATTGAGTTTGAGAATTCCACTGGGGGGGTGAGAGTTCCACGGGGGAAATGAGTGTGGTAAAAATATTTCTCTTGGTGAAAAAGGTTCTAAAATTCATTTGGTAATTTTAGGAATTTTTTAGGATTTTTCATACGAATCTTCAAAGAGGGTGCTGACCGACATGGTGTGAGAGGTGCCAAACGGAAGAGGTACGGTCTTTTGGTGTACCTCACGTAGGTGAAGTTTTAGTGTCGATCAGCTTGTGATCGAGAGCTACCGATCGATATTCCCCTTAGCCTCCTATAAAAGGGGGCGGGTTCTCCTCATTTTTCATAACTTTCAGACTTGTTTTCTTCTATAATTACCTTCTGCAAACTGTTCTAACGTTCCAAAACCAAGAAATAGATTTTTTCTCTAGACACATGGCGTGGTTAAATGTCGACGACTGGGCAAACTTGGAATGGTAGGCTAGGGTGCTCCTTGTGCTGGGCAGTGAAAACACTTTCAAAATTTTTGAGCCTGTTGTGAATGAGCAGACCCTTTTGCACGAGACGACGCATCATCATTCTTCTGGGGTGGTGAAACCTAGCTTCTATCTAAGTGTTGGTGACTTATGGTATTCTTTTCTTTTATTGGTGGTATTCCTTTATTTCTTGAATTTTGACAGGGTTTTCCTTTCGTTTTTGACAGTCTGATGTCTCTACGTCGACTCTGCGTGCTCGAGGGACGGCGAGGCTTAAGAACATCTGGGAGAACCTCTTGTCGATTGTACGTTAGGTGGTATCATCAGCCGGTTTTGGCCATTTGGCATCTACATTGGATGAGACACCTCATTCGACGGTTGTTCTTTACGCTCTGGGGGAGAGGCGGTGGGACACCATCCACACCATGCATTTTAGTTTCGAGGAGATGACGGTGACTCCCATAGATATGCAGTAGTTGCTGGGGCTAGACTGCGATGGGGTGAAGGTAGATGTGGATAATACCTTGAGGTTGACACCAGTCGCGGTGACAGCGGTGTGTGCAACATGTTGATATAAGTGATCCTAAGTGCATGTGGTGTGAAGTGTACTTGGAGAATTTCTATAAGTGTGTGAGTGAGTAGTAATATAAACATGAGGTATATACGTGCAATAAATAATACAGGAGAAAAGGGGACATGCATGTAGGTGCATACAGACACAAGCCGAAAAACAAAACACCCACGCAAAAAGAGTCTAGCCCTCTTATAATAAAGTCCCCAGCGGAGTCGCCACTGTAGCCATCCCGATAAAAAAAATGCATGCCCCTCCTCTCTTCTGCTTCCTAAAGGAGATAGTGGAAGGAAGGGGGATTGAAAGGTCTCTCGCCCTACGTAGAAACACTTCAGTCGTCGGTATGGGGTAAATGTAAGGAGATGGAGTTGTCAGCCTATTTTTCATAAAAAAGGCAAAAGAACATGTCGCCGCCTCGAGAGCGAGGCATTAAAGACAAACTGATGCTTACGAAATCAATAGTTCAAAGGTTCTAGGGCTAAGTTACGGAATAGGAAGGTGTTATTGCTATCCTTTATTTCTCTGTGAAGTGTGTGTGCGTGTATATATAATGGAGATTGGAATTTCTCAACTCATACCATGGAAGAGATAGAGTGAGGTCATCCGTAGGAATGTTCCCAAAAAATAATATTAAAAAAACATGATTTTCGCTTTTAGCATGATATTGATCGTTATAATGAAACGATAGCATGTGTTGGATAAAATGCGTTTAAGGATAAAAAACATAATATGTATAAGGATATAATAAATGCAGAAATGGGGAATTTGAGAAAATTAAAAGTTTGGAAAATTGGACTCGAGTCTCGAGTTTTACTTCGAAACCCCTACGTAGACCATCAAAGTCCACGTAGTTCGCATGTAACATAGGTATGTGGCTTATCCCATAGATCCGAACGGGATTTTATTATATGTGTGTGTATGAAGAAAATGTGTTTTAGTTTCGAAAAAGTGTGATGGATAATCCCGTTCAGAATTTATGGGCGTAACCCTCTTTTTGTTTGTTTTGTTTTTTCATAGAAAATAAAGTATGTGCAATATACTAATAAAAATGTTAGATGTTAATGTATATGAACTAAAGTAAGAAATTGATTATGAATCTAATGTATTTGATGCAAAAATAAGAAATTTAAAGGGAGGGGAAAAGATTTGGACCTTCTTTGAAGATTGATCTTTATCTTGGATGAACTCATTTGAAGATTGATATTAATGTTGGATGAGATAGAATTAGATTTTTCCAAATTGGGTGTGAAAGGGAGGGGAATTTAAGATGGAATGAAATTTCACATAAGGAAACTTCACTAATTGAGAGAATGTTGTTGAGATCATTGATGCTGATGGATCGGAGGTGTGCTTTGGAAGTGATGTCATTCACTCTATTTATAGGGTCAGGTTTGGTTCCAATTAGCATGTTCCAAGACTTGCCAATAGGCAGGTAACCTTAGGCACACTGTCGATAGGTTGGGAAATGGACCTGCTAATTAGGTAGTCTCGCGCAAATTTTTTCAAAAAAATGGGCGTACGATGCAATCCTTTGATCCGAATCCCACACAGTACATACCGTTAGAGAGGTATTTTAGATACATTCAAGAGTACTTTGGACCACTCCTAGGTCCGAGAGTTGACTTTGGGTCAAATATGGCTCAGAAGCGCACGTTGGTCCTTTGGATGGGAGATCATCGGACGAAAACGAATCGTTCATCCAAATGGTACGTCAAAATCATGCATGAGGTAGACCATTGGAAAGTTTAGGTGATTTACTTTGACATTCCAAAGAGCTTCGCTCAGTTCAAAAGGTTGACCTCTGTCAACCGGGACTCGAAAGCGCCTGGCGACCTCTCAGAGTAAAACGGGTCGTTCGGCCTTACCCTAAGTCAGAATTGCGCACGGAGTGGACCGTTGGAAAGGTTATTCAATTCCCTTAATATATTAATTAATTCTCATTCAAGATGAAGAGTTTTCCTTGGTCAAACAGAGTTCGGGAGTGCCTAGTGGCTTCCGGATCAGTTTTCGGGGGAAAATGGATCGTTTGTTCAGATGATTATGTCATTTTGTGCATGGGGAGACCATTGGAAAGTGGTTTTAGTGCCCTTAAAATATTCAAAGAGTTTTCACTCTAATAATGGAGTTGATTGGGGTCCAATCGAGGCTCGAGAGCGCCTGGTGGACTCTAAATCGATTTTCGATGGTAAAATGGTATGTTCGTCCGAACCGTTATGCCGATTCGTGCATGGGGTAGACCATGGGAAAGGGGATTCAGATCCCTTCAAACATTCAATCAGATTTTGATATGACGATAGAGTTGGTCAGAGTCAAACGGGGCCCAGGAGCGCCCGATGGCCTCTAGATCGGTACTCAAAGTATGACTTAGGGTGCTTAGTGAATTGGGGAGGTTCTAGGGACCTAAGGAGAGACTTAGGGGGTCCTAGAATGTGGTTTATGCACCCACTAAAGAGATTTCAACTTAAACAATCTAGCCATGGTAGATCAAAACAAGTCTATTTTTACACTCATTTCAAAAGGTGATGGCACCTTAGGGAATTTTGCTACAAGTTAGTAAGAAAAATCTATGTGCATACTTTCGTGCACTACTATAGTGACTTTGCAAGTCTTAGAGAGCAGGTTAATTTCCTCATCATCACTTCTCAAAGCTTAATGGAAGAATTTCACAGGATTTCTATGCCTGTTGATAATGCTTCCAACACTATGATTAAAGCCAACAACGATAATGTGATGCCTTTGCTTGAGATTGTACCTCCTTCCCCTATAATTTGCATGCCTATTAGCCATGGAATTAATATAATGGATGTTTGTATATTTTGAACTATTCTTGTGGCCTTTGTGTAACTAAAATGGGATTGAATGGCTTAAAATTAAAGTAAGAAAAATTTTGGGGCCATTCGAACGATATGCTAGGTCGTTCGAACGAGATTCAAACCTCGTTCGAATAGCTAATTCTAATGACCATCAAATGAAAATCACATGTTCTATTTACCAGCCTCATTAGATCCTAGTTGGAACCCCTCTCGAACAAGATACATTATCGTTCGAACAAGGTCTAGTCTCATTCAAACGAGACTGTAGAAAATATAAATATTTGCAGACCAAATGTGCCAACATGATGAGAAAAGTTAGATCATTTGATCTGTCAGGCTCCCAATGGAGCAGAGCAAACAGGGTTAAGGGTTTTAGTGGACCAAAGGGCGAAATGATAGGGGGTTTAGCATATAAATAAGAAAGAGAGTGTGTTGGGGGCCATTCCAACACTTCTCCATCTGATTTTTAGCCCTTCTCTCTCCATTTTTAAGTCCCTCCCTCAATTTCCAATCCTCCTTCTCCCATCTCCAAGGTTTATACCTTCATTCTAAGAATTATTCTAGCCATTTTCAAGCTTGTAAGACCCATTTCAAGCCTTGTCCAAGGAAGAAGTTAGGTTAAAGAATTGTTCTTAGAGCATTTAAGAGCAGTTGGTATATTCTAGGAGCTTTTGGAGTTACTAGGAGCTTTCTTGAGGATTTCTTAGAGTTTTAGGAGCTTTCAAGTAATCATTTCTAGGTTCTCGCCTTCAAACTCAAGGTAGGGTTTTCCTCACAATGTTTTCAAGTTAAAAACCTAAGCTATATGTTAGGACTCATGCTATAATGTAGATAATCTTGCAAAGTTATTTTCTAATATGTTTATTTAATGCTTTTATATGAAAAATGCAAGTTTTAAAGATAACTAAGCTTAGAAGGATTTAGGAAGAACGAGTGTCATTTTAGTCTTGGAATATGATGAATATGAACATAAAATATGATTTCATGTTAATATCATGCTTATAACTCATATTATTGGATTTTTAGCTTGAAATCCATGCACACATGTGTAGAATCTTGTAGTATATTGGTAAAGGGCATATAAACAAGATAAATGAAGATTAAAATAAGTTTCAAGATAAAATATAAAAGTTGAAAAATTCAGCCCCTAAATGTATCGTAAAATGTTGATAAAATGAGGAATAATGATATTTAGGCAACATACAAGTATAAGGCTAAAATGGACATTTTGTTAAAATGGCCTTCATAATGATAAATGCAATTATAATTAAATGAACGTGAAGAAATGGGATTTTATTAAAGAAAAATGATGAGATATGGTTTTAGAACATAAAATGATAATTTATTATGTTATAATGATGAGATATATTTTTCACAATGTGTTATCAAAATGAATAGTAAAATGGCAATTTTGGTAAAATAGTTGGTCCTAGTGATTGTACTTCCTCGTTTGACTTTATCGGTTGGTTTTGTGAAAAACAAATGAAATGAATGGGAAGAAATTAAAACGATCTCAAATGTAAATATGAACCGTAAGAATGATAAGAAAGGTGGAATAATGTGGACATTTGATAAAATGTTAAAACACATTAATATGGACTCAGATGAAATCGGGAAATAATTAAGAAGGGCCCGAAGTCCTAGGGTAAAAGACTTAAAATCACTGGCCAGAGCATATTGTACTATAGCCGGCCATGTGGAGCCTCTTAAAGTACGAGGTTATTTGGTAAATTTCATGAAAAAGATAATGCTGATATTGGAATGATGGAAATGAAAATAAATAAGGTTGTGCTTAGGAAATATAAGAAAGACAACCTAGTGGAAATAGTAAAAGTAGTGGATAAATATGATTAAATGGTCTCTAATTATATAAAAAGTTGGTGTAAATTGGATAAGTGTGGGTATGAGAACATCGCTCGGTTGCAATGCATGGTAGTTGCACTTATACTCGTCAAATGATAACGTTTTTGGAATTGTTAAAATAAATGTTATATGTATATTATTTTATAGCTTAGAACTCCCCACCCTACTGAGCATTCATTCATCCCTTAATTTTATGTTAAAAACCCCCACCTCCATGTGCTTCAGGTAGAAACATTAGCAAGGACGTTGGTAAGGCACCAGAGGGTACTAGTCGTCATTAGAGCTCCACCATGGAATTTTCAAAAATTGTGTTTCGGGACATTTGAATTTATGTCACTTTCGACAATCTTTTATTCGGGCCTTGGACCATTTGATGTAATAATATGGGAGTTTTATGGTTTATTTCCCTTATCATTAGAATTGTTGGATTTAATAGAATTTTTCTAAATAAATCTTGCTAATCAACTTAATTACTTAAATCAATGACCTATTTCTTAAATTAAAACATGTTTAGTTATATTCCATTCCTTATAAAATGGCACAAATTAAAGGATTTTCTTAAATAATAAAGTTGGACTTTCCCCCTCCACCTTTAACACCTTGACTTTGGTGCGACTTGACCTAACGGTAGCCCAAATTCGGGATGAGCGTTATAAATAGTATTAGATCATTAGGATCCTCGTGTGTAATGGAATGTTTTACACTTTCTTAGTCCGGCTCCTTATGCATTCTGTTGTAGTTTTCACTTTCATTTTCGTTACCATTGTTGTATTGAACTCTCCCTTCTTGTGCATATGAATACACGCCTCGGTGCTTCTAATGGATCTAGGAACAACGAGCTCAGGAGCATGGAATAGGCTGCGTGTTATCTTATTGACTCCCTGTCTCAACAAGAGAGATCTAACCGTAGTGGGAAAATTTAAAGCATCATTTTAGCCTTTATCTTGATGGAGTTCAGGAGGTTGAACCCACTGACCTTTAACAGGGCGGCTGGACCCGATGCCACAGAGGAGTGGATGGATGAGGTAACTAGGTTTATGGACATCCTTGACGTGCCAGCTGCGCACAAGGTCAAGCTAGGGACCTTTCAGATCACCGAGAAAGCTCAGTGCTGACAGAGCACCTACTTAGTCAGTGTGATGGAGACCGTAAATTGGGAGGGTTTTAAGTTTGCATTTGTGGACCATTACTTCCTTCAGGCATTTAAATATTACAAGAAAGATGATTTCCTTCATTTTATGGAGGGAAGATGTCCTTCAACGAGTACCAAGTCAAATTTAAGAGCTTGTCCAAGTACATTGACGTAGTTTAGAAGGATGATGCCGAGAAGACGAGGTTATTTCTCAAGGTCCTTAGCCTTAACATGCGGAGGTTATGGTTGGTTTGGATTTGACAAACTTCAAGAAATTAGTGAACAAGGCCACCACTCTTGAGCTTGAGGTAGAGGATGGTAAGTCCATCCGTGACAAAAAGAAGGAGACTAACTGGTTCCAGGGCAATAGACATAAAAAGTTTAGGAACGGTGCTCAAGGATTATTTTCGAACCTTGAAGCCGCTATGGGTGTTGGTTTATCTTCTTACTAGTGTACCAATGATCAAAACCATATATCCCCTACTAAAAGGACATGTTTTGCGTGTGCGTTCCCAGGCCATTTCAAGAGGGACTACCCGCATAGAGCTTATGAGAACCAATAGGGCAGTCAACGGACTATCAATTATGTACATGGCAAGAGTTAGAGTTATATGGGGCCCACCCAATAACAACTTCCCTCTAAGTATCATCATCGAACGAGGCATAATGTGGATTGGTCACATCCCAACTAGGGTTAGATCAATCATGGTCAAGTTCAGGTGCCTAGTGGTCAAAGTAGTAGGTTCAACCCCGGATGCGCTTATGCTATGTCCTAATTTGCAGCTCTTTTTAATTATCCATCGATTATGGAAGGTATCATTCCGCTGTTTATCACTTGGGTAAAGACATTATTCAGGCGCATCGCATTAATTTACCCCATGTTCTTTATTATTCAGCTTGGGTTTAGTGGTAGATCAGTTTTACCTTCATATCGACTTTCGGTCGGCAACGATATAGTTCTCGATGGGGTCTTTCGTCGTTGTGTAGTCATGATTGGAGATTATATTATAGAGTATGACTTGATTCTCATAGAAATGGATGGGTTCGAGGTGATCCTCAGTATGGATTTCCAATCTTTCTTTGATGCTACCATCGAATGCCATTATCATAATGTCTCTGTGTCTCTCCTAGATGGATCTCTCCATCGTTTCATTAGTGAGAAGGATGTGGGTTATCCTTGCTAGTTTTCTACCGTGTGAGAACATAAGTTATATTTCAGTTGGTTGAGTAGTATGGTGGCTCAGGAGGTGCCTAATCAGATGTTGTTAGACTTTCCATTTGTGCCAGAGTTTCCCAATGTGTTCCTCGATGATCTTCCTAGCTTAACCCCACATCAGGAGATGAATTTTCCTATAAAGGTGCATCAGGGCATCTCGCCTATCTCTATACAACTTCATAGGATGGATCCGGTGGAATTTTAAGAGTTGAGGGTTCAATTGGAGGAACTGACTAATAAGGTTTTATTCGTTCTAGCGTATCCCCTCGGGGAGCACCAATCCTCTTTGTCAAGAAGAAGGAAATCTCCATATGTCTTTGTATCGCTTATAGGAAGCTAAATAGAGTGACTGTAAAGAACAACTACCTTATGCCCTACATCGACGATTTATTCGATTAGTTGTGTGGTTTGGGAAGGTTTTTGAAGATAGACCTTTAGTTCGGCTACCATCAGTTATGTATTAGATAGGAAGACATTCCTAAGACAGCATTCCGGATACGGTATAAGCATTAGGAATTTTTAGTGATAACCTTTGATTTGATGAATGTCCTAGAAGCATTCATAGATTTGATGAACTGGATCTATCATCCATACTTAGACCGATTTATGGTGGTCTTTATGGATGATATTTTGGTCTACTCAGATTCGGATGTGGACCATGAGGATCACCTTTGCACGACGCTACAAGTGATCTGGGAGAATTAATTGTTTGCCAAATTCAGTAAGTACAAGTTTTGTATGAACGAGGCCCAGTTCCTTAGTCATGTAATTTTCGAGGAGGTCATTTTTCGTTGGTCCATCTAAGGTCAAGGTCATTCTGAGTTTGGATAGGCCGAAGATAGTTATGAAAGTGTGCAGTTTCAGGGTTTAGCCGATTACTATAGGAGATTTATGAAAGATTTATCGGATGTTGCATTGCCTCTCACTCTGTTGACTCTAAAGGATGTTTTCTTCAAGTGGTCAGAGGATTGTGAGTTATATTTTAGGGTTTGAAGGTTAGGTTAACTTCGACTCCCGTTATCATCCTCCCAAAATGAGGTAAGGGTTATATCGTGTACTGTGATGCTTTTGAATCTGGGCTCGGCATAATGCTGATGCAGAATCGTCAAGTGGTTGCTTACGCATCCCATCAGTTAAGGATGCATGAGATGAATAATCCCACCCACGACTTGGAGTTATCCATGGTGGTGTTTGCGCTAAAGATCTACACTACTTGTATGGTAACAGTTTGAGATGTATACGGATCATAAGAGCCTACGGTTCATTTTCACTCATCGCGATCTAAATCTTCGTGATAGGAGATGGATTGAGTTAATGGAAGACTATGACTTTTCGTTAAAGCATCATCCCGACAAGGTCAATATGGTGACAGAGACTCTTAGTCAAAAGTCTGGGCTCACTTTAGTAGCAATGAAGTGTTACCTAGCGAAGATGTTTGACGAGTTATAGAAGTTCGACTTGTATGTCCAACGGGGTTGTGACTTAGCATATTTTTGGGGAGTGGTAGATAGACTTCTAATTCAACAGAAGGTGAGGGAATCTCAGTCTTGCGATACCGAGTTTGCACATTACGATGACCGCATTCAAAGTGATGAGGTGTTTGACACTCGTAATGTGGACAAGGATAAGGTGTGCGACATAAAGGAAGGTTGATTGTTCCAGCCATCAATTAACTTCAGGATGAGGTGATGGCGGAGGCCCATCACTTACGCTTCAACATACATCCCGGTGACACTAAGATAACCATGTTGAGATATATTATGTTTATTCAAATTATCTCTTCTTAAGAAAAAAGTATTTTGTTCTTCTTCCTTAATTCCACTAGTAGATGCTATAGAAGTATTGCCGGTTTTAACAAAATCTTCTTTTTTTTTTGTAGGATTTTGCATAAATTGTTCAAAAGCTTCCTAGTTTTGAAATTCTTGAAGTGGTTCTTTAGCTTTTCTTTTTCCATCACTAGTGTTTACTACATGAGGAGGATTTTCTTCTTCATCAAATGAATATTGGTTTAATACATACTGATAGTGTTGTAATAATTTTTCATGTTCCAAATACATGTTTTGTATTTGTTCAATTTTTTTATTACGTTCTGAAATATTTAACGTTGGATCTTTATATAGATGTATCCAATAGTCTCATATTTCACGAGTATTTATGTATTCAATATAGTTAATTCTTCTGTTTGAAGGGCTTTAATTTCTTCTGTGCCATAGTACAACCTAGGGATTTTATTATCTCTTGGATAATTCATTCCAGTTTGTTTTGGATTATTTTGTGCATCTATTTTTGTTAATAAATTTAATTTTTTTTGTTTTGTTTCCTCCTTTAAGTCTAGGTTTGAGACTGTTTCAAGTTTACTGAGTTTCTGATCAACCTTGTGTTAAGTTGAATTCTATACTATATAATTTTCTTTCTACATAGTTTTGATTTATGATATGATGTTTTTCAGTTCGTTTTACCCATCCAAAAACTATATCATTTAAACCATTAAAAGTAGTACTTATTTTACTGATATCATTTTCAGATTTTTTATCAATATGCAAGTTATGATTATACATAGATTCTTCCTTATTTAACCATGGAGCTAAACATTGTAAGGAAGAATCAACATCTTGTTTTTCCATTTTAGTCGTCATTGGTACCTAAGACCTCCTATTACATTATTTTAGGTGCCTAAAACTAAATTCCTTATATCCTTTAGCTAACTCTAGATGTATTGAGGAAACAAAAATATGGGCTTTAAAACAATAATAGGTATATGGGTTTTCTGAGAAACCTAGTGGAAAATTAAAATATTTCTTCTATATTACAAATGTATCACAGTCTGATTAAAAAAGAAATACGCAAATAAACAGTATAAACATAATAGTTAACACTAATATTGATTCTTATAACAAAGCTTAATTTAACGTAATATTTAATACATACCTTAATAACAAGGCTCTGATACCAAGTACACAACAATTACACAACAACAAAATTCTACTGAATATTAAACTAAGGATGGGACAAAGTTAGGTGAGAGTGAGGTATATGATAAGTATAAGGTAAATGTGGTGGATGGAGAGAAATAAATAAAGCAAGACTTTTACTACAAGAGTATGATTACAAGATGAGAGATGAGGAGATATCCTACAAATGTAGATGGCTTCTCCTTTTATACACCCCGGACACCAAATTCTATACAATACAGATGAATAAAGGTTAAGGGAAAAGAAAGAAAATGATGGAAGGCTTTGTCCGTCAACAGTACTATTTGCTTTTTCAAATAGTGAATAGTGAACACTATTTGCTTTTTCAGATAGTAATCACTATTTAAAGATTCGTCTGTTTTGACGTGTTTCTCCGAGGACCACATATCGTGTGCTGAGTAATTTTGCAGTCGCTCAGTGGTCTTGGTTATTATTCCATGGTATTAGCGATGTTGGCTTCACTGATGGAGTCAAAGGACATGATATCCATTGGACTTTGATTATGAGTATGTAGTTGTGCTAACTCATATTCCTCTACATTGCTTAGAAGCTCATAAGGAACATAAAGTTTATTCTTGTCCTTGAGGTTTTCTAAAAATTCTTTTACTTATGCCCTTTGTTTAAGGGTAGTAGCATAGTTTATGGGAAGGTATGTGATAAATAATCGTCTACCATCAGTCACCATGAATTTGATTTCATTTCCCCGGTAAAAATATGTTGCCATGTTGAAAATATTGATTAGGATTTTTGACCAATATAATTATGTGCACATATGTTCTAGGGGTTGATCATCGTAATTATTTTGGTCGATCTCATCCCATTCATAATTCTCAGTTTTTTTGAGGTGCCAAATTTGGTATGGTTGGTAAAATCTTTCTCGAACCCTCCATCCAATAGAACTGGTGATATGGAAAGAAAAATATTAGGTATATTTTTAATTCCCTATGGATAATATATGATTGATCATAGTTTTGATCATCATTGGTAAATTTCCAAAATTTTTCGGTAACATAGTTGGAAAGATTAGTTTGTTTACTAATCCATATTCAATTGGTTTAATATCCCAATTGTCTTCCGTGAAGATGTGCAGTTTTGGCACATCATCATATAGATTAAGATAATCGATAAAATGGATTAAAAGATTTTTAATCTTTTGATCCTAGTCTTCCACTTTTTAAAAAAATTCAATTTGAAATAATGGTCTTGGAAGAAGTTGTTTTGCTTTTTCAAATAAAAAAATTCTGTAAATTGTATTGAAAATTTTATTAGAAAAGTCATTTTCCAACAGTTCTGCTACTGCTAGAAAAATATTAATTTTTTCAAGAGAAAAATCCTCATTTTCATAGTTTAATTGTTTTAAAACTTGAAGACTGAGAGATTTTAGTTGATCTAGAACTACTGTTTGCTCATCAATTTTTTCAGCGAGGGTGCTTAGGTTTTTTCTGAAATCTTTTCTTTTTTTTATAAGATAAAATTTCCAAGCTTCATTCAAGGGTTCATACAACTCGTAGGGGATTCCTGGGTTGTATAAGTCAAATACTTCAGTGTTAAGAATGCTTTCTTTTGTCTGAAGTCTTGAAAATTGGTTAACTAAATTGGGGGTGCCAACTGTTTCATCTAATTCTCCCATGTCGTTATAGCTTATTGAATATTGTTATATTTTCGGTGACATGCACCTGGATAACCATTTATTTGGTTATGACATTGGTACCAATTGTTGTAAATGTCTGGTTAGCATCCACTAAATACAACGTATACAAATCTTGGTCTGGATTGTGCATTTGAAGATGATACTTGGGTGGTCTTTGCCTTTTTAGAAATAGTTACCCATTCACCTTGTACTTCTTGAGGTTCTTTATTTCCTATCCTGAAAGAAAAAATATTCCACTTGTTTAGTCGGCTTTTGCAAATATTCCACTTGTTTAGTGATTTTCCTTACAAATTCTGCTAAGGTAATCTCCAAGAAAATTGTTAGTACCTTTTAAATGTTCAACTTCAAAGGTATAAATAGCAATCTGATTATACCATTTTAACCTTCTTCCTTCTAAAATATTTCTTATATTTATAAGGAAGTCCCTAAAAGCTTTATTGTCTGTTCTAACAATAAAATCTTCTGTTGATAGGAAAATATGAAATTTTTCAATAGCAAGTTTTATTGCTAATATTTCCTTTTCAAAAATATTGTAATTAAGTTCATTAGGCTTAAATTTACCTGAATTATAATCGCATATTAATTCATATTTTTGAATATTTTTTGGTGTAGGATTTTTCTTACCACAGATACCAAATATAGTGGAAATGATTTATTTCCAATATTTTGCTGGAATTGCTTTGAGGACACATCCCATCAATTATCTGAAGCATCTGTTTCAAGAATTAATTTATCTCTTGATTTAGGAAAATAAACTTTTGGGCAACGATTAAGTATATCTTGTTTTACTATTTTTACTACAAGAGTATAATTTTTATTCCATGTAAAATCATCACTCTTTTTGAATTTTTCAAGAAGTGGTAATTCCTTTTGTGATAATCTTTGTATGAAATTTCTTTCATAATTAAGAATTCCCAAGAAACTTTGTAATTATTTTTTGTCCAAAATTTCTTCATTAAAATCTCGTATTTTTTAGATTATGTGGTCTTGTAATTTTAATCCATCTTGGTTTAATATTATTCTGAGAAAAATATTTTTTATTTTTTTATTTCAATTTTCTTTGGAGATAAAATAATTCCATGTTTTTGGAAATTTTCACAAAGTATTTTTAGATGATGTTGATGTTCTTCGATTGTATTTGAAAAAACAAGAATACCATATATGTAAACAACACATAATACTTTAAGATCTGTAAAGAAACTATCCATCCATCTCTTGAATACCTCTGGAGCTGTTTAGCCCCAAAGACATAGCATACCTATGATAATTTCCTCTAGGGGTACTAAAGGTTGTCAATGGTTTTGATTCCTCAGTTAATTTTAACTGCCAAAATCCATATTTACAATCAAATTTACTAAAGATTTTTTTACCTTTAGTTTGGTTGATTAATACATCCTTTCTTGGGATGAAGTAACCATCAAATTCTAATTGTTCATTTAGACTTTTATAATTTATGACCATCCTAGATTTTCCTCTTATAACCTCACTAAGTTTTCTTACCATGAAGGCATTGCTAGAATGCAGACTTATTATTTCTTCCATAAGATTTGTTTCCAATAATTCTTTGATTTGATTATAAAATCCGTCCATGTCATATCTAGTATAGATCATGGGTTTGACTCTTATAATGATATTGGGATCTCTTAATTTGAGATTACAAATATGGATCTCTTATAATGATATTGGGATCTCACATTTATATTTATTTTATTGAAGTAAATGTATTTCTACTAGTTCTTTATTGAGAGTTAAACTGGTTGTTCCCTCATCAATATTCATGGGTAAATATTCTGAAATGAAATTATTACCTAAAAATAAAATCTCCACTCATTTCAGGAAAGCATAAGATTTTTGGGATAATGAATTTCTTTTCATTAAACCAGATAGCTACCTTTTGGCTTTTAAATCAATGAAATTTTGTGTTCCATTGATGTCAGTTGCAGCAATAGGATTTTTCATCTTTATCCATTTTTTGGTGGTAAAGCATTAGGTCTACAAGAATAAATTGTAGCTCCTGTATCAATTAATGTGCAAAGACTATATGGTTTGTATCCTATAAAATTAAAATATCCTAATACATAAGTGTATCTTTTCTTTTCGTGGCTTAGAGAAAAGATAATTTCTTCTTTTCCTAGTTGAAAATGAAGAATTTGACTAGATTTTATATTATCTTCTTTTAGATAGTTTGTGCCAGATAATATTGGTACCTGTATATTTTTCATAGCAATAGGTTGTTTACTATTACTAGATTCTCCTTTTAAAAGGTTTTTTCCTTTTAATTTTTTTCAATCATTATCAGTAAAAATCTTTTGTCAATCTGAATGTTTATTTTTAAAATAAACATTATTTTCTGATACTTATAGTTCAACGCTATTTCGTTGTTTTTCAGGTGGTGGTTCTATTATTTGAGGCAGTATCCATTGTTTTGGAATTTCTAAATATCTCCAATTGATTAATCTTAGTTGTATTGTTAAATCAAATGGTCTAGGTTCAAATATTTCTATCCACATTTTGTGTATTAGTTTGTGATAGAGTTGTCAATTCATGAATTATTTTCCATTGTATTGACATATTCCTAGAGGTATCCTTCATACCTATTACTTTGGTTTGGATTTTTATAATAACAAAATATTCAATATTTGGATCATCAATAGATATAAAAAAATTTGGTTTTATGTTAAACCAAATAACTCCATTTACTAAATTGGATTGGACTCCTCTAATTATAACATTCATAGGATTACTGAATCTTTTGTCTAAGACGAGTATCGCTACAGGTGTATCCATACCTTGTCTAAATAATGCACTGATACATATTTGAATAAATCCAATATGAATATATTTTATATTCAGATGTTTTTCTTCTATATTTTGATTTTATTTAAATCAAAGATTTGTATATCTGTCGTTTCATCATCGGTTGACCCAGCAGTGGTATTGCCGTTAAATTGTTCAAATATTCTTATTGAGAATAATTTTAATTTAGATAATTTATAGGCATCTTCCTTTTTTATAAGTTGTCTTTGGTTATCAATTTCTTGTAATTGTTCGTTGGTAAGAGTTATTTCTTCACAAATAATTTCACGAAGAGTTATTGTTTGTAACTCATTTTTGTTACTTTCTCGTATTTCTGCAGTATAATACATAAATACGAATTCATCATCGGATGATTCCGAATCAGATTCTAATTCATATAATATTTCTTCATTGTTGGAATTATAAGAAATATCTTCACCAAAGCAAACTTCAAATTCTTGTTCTTCAAGAATTTTGATCATTCTTTTAGCACTTTTACTTGTTTTAGGGCATTCGGGTGTATAGTGACCTTCTTCATTACATATATAACATTTATATTTCTTTTTTATATTTTTTATATTTTTATTAGAAAATTTCTTCTTTCTAATATATTTCTTATTTTTCGAAAAAGATGATTACTTTTTCCAAGGTTTCCACTTAAATTTTAGTTTTTAAGAATTTTTTAAAAGTCTAGGGGGTGGATTGCATCCTATCTTCCAATTTTATTTTAAAATTTTATCACAACATTTATACCCGGCTTGTGACCTGGTGATTTCAATTTTTACTTGATTTTTTTCTTTTATTTCAATATACTTATAGGATATTTGTCTTAATACCCAATTAATATGAAATCCAAGATTATCTTATTGATTTGTTTTAAACAATCAAGATAAGTTTTTAAAGATATTTCATCCCATGGATTCGGGAGTTTGTGAAAAATTTGATCCAACTAGTAAAGGTTTTCTGGAGGATTAAGTTTGAAATAATATTTTTATATATTTAAACAAATTTTTCAAATTGACAAATATTACATAATTCAAGTTTAGATAATATGTAACATGCATCTTCTTGGATTTCGGGTTCTCTAGTATATCCAATCATATTTTATTTAATTATATCAACAAAACCTTTTAGTATTTCATCAAAAATTTTGAAATTTTATAGGAGTTCAGATTTTTGCTGAGTTCCCTTTTCTGATTTTTCCCATTGTAGTACATCACCTTGGAGTGTTGTTGCAAGATAGTCTAAGAATTTTTCTTTAGACCATATACTTTTATAATTAGTAATTAATGTAGACATGGATTGTGCCCATTCGTCTATAGTTTGTTCTTGGTTTTTAAAGGTTACATGCCTTAAATCAAGATAAATACCATGTTGAGATATATTATGTTTATTCAAATTATCTCTTCTTAAAAAAAAAGGATTTGGTTCTTCTTCCTTAATTCCACTAGTAGATGTTGTAGAAGTATTTCTGGTTTTAATAAAGTCTTTTTTTTCTTGTGCAGAATTTTGCATAAATTGTTCAAAAGCTTCCCAGTTTTGAAATTCCTAAAGTGATTCTTTAGCTTTTCTTTTTCCATCACTAGTGTTTACTACATGAGGAGGATTTTCTTCTTCATCAGATGAATATTAATTTAATTCATACTGATAGAGTTGTAATAATTCTTCATGTTCCAAATACGTGATTTGTATTTGTTTAATAATTTTATTACATTCTAAAATATTTAACGTTGGATCTTTATATAAATGTCTCCATGTAACAACTCGTACTTTTTAGACAATTAAATTCCATAATTAAATTAAGTGGCAATTTGGGGAATTTTCCTAAATAGTAAATTTTGGGATTTTCGAGGATGGAATGATTTTCGATGGGTGCTGTAATTATTTTTGGGACTATATAGGTCGAAATATTTTAATTATATGTCGTCGTTGAGTAAAGCGACACGAGGTAAGATTTTTAATTGGAAAACCCGCATTTAATTATTTTGGGTTGGAATAGTGATTTGCGGTCAAGTACCTCGGATGGGAATTTCGACTGCGCCATAATTCTCGGAATGGCCGAGATAGTCGTAAAAGAGTGTCCGATTGTCGAAAATGAGTTTCGGATATTTTTAGAGGTAAAAGTAACTCGTAATTGGGTAAACGAGTCGTTTTTGGGTTTAAACCCTTTTTCTTTCTTTATAAAGAGAGAGAAAGGGAAAGAAAAGAAAAGATAAGAGAGAAAAGAGAGAGGAAGGAAGAAAGTTGAGAGAAAAAGGGAGATTCGGGGCAAACTCCGTCGGATTCGACTCGAGGTCGTCGAATTTCATCCTCCAGGCAAGTGTTTACTTGCTTTATTTACTTTTGTGCATTAATCTCATATCACATTTGGTATAAACATGATTTTAGGGTTAGAACCCTTAAAATAAAATTGGGAAAACTTAGATATGAGTTTACATATTGATGTAATGTAAACTCTTAATGATTTCTAGTGTTAAATCCATGTAAATGGAGTGAAGAATTGGATTGAAATGGGTTAAAATCATAAGTTGGGGATTTTATGATTTTAGGGTTTAAAACTAAGAAAAATGATTTAATACCCTAAAATAATTGATGTGTTAGTTGTAAAACATAGATTAGATGTTTATTGAGTTGTTGGGTGAGGTTAGAAACAACAAAAATGGAGTTTGGGATTTTGGGAGAGATAATGAATAGTAACCCGCAGCCTTTGGGGTCATTTTCGGCCAAGAAGATAAATGGTTTAGCTTTTGGCCAAAACACGAAAGTTGTAGATATTTCCGATACGGTCGCGTGGGCGCCGACCGCGTATTTTTCTGATTTTTCTACGATTTGATATGATTTTTACAAGATGACAGCTCCCGGTTGAAAGTACCAACTCGGAAATCAAATCGGGAATTGGAAAAATAAAGGCTAGAAATTATTGTGTAGATGTTTGGGATGATTTTTGGTGTAGAGTAGAAATCATGAAAATGAATTTGGATTGATTTTTGGGTATTTTGGAGTTTGAGAAATCGCCCAAACTGTGACCCTCGAACAGGCCGAATCGATTCGCCTAAGGGGAATTGGGTTTCAGCAATGGGCCGAATCGATTCGGGTACAGACCGAATCGATTCGCCATTTACAGACCTGTTTGCAGAATACTTTCCGAATCGATTCGGATTGGGAACCGAATCGATTCGCCCATCCGAATCGATTCGCTAAAGGGGCGAATCGATTCGCTTAGGCCAGAATTTCTAGTTTTCTCCCTTTAAGAGTATGGGGAGTTGAATTACCATTTGGGATTTTTATGGGGATTCCTAAATAAGGGTTTGAGGATAAATAAACCTTTAAGAGATGATTGAGGTAATTAGTATTGAACAAAGTAAGGAAATACTTTGGGTTTAGTATCATGCTTATATGAAAGCATGATTATGATTCCTCGAGGGAATCTTTGGGATTAATGGTCATCGCTATATATAGTTGGCAAATATGGCCATTTATGTATATTCAAGGATGAATATATGGTATATGTATATACTATGTGATTAAAGTATATATGATATGATGAAAATGATTTTGAAAATAATATATAAATGTTTTCAAAATGGAAAGACAAATGATTTTCATAAATAATAAAAATGAGGATACACACCTCTCTAAATCGCTATCATAAGGGAAGTTGTGTTCGTATGGTGAAGCCCCCTGGCTAATGATGCAGGGTGGATATAGTCCTATAGGCCATGTGAGCGTTTGTTGTTATATTTTCTGCGCTGGTTAGGAGATTCCGGGTGTGGTCTTGACTATCCCGCAGGCACATGGTCGCTTCCCGACGTCTTTCGATATAGGATCCCAGGTTGTCTTGGAGGCCCTGGAAGATGATAGCCATTTAGGGGCGCGCACAGTGGAGAAATCCGGACGGGCGGTCTTAGAACGCGTTTATTAAAGCAGTTCATAATAATGGATTTGCTTTAATTACATTTCCTGGATATAGGAAGGGAAATGGGTTATATTATTTGGCTTCGGTAACACTTACCGGATGGAAGAAGGGATGTGGAAGCATATGTTATGATCAAAGCATTTTTATGATAATGAAAATGTCTTTGAATACATTTCCTGAGTATAAAAAGAGAAATGGGATAATTGATAAAGGAAAAGCATTTTTATGTTAATAAAATTGGCTTTCAAAAAAGTATATGATTTGTTAAAGCAATTCATGATAATGAATTGGCTTCTATAAATACATTTCCTGGATATGAGAAGGGAAATGGAAGTTTTTGAAATGAAAAGGAAAGTATTTATAAATACTATATGTATCAAGTAATCCTCAGTCCGGGAGATATTATCCGGACGTATATTGTAGATGTACGTATATGTATAAATCGAGTGCCGAGGGTCTAATGGATCCCGACGATCGACCGTGCTGCATAGTAGTGTATCGGGGGGGTTCCTTGTTTGGATTTCGCTTCGCGAGACACCCCACGCACGAATATGGCATTGTGTTGAGACTGGGGAAAAGTTTAATCCTTAGTGCTCTAATATTATTAAATGTTTATCGTATATATATTATATATATCTTTCTGTACTGAGGGACTGGCGGATCTCAAAGATCGACCTTGCTGCATAGTAGTGTATCGGGGGGGTTCCATGTTTGGATTTCGCTTCGCGAGACACCCCACGCACGAACATGGCATAGCGTCGAGATTAGAGTGAAGTTTAGCCCTTAGTACATCTGTTTGACTATCTAGGTTAGATAGTGGTTGGGTATTAGACTAGTTTAGCAGGGTAGCTTGACTAGGATGTTTATAGGGATGCGCTAGGTGTGCACTGTTAGAGGAGAGGTGAGGGGTATCTCATGAGAGTGCGATACCAATTTAAATATGAGATAAAAAACTATTTTTCTAAAAATAAAGCATTTATGCACTTGCAAAATATTTTCGAAACATTCGGGCTCTGACCCGTTTGTCTACTCTCCTTTCTTTCTCTATACTATATATATATAGGTGTCCAGACACAGGGACGCCTGGATGGAAATTCTTTCGAGTCTGACGTCTGCTGCAGCAGCTGTGGATGCTTGCAGGTTATCGGTAGACGTTTCTTTCCTTGTACTCTAGATAGGAGATATTGTATAAACATTCGAGCCAATGGCTCAATTGCATTTATTTATTCTTTCAGTACAGCATTCGATATGGTTGTATATTTGGACCGAGTGTTCGGTTATTTTAATTCCCTTCATTTTCATTTCAGTTCATTACGCATTTAATTGTGGATGTTTTGAATTATTCGTTAAAAAGAGTAGTTAAGTAAAAGTTTTTAACGACCACCTAATAGGATATTAGTAAATAAATGGATTTTCGACAGTGATGTTAAGGATGATCCATATGTGACTCCTGTTTTAATTTAATATTGGAGTGATCGCCCGGTATCTTATTAGGCGGGTTGTTACAGATGGTATCAGAGCATCAGGTTCTAGTGTCCTTAGGAATCTGTGCGGACGTACTACGCTTTCAGCGTTGCTCTCGATTTGTATAGAGCCCCAGGATTAGGATTGTTGATATCTCTTATGAGATTTCGATCTCCTGCCATATTAGAAGATTATAGAAATCTTTTACGCGCTCGTTGAGAATCGTGTGCGGAGCTCGGAGGGCAGCAGGAGTTGGAGCTTAGCTGGGGGAGCTGGGAGAAGTTGGGGACGAGGACCTTAGTAGATGCCACTCTCCTTGTGGCAAATGCTAAGGATTGCTGTGACGACTACTAAAGTATAGTAGTTATGAGCAACCAAGTACTACTGTGATAGAAAGTGGTACTCAAGTTGGATTACCCCGTGGAGATAAGGATTCCAAAGGGATCTTACGGATAGTTTTAACCGTGAGACCCCATAATTCTGCAAGGAAGGATTGTTGGAACCAGTAGTGGAATTTCCTTTTAATGAAGGAGTTAAGAGGATTAGTAAGATGATTGTAAGGAGCAAGGCTATAGAGTCAGATGGTGTTGTGGAGTGCGGAGCCACACGAATAGTCTTTTCCGATAGGAATAAAGGACAAGGTTAGGGTGCCCAGATGGGGCCTAGAGTCGAGAAATTTTGGTAAGAGGTGTGGCTAGATGAAGTCGCGGTATTAGTTAGCCCTAGAATCGTGTGGGTAATTTGAGTTATGGCGGTATCGATAACATTATATCATGTATGCCTATGTGTTGTCCGCAGTAGCGGAGTTTTATTTTTTCTTCATTCGCCATAGAGGCGGGTGCTGATATATGGTATATATATACATATCTGGTTAGTGATGCTCGTTTTATATGTCTATACAAGCATGGTGGTATGAGGAGCCTAATACATTATGGTGTATTTTCGGAGCGATAGCAGGCTAAGAATGGCAAGTCTATCGTGTCCATGGTTCCTCGAGGGAACAGGTTATTGTTGCGATGTCTCACCTAGATATAGGTTGAGTTCACCTTATTTGTTATGGGTTAATGGAACTTCAGTGAGAAGAGGTTTCCTTATCGTGATTTGGGTTTATGGAGACTTTATATATATGATTTAAGGCCGCAGGATTTTCGTTAAGCTGAACATAAAGCTCATTATTGTTTGCGCAAGGACTTAAAAATGAGTGCGAGCGCAGGGTGGTATGACTCTTAGTTAGAGATAGGAGTTCAGATCACCTTTTTGTTGGATTAGGGGATAGGGATATCCCGGTTGCATGTTTAAATGACAGAACTCCATAACCAACGAAGTCAAGGGTTAATGTGTGGAGGGGTTCCTTGTTTGGATTTCGCTTTGCGAGACACTCCACACATGACTCTTAACGGCGTCGGGAGTGGGGAGATGTTATGGGATGCAAGGATGTTGATTTTGTGGAAAGGTCTTATAGTGTGGATGAACCACTATAGGCTATGAGCCACATGATGTTGATATACTTATGGAGATATTGTGCTATGGAAAAGCACTAAAGTGGTCCCCTCGCCACAAGTGGGTGGTTGAGGTTGGACTTAGAGAAATTTGTTTGAGGATAATAACCAGCCTTAATGAAAAGGCAGACTTTGAGAAGATAAATTTTGGGTACTATGTTCGTGACACTTTTTACAGAAAGTGGGCACTTCGATTGATTAGGTTTCCTTCTGTATGGGCGGAAGGATAAGATAGTAGGAATGCGTTCATAGGATAGCCTTGTAGGATTTAGGAAGTCCCGCCTATGTGCCTTGGGTCGCTATATCTCGATGACCGACTACGCGAGGGAGTAGTGTAACGGGAGGGTTCCTTGTTTGGATTTCGCCTTGGCGAGACGTCCCACGCATGAAACCAAGCAATTGTCGGGAGTTGAGAGAGGCCTTGGGCACTAGGGACATACTTAGGATTATATTAGTTTCGCGTAGGTAGGGTGACGCATAGATTATAGCCTTGTTAGGATGTAGGTTCGCTAGAGTTAGCAGCGCCGAGGTTAGGACTTGGAATTTCATGGGTTGGAAGGACCCATAGGTGAGTATTACACCGAGGAAAGGAGACCCTTATTGGGAGAGAGTGTTACGTGTCAGACGTTCGCTACGAATGTACAGATGTGCACAAGTTAGGAAGGTGTATGGGCACCTTGGTAAGGTGGTTTGGTATACCGCCTAGTTAAGATAGGAGTAGTACGCAAGATTGAAATCCATGCCAAGAGGCATTATAGATAATGGGTATTATGTGACGTATTAGAGTCACTTTACGATCGTGGTAGTCATGTAGCTTATGGTTGGGAACCATTGAGTTAGTATCTTTCTCTTGAGGTTTTAGGATTTTTAGTGATCCTACTTAGATGGTGTAGGTTATACCTGAATTTCGAGGACGAAATTCCGTTGTAAGGGGGGGAGTATGTAACAACCCGTCCTTTTTAGACAATTAAATTCCATAATTAAATTAAGTGGCAATTTGGGGAATTTTCCTAAATAGTAAATTTTGGGATTTTCGAGGATGGAATGATTTTCGATGGGTGCTGTAATTATTTTTGGGACTATATAGGTCGAAATATTTTAATTATATGTCGTCGTTGAGTAAAGCGACACGAGGTAAGATTTTTAATTGGAAAACCCGCATTTAATTATTTTGGGTTGGAATAGTGATTTGCGGTCAAGTACCTCGGATGGGAATTTCGACTGCGCCATAATTCTCGGAATGGCCGAGATAGTTGGAAAAGAGTGTCCGATTGTCGAAAATGAGTTTCGGATATTTTTAGAGGTAAAAGTAACTCGTAATTGGGTAAACGAGTCGTTTTTGGGTTTTAAGGGTTTAAACCATTTTTCTTTCTTTATAAAGAGAGAGAAAGGGAAAGAAAAGAAAAGAGAAGAGAGAAAGAGAGAGGAAGGAAGAAAGTGGAGAGAAAAAGGGAGATTCGAGGCAAACTCCGCCGGATTCGACTCGAGGTCGTCGGATTTCATCCTCCAGGCAAGTGTTTACTTGCTTTATTTACTTTTGTGCATTAATCTCATATCACATTTGGTATAAACATGATTTTAGGGTTAGAACCCTTAAAATAAAATTGGGAAAACTTAGATATGAGTTTACATATTGATGTAATGTAAACTCTTAATGATTTCTAGTGTTAAATCCATGTAAATGGAGTGAAGAATTGGATTGAAATGGGTTAAAATCATAAGTTGGGGTTTTTATGATTTTAGGGTTTAAAACTAAGAGAAATGATTTAATACCCTAAAATAATTGATGTGTTAGTTGTAAAACATAGATTAGATGTTTATTGAGTTGTTGGGTGAGGTTAGAAACAACAAAAATGGACAAAAATGGAGTTTGGGATTTTGGGAGAGATAATGAATAGTAACCCGCAGCCTTTGGGGTCATTTTCGGCCAAGAAGATAAATGATTTAGCTTTCGGCCAAAACACGAAAGTTGTAGATATTTCCGATACGGTCGCGTGGGCGCCGATCGCGTATTTTTCTGATTTTTCTACGATTTGATATGATTTTTACAAGATGACAGCTCCCGGTTGAAAGTACCAACTCGGAAATCAAATCGGGAATTGGAAAAATAAAGGCTAGAAATTATTGTGTAGATGTTTGGGATGATTTTTGGTGTAGAGTAGAAACCATGAAAATGAATTTGGATTGATTTTTGGGTATTTTGGAGTTTGAGAAATCGCCCAAACTGTGACCCTCGAACAGGCCGAATCGATTCGGGTACAGGCCGAATCGATTCGCCTAAGGGGAATTGGGTTTCTGCAATGGGCCGAATCGATTTGGGTACAGACCGAATCGATTCGCCATTTACAGACCTGTTTGCAGAATACTTTCCGAATCGATTCGGATTGGGAACCGAATCGATTCGCCCATCCGAATCGATTCGCTAAAGGGGCGAATCGATTCGCTTAGGCCAGAATTTCTAGTTTTCTCCCTTTAAGAGTATGGGGAGTTGAATTACCATTTGGGATTTTTATGGGGATTCCTAAATAAGGGTTTGAGGATAAATAAACCTTTAAGAGATGATTGAGGTAATTAGTATTGAACAAAGTAAGGAAATACTTTGGGTTTAGTATCATGCTTATATGAAAGCATGATTATGATTCCTCGAGGGAATCTTTGGGATTAATAGTCATCGCTATATATAGTTGGCAAATATGGCCATTTATGTATATTCAAGGATGAATATATGGTATATGTATATACTATGTGATTAAAGTATATATGATATGATGAAAATGATTTTGAAAATAATATATAAATGTTTTCAAAATGGAAAGACAAATGATTTTCATAAATAATAAAAATGAGGATACACACCTCTCTAAATCGCTATCATAAGGGAAGTTGCGTTCGTATGGTGAAGCCCCCTGGCTAATGATGCAGGGTGGATATAGTCCTATAGGCCATGTGAGCGTTTGTTGTTATATTTTCTGCGCTGGTTAGGAGATTCCGGGTGTGGTCTTGACTATCCCGCAGGCACATGGTCGCTTCTCGACGTCTTTCGATATAGGATCCCAGGTTGTCTTGGAGGCCCTGGAAGATGATAGCCATTTAGGGGCGCGCACAGTGGAGAAATCCGGACGGGCGGTCTTAGAACGCGTTTATTAAAGCAGTTCATAATAATGGATTTGCTTTAATTACATTTCCTGGATATAGGAAGGGAAATGGGTTATATTATTTGGCTTCGGTAACACTTCCCGGATGGAAGAAGGGATGTGGAAGCATATGTTATGATCAAAGCATTTTTATGATAATGAAAATGTCTTTGAATACATTTCCTGAGTATAAAAAGGGAAATGGGATAATTGATAAAGGAAAAGCATTTTTATGTTAATAAAATTGGCTTTCAAAAAAGTATATGATTTGTTAAAGCAATTCATGATAATGAATTGGCTTCTATAAATACATTTCCTGGATATGAGAAGGGAAATGGAAGTTTTTGAAATGAAAAGGATAAGTATTTATAAATACTATATGTATCAAGTAATCCTCAGTCCGGGAGATATTATCCGGACGTATATTGTAGATGTACGTATATGTATAAATCGAGTGCCGAGGGTCTAATGGATCCCGACGATCGACCGTGCTGCATAGTAGTGTATCGGGGGGGTTCCTTGTTTGGATTTCGCTTCGCGAGACACCCCACGCACGAATATGGCATTGTGTTGAGACTGGGGAAAAGTTTAATCCTTAGTGCTCTAATATTATTAAATGTTTATCGTATATATATTATATATATCTTTCTGTACTGAGGGACTGGCGGATCTCAAAGATCGACCTTGCTGCATAGTAGTGTATCGGGGGGGTTCCATGTTTGGATTTCGCTTCGCGAGACACCCCACGCACGAACATGGCATAGCGTCGAGATTAGAGTGAAGTTTAGCCCTTAGTACATCTGTTTGACTATCTAGGTTAGATAGTGGTTGGGTATTAGACTCGTTTAGCAGGGTAGCTTGACTAGGATGTTTATAGGGATGCGCTAGGTGTGCACTGTTAGAGGAGAGGTGAGGGGTATCTCATGAGAGTGCGATACCAATTTAAATATGAGATAAAAAACTATTTTTCTAAAAATAAAGCATTTATGCACTTGCAAAATATTTTTGAAACATTCGGGCTCTGACCCGTTTGTTTACTCTCCTTTCTTTCTCTATACTATATATATATAGGTGTCCAGACACAGGGACGCCTGAATGGAAATTCTTTCGAGTCTGACGTCTGCTGCAGCAGCTGTGGATGCTTGCAGGTTATCGGTAGACGTTTCTTTCCTTGTACTCTAGATAGGAGATATTGTATAAACATTCGAACCAATGGCTCAATTGCATTTATTTATTCTTTCAATACAGCATTCGATATGGTTGTATATTTGGACCGAGTGTTCGGTTATTTTAATTCCCTTCATTTTCATTTCAGTTCATTACGCATTTAATTGTGGATGTTTTGAATTATTCGTTAAAAAGAGTAGTTAAGTAAAAGTTTTTAACGACCACCTAATAGGATATTAGTAAATAAATGGATTTTCGACAGTGATGTTAAGGATGATCCATATGTGACTCCTGTTTTAATTTAATATTGGAGTGATCGCCCGGCATCTTATTAGGCGGGTTGTTACACTCCAATAGTCTAATATTTCACAATTATTTATGTGTTCGGTATAGTTAAATTCTTTTGTTTAAAGGGCTTTAATTTTTTCTGTGTTATAGTACAACCTAGGGATTTTATTATCTCCCGGATAATTCATTCCAATTTGTTCTTTGAACATCTATTTTTGTTAATATATTTTCAATTATTTATTTAGTTTCCTCTTTTAAGTCCAGGTTTGAGACTGTTTCAAGTTGACTGAGTTCCAGATCAACCTTGTTTAAGTTGAATTCTATATTATCTAATTTTATTTCAACATAGTTTTGATTTACGATCCGATGTTTTTTCCGTTCGTTTTACCCATTATAAGGACCTATATAGAGACTTTCGGTGGTTTGGTATGAAGAAGGATGTGGCGATGTATGTGGCAAAGTGTTATTCATGCTAACATGTCAAGGCAGAGCACTGGAAGACGACAAAATTATTGCAACCACTACGAGTAGAAGAATGGAAGTGGGAGCACATTACAATGGACTTTATCATAGACTTACCATGATCCGAGTGTGGTCACGATGCTATTTAGGTTATAGTGGATCAACTTACGAAGTTCGCGCACTTTTTGTAGAATAGGGTCATGGAAAATATGGTTAAGTTAGCAAGGTTTTATCTCTGAGAGATAGTATATCTTTATGACACTTTACTCTCGATCGTCTCGGATAGGGATACTCAGTTCGTGTCTTAGTTCTGGAGAAAGAATCACCAGGAATTGGGTATCGATTTTCTCATGAGTACAATTTACCATCCAGAGACAGATGGCAAGTCATAACAGACCATTCAGATTCTCAAAGATATCTTGAGGGCTTGTGCACTTAGTTTTCAACTCAATTAGAACCACATTGAGTTGGAGGAAGATGTCATGTTTCCTACGTGACCTATGTCCATCTTAGACTATGAGAACAGAGTCTTATGCAACAAGGTCATCCCATTAGTGAAGATCCTTTTAGGAGTTCCAAGGTGTCTAAGGTGCGACTTGTGAGAGTGAGTAAGAGATGCGTGAGAAACACCCAAAACTATTTGACTAGTTTAGTTGTGTTAATTTTGGGGATGAAATCTCCTACGGAGGGGATAATGTGATGCCCATGCTCAAGGTTATACCTCCTTCCTCTATAATATGCATGCCTATTGGCCATGGACTTTATATAATGGATGGTTGTCTATTTTGAATTGTTCTTGTGGCCTTTATGCAACTAAAATGGGATTTAATAAAATTTAATTAAGAAAAGTTGTAGGGTCGTTCGAACAATATGCTATATCGCTAAAACGAGATACAAATAACTCCTTCAAATGACCATCGAACGAAAATCACATGTTTTCTTTACTATCCTAGTTAGATCCTCGTTAGAACCCCGTGCGAATGAGATGCGTTATCATTCGAACGAGGTCTAGTATTATTCGAATGAGACAGTAGAAAAGTCAAATTTTTTAGTCCAAATGTGTTGTTGCGATGAGAACCATTAGATCATTTGATCTATCACGCTCCCAATGGACTAGATCAAATGAGGTCAAGGGTTTTGGTGAACCAAAGGGTATAAGGCTAGGAGGTTTAGGGGTATAAATAAGAGAGAGAGAGAGAGTTTGGGGACATTCCAACACTTCTCCATCATATTTTCTAACCTTCTTTCTCCATATTCGTGTCCCTCCCTCCATTTCCAACCCTCCTCCATCCATCTCTAAGCTTTATACCTCCATTCTAAGCCTTGTTCTAGCCATTTTCAAGCTTGAATTACCCATTTCAAGCCATGTCCAAGGAAGAAGTTTAGTTGAAGAATTGTTCTTGGAGATTTTAAGAGGAGTTGGTGTATTTCTAGGAGCTTTTGGGGTTGCTAGGAGATTTCTTAAGGATTTCTTGGAGTTTTAGGAGCTTTAAAGTCATAATTCCTAAGCTCTCCCCTTCAAACTCAAGGTAGGGTTTTCCTCACTATGTTTTCAAGTTTAAAACATATGCTATATGTTATAATACATGCTAGAATGTAGATAATCTTGCAAAGTTATTTTCTAGTATGTTTATTTTAAGTTTTCTTATTGAAAAATGCAAGTTTTAAAGAAAACTAAACTTGAAAAGATTTTTGAAGAACAAGTATCATTTTAATCTTGGAATATGATGAATATGAACATAAAATATGATTTCATGTTAATATCATGTTTACTCGTATTATCGGGTTTTTAGATTGAAATCCATCCTCACATGTATATAATCTTGTAGTATGTTGGTAGAGGACGTATAAACATGATAAATGAAAATTAAAATGAGTTTCAAGATGAAATGTCAAAGTTTAAAAATTCAGCCCCTAAATGTGTTGTAAAATGTTGATAAAATGAGGAATAATGATGTTAAGACAACATATAAGTAAAAGGCTGAAATGAATAGTGTGGCCATCCCCGATCCCCGCCGCGGAGGGAGAAAGGATCCTTCGGGTCCCGTCGTCCCCTCTCGGTAGAGCGCTTTGGCCGGCGTCGATTTTGTGAGGTGTGAAAATGTAGAGAGATTTAGAGTCGCCAGTCTATTTTACTCAAAACAGACAAAAGAAAAAGGGGAAGCCACCCCGAAGGATGGCATCCAAAGACATACTAGTGCGTGTGAAACCAAAATGATTCGAGAAGGGTTCGGAGGGTTAGTTACGAAATGGGAAGGTGTTAGGCACCTATTCCGCCCTTTCGGTCTCTCATGAATATTTGCTATTTTCCTTTATATTTCCCCCCGTGATATGTGTGCATGTGTATATACAGAATGGAGGTAGGAATCCTTGACTTGTATCATGGAAAAGACAAAGCGAGTCATCCGTAGGAATGTGAGATTAGTGTAGAAAATAAGATTTACGTGATTACCCCTACGTTGATCGTTATAAGGGAGCGAAACGCATATGGAATAATACGTTACTAAGAACAAGTATATAGAATATAATGGAAAATGAGATAAAGAGAAGATAGAAAATAAGAAAAAAAGTGAGAAAAGGACTCGAGTCTCGAGTTTTACCCCGAGACGCCTACGTAGCCTATAAAGGCATCAAAGTCCACATAGTTCGCATATAAAGTGAGGGGTGGGGTTTAACCCATAAATCCAAATGGATAAATCTCTTATTTGTAAGTGTGTGTGTGTGTGTAAAAAAAGTGTTTTAGTTGTGAGAAAAGTGTGGAAAAAGTGTGAGAATCCCTACTTGGAATTTATGAGCAAACCCTCTTTTTCTTGTTTTTTGGGTTTTTATTTATATGAAAATAGGAGATGTGCAATAATACTAGATAAAAAGTGTATTTATGGTGTGTGAGATGAGATAGTAAAAGTGCTAAGTAAGAAAACAAGTTATTGCAAATTTAAGAGAATTTAGGAGAGAGTTTGAGAAAGTTGGACCTTCTTGGAGACCTTGAGCTTGATCTTGAATGTTGAAAAGCAGCCCTTGCACTTGGATGATGATGGGGAGTGGTTAATTCATCAAGTTTGATGAAAGGGATGATGAAAAGTGGAACTGAAAAAGGGATTTGGAAGTTGAAATCACGTTGCTTTCGAGAGAGGTTTCTGGGGGTTTGCTGAGAGTGATTTGCTTCTCATCTGAGCTCCCCTTGTAAATGAGGCCAAGGCATCCTTTTATAGGCCCAGGGGTCTGCCGATCGGCATTGACATGGCACTACCTATCGGCAGGTGCCGATAGGCAGGGTCTGGGACCTGCCATTTGGCAGTGCACCTCAGGCTTTTTTGGAAAATTAGCCACCGAGGGTAAACCGTTGGTTAGAATTACGCACGGGGCATACCATTGGAAAGGTATTTCAGAGACCTTCGAAAGTCCTTTGGATCGCTCCTGAGTTCGGGAGTTGACTTTTGGTCAAATGTGGCTCGGAAGCTTTTATCGGTCTGCTGGAAGAGGAATCATTCGGACGCATGGTAAGTTCGAATTGCGTACAGGATGGACCGTTAGAAAGGTTAGGAGATGTACTTCAACATTCCAAAGAGTTTGACCCGGTTCGGGGAGTTAACTTTGGTCAACTGGGCCCGGGAAGCGCTCGGTGCCTTCCCGGAGTCAAACGGATCGTTCGTTCGTATGGAAAGTCAGAATCACGCACGGGATGGACCGTTGGAAAGGGTATTCAGTGCCCTTCGAATATTCATTGAGTCTCGATCGAGATGAAGAGTTTGACTTTTGGGTCAAACTGAGCCGGGGAGTGCCCGATGGCTTTCAGGTCAGTACTCGGGACTTGACCAGGGTTTACAGTGATGAGTGGAGGTACTAGGGACCTAAGGAGAGTTAGGGGGTAACAAAATGAGGTGTCTACAGAGCCCCTCGACGGGTGAGTTTGGAACAAATGATAGCCGTCGATTAGACACCGCATGATGCTTTTGAGAGAGAGGATCGAGGCCGATTCTAAGGACCTAAGGAAGCGAGGATGATCGATTTAGAAGGTCGAGGTCGATTCTTAGGACCTAAGGAGCGTGCTAGGGATTACCAAATCAAAGGGTCGAGGTCAATTTTGAGGACCTAAGAATGATGACGACTGAGGACCGAGGTCAATTCTGACCTAACTTAGGTGACGATCCAAGACCGAGGTTAATTCTGACCCAATAGTGGTGACGACCAAGGACCGAGGTCAATTCTGACCTAACTCAGGTGACGATCCAAGACTGGGGCCAATTCTGACCCAAGAGTGGTGACGATCGAGGATCGAGATCAATTCTGACCTAACTCAGGTGACGATCCAAGACCGGGGCCAATTCTAACACAAGAGTGGTGATGACCGAGGATCGAGGTCAATTCTGACCTAATTTAGGTGATGATCCAAGACCGGGGTCAATTCTGACCCAAGAGTGGTGACGACCGAGGACCGAGGTCAATTCTGACCTAATTCAGGTGATGATCCAAGACCGGGGTCAATTCTGACCCAAGAGTGGTGACGACCGAGGATCGAGGTCAATTCTGACCTAACTCAGGTGACGGTCCAAGACTGGGGTCAATTCTGACCTAACTCAGGTGACGATCTAAGACCGGGGTCAATTCTGACACAAGAGTGGTGAGGACCAAGGACCGAGGCCAATTCTAACCTAACTTAGGTGACGATCCAAGACCGGGGTCAATTTTGACCCAAGAGTGGTGACGACCGAGGACCGAGGTCAATTCTGACCTAACTCTAGTGACGATCCAAGATCGGGGCCAATTCTGGCCCAAGAGTGGTGACGACCGAGGATTGAGGTCAATTCTGACCTAACTCAGGTGACGATCCAAGACCAGGGCCAATTCTGACCCAAGAGTGGTGATGACCGAGGACCGAGGTCAATTCTGACCTAACTCAGGTGACGATCCAAGACCGGGGCCAATTCTGACCCAAGAGTGATTGTATTTCCTTGGAAAAAGAAAAGAGTTCCACTGGGGATAAGAATTGGATTTGAGGTTTCGCTGGGGATAAGAATTGGATTTGAGGTTCCGCTGGGGAACGATGAATGAGCTGGGGAAGATTTGGATCATCCTTTGGGAGAGATCGCCTGGGGCGAGTGATTCTTATGAATTCCGTTGGGAAAAATACCATGCGATATTGTATCGCACCGGATAGCCGATGGCTAGGGAGGCTTTGTGTCCTTGATTTGAGCGGAGGAGCTGATTATTGGGAAGATAACCGGTTTGAGGTTGTAAACTCTGCTGAGGAGGTGATTCGGGCGCATTGCTCGAGAGGTTATTCACTTGGATTTTGAGGGTTTCGTTGGGGAAAAAGATGTGTCGCCTGAAGGAGTGCAAAATTTTCTTGATGAAAACGTTCTAAATCCTTCCTGGGATTTTTAGGAATTTTCTGGGGATTTTTCGAGGCTTCCTGGTATTTTCTGGGAATTTCTGTACGAAATTTTAAGGGGGGTGCCGGTCGGCATGGTATGAGGGATGCCATTTGGCAGTGGCACGGACTTTTGGACTGCCTCGGGAAGGTGAGGAGACAGTGTCGATTGGTATGGCTGGGGTCAGTGCCGATCGGCATGGCGCTTGGCCTCCTATATAAAGGGGCGAATCCCCTTCATTTTTTATAGCTTTTTGCATTCTCTCTTTCTGCGATTTCTTTCTGCGAATTCTTCTAACGTTCCGATCTTCAATAAATGGCCGCCTTTGTGAGCAACACCATCCACCGGGAGTGGTTGACCGTTGATGACTGCTCGAATGTGGATTGGAGGGATAGGGTGCCCCTTTCTTTGAGGAATGAGAATGCCTTTGATGCATTCGAGCTGGTTGCGGATGATCGGACCTTGCTGCGGGAGCCGTCGCGTCATCGCTCTTCGAGAGTTATTCTCGATGGTTATGTAAGTAACCTGACCTTTGGCATTCCTTTCTTTTTGGGTGATTTTTTCTTGACCTTTGACTGAATTTTTCCTTTTGCCAGTCGGATATTTCTTTGAAGAACATGTGTGCCCGCGGGACGACGGGGCTTAAGGATGTTTGGGAGCATCTTCCACCCGTGGTGTGCTGGATGGTATCATCAGCGGGTTTTGGGAGGTTGGCGGCTACGCTAGATGAGACGCCTCGTTCGACAGCAGTCCTGTGTGCTTTGGGGGAGAGGTGGTGGGACACTACCCACACTTTTCATTTTGGCTTAGGGGAGATGACGGTGACTCCTATAGATGTGCATCAACTCCTGGGGCTGGATTGTGATGGAGAGCAGATAGAGGTGAATCGCTTCTTGCGGGTGAGGCCAGAGGCAGTGCATGCGGCACTTGGTGATGTGAGGATAGTCTTTGGGGTTCTATCCGACTGTCCTTGCTGAAGGATGTTTTGCTGAGCAGGGTGGTTGACGTGGAGGATGGGCTGCAAGTGAGGCAGATGGCCCGGTTGTTCATCTTGTTGGTGCTGGGAGCTTTCATCATGGCGTCGAGCGACGACGTCATCCATTTATGGTTTCTGCCGTACTTGAGGATGTTTTCGAACATCCCTTTCTATGATTGGGGGAGTCTGACCTTGGCAACCCTTTACTCTTCTTTGGACGCATTCAGCCAGTGCTGCCGGTAGACTTTTACTGGAGCCATGTATCTCCTTGAGGTATTCTTTACTTTATGCATTTTCCTCCTTGAGGTATTCTTTACTTGATGCATTTTCCTTTCATGCATTCGCATTTTCTTTATACGTCTCTTTTTGCTTGTGAATTCAGACGTGGTTCTATGAAGTGATTGGGTGCAAGACCCCGCTGATTGCTCTAAAGGACGACACCGTTGGGGACTTCTGCCGACTGTATTGATGGCGTAAGGCCAACCGGCAGTCGAAGGGATCTCTTTCCCTGGAGGCGGTGTGTCAGGTCTTAAATGACCTGACCAATGGTCGGGTAAGACTTTTTCCATTTCAGTCTTGGTTTTTTCACCTTCTGATCTTGTATTGACTCATGCCTGCTTGGGGATTTTCAGGTGACCTTTTATCCCTGGGGGACAACCATTCAGGATACGGGGATGACTGGGGTGAACGCGAAGATGATGCGTTTATTGGCACATGAGTTCGGCCATTCCTGGTACCTCGGGGAGAGGGTGATTCGTCAGATTGCTGAGGAGGAGGTGGTGGTGCCACCCGCACAGCCTCCTATGTCTATGAGGCGGGAGCAAGAGCTGTTGGAGGATGAGAGGATCGCGGCGATGCTCGGCGATTCCTATGCTTTGTACACTGATACGGCCGCGTCGTATGATTATATGGACTTTGTGATGAGCTGGTTGATGGCGCCCAACATACATGACGCTTTGCCTTTCCCTCCTGCTGGTTCGAGTCGGGCGGTGGGGTTTTCCCACAGTGGTGGTGGTCCGTCGGCACCTGCGGCGGCGGCGACCTCGGAGGTCCCTTTTGTTCGGCTGCACACTCCTGCATACAACATCCGGCGGGCTGATGGAGGGATAGTGACGATGCTGCACCGTCCTCCTGTGATGGATCCGGAGGAGATGGGTTTGACAGATCAGGTCCTTCATCCTGTGGTAAACCTTTCGGTCCTTTTCCTCTTTTTTGATTTCTTTTGCTTGATACTGATTCTGCCTTTTCCTTGCAGAAAATTCGGGTGTCGACCACTTGGCTCAGGGACATCAGAGACTGGATATCATCGGCGACTGCCCACATTCGGGATGCTATCCCTATTCCTTCTTGCTTGGTGCCGTCAGCCTCGTCCGGGGAAGACTCTGGCTCGGGTAGTGGGGGCGCGTCGTCTCGCCGTAGGGGAAAGAGAGCGCGTCGCAGGGGTGGTAGCTCTTGAGAGAGAGAGAGAGACCGTTATTTTTTGTCTTTTTCTTTCTATTTCCTGCAAGATGATGTAACACAGAAAACAGATATATGCAATGCAATGTAATTTTTTTACTATCTTTTATTTTGATGATGAATGAATGCATGCACATGCGCTTTTTAATTTGCTACTGAGACCGTAAAATAGGAGTGTTTTTGGAATTTTTCAAAGGAAAGCTGTTTTATTTAAAACGGGGAATCCCGTAAGGAGAAAACAGGATTCTTGAAATTCTTTTGAGAATATCAATTTATTTTTATTGAGTTTCCTAATTTTGACAAAAGAGGAAAAAAGGAAAATTTCCAAAAGTAGGGGGTTGCCGATCGACAAGCACCCTGGCCTGCCTATCGGCAGTTCAGTCCAGTCCTATCAAGTGAAAGCTTTGATTGGTACCCTCTTAAGCCTTTAGTACCTTTTGGGGTAGGATTCCTTCCAATTTCTGCAGGGATTATGTCTTTTGTGAGAGTTCTCAAGTATAAAAGGGGGGGAGGGTGGAGTATTTTCATCACACCTTTGTGTCCTTATCCACTTGCCCACTATTTCTTTGCCCTACAAGATGGCTCTCCCTGGTAGCACCGAGTTTGTCAACTACCTCGAAGCCTTGGAAGCTATGTGCTTTTATAATGTCGACTATGATGCTTTCAACATGCGCCGAGTTTCCTTGTGGCGCAATCGGCCTTTTGAGTGGAATATGCTGATGGCGACGGTACAATTCTGGTGCCCCGAAGACCATGTATTCTGCTTTGGGTTGGAAGAAGTTTGTCCTACCTACGAGGAATTTTCTTCCATACTAGGTGTGAATCCCAGTGTTACCGCGACTTTACCTGAATTTTCCCGCTCTCCTAGGGATTTATTGGTCGGTCTTCTTCACATCTCGCCTTCAGTGGCTAGATCGTTAGTTTCTGGAGGAATAATCTCCCTCACGACTGTGTTGCAGTCCGTGCATTTGTGGGAAGTAGGTGATGCTAGTTATGCTGGAGCCGTTGTTCTGCGTCTGGTTTCAAAATTGTTGTTGGTGACTGGGGAGGCGCGAGTGGACCCACAACTTGCAGCCATTACTTCATGGATGTCATACCGTCGCAATCCTGTGGCGGTGATATTGGCAGAGACTCTGAATGGCCTGGATACCTGGAGAGAAGGTCGTTCTGACTTTTTGAGGGGTATCCCTGTGATGCTGTTCATGTGGTTGTCTGAAAGATTTCGCTTGTCGATCCCTCCAGAATATCCTTTATCGGCTATACCCAACTTCTTTTCACGCTAATTCATTCGTGTTGGACTGTATGTTGAGAACTGGGAGAATTGGTTTGTGGAGTATGGGGCTCGTGGGTTATATTGGTCAGTGCCTTGGTGGGGACAGTTGCAGCCTGTTCTGGAGCTAGGAGAGTATTCATATGTGCGGATGGTTGGTCTCAGACATACCTCTTTTTATTTCCCTTGGCAACTTTTGCTCCAATTTGGCTGGGCGCAGGTCGTGCCCCCTCGGACCTCAAATTTCTTTCCGGTAGAAGATTTGACTGAGCGCTTGCGTCTGTTGCTCGAATCTCTGTGGGAAAATCGGCGTCCGTCGACCCGTCCCTCTCAGTCTGTTGGGAAGGTTTGGCATATCCCCAAAGATTATATGAGGTGGTCGTGGAGGAAAGTAGTTAGCAAGATGTTGGCAATAGAGACTAGTCAAAGGTGGTTTATTTTATCTGACTCCGTGGAAGGGGGTGTTGTGGTCTTTTCGAAGATGGTTAAGGCTCATCGATCCATGGAATGTTTGCTACACTCCATTCAGGCGGGGGAAACTTGGGGTCCTCAGGATGTAGATGATGAGGGTGCGGGCTCTTCGGGTAGCTGTGGGTAGGATTCCTGGGGAGTTTATTTGTGTAACAGATGTGGGGGATTTTATCTGGTTTTTATCGTAGTAGGGGGAAGGGAGTTATTCGTTCCTTTTTCGTATGTAATCTGTACTGTAGTTTCTTATTAATGAAATAAAAAAGTTTCTGATCATCCAGCTGTGCCTTTCGATGAATTTTGTATTTTGAATTATCTATACCAATCGCTAAGGCATACATAATCCTTTTGTTCAAGTAGATGTTTAGAATGAACTTTCGTTCTCGGAGATAAGAAAAGAATAGTATTTTGTGAAAAAGAAGGGGCCATACTCATGTGGGATGTATGAGCTGCCTACGCACCTCTAGGTTTTTTTTTGAAAAGTTTTAAAATAGTTTTTGTAGAGGATTAGGCCCACGTAGTTTTGGGTAGAGGGAAATGAAGAGTTTTTTTTTTTTTTTTAGAATAGAAGGGGGATGAGAAGAGTCGTAGCGCGCCAAGATTTCGGACTAGGGGTAGAATTTCTTGAGATGATCCAGATTGACTGAACGAGACATCTCTTCCCCATCCAGGTCAGTGAGCATGGCGGCACCGCCAGACAAGATCTTTTTCACATTGTAAGGGCCGCTCCAATTGGGCTTGAACTTTCCTCTGGGGTCCCAGATGGGTTCGATTATCTCTTTGAGGGCTAAATCCCCCTCCCGGATACCATGGTCCTTGACTTTCTTATTGAACGATCGCGCTATTCGGCGATGGTATCCCTGTATGTGATAAAGAGCTTTTAATCTTCTTTCATCTAGGAGGGCTAGCTCATCAAGACGGCTTTGGTACCAATCTTCTTCACTAACCTTGCCTTCGAGCATGACACGTAGCGAGGGTATTTCCATCTCCACAGGTAGGACTGCTTCCATGTCGTAGACCAAAGAGTAAGGGGTAGCCCCAGTAGAGGTTCAAATTGAGGTTCGATAGCCCCAGAGGGTGTACGGGATTCGGTCGGCCCAATCCCTATAACTTTCGGTCATCTTGCTGATGATGGCTTTGAGGTTTTTATTGGCGGCTTTAACTGCACCATTGGTCTGAGGTCGGTAGGGAGAAGATTTATGTCTCTGAATCCCATACTCGTTGACAACTTCTGTGACTTCTGCCTCAAACTGTAAACCATTATCTGACACTATCTCGTGCGGGACTCCATATCGGCAGATAATATTTTCTTGATGAATTTGGCCACCTTCTTGGCATTTTATACTGCGTATGACTTAGCTTCGACCCATTTGGTGAAGTAGTCGAGGAACTCATTCCCATTTGACGCCTTTGGTGTAACCTTCCCTATGATGTCGATACCCCAGGTGGAGAACGACCAGGGAGAAGTCATATTGTATAATTCCCGCGGAGGTAGATATTGGAGATTGGAGAACTGTTGGCATTTAGGGAATCTTCGAACATAGGCGGTGCAATCCTGGGCCATGGTGGTCCAGTAGTAGCCCTGTCGGATGATCTTCTTGGCAAACATGTGACCGTTCATGTGGGGCCCGCATTCCCCGCTGTGGATTTTCTGCATTATCTTTTCAATGTCAGCCCCTACGATATAGTGCAAATGAGTTTCATCGAAATTCCTCTTGAGTAGTGCTTTATGACAGATGATGTACTGAGTGGCCAGCCTTCGGAGGGTAGCTCGATCATTCTTGTTGGAACCCTTGAGATACCTACCGTACCGGAGGAGGCACCAAATATCATAGTACCATTAATTGACTAGCTCAGGATCTTCTCAGGTGGCAAGCTCAATGTGGTAGCAATGGGTTGGTTTGTCTTGCTTTTGAACTAGGAAGGGGGTCATTGTTATTCCCTCGGGCATGTCGACCATGGAAGCCAAAGTAGCGAGAGCATCGGCTAGCTTATTCTTTGCTCGGGGTAGGTAATGGAAGGTGATATCTCAGAATTTGGAGGCTAACTCTTCTAATTGGGCATGAAAGGGTTGGAGCTTTTCGTCATTGACCTTCCACTTTCTGAGCACTTGACCGATGATGAGGGCAGAATCCCCATATACATCAAGGTATTGAATACCTTTCTTGAGAGCGACCTTGAGGCCCACTATGCATACCTCGTATTCCGTCATGTTATTGGTGCAGGAGAAATTCAATTTGATGGCGATGGGAGTATGAGAGTCATCTGGGGCAACCAGGAGTATCCCAATGCCATATCCCTTTTTGTTGGCAGCGCCATCGAAGAACATTTTCCATCGGAGGTAGTCTTGAGTGGTGCAGAGGACATTTTGATCTGGGAATTCGGAGATCCAGACATCTGTTTCTTCTATAAGGTAGTCAGTGAGGTAGTCAGAAATGGTTCTTCCTTTAACGGCTTTCTGTGTGACGTACACGATATCGAACTCGGTTAGGAGCATCAACCATCGGGCCATTCGGCTGGATAAGGCGGGTTTTTCGAGCAGGTATTTGATGGGATCCATTCGGGATACAAGTTTAATGGGAAAGGTGAGCATGTAGTGTCGTAACTTTTGGGTGACCTAGACAAGCGCGACACATGCCTTTTCCAAAGCAGTGTAGTTGACCTCGTACCTGGACAATTTACGACTGGCATAATAGATGGCTTTTTCTTTGCTGGAGTCTTCAAGGTATTGGGATAGCAATGCCCCAATTGTAGTGTCGGTTATGGTTAGGTATAGGAGCAAATGGAGACCAGGCTGTGGTGGCATGAGAACTGGAGGTTGGATCAGATATTGTTTGATTCGATCAAAAGCTTCTTGGCAGGCCTCGTTCCAAACCTTGGTTGAATCCTTTCGGAGGAGCTTGAAGATTGGTTCGCAGATGGAGGCTAGCTGGATGATGAACCGACTGATATATTGTAATTTCCCAAGAAAACCTCGGACTTCTTTCTCTATTCGGGGAGGTGGCATCTCAAGTATTGCTTTCAGCTTGGCGGGATCTACTTCTATCCCCTTCTCACTGACCATGAATCCTAAGAGTTTTCCCTTTGTAACGCCGAAGACGCATTTATGTGGATTAAGTCGCATCTGATACTGTTGCAGTCGTTCGAAGAACTTTCGGAGAGCAGGAGCATGACCTTCTCTAGTTTTGGACTTGATAATCATATCATCCATGTAAACCTCGACCTCTTTGTGAATCAAATCGTGCAGGATGGTTGTGGCGGCCCTTTGGTAGGTAGCCCTAGCGTTCTTGAGACCGAATGGCATAACGGTGTAGCAAAAGGTTCCCCATGGGGTGACGAATGCGGTTTTCTCTTGGTGGTCGGGGTGCATCTTGATTTGGTTGTATCCGACAAAACCGTCGACGAATGACTTGAGAGCATGACTGGCTGTGTTGTCCACGATCATGTCAATATTGGGTAACGGATAATCATCTTTCATAGAGGCTTTGTTTAAATCTCGATAATCCACACACATTCGAACCTTTCCTCCTGATTTTGGTATAGGTACAATGTTGGCTAGCCACGTGGGATATTCGATTACTCGAATGAAACCCACATTCAACTGTTTGATCACCTCTTCTTTGACCTTAAGCGACCATTCAGTGCGGAGCTTTCTTAATTTTTATTTAATTGGCTTGGAATCTGGGAGAGTGGGGATCTCATGCTGAGCTATTTTGGGATCAATACCGGGCATGTCGTTGTAGGACCATGCGAAGACATCCACGAACTCCTTTAGCAATTCTTCGAGTTATGCGCGCTCATGCTCGTCAAGGGTGGCCCCTATCCTAATCTCGCGTAGTTGGCTACTAGAACCGATATTAATAACAACAGTATCTTCTTCATTAACTTAAACGCGGTTATGTTATTTGTTATTAACCTTATTTAAATCAGTTAAGAATTGTTCATTTGAAAAATCATGATCATCAAAAGCTTGATTAGAATCTAAACAATTAATTTAAGGCACAGCAAGATACTCAAAATCTTCGTTTATTTCATTGATAGGAAAAATAGCATTGAGAACCTCATCAAAAGAGGTCTCGATTACATTTGAGCCAGGATAGACAACAGAAGAAGAAATAGGGTAAATATTGGGGTTAGGGGAGATTTCAAGAGGTAGAATTAGCGTAGCATGCCAGTTGAGGAGAGGTGTATCAGTAGCCTCGATCAGATGAGAGGGGTCCAGTGATGCAGTGCCTGAGTGAACCATGTAAAGTGCCAGCCCCAGTGTCTGCAGGTTGAAGGAATCTTCGGAGTCACTTTCCTCAGTTTCTTTGGTATTTTTAATAAGCGGTTGTACGCGGCGTGGGAAACTCTTGGCCCATGGGTAGCTATCTTGGAAAAAGATCTCCATTACAGGCTTCATCTTCTTGTCTGTGTGGTCGTACCATGGTTCTGGAAAGCCACAAAAGGGGAAATACTAGCCTTCTTTAATGAATCATCCATTTAAGGAATAACCTGAGATAGTTCTAACGCAGTCTAACCCTCTTTTTGATCGAGTCTGGCGGATCATTCTGAGCTCTTGTTCTGATGGTTGATACCCCAAGCCGCAAGGAGGGAAAGCTTTCTTCAGTTCGATGGGCTCAAGTATCCCCTGCTGCCTTTGTCCTAGCCCCAGTCTGGGCATATAATGCATGTTTCTAAACATCTGAATCACATTGACTGGACAAACCCTTTCTTTGAAATCGTCCCCTACCGGGAGTAGGGATGGCTCAACTCGAAATCTTGATAGGAGCATATCATTTGACCCATGCTGTATCTCAAGAATTGGACTGTTGGTGCCTGCACCCTCGGGGTTACCATCGTCACCCAAGATGGTGATGACTCGCCCACTGGCGAAGAACTTCAATTTCTGATGGAATGAGGAAGAGACACCCTTTATACTGTGGAGTCAGGGTCGTCCGAGCAACAAGTTGAAACAGGCCGGGATATCGATGACTTGGAATTTGACAACAGGGTTTATAGGACCAGCCCCTATTACAAGTTTTATGGATCCCATCACTTCACGACGGGTATTATTGTAGGCACACACGGCAGTGGAGGTTGGAGCTACATCACTTTCTTTCAGGCCTAGACATTTGAAGGTTCTCAGTGGGCAGACATTCAAAGTGGATCCGTTATCAACGAGAGAAAGCGGTACAACGTTCCCCATAACTTCGACGGAGATGTTGAGTGCATGATTATGATTTGGCCCAATTCTGGGGATTTATTCTTCAGAAAAGGGCAGCATTCGGGTGGAGTTCAAGGACCCGACCAAATTTATCGCTTCTTCTGGTGTGGTAGAAGGAGGAACTATGGGTCCTGTGAGCAACTTGATTAAAGCATTTCTGTGCAGCTGGGAAGACATGAAAAGCCCCCATAGAGTGATGTTAGCTTGAGTTTTCTTCAGTTGATCGAGGATCTTGCTCTCCTCGATGGTCATTTCTGGCATAAGAAGGTTTTCAATGCCCTTCCCCTTGTCATTTGCTGGTAGCGAGCTTGGAACTTGGTAATGTCTCCCAGATCTGGTCATGTGATTTACTAAAGAAGGGAAAAACTTAAATCCAGTTTCCTCGTCAATCTCAGGTCGTTCTGCTGCCCTATTTATTTCTCCGAGGAGTTCTTCAAATGATATCATCCCACATATGTCGGCTACTGGGCCAGTTCTTCCCGAAGCATGTTCTTCGTTTGAATCTTCGAATTCTTCCCCCCATCCGGTGGCAACAATTCTGTTTTCTTCCGTGAAATCCATGCATTCCACAACTTCAATGGCTTCCTCGTATAGGCCTTCCCATTCTGTGGGGATCTGTGTGATTGAAGGGACCAAGCGCCCATGTAGCTTCAAAGTGTCAAGTAACCCGGTGATACTGCAAATGTTGTTGGTTTGCCTGAATGCTTTTGCCATGACGTGGATAACATCATCTACGCTGACTTCCTCGGTTGGTACCACCCACCTATCTGATTCTCGGGCCCATTTTCGCATTTCCAAAAACAACGCACTGAACCTCTAGCAATCAATAATCATCTGTGAGGGCAATTTCAGCCCGAACTCTAGGAGTTGATTTAATACCTCTGACAATTCCATACTTCCACTTTCAGAACAGGTCCGGACAGTGATGCACGCTCTGGTAAGGAGTGACAGTGCCTGATCAGCGGGGTTGGTAGGGTGTAGGAGGAAATATGGGCAAAGTTGAAGAGGTTTAGGAGGGTATAAGGGTACGATTTGGGTTGACGGATCGAAATTCGGGTTTTCTTCCAAGAAGATGGCATTGGTGTGATTTGGGAGTGGGTTATGAGTAGTGTTTGGTTTAGGATTGGCTGGTGGGGCGATGATACCCTGGTCAGTGAGATCTTGGATTATGTTTCGAAGGTGGAAGCATTGGTCGGTGGTATGGCCAGCTATTTGGTGAAAGGCGCAATGAGCACCGGTCTTGAAATTTCTGCGAAGTGGATTGGGTAATGGACGGGGATCCAAGGGTTTTATAAGGTTTTGGCTTAACAGGGCTTGGTAAACTTTGGAGAGGGGAGCATGGAGCTCAGTGTATTCCCTTCGGATGGGGGCAGGGCGAATTTCTGGTGCCCAGGATGTGGTTGGTTGAGAGATGTTGTTGATGGTTGAGACTGCAGCATTGGCAGGCTTGTCATACTTTCTAGGGGTGAACTGTCCGGACACCTTCTTCGGTTCAACTTCTATTTTGGCAAGACTTTCCTCGATTTCTACTTCTGCTTCTCTGAGAGATCGAAAGTGGGGGTGGTACTGTCCTCCCATGGTTGTTCGGACATGGGGCAAGAAATTCTTCTTCATTATGTTGACTTGTTCTTCCTCAGATGGCCAATTGGTCATGGTAGCTTCTTTTTCCCTCCATCGGGCTATAAAGTTACTGATGGATTCTTCGGAGTTTTGTTTGAGAAGCTCTAAATCACGGCGGGTGACCTCGAGCTTTTCATTGTATTTGTACTGCGACATGAATTCTCGGGCTACATCCTCCCAGCTACGAATTTGGGATTCCTCAAGAGATAAAAACCATCGAAGGGCGCTGTCCTTCAAAGTTTGCTGGAACAATTGGGCCATTACTTCTTCAGAAGCCCCTAGTAGAGTCATGGAACGATGGTAACTGCGAAGATGAACAATTGGGGGACCACTCCCCCCGAACTTATCGATATTTGGCATCTTGAACTTCTCGGGTAACCTTGCTTTAGGATAATGAGACATATGGGTGTAGTCCATGTAATTCCCGGAGATTCGGACTTGGTCGAACTTCTTAGTGAGCGTCTTAAGATCTTCTTTGACTTTATTCAACTCCTCCTCCTTTGGATCAGCGACCATAGGCAGGTTAGCCACATGCTAGGCAATGTTTGGCATTGGAAGCTGGACAGGCGACGACCCATTAGCCGGAGGGGCACGTGGAGCGTGATGATATTCTTCCGGGACCCAGATAGGCTCGGGTGGACCCATAGCATGAGGGAACAGGGCCTCGGTCTCTTGAGGCATAGGAACATGGTTTCGTTGCATTTCTCGGGCCTCAGTCTGGAGGTTGTCAATCTTGGCCACGAGCTGAGCTAGGACTGTCGACAGATCCGATTGTATGACTGGTGGTTGATCTGCATTCTCCATGTAAGATGGATGGATTCCAAATTTGAAAGAAGTAGTAGAGGAGCGGATGAAACTCCAAGGTGATTTGACTGAAGACCGAAGCCAATAGGGAGCCAGGCCAAGGGCATGCGATCGACCTGAGAAGGCGTAGGATGAGATTTATTTTTGAGAAAAAATGGAAGGAATTATTTTTGGATTTTTGATAAAGAAGGGGGAAATGTTTTTAGATTTTTAATAAAGAAGGGAGAAATGTTTTTGGATTTTTATCAAAAAGGGAGAAATGTTTTTGGATTTTTGGAGACGGAACTCAGCATGATTATTATGATTATTATGTTCTCACTTGTATTTAATTCTCCTAAATGTAATGCCGGACGGGACCCGAACCTGGAAAAGTGGGGGTCTTAATATATGCAAAGCTACGTTTGGACTTGTAACCAGGCTCGCGGACAGGGTCCTGTTTTAAAAAATGTGCGAAAATTGGGTGGCAGGCCGACCCGGAATTTCGGCAGAGTTTCAGGTTGAAACCGACAATCTAAAGTGCGTGTCCTAGGTTTGACACCTATATGCGGGTATGCAGTTGGTTGGGTGAATCGGTATGGGTTACCCCCTTTGGCCTGACTTCCACTATATATGTCTTGCTCTTGCGGGCAATCGGTACGTGTGGACAAGCCATTTGATATACCTGAGTGTACGTGAATTGCCTCACCATATACCTCGTGGGGACGGTACGTGTGAGAGCGAATTCGATATACTCGGCGTACGTGAACGAATTCCCTGCAATATACCTCCCGTCATGACTTCGGTCAAGTGGTACGATGCGGGGGAACCGTTCGATATACGTTGAAGGTACTTGGCCAATGGAAGGTGAGAGTCATATCGCTTAGGCTAACTGCGACCTGTCGGACCAGCGCCCATCACGAAGTGACCCTCCAGTTACTGGGTAAAATTTGGTCGATAGCAATGCCCTTTGGTGATATCGTGTGAATCATGCATGATTATCTTATTAGTATCTTATGATAAGAATGCCTTTCTTGATTATGCTAAAAACAGGGAGCCAAGTACAAGTACCCCAAAAGGTACACCAAGTATGGATGGGTGATGCGTGCAACATGGGGATATACATGTGATCCTTGGTGCACGTGGTGTGAAGTGTACATGGAGAATTTTCTACAAGTTTGTGAATATAAGCATAAGCATGGGATACACATGTGAGAAAAGGGAACATGTAGATATAGGTGGTGGGGAACATAAACAAATATAACATCCATGTAAATAGAGTCAAGCCCTCAAAATATAATAAAATATCCCCAGCAGAGTCGCCACTGTGGCCATCCCCGATCCCCGCCGCGGAGGGAGAAAGGATCCTTCGGGTCCCGCGCGTCCCCTCTCGGGAGAGCGCTTCGGCCGGCGTCGATTTTATGAGGTGTGAAAATGTAGAGAGATTTAGAGTCGCCAGTCTATTTTACTAAAAACAGACAAAAGAAAAAGGGGAAGCCACCCCGAAGGATGGCATCCAAAGACATACTGGTGCGTGCAAAACCAAAATGATTCGAGAAGGGTTCGGAGGCTTAGTTACGAAATGGGAAGGTGTTAGGCACCCATTTTGCCCTTTCGATCTCTCATGAATATTTGCTATTTTCCTTTATATTTCCCCCCGTGATATGTGTGCATGTGTATATATAGAATAGAGGTAGGAATCCTCGACTTGTATCATAGAAAAGACAAAGCGAGTCATCCGTAGGAATGTGAGATTAGTGTAAAAAATAAGATATACGTGATTACCCCTACGTTGATCGTTATAAGGGAGCGATAACGCATATGGAATAATACGTTACTAAGAACAAGTATATAGAATATAATGGAAAATGAGATAAAGAGAAGATAGAAAATAAGAAAAAAAGTGAGAAAAGGACTCGAGTCTCGAGTTTTACCCCGAGACGCCTACGTAGTCTATAAAGGCATCAAACTCCACGTAGTTCGCATGTAAAGTGAGGGGTGGGGTTTAAACCATAAATCCAAATGGATAAATCTCTTATTTGTAAGTGTGTGTGTGTGTGTGTGTAGAAAAAGTGTTTTAGTTGTGAGAAAAGTGTGGAAAAAGTGTGAGAATCCCTACTTGGAATTTATGAGCAAACCCTCTTTTTCTTGTTTTTTGGGTTTTTATTTATATGAAAATAGGAGATGTGCAATAATACTAGATAAAAAGTGTATTTATGGTGTGTGAGATGAGATAGTAAAAGTGCTAAGTAAGAAAACAAGTTATTGCAAATTTAAGGGAATTTAGGAGAGAGTTTGAGAAAGTTGGACCTTCTTGGAGACCTTGAGCTTGATTTTGAATGTTGAAAAGCAGCCCTTGCACTTGGATGATGATAGGGAGTGGTTAATTCATCAAGTTTGATGAAAGGGATGATGAAAAGTGGAAGTGAAAAAGGGATTTGGAAGTTGAAATCACGGTGCCTTCGAGAGAGGTTTCTGGGGGTTTGCTGAGAGTGATTTGCTTCTCATCTGAGCTCCCCCTGCAAATGAGGCCAAGGCCTCCTTTTATAGGCCCAGGGGTCTGCCAATAAGCATTGCCATGGCACTACCTATCGGCAGGTGTCGATAGGCAGGGTCTGGGACCTGCCATTTGGCAGTGCGCCTCAAGCTTTTTCAGAAAATTGGCCGCCGAGGGCAAACCGTTGGTTAGAATCGCGCACGGGGTATACCGTTGGAAAGGTATTTCAGAGACCTTCGAAAGTCCTTTGGATCGCTCCCGAGTTCGGGAGTTGACTTTGGGTCAAATGTGGCTTGGAAGCGTTTATCGGTCCGCTGGACGGGGAATCGTTCGGACGCAAATGGATCGTTCGTCCGCATGGTAAGTCCGAATTGTGCACAGGACGGACCGTTATAAAGGTTAGGAGATGTGCTTCGAAATTCTAAAGAGTTTGATTCGGTTTGGGGGGTTGACTTTGGTCAACCGGGCCCAGGAAGCGCTCGGTGGCTTCCCGGAGTCAAACGGATCGTTTGTCCGCATGGAAAGTTGGAATCGCGCACGGGATGGACCGTTGGAAAGGGTATTCAGTGTCCTTAGAAGATTCATTGAGTCTCGGTCGAGATGAAGAGTTTGAATTTTGGGTCAAACTGAGCCAGGGAGTGCCCGATGGCTTTTAGGTCAGTACTCGGGACGTGACCAGGGTTTACAGTGATGAGTGGAGGTACTAGGGACCTAAGGAGAGTTAGGGGGTAACATAATGAGGTGTCTACAAGTAGTTTGGTAAAAATTGCGCTCTTGATAAAAAAAATGAAGAAATGGGATTTTCTTGAAGAAAATGTTGAGATATGGTTTTGGACATAAAATAATAATTTATAATTTTATAATGATGAAAACATATTTTTCACAATGTGTTGGCAAAATGGATGGTAAAATGGTAATAATGGTAAAGTAAAGGGTCCTAGTGGTTGGGCTTGCTCATATGACTTTATCGGTTGGTTTTATAAAAAACGAATGAAATGAATGAAACATAATTAAAACAGTGTTGTTATAGTCCAAAAATGGAGATATCAAATAATTGAACAATCAGGAAAAAGATGAATAATAATAGAGAATGGGGATAAGAGACAATGAGAATAAGGAAGATTTACATGGTTCAGCCCAAGATGGAAACCTACATCCACGGAGTTACTTATTCTTCTTTCACTATTTTTAGGTGTACAATTAGGTTTGCTTTGGTAGCTCAATGATTGAGAATGAGAAAGTATCCTTTTCAGGTGGCTTTGTTCCCTATTTATAGGTAGTTAATAGATAATATTTTAAGGAGGTGGACTACCTTTATAGGTTAGGCAGTTACACCTATATACACATACTAATAAATAAATCACAAATAGATATGGCTTGGATCGCATGCTGACATCCCTAAATGCGTGTAGGTAACAAACTCTTAACAACCACATTCCCTTATTCCCTCGTGACTAGTGAGGAGTCTCTTGTGTATATGAGAATACACGTGATGGTGTGATCGAATATCCGTGCTGAGTGGGACAGTTGTCAATGTAGTGAGCCAAGAAAATTAACACCTGAGATGACCTCCTGTTCTAAGTGAGGCCAAGCACATAGTGAGTCATCTTTTGGTACTATTTTGGACCCTATGTAGGTTGGGACTATACCTCAAGACTTCATGCACGAGTTTTGTGGTCTGATGCAGAGTGAATAGATGGAATGTTTTATTTTTCTCGTATTGAAGTGGGATGTTAGATCTCTTTTGGTCGGCTTGGGCCTAGAATATTTCCTTTGTGTTTGAGAAAAAGTTTTAGGACACGTGTCAGGAAATTGAAGAGTCTTTTTTGTAATGATTATGGCAGGGCGCGTGTGCAGGTGCTCTGTACCGTCGTTCCAATTTCTGCAGGATTTTTGCATTCTTTCTGCTACGTCCTTTTATCTGCTCTCTTTAAACTATAAATACCCATCACAAGTCTCAATCATAATCATAGTTTAGACATCCTTAGTTGCTGAGAGAGAGAGAGAGAGAGAGAGAGAGAGAGAGAGAGAAATACAGGTGTTCTTCAAAGCTTTCTTGAGAAAACATTTTTCGCAAAAAAAGTGTTTCTTTTTTTTCTTTCTTCTTTGATATTTGGTGCTTTCCCTAATCCTTCGTATTTCATTGGTTTTATTAGGTACTCCCCTCAATGTCTTTGTTCGGGTTTGATCGTTCTAGATTACTTTTGTTTTTCATCTGTTATTGGCGTGTGATTTGCTGTTGGTGTTATTTGGTGGAGATTTCGAATTAGATGGCCATTGAGTTGGTTGGCCTAGGGTTTTGAAGTATTTTTAGGATATTTTAGCGTCGTTAGCTGTTCAATTTAGGTTCTTGCGTAGAAAACCTAATTTTTTTTGTTTCATCTTCTTTATTTTGAAGTTGAGTCTTCGTCTTTATGAGTTTTCCCCCTCATATCTAGAGAATTTACAACTTTATTCGAGAGCTTCAATTAAAGCGCCCAGGGATCACTGAGAGGAGGTTTCCATGTCCTTTGCAAGTGGTTAGGACTGAGGACAAACCAGGTCACATTCCTTATGAACCCATAACCTAGTCTAGTAGTGGTTTTGCTCATGATCCTGGTGAGCCTTATGTTAACTCCCCTGTTTTAGATAATTTTGAGACAAGTCATGTTTCCCCTCTTTCTCCTGAGGTTAATCTTGCAAACACCATGTTAATGTCTACCATAAACCTTGATTCTCTTTCCAATGAGGTTATAATAGATAAGGATGATGACATGAGGCCTGAAAGTGTTGGTCCCTATCTTCCCACGTCTCCCATAGATGAATCCCTCATTGATGTTGCAGAGGAAGAAGGAGATGGCTCTTCGGGGTTATCTGACTCGTGTGATCCTGCTGAGACTGATGCTCGGTGGTACTTCTGCACTATTACTGAGGATGAGCTCGATTTGTTGAGGGAAAAGTTTGGTCTTCAAATAGCTATTAGGACAAGGCTTCCTGATCCTGACGATAGATGTTATTCTGTGAGGGATTTCGATGAGGTTTACCTTCCCTTTTGTGACCTTTAGGTGGGCTTGAGGTTGCCTCTCCATCATATTGTGCGCTCAATATTGAAATGTTATGGGGTTAACTTAATCTAGTTGCCTCCCAATACCTATTGGACCATTTTAGGGTCCATTATGTTTTGGAATCTCAGAATAGGTTTCGACCTTACGGGTGATATCTTTAGATATGTCCATGAATTAAAAAATAATGCCAAAGCCTCTGGGTATTATTATTTTTCTCCTTAAAATCTTAATACTGGATGGTCACTTCTATTCGAACAAGCAATCGGAGTTGAAAGGTCCAATATGTGTTTGCTAAGGGAGATTTGGAGTTTAGGTCTCATGAGCAAGATATGTTATGTAGGGTCCCCAGGGAAGGGAGCGGACCAAACCTAATAGGTAAAAGTTTTTCTTACTTTTTATTCCATTACTCACTTTAGCTCGTCTCATTATTCTTATATTTTATATGTTGTTTATTTGAGTGAAGCGAGCCCCTAGGTTTTCCATGTCTTTAGTTGATCTGATTGAGTTGTACTATGAGAAAAAGCCCCCCAAATTTGAGGACTTATTTTATGTGGAGAAATTTAATATTATCATATACCACACCCTCTCATGCGATCTTCCCCTAGTAAAATTTGAGGTTTCATTGGAGGGTTGTGTGTTGCAAGATATACATCTCAATGCAGGTGAGTAGTTTGAAGGAGAAGACGAAGTTTTTGAAGTAGGTAGTGCAGATGTTAATGTACCTTTTATCTTTTTTCCCTGTTTTGAGTATGCTGATTAACTCATATGCTTGTCTTTTCTCAGGTATAGCAGAGCATCCTTTCGAGGAAATGTTAGGGATGGGTCCTCATTAGGTAAACCATAAAGTTATGGCCTTGGGTAGACCAAAGAAAATGGAGGTTTGGTAGAATCGGGCTAGGGCCGAACGGGCTGCTGTTGCTATTGGTAAGGCAGTCGAGCATGATACTCGTCAAAAGGATATAGTGACAGCTTCTTCTAAGGCTTAATCAAAAGGGAAGGCCCCCATGCACCCTTCACGCCCTAACATTAGAGAAAAAAGGACCTTTAACTCCTTTAATGCTCATCACGTGAGCAAGATGCCACGGGTTACGGACGAGGATAGGCCAACCCTTTACAAGTTGGTGAGGGGTCCAGTTCATACTTCTCGCTATATGGAGGTACCTGTGTTCAAATTTGATCCAGAGAATAAGATTACCCCGGAAGAGCTAAAGGCATACCCAAAATTGATCTTTTATCACGGTTATCGCATCGACTTTAAGTTTGTGAAGGGTTATAATTCGTATTCTTTATGGAGACTGGCCCAACAAAGATTGTCAGTGGTAAGTTCTTCTCCTGTTCTGACCATTTTTACTTTTTATGCTACCTATTATTTCTAATAATTTCCTTTCGCTTGTTGTCAGGAGGCCATGACATGCACAACCCTCAGGGTGAGGGCAGTAGTAAATCACTATGCCTTTGAGGAATTTCCTATTGAGACTAGAAGTTGAAGGAAAGTTTTGAGGAGTTGTTTGGGGAGCTGAAGGTGCATGATGAGCAGTTGGTGACAAAGACCACTGCTCAACCCTGGATTCTTCCACCAGGTCGACGTATAACCTTCTCATATCTTTGATTTTTGGATAATCAAAGTTGAGGACCCTCTATTTAGGGAGTCTTATCTTAGTGGGAATCATTTCTTCCATAGAAAAGGCGTAGGAATGTAAGGCGCTTCTACTGTTGATGTCTGTGGGGTGGTCCTGTAAGCCCAAAGTACACTGTGTAACTCGTTGATCCAGTTGCCCTTCACAAAATCAATCCTTTTCTTAATTCCATCTAAAATAATTTTATTAGTGATCTCAGTTTGGCCTTTGTATTGTAGATGTCCTGGGGAAGAGTGCATCTTTCGGATGTTAGATCTGGTGCGGTAGTTTTCAAAGTCCTGATTATTAAACTGCGTGCCATGATCTATGATGAACACGTAGGGTATGCCATAGCGATATATAATCATTTTCCAGATGAATTGGAATACTCTTTCATAAATAATCTCGACTAGCATCTCAGTTTCTACCCATTTTTTAAAGTAGCCCACTGCCACTGCCTAGTATTTGAATCTCCCTTTCGTCCTTGGCAGTGGGCCGACCAGATCAATCTGTGACACCCCGTCTAATAAAATACCGGGTGATCAATCCTATACCAGATTAACACAGGAATCTCATATGGTTCATTCTTAGTATCACTGTCAAAAACCAATTTAAATACTAATAACTTATTAGGCTGGCGTCAAAATTTTATATTAACTAATATTTTTAACCAAACCATTCAAGTAAAACAATTACAACACTTTATATACATGAAACTGAAATGAAATAAAATGACTGAACACTCGGTAACATAATACAACCAAATCAAATGCCGCACTAAAGGCGATAAAAGAATAAGTGAATACAATTGGGATATCAACCCGAATGTTACTACAATGCTTCCTATCTAGATTACAGGGATAAAAGCGTCTACAATAAACCTGTACGCATCCACAGCTGTTGCAGCAAATGTCTGACTCGAAGGAGCCATCATCCAGGCTTCCCTGTGTCTGGACACCTATATATATACACATATATAGCAAGAGAAAGGAAAATAGAGAAACGGGTCAGAGCCCGAGTTTGAAAATATTTAGCAAGTGCTTAAAAGCCATATTTTAAAATATTAAATCTCTCATATTTAAACTGGTATTGCACTCTCATGAGATACACCTCACCCCTCTTCTAATAGTTCACACCTACCGTATACCTTTTAAACAACCTAGTTAAGTTATCATGCCTAACTAATCTCTTTATAACTATCACCTACCTTGCGTGATATAATATGTTAGACCGTAATCTATTACATAAGCTTTTATTGATATAATCATCCATGTGATATATATATATAGTCTTTGTTTCTATATAAAGCTATACCGTTCATATACCATAACTTCCCTAGTTTTAAATACCATTATCACTTTAGCATTTAACATTCTTATGTAAATAGTTCTCACTCGAACCTACAATTTACCTTTGTATAAGTACGAATATGAAACTACCGGAAGAAGAATAACATTTTGTTCATTTTGCACTTTACACCTTTTTAAAGGTTATATGACATCTCAACTTCATAAGCAAGTAGTATACTACAAGCAACGAGTATATTTCTACCTATATTACAATCATAAGTATAATAACCATCCCACTGAGTTATAACTCGAGGATGCAATCTCAAGGTGCCCATCCACATTCGGGTTTGCTCAACTTGACCCCAGTACCAAGTAAGACTTTCTCATGAATATGGTAGAAACACAGAACGGTAGAGGCAGTCACATTCCCCCTGAAAGTAGGATAAAAATTTCACACCCATACGCGGGACGATATGACCTGGGGATACACTCTCCCTGCTTCATAAGCCAGGGGGTTCACCCACATCGTGCAACCTCCCTGGATAGCATTAGAGATATAACCATACATAAATATATCGTTTACATACCAATATATTTATAATCAAATCGTGTATATATATATATATATATATATATATATATATATACATACAATAGCAATACCCGTATATATAATATATATATATCAATCCTCAATATGCTCTAGCTATAATTGTCGAACTCTTATAGCTATAGTTATTAACCCGAATGTTCCCATTCGTAATAGTATATAAGTATTTACCCTCTTAAAATACTAATCACATAAGTATTATATTACTTAAAATATAACTCGCACCTTCATCACTTTTAAGGGTTTTACAGAAACGCGAATATACCAATTCGTAATAATTAAATAAGTATACACGTAACTTATTCTAATTCCATAGGTATCGCATCACCTACAATAATAGTCGTCAATAGATGTATAGGACAACCGCTCAATTCTCTTTAGACCATATCCTAAATTACATCCTAATTTCATCCTAGGATTTACTCAATTACAATCGTCCCATATTTATCCTAACCGCATAAATATATCTATATACGCTTGCCGAATAATTTTCTCGAATGTTACTCCTCCTAAACATTCATTAAATCCATGCTCCGGATTGTACACTCAACTAATCCAAGATTAATATACAACTCCTCAAGTTCTTTAGGTCACCCCTATATATAATACACTAATTAAGAAGGCCCCTAAGCCTTGAACCCAAAAAGAAAAAGGAGTAAAAAAATCCTTATCTTGGGTAGAAAACAGAGTATTGGTCGATCGCGATATGCGATTTTGCCTTGCGATCCAACCAATAGCCTTTTTCCTTGACCTGATGGACCGCCTATAAGGCTGCGGTCGATCGGTCACACCAGATGTGCCGTCCAACTCTTCATTTCTTACGAAACCTAAATCTCCAAAATACCAAATGTCAACCCAACCTCCATTTTTATGGTTTCTAATCTCAACCAACAATACTATAAACATCTAATCTATGTTTGTCAACTAACATATCAATTAATTTGTGGTATTAAACCATTTCTCTTAGATTTAAACCTTAAAACCATTTAAAACCCTAGTTTATCATTTCTACCATTTCTACACACCATTAACGTAGGTTTAACACTAGAAATCATTAAGAGTTTACAATACATCAATTTGTAAACTCATACTCAAATTTTCCCACATTTATTTTACGGGTTCTAACATAAAAATCATATAGTTTACCAACTATAATATGAGATACAAGCTCAAAAGAATAAAGCAAGTAAACACTTGCCTCATGGCTAAAATCCGACGACCTCGAGTCGAATCTCGCGAAGTTTGGGCCGAAATTTCCTTTCTCTTCCTCTTTTTCCTTCCTTTCTTCTCATCCTTCTTTTCTCTCTTTTCTTTCTTCTTTTTTTCTCTCTCTCGTGCCTTTATAAGAGAGAATAAGGGTTTATCCCTTATAAACCCAAAAATGACTCGTTTACTCAAATGCGAGTCCCTTCTAGTCCAAAAGTCCCCGGAACCTAAACGCTACCCCCAGATACTCTATTCTGACTATCTTGTCCATTTTAAAACCAACCGTGCACTCAAAATCTTCATCCGAGTCACTTAACTAAAATTCACTAATTAAACCCAACACATCTCACTACGCGTGTTTTCAAATAAAACATTATCCATTGTCGCTTTACCCAACTGCGACATGTAATTAAAATAATCCAACTCATTTACTTAGTCCCAAAAGTAAATGTAACACACAAAACATCTAACACTCATAAACTCCAAAAATTATTATTCACAGTAATTCCTCAAATTTCCAAATTACGTCACCTAAGTAATTTAAATATCTATAAAAGTATGGGGTATTGCATACTTCCTTACAACAAAATTTCATCCTCGAAATTCGATTGCGACCTGTATCACCAACGCAGGATAGCTAATCACACTATGTCCTAGTGCATCAAAGTCGAATGGTACTACCCTACCACGTACTTGTTCATGATACCTACCTATCTCAAGGCTTATACTCTAACACATAAGCTTAACCAAGTCTCTATATTCTATTACTTCGATCGTAAGGTTAATTCTAACGACGATGAATCGCACCTAATGCTTCTATATCCGCATATAAAAAAGACGAGCATATAATCGCTGCTCTAACTTATTTATCTCATCGGACGTCCGCTACTCCAGGCGTCCACTCATCTCCATTAGGACATCGAGTTTCCTAGAAAAAGAAACTGCACTCGCGCTTAACTACTCCCATCCATCTTATCACTTATCTTCTTGCATTATTGGGCACCTCCTAAGAGATTCAATCCAACCCATAACTGCTCCAAATCATATTCTTTTACTTTATATACTTCGCC